>JAZKJV010010005.1:0-600000 GCA_037367405.1 Ottelia alismoides | reverse complement strand
CCGACATAACGGTACGTCCCGTGCTCGCCCTCCCGCTGGAACCATCTGGGTTTCCAACCATTCTCTTGCATTTTTCTGGACTGCATGAAAAAAGGAGTTGTTTATGTTGCGACAGATCACAGTTATTTCAAGTCCTAGGCTTTTAAAACTGGCTATATGCATAAAGATAGATTTTCATCTCTAGTCAGTGGTACATAGCACTTTATGGATATCTGATCTGCGTTTGATGACAATAAATTCACATTATCAGATGTTAAACTATACACTGATTTTGAATCATTAACGAAGAAGAAAAGCAACTACATTTGATAAAAAACATAATGAATAAATAACAAATACCTTTAAGAAAACAAATGCAACTTTCAAGCTTCACACTGAGATTTGTGTTTATATTGCATGAGCATATCACCACAAACAAGGATTGGTTCTTAGGTCTAACCAATAATGAATGATGTTCGTGTCATGTTCCGATGGCAAACTAGAGCTACAAATAGTAAACGAATCAACATGCCTTGGGAAGTTGAAATTTTGATTACAAGAAAAATTAGTGCCCTAGTTCGTGCAAAAAAATGAACATTCACTAACCAGGGGCTTTCATCTGTAAAAGAGAATGAACGTTCAACAATAACCAGGGGTCTCTAAAAAGGACTCATTCTATTAAGTAGTGTTAAAAACGACTCAGCCTATTAAGTAGTGTGTTAAAAACGACTCAAGGCCTATTGAGTTGTCTTAGGGTGTGAGCATTAGGGCTAGGGTTTGAGAGACACCCCCTCAGAGGTATTCATGTATTTGCTTTTGTTTGTGTTACCTCTAACCCTAACCTCTCTCTATAGAATGAGACTTCACGTACACTATTTTACGCATCGTAGAATCGTATTCTGCATATTATTATAGAGGCTTTCCTAGACCAGTGTTTTGGACAACCAAAACCCCTCTCCACCATTCTCTCTCTCTCTTTCTCCCCTTTGGTTTCTATTGTTCCACAGTGTTGCCACCCGGCTACATGCTTCACCTCAATATTTGGATCTTCTTGATTTCAGTTAGAGGGTAGATGAAGCTTCACATTATCCTCGAGCCTATGAAAATATAGAAGATTAATTAAGGAATAAAAAATAAGATTAAACTTTGATTTACGTGGAACCCTACTCCAAAGGACATGGATGAAAACACGTGATAAAGCCACTAAGGCCTATAATTCTCTATATTTTGTTTCTCAATCAATAAAAGGTGTGTGGGGCCCAATATATAGCCCCACCAACTCAATTAAATCCTACCATCGATCTATGTGAGCTTAAACGTCTCCACACATATGCCCAAATATAATACTCTCAACAAGTCCCCTCACTTGATTTGGTTTCCATATTATTAGGTGATCTTTGATTGATCCTTATTTACCCGGCTATAACAACTTCACATAATTAGTAGAGCAGATTTGGGATAATTAAGCGATATAATCTAGAAATTCGTAAACATAATAATAATAATAATAATAATAATAATAATAATAAACAACCTCATCAATACGTATCACTTTAAATCACAAGATAACAAAAAAGCAACCAAACCACATGTGACAATGATTTGATGTAGATACCCTCCCGAGGAAAACCTAGATCAGAGTCACATGACTCGAGCTTTTAACATGTCCCAAACATGTCTTCCCACCAGTCTAGATTGTTTTGCATGTGTGGGGAACCGAATTGTATTACAACGTGAAATGATTACACGATCAACTCAACCATGTTTATTATAGCGCAAAAACTTATAACCTCAATAACAAAATAAATATGGAATATATTATGTGAGGTAAAATAAAGAATGATCTTACAGATATAGGAGAATGCTCGTAAGACGAATTGCCGAGGTAATAGAGCTTTTATTGTGGATCACAAGGCAAACAATAACTCCAAAATATTTCTCTTAAAGAATTGAATGAAGAATACATGAATGTGAATTGTGTAACTTTAGTGTGATGTTTGAGGTCCTATTTATACACGTTGGAATGTTAAGAGACGTGGGGCAAATATGACCATTGGTGAGCAAATCATGAATGAAATCAGCTTCAGAAATATTCATGAAAAAATAGTTAATCAATCAGATACATGAGTTAATTGATCATATTTCAAAGTTGATATATCACAGTTTGACAGATTGGTTAAAAGTAGATATTATATAGATGCTGCATAGAATTTGACCTTGATAAATCACGTCCTAGTGTTGATTAATTAGGAGTTGACGATCATATGAAGCAATAGATCGATCCAGAAATGATCGATCAATCAAGAAAGTTGGATGATCAAAAGATGATTGATTAATCCAGAATGTTGATTGCTCATATATTGATTGATCAATTAAAAACAACTGATTGATCAATTTGATTTTCTGACTTCAAAAAGTTTTTTTGCAGGTCTGAAATGCATGATGCATGATTATCTTTTAAGTTCTTTGCAATACTAATATAATCACAAAATAAAACTCAATAAAAAAGTCTTCAAGTTTGTATTGTGCTTATGTTCCATTCTTGTAACTCCATTGAGCTATATATTTTCTTCCTTCAAGGTTGAGCTTCTTCTTGATCTTATAATTTTACTGCCTTTTGAACCAGATTCAAGCTAATTCACAAGTTTTGTTATCACATGCTCATGCTTGATCTATCACAATGTCCATACCTCGTCTCTCCATCTCCCTCTCCTCCTCCTTACCGCAACAACCTCCTCTTGTCCTTCCATCTCCACCCCCAACCCTCCCTCCACTACAACCAATGCCACCTCTCGGATCTCCCCCTCTTCTATACTCCTCCACCCCACAAAACTCCCCCGACTCACACTGCCACCATGACCATCGTGACCTCCCCGATCTCCCTCCTCCATTGACCCCCTCCTTTCTACAAACCTCTCCCTCCCACGATGCTTCTACAACCACTGCCACCTCCCCGGTCTTCCCCCTCTCCAATCCTCCTCCTCCCTGCAAACCTCCGCTGTTGATTCACATTGTTACAGGGACTACTAGTCCTCCTCCCTGCAAACCTCCCTCTCCCTCAACCCACGCCGATGTGACCATTGCCATCTCCCTGATCTCTCCCATTCACTTTCCTCCTCCTTCCTGCAAACTTCCTCCCGACCCTAAAGCAGGCTGTCACAACCATCAACACCTCCCTAGTCTCCCTCGTCCCAAGTCCTCCTCCTCCTCCCGCAAATTTCCAACGACCCTAGCCCACACCACTGTCTTGACTCCCAGATTTCCTTCTCCCCCCCATGTACCTCCCCCTCCCCCGACCCTCGTCACTATTGTGATCAGTGATGTCCCAAATTTAAGCCTTGATGACCTAGTTCTCGATGCAGATGATCCAGGTGGTGAACTCGACACCAATGTTGGAGTCGATTCGAGGTTGAGCTCATTGTGAGAAAATCAGTAGAAGAGGTTGGATTTATCGATGCCAATTTTGCCAACGAGCACAACCGTGGAGAGGTAGTCATAGGGATGGGATGGGAGTGAGACAGAAAGATCGACAATGGACAATTGGGAAGATCCAGAGAGAGAGAGAGAGAGAGAGGGAGAGGGAGAAGGGTGGATACAATTGCACTGTAGGATCTATGAGGTGTTATATTAACCCGGATAAGTGGTAGATATATGAATAAGTGGTTAGTTTAGTTACCAAAATAATGGCAAGGGCCTACGCATAAACAAAAGTCACTTTCCAAAATTTTGCATGTAATTTACAACAATGTGTTGGGACACGACCAATCGGATACGGATACAGATACAAAATCGACCACCACCACAGTCTCGTTCTTTCTCTCTTTTCTCTTGTGGTATTCCTTTTGCTGTGTGTTGAGGCAATACCCCCTCTATATATATTCCAGTTACAACCCCATAATCCTATTCCCAATAAAAATATAAATAGAATACAACTCAACAATTATTAGTATTAGGAGTACCGTTCCATTAAGATTCCTAATCTTTATATGACTCTAATCCTAACACTATATAAAGTTCAATGTGTAACTGCAAAAGTATAAAAGATTATGGGTGTAAAAAGTCCAACTATTTTATGCATTCTAGATATCTTTGCTTTTATGCACTTCTTGCAATACATTTCAAGCCCTTGAGGGTTGACAAGATATCCTAAGTTAGTCCTGGCAATGGCCGATAGCATTTTTTTTATAATAACTCGTTGCTATGCCTTTTTTCAAACAAGGGTAATGGATGGACGTAGATCATACTTTCTTTAATGAAAGGCGTGCTATTCAACCATCATGCCATGGAAGTGGATGCTTCTAATTTTACAATTACATCTACACACGTAAATTTAATTGCTTTTGCACCATGATGGGTCTTGTCTACCATTTGAGATAAGTTCTAGGTGATTCATACAAGGATTTCATAATTCATATGAGAGAGTCATCATGATCCGACTGTCTACCAAAACATGTCTATGCATTTTTTAGTTATAAATATGGTTAGTAATTTCGAATTAACCAAACTATGGATATGAATACATATATTTTGTGTATGGATAATGATACATATCTATTTTTTGTTATATGAATATATATACATATAATATCGTATATGGGTAATTTTCATGTAGCTAAGGACAACATGGATATATTTCAACCAAAACATCGATACTTGTATGTTATTGCATCTATCTTCTAGAACAACACGAATTTGTAGATCCATCTATCTCTATTATATTCATCTTCAATCGAAATATGGATATATATATATATATATATATATATATATATATATATATATATATTTTGCAGACATGAATAAGGTTTTTTTGCAATAAGATGATTATTTACAATATTGGTACAATTTAGAAATACTTATAATATGGCAGCATACTTTTTTCCCTGCAAAAAAAATATCTTCAATCAAAGTACGTGTGTATTTTTGTTACTGTACCCATATTCAACCAAAATAATTTTCTTGGATCCTTCTATCTAGTATTGTATTTTTTTGAATATAAATATGGATCATACAATGTCCTCTCAAATGGTCTAGTAGTACTGCTGTTAGAGATGAAAAGAAATACGAATATATTCATATCCAATTGCTATCGTATTCGTTTTTATACATATCTTGACATCCGTATTCATATTCTTTTTAAAGTGGATGTGGATATGGATACCACTTTGGCATTCACTAATATTTCTATTCATATTCGTATATCCATTTTAATATATACTTATAGTCAGATTTATCTAAAACTAAATGTAACAATATTTTATGATTGTATTCACCATTGTTGTAAAAGTCCCCTGACTGGCCCGACTAGTAGGTCCGACTATTCCAGTAGATGGGGTGACCGACCGAGTATTAACTATTTCCGACTAGGCTGTCTAGTCGATCGAGTATCTGATCATTTTCATCCCTAACTGTAGTGTGCCTACCACCCAAAAGACCAAGGTTCAAATCTCCCCTTATGAGGTTGCAATGGGTAGTCGATTTTCATTTTTTGCGACTGCATTGACCCCTCTCCCTTCTACATTTAATTCAGTATCACACTCATAAATTTCTTTCCCTTGTGTGAGCTTCCTCAAATTGTATAATGCCACACCCCAAACAAGAGAAGAGAAATCCACAAGAGCTTTAGCAATTATCCATAGAATATCAAACAGAAAATCCTTGTCAAGTTACAAACCCTAGCCCAACTAAATTACAATAGGAAATGATGCTCAAGGTCGTGTCCCAACAGCTTGTCAAGTTACACTCCATGATGTATATTACCACCCTATCACAAATTGGTATACACCGCACCTTGCTGGCTGGTTCATATTCTGCCAAGTTCAAAGCAAATATTTGATTCTTCCTGTAAGTAAAACAAAGATAAAAAAAGAATGGGTTCTGTAACGACATGATCGATGCTGCTTTTGCGATCCCACCACCGATCTGCATATCAGAAAGAGTTAGTGTGTTTGCCGCTCCAACTGCAAAGAACAGATTGCATGGGCAGAAACCAACCATATTAGTTGGAAGAAGAGATGCTCAGATCTTCCGAAATAGCGCCAAAAATATCAGGGCATCCATCCCAGTTCTTCTCCTCTCTTGCTTCCCAATATCCGCCGACATAACGGTATGTCCCGTGCTTGCCCTCCCGCTGGAACCATCTGGGTTTCCAACCATTCTCTTGCATTTTTCTGGACTGCATGAAAAGAGACGTTGTTTATGTGGCGACATATCACAGTTATTTCAAGTCCTAGGCTTTTAAAACTGGCTATATGCATAAAGATAGATTTTCATCTCTAGTCAGTGGTACTTAACACTTTATGGATATCTGATCTGCGTTTGTTGACAATAAATTCACATTATCAGATGTTAAACTATACACTGATTTTGAATCATTAACGAAGAAGAAAAGCAACTACATTTGATAAAAAAACATAAAGAATAAATAACAAATAACTCGAAGAAAACAAATGCAACTTTCAAGCTTATTCAGATTTGTGTTTATATTGCATGAGCATCTCCCCACGAACAAGGAATGGTTCTTAGGTCTAAAAAATAATGAATGATGTTCGTGTCATGTTCCGATGGCAAGCCAGAGCTACAAATAGTAAACGGATCAACATGCCTTGGGAAGGTGAAATTTTGATTACAAGAAAAATTAGTTCCCTAGTTCGTGCAAAAAAAAATGAACATTCACTAACAAGGGGCTTTCATCTGTAGAAGAGAATGAACGTTCAATAATAACCAGGGGTCTCTAAAAAGGACTCAACCTATTAAGTAGTGTTAAAAACGACTCAGCCTATTAAGTAGTGTGTTAAAAACGACTCAAGGCCTATTGAGTTGTGTTAGGGTGTGAGCATTAGGGCTAGGGTTTGAGAGACACCCCCTCGGAGGTATTCATGTATTTGCTTTTGTTTGTGTTACCTCTAACCCTAACCTCTCTCTATAGAATGAGACTTCACGTACACTATTTTACGCATCGTAGAATCATATTCTGTATAATATTATAGAGGAATTCCTAGACCAGTGTTTTGGACAACCAAAACCCCTCTCCACCATTCTCTCTCTCTCCTTTGGTTTCTATTGTTCTACATTGTTGCCACCCGGCTACATGCTTCACCTCAATATTTGGATCTTCTTGATGTCATTTAGAGGGTAGATGAAGCTTCACATTATCCTCGAGCCTATGAAAATATAGAAGATTAATTAAGAAATAAAAAATAAGATTAAAACTTTGATTTACGTGGAACCCTACTCCAAAGGACATGGATGAAAACACGTGATAAAGCCACTAAGGCCTATAATTCTCTGTATTTTGTTTCTCAATCGATAAAAGGTGTGTGGGGCCCAATATATAGCCCCACCAACTCAATTAAATCCCACCATCGATCTATGTGAGTCTAAACGTCTCCACACATATGTCCAAATACATAATACTCACAACAAGTCCCCTCACTTGATTTGGTTTCCATATTATTAGGTGATCTTTGATTGATCCTTATTTACCCGACTACAACAACTTCACATAATTAGTAGGCGACGTCACGTGGTAGAGGCAGTCATACATTATATCGTGGCAGGGGAAGTCCCAACCGTGGCAGAGGAGGGGGTGGTCAACCCCGTCAGCCGTGCACCTACTGCCACAGGACAGGTCACTCTGGGAAACCTGCTATTCTAAGCATGGGTTTCCTACGTCAGTCAAAGTTGCAAAGCAGACACAACAGACTGGGAGTCCATCACCCGCATCTGATCAGAGGTTTGATGAGCTTGTAGCACAACTGAGAGAGATTATGCCGGGCACATCTGGATCCACTAGCTCTCCTTCAGGATCCTCAGAGGTTGCTGCCTCAACATTTGCCTCAACATTTGCATCTACATCAGGTATAGAATATGCTTTTACTAGTTGTTACAGAGCCGACTTGTCGGAATTGGATCATGGGTTCTGGTGCATTCCATCATCTCTGTGGTGATAGAGGTCAGTTTAGTGTTTTTCGTCCTACTCAGCCTGGACGATCAGTTGTGATAGCAGATGGAACACATTCCCCCATCATTGGTCACGGGGAGGTGCAATTGACTTCTACATTAAGGCTTCAGAATGTTCTCTATGCTCCTGACTTTTCTATGAATCTATTATCAATTAGTCAAATCACCAGAGATTTACATTGTCGTGCCATATTTGATCCTTCTGCTCTTGTGTTTCAGGACATACTCACGGGCAGAGTGATTGGAATTGGCCGTGAGCAAGGGGGCCTTTACAGACTAGTGCAGTCACCTTATGCTGACGCTTCTTCTTCTCTCCGCACTGGATCTGTTTCTCCATATATGTGACATCTGCATTTTGGTCATCTTCCTATGCAAAAGCTGAGTCATGTTCTTCCACAGATTTCTCCTCGCTCCACTTTTCAATGTGAGGCCTGCCAGCTTGGGAAGCATCATCGCTCCACTTTCTAGAGTCATCAGGGTCCAAGTAGTCATAGTCTGTTTGAGTTGCTCCATTTTGATATTTGGGGTCTTAGTCGTGTCCCAGATCATCAGGGACACATATTTTATCTTGTTGCGGTTGATGAGTTTTCTCGATTGTCTTGGATTTTTCTTCTTAAGAACAAGTCTGATGTTGGTCCTGTTATTC
The DNA here is from genome assembly GCA_037367405.1 of Ottelia alismoides. Lineage (NCBI taxonomy): Eukaryota > Viridiplantae > Streptophyta > Magnoliopsida > Alismatales > Hydrocharitaceae > Ottelia > Ottelia alismoides. The sequence continues at coordinate 591,413 of JAZKJV010010005.1, read as the reverse complement.
AGTCTTTTATTAATGAAATAAAGAACATTTTCGCTGCAAAAGTCAAGTTCATATGTTCTGATAATGCACTATAATTTTGCAGTTCTCATCTTTCTCAATATGTCAGGTCTCATGGTATTGTGCATCAGACATCATATGCATATACTTTCCAACAGAATGGGATGGCCGAAAGGAAACACCGCCATCTTTTGGATGTTACCAGAACCCTTTTGATTCAGAGTCGTGCTCCTCATTCCTACTAGGGAGATGCGGTTCTAACTGCTTGTTATCTGGTAAATCGTATGCCTTCTTCGGTACTGGGGGAGAAGATCCCCTTCTTGATTGCGTTTTCCGAGATGGATCTCTTCTCGCTTACTCCTCGTGTTTTTGGTTCTATAGCGTTTGTTCATCAACTCTCTCCTGGTCTTGACAAGCTCTCTCCCAGAGATGTCAAATGTGTGTTTGTTGGGTATTCCAAAACCCAAAAGGGATATCGCTGTTTTGACCCTGTTCGACGCAGGTATGTCAGTGCTGATGTCACCTTCTATGAGTCCATTATGTATTTCTCTCCCACAGGTGACAGGCTTACTCCTTCAGAGGATGAAAAAGAGATCTATATGCCTCCTCCGTCATTACCATGTTCTACTCCACCACCACCACCACCGCCTCCACCACCATTTTCTATTTTCTTTCCTCAGATCTACCAGCGAAGGCCCCATGCTCATGCGCCTCCTCCATCATCCAGCACGCCCAAAGTATTACCTGAGCATTTGAGTTCTTCTGACGATACGGGTGATTTGCATGTACAAACTGAGGTACAGGGTGCAAATACTATCTCTACTACTCCGGCTGACGATCTGGATATGCCTATTGCACTTTGGCGGCAGAAAGGTGCATGCACAATGCACCCTATTGGTTCTCATGTTTCCTTGGAGCGTCTTTCCAAGGATTTTCAGCACTTTGTTGTGGGGTTGTCAGCTGTAGAGATACCACGGTCATATCAGGAGGCACTGCAAAGAAAACAGTGGCGTCTGGCTATGGAGGAGGAGATGGCAGCTTACAGTCACGAGGTACGTGGAGTGTAGTCCATGCTCCACCAGGTGCGTCTGTTGTTGGGAGCAAGTGGGTATTTACTGTGAAGCATCGGGCTGATGGTACCGTAGACAGATACAAGGTCAGACTAGTTGCTCGTGGGTTCACCCAGACCTATGGAGTAGATTACCATGACACCACCTTTTCTCTTGTAGCGCTTCATTCTACCTTGCGGATACTTATTGTTGTTGTTGTGGTACGTGATTGGTCGCTTTACCAATTAAATGTCAAGAGTGCTTTCTTGTATGGTGATCTGCAGGAAAAGGTTTACATGCAACAACCACCTGGATTTGCTGTTGAGGGGGAGTCCAGTATGGTGTGCCGTCTTCATAAGGCTATATATGACCTTAAGCAGAGTCCGAGGGCTTGGTTTCAGAAGCTCTCAAAATTGATTGAACATAATGGGTTTGTTAGATCTACTACAGATCATACTCTTTGTAAAGAGAAACCAGAGATGTATTGTAGTAATTCTGATTTATGTTGTTGACATTGCTATCACTGGCAGCGATGAACAGGGCATTTAAGCCGCTAAGGATTTCCTTGGACAACAGTTTGTTACCAAGGACCTTAGCACGCTTCGTTACTTCCTTGGCCTGGAGTGTGCACGAAATCAGCAGGGTATGGTTATAACACAAAGGAAGTATGTTACTAGTCTTTTATCTGAGACAGGTATGACATGATGTAGACCAGCTACAACCCTGATGGATCCTAATGCAAAACTCGATGATGATGAATATGAGGACGTGGACAAGAGACGATACAGAGAGCTGGTAGGGAAATTATTATATATAACTATTACAAGGCCCGATATATCTTTTGCTGTGAGCAAAGTAAGTTAATTCATGGAGCAACCCAGGCAGGCACACATGGATGCAATGTTCATGATCTTGAGATATCTGAAGTTATCTCCAGGTGCATGTCTTCTGTTTAAAAGAGATACACCTCTCTCAGTTACAGGGTGTACAAATGCAGATTATGCTGGGTGTCCTAAGGACAGGAAGTCTACTTCAGGCTTCATTGTGTTTGTTGGCAGCTCATTGGTCTCATGGAAGAGTAAGAAACAAACTGTTGTTGCTCGATCTAGTGCAGAATCAGAATATAGGGCAATGGCTCAAGGTAGTACAGAGATGATGTGGGTCAAATCTGTCTTAACCGATTTAAAGATTGAAGTGCCTCTTCCTATGCATCTTAAATACGACAATCAAGTAACCTTATTCATAGCTAGTAATCCAGTATTTCATGAAAGGACAAAGCACATTGAGGTGGACTGCCACTATACTCGTGATTTGATCCAAAAGGGGCTTATCTCAACCTCTTATGTAGCGTCAGGAGATCAGATTGCAGACATGTTTACTAAAGCTCTTGCTAAAGGTCCTTTTCTCACTGTTGCTCCAAGCTGAGCATGATAGATATATATGCTCTAGCTTGAGGGGGAGTGTTTAGACATTTATGTTATTTTGTCCTTTTCCCACATTGTTTAATTCTATTATCCTATTTATGTAATTTACCCTTTGAGCTTTTCTCCTATATAAGAGAGCTCCAGGGTTAGATGGAATATAAATTCTTTTCTTTCCCTTCCACAATTACTTTATGGCTCGATTACGGGAGATAGTGCCCCTGCTGATTCTCATGCTTCCACGCTTGCTTCGGGATGCCATTCAGATGTTGCAGCCTCTGCTTCTTCAGGTAGCATATACGTCTTACCGGTTTCCATAAAACCGATATTACAGAATGGATTATGGATTCTGGGGTGACCCATCACATGTGTGGAGACAGAAGTCAATTTGCTGAATATAGACATGTTCCCCCTGGTAGATCATTTATCATAGATGATGGGACTCATTACCTAATTGCAGGACAAGGGGAGATCAGTTTGTCGCCTTGGATGCGTCTACATAATGTGCTACATGCTCCTAATTTTTCTATGAATTTATGTCTATTGGTCATATTACAAAGGATTTACATTGTCATGTTATTTTTAATCCATCTTCCCTTGCATTTCAGGATATTCTTACGGGCAGGGTGATTGGTTGTGCCCGTGAGCAAGGCAGTCTCTATTGAGTGGTCCTGACTCCATATGTTGGTCTATCTTCTAATCCTACAGTATTAGCATCTCTATTTATGTGGCACCCGCGTTTTGATTACCTCCCTCTTCAGAAGATATGCCACGTTATTCCTCAGATCTCATCTCGTTCATCCTTCCAGTACGAGGCGTGTTAGTTAGGAAGGCCTCATCGGTATGTTTTTTCCTAGTTGGCATGGTCAGAATAGTAGCTCCCTCTTTGAGTTGATTCATGTAGATATTTGGGATCCGAGTCGTGTACAGATAACCAGAAACAGATTTTATCTAGTGGTTGTAGATGATTTCTCTCGTTTGTCATGGGTTTTCTTATAAGAATAAATCTAAGGCTGGAAATGTGATAAAATCTTTTATCAATGAAGTAAAGAATATTATTCCTCTACAATCAAATTTGTGTGAACTGATAAAGCATTGGAATTTTGTACTCAGTTCTTATCTCGTGGTATTGTTCATCAAATTTCATGTGCCTACATGTCGCAACAAAATGGTGTTGCACACCATAAGCATTGCCACTTACTTGATGTTACTCGAATCCTTCTCATTCAGAGTTGTGCTCCACATTCGTTATAGGGTGATGTAGCGCTTACAGCTTGTTATTTAATGAATCACATGCCCTCGTCTATACTGGGTGAGAAAATTCCTTTCTCACTTGCTTTTCCCGAGAGGGATTTGTTCTCACTATTTGGCTCCTTTGAACATCATTTGTCTCCTGGTCTTGACAAGCTCTCTTCTACATCTGTCAAATGTGTTTTTATTGGGTACTCTAAGACATAGAAGGAATATAGATGTTATGATCCATTGCACAAAAAATATTATGTCAGTGCACATGTCACATTTTTTGAGTTGGTGATGTAATTTTCCCCTACATGAAATATGATGACTTCATCTGATTCAGATAATAAGGTCTACATGCCACCTCCTACAAGCCCATCATCAACTTCCGATGCGCTCGTTGCTCTACCTCCACCACCTCCACCTCCTACTCCTGTACCACCACCACCACCAACTACCCTTGCTCAACTCTTTCCACGTTTCTATACTTGTCAGCCACCTTCTGCTCATCGTCCTCTCCCATCATCCAGCTCTCAGGTTTGTTTTGAATGCATTGTTTCTACTGATGGGTTTGGAGACGTGTTTTAGCATGAATCTTTGCAGGACAATGGTATACAGATTGAGAAGATCCCTGATGGCCTGGATGTACCTATTGCACTTCGGAAGCAGAGGCGTACGCATGCATCATATCCTCTCGTTTCTCATATTTCTTTTGATCGCTTGGCATGTGATTTCAGGAAGTTTGCAGTTGGTCTATCTGCCATGGAGATTCCGCGGACTTACCAGGAGGCCTTGAGAAATAGTCGGTGGTGTCTTTCCAAGGAAGAGGAGATGGTCGTGCTACAGTTGCGTGGCACCTGGAGTTTGGACCCTGCTCCTTCTGGAACGTCTATTGTCAGTTGCAAGTGGGTGTTTACTGTCAAGCACCACACAAATGGAAGTACTGATCATTACAAGGCCAAGTTAGTTGCATGTGGGTTCATTCAGACCTATGGAGTGGACTATCTATCTAGACACAATCTCTCCGGTTGCTCGACACTCCACACTTCGAGTTCTCCTTGTTGTAGCCATTGTACGTGTTTGGTCTTTATTTCAACTTGATGTCAAAAATGCATTTCTATATGGAGATCTCCAGGAAGAATTCTACATGCAACATCCTATGAGGTTTGCTATTGAAGGGGAGTGTCAGCAGGTTTGTAAACTTCACAAGCCATCTATAGCCTTAAGCAGATTCAAACAGCCTAGTTCTAAAAGCTCTCAGACCTGATTGAGAATCAATGATTTAAGAGATGAAATGCAGACCATTCATTGTTTGTTCAGAGGACCCACAAAGGTAGAATCATTATTATGGTCTATGTTGATGATATCCTTGTTATAGGAGTAATGTGCAGGAGATCAAAAAAGGCAAAAGAATTTCTTGATCAACAGTTTGTCACCAAGAATCTTTGCACTACGGTACTCTCCGGGGTTAGAGTTTGTTAGAAATTAGCAGGGCTTTACGACGAACCAAAGAAAATATGTTACATATATGCTAGTTGAGACAAACATGATTGGGTGTCGACCTGCCACTACTCCTATGCAAGGTTCAAGAAAGCGGTATGCGTATGCGTTCGGATAGGTCACTGAATACTGAATAAGCGGTATGCGGGGGCATATGCGAGGCATATGCAATTCTATGCGGTTTTCTAATTTTTAATTTAAAAATAAATAAATATCTATGAATAGTATAACCACGGAATTTATGTATCTAAGTGAAGTTAAAGAACATCTAAGAAAAATGATTCATGTTAGATGAGTGTGCATATGCTTTTAATTGCCTCATATTTAATCACAAAAAATATTTACCATAAAAACTTCACATATTAGATGATTCATAATAACAAAACTTTGATACATGTACATGCACTACATGAGCAAAACCTCAATCGGCATATATAAAAATAGTCGACGATACATTGCATATACTCATGAAAGCAATACATGAGAAAAACATAAAACATTGCATATACATAATGATATAATGCATTGCGATTGTATACAAATGCATGTCATATTCTTACAATAGAATGAAGGAAGAGGCAGAGCTACATAATTAAGGACCTGAAAGAGAAGATTGAAAAGTTGGAGCTGCTGAAGCAGTATGTGAACATATGCGGGATATGCGGGGCATATGCGGACCGCATATGCGGGGAGGGCGCATAATGCACTGATTCAAGAAATCGGTGCGGTCTGCATGTTGCACGGGCATATGCAGCCGCATATGCCACCCGTGCGACCGATTTCATGAACACTGCTCTTATGGATCCGATACGATCATGATACAGAGGAGGTGAACAAGAGAAGATACAAAGAATTGGTGGGAAAGCTACTTTATGTTAACATCACTAGGCCAGACATCTCATTTGTTGTTACTCAGGTCAGTTTATGTACTGTTTTCACAATTTATATTTATTTCTTCCATCTTATGTAATTTGTCAATGGACTTCTCCTCTAAAAAAAGAGCCCTATGGTTCTTTGGTATAACACAATTGACCAATTTTCCCAACAATGTCTATAAACAAATTTAGAAATACTAGCTCTCACAAAGAGCCCTAGCATGCTCAAGAACATTTTCTGCGTAAAACTCTCCTCCTTAAACACAACTCCATTTCTTCACAACCATATAGCCCATACTATCGCGCAAACTCTGGATCTCCCTTCTATCGAACATGTCCAATTTGAACAAAAAGAGCCCCACAAGGACTCAAAATTTTCCCAATTCACCTCTGCCAGCTCTGCTTTCTCTCATGTCTTCCTAGTCTGACAACACTTGAAAAAGAGATGTTCCACATCTTTCATCGCTTCACCACACCTTAAGCACGTCTCCTCAGTGTCGGGGAATATCCTGGCTTTTCTCTCCCACATCATAAGCCACCCTCTCCTCATCGGCCAGAAAAAAACTTTCATCCTCGCAAGTATTTTCTATCCCCAAATTCTAGCACAATCTCGAGTAGTATCTTTTTGCACCCCCACAAACGAACTAGAGACAACCTTGCATGCATTTTTTAACCAAACAAACCCATCGCTCCAGCACCAAGCATCTCTACGCTCTGATGGATCCTCCGCACTTGCAAGTCTACTCCAAAAAGAGATGAACTCTTCCAGCCTATGGTTCGATAAATCCGCCACAAACATCGACGACCGAGCACCTTCTGACCATACGTTTCACGTCCCCAATTCCGAGCTCGGATCCTCCCATATCCGGATCTGGTTACTTAGCAATAATTTACTCAACAATCACAGCCAACATTCAGAAACAAACTGCAATTAAAAATGCTCAGAAGGAAGTATTTCAACACATTTTCATTCACAAATAAAGTCCACATGATACATTGTCCCACTATAACCATTTACATGTACATCAGCTGGAAAGGAAATAGACAAAAAGATTACCAACTACCTTATAGAATAAAGCTACTGTGGCTGGTTGGATGACTACTATATTAGCTGGCTGGATTACTAAAGTCCTTGCGATGGCTCACCGACACTTGTTGGGTTTTCCATAAATCATAGGATAGCAATTAACGAATGCTAAGTAACGAAGAAGAGAAAAGCAAACAAATGGTGTATTTTTTTTTCAAAACTTGTTATCACAAAAAATTTTATTCTTTCTCATTAGTTTAAGTCCTATTCCTTTCTACTCCATGTCAAGGATTCAGGGTATTACCTCCCCATTATATGGACTCCGAAGCTGTGGACACTTTGGGATTGGAGATTATGTTGATCTGGTAAGCTTATACCGCAGCACGTCGCCTCAACCAATCCTCCAATACTACCATGATAATTTCCTTTCCTTTTATTAATTAGGGTCTTAAACCCTCAGCCTGGCAAATAAAGGAGCACACCGTCCTCGAGGATCCGGTTCCTTAAAACCTCAGGCTAACCTTTAATCACATAACCTAGCGGCTTTAAATACATGTTATCATGACCCAGCCGCTATTGAACCACCCATGCCTCCACATGGCACAACCACATCTTCCGTCGTTCAACCCAAATATATTGGCACCCGATACCACGTGTTGCAAATCATTCATTTTGTGCGCACTTATCAAAACAAGGCAATCGTGTACCACCTAGGTAGGGTCAAGCTAATATGGGTTCCTTCCGATAAACCTACAGGTCGCATGCCCGACCTGGAGTTCTACTCCCAGTCATTTCTTAACGTAAACACGATCCTTTTCAGGACCTAGTTTAATACACATCAATTCCCATGATGTAATTCTTTCGTTAAGTCTTCGATTTGCATAACCATGAACATTGAGTATAGCCTCACATATATTAAAACATATATTTATATACTCATATTTGTGCTCATTTTAACTTCCAAACCCTACTTTCCAAGACATTACATCAATTCGATGTTTAGACCTTATTTTAGAACGTGAATAACATATTTTTATCTTAAAATTTCAGCAGAACTTCCCCTTAAACGGGGTGATATTTCTAAGAAAGTTTCGGCAGAGTTTCCCCTTATATTGGGACATATTTCTATAAAAATTTCAGTAAAGTTTCCCCTTATATCGAGACATATTTTAAAAGAAAAACAGAAAGAGTTTCCTCTATAAAATCACCAAGAAAGAAACAACAACGAATATAAAAGAATATAATCAATCTGCAAGAGATGAAGAATCGGTAGACACCACGCATCTTAGGTGAGTGAAAGTGTGACGAATCACAGGGTTCACTAACGTACATAGCCGCCCACACCTAAGTAGGGTATTACACAGATTTCTCCATCAAAATAAATATAAAAGCGGAATCGAAAGAATAGAACCATAAGCGATGGAGAATCGGTAGACACCAAGTGTCTTAGGTGAGTGAAAGTGTGACAAATCACAGGGTTCACTGATGTGCATAGCCGCCTGCATCTAAGTAGGGTGTTACACAGATTTCTCCTCGAACCACAACAAAAAATGAATCAGAAAGAAAGACGAATCGAAAGCAAAGCTGGAAAAAGAAGAAGAATCGAAAACCTAGCTTACGAAGCAAACTAAGAGAGGATCATACCTTTCTCCTCCTCGTTCCCCCGGCAACGCTTCGCTAGCGTTCCTTCCCAATCTCCCTCTCCTCCTCCCGACCTCTCGACCCTAGCCCTTGGGATAGTGGTGGTAGTGGAAATCGTAGAGAAATGAATGGGTAGGGGGGGTATTTATAGGCTCCAGAAAACCACTAACCATGGTCAGTAAACTATGGTTTAGACCTTAATCGTGGTTAGCATCCCATGATTTTGGCTCATGGTTTTGGCCAAGTCTTATCCAAAACTTAAGGCGTAAGTGAGAACTTTCCAGAGTATTATTGATTCATTAATGATGCTTAGTTAACACTAATCGTGATTAACTTTCACTAATCGCGATTTATCTTCGCAGCTTACGCTTAACTTTTGCTAACAACTGATTAGTGTTTGCTAATGGTCATTAGCGGTCCTCAATTTATCATTAGTTTCTTTAATCATGTTTAATTAGTCTTAATGACGGTCATTATAGGTTAATGACGTCTTAAACCTCCTTCTCTTTTTCCGAAAATCATAACAAATCGAAACGAAGTCTGATTCACACGAAACAAATTCCGTTGATTTTCCTTGACGAGCCGAATCTTATTATATAGGATCTGAGAGACAACCAAGTTCAAGGCTTTACAATACATCTGCCATACTTGCCTCCCTCCTTGTAGATAAAGCAAACAACCCGGGATACAAATCACAAAGCACTCCTTCCTTCGTCAAGTCATCTCGCCAGAAGCTGAAACCACTGTTGTTTCCCAACAATGACCGTATTGAGGCTGTTACATGAGGCAACACAACATATATACTCTCCACAAAGTAGTCGATGCGGCCAGAACTCTAACATTTGCACATAAGCTAGATAAAATAGAGTAAATGGATCTCAAAAGATGCGAAGGCAGATATGTTCCGTCTCCCCAGATCCTCAGCTCCAACTTCGACAGCAAAACCTTTTTCATTTCCTCCATTCACAGCACCCCCAAACCACCCTCCTTGATTGGTCGTGTCACCGTCCCCCAATCCACCAAGGTCTAACCCTTACCCTCGGAATAAGCAACCCAAACAAATCACCTCATGACACCTTCTAGTCGTATGCGAACCCCAACCGACATCAATCTAGTTGACATACAAAAAATCGAAATCGTCGACAAGACAACTTTCACTAACACAAGTCTCCCTCCCCTTGACAAGAATGTCGCCTTCCACCTAGCTAGCTTCCTTTCCAATTTCTCAATTGTGTGCAACCAATCTCCCTGTCTTAATCTTCCACACACCAAAGGCACACTAAGATAATTAACGAGCAGGCTTCGTCGTGCAGTTCCCAATATATCCTCGTAGTTCGTTACATCCTCCCGAGACTAGTTAAATGGAATGAAAGCAGACTTTGCCCCATTTACCCTCAGTCACGACACTTGCCCAAAGATGTCCCAGTACTACTCTAACCGACATGCATTCTTCATCTCATCTTTCTATGAGAAAAATTGTGTCATGTGTATTGAAAAGTTGGGATTGAAAAATCCTCCCCTGAGTGCCCCCGAAAGAAACCACCCTCCTCTAGCAAACCCATCATAATTGTTGCACATCTGCAACCAAAATAAAAAGTAGCGGCGCCACTAGGCATCACTACTTCACTCCCGCTGCAGCTGAAAGAAACCCCCTTCTGGTCTTCCATTCATCAGCACCAAACAAGATGAGGTCATGATCAATGTTCGGAAATGTGGTCCATGCGACCACATATGCGTATGAAGTTACCCTTCCGAATCGCATGTCATATGCGACAATATGTGGTTCAAGTGCATATGCAGTCCGAGTAATCCGCATATGCGACCGCATATTAAATAGGATTAATACCCAACCTCTTCCATCATCTTCGATTATGCATCTTAAGAAATAATATTTCTTTGAAACTTTATGTATCAAGATTTGTTTGAATTCTCATCAACAATATTTTTAGAACCTTAGACTCTAGAATCATAAATATCAATCATTCGATATTAGGCTTTATCCATTGACTTAAAATTTTTGATGATAAACTATGTTACCAATGTAATTAATGTATTTGCATGTCTTATACAGAAATTGAATGATCATCACCGCTTTTTCAATGGAGCATTTCTTTCTTTTATAATTTATTGTATTCATATGATTCAATTTCATAGTTGTATAGCCAACATCCGTCTTATCAAACATTTTTTAATGAAATGAATCATGTAATTTATTATTTTGTCAACTATTTTTTATTATAATTTTTTTATTATTTTTAATTATATTAAATTAAAATAACATAAACTGCATAAAACACATATACTTTGCCTATCTGCTTACTCACTTCAGACTGCCTGACAGAACGAATACTGTTAGAAAATCGGAAGCGGAAGCGGAAGCGGAATGATAAACAGAGCATAATAACAAGAAACATCAAACAAAGAATACCATGATTTTACGTGGAACCCTACTCCGTGAGGAGCGGGATGAAACCACGGGAGAAGCCCTCAAAGGGGCGTGTCTTGCATTACTTTTTCTCATCTGATACAGGAGGTCTGGGGCTCCTTATATAGCCTCTCCAGAGCCTCCAAGTCCCACCATTGGACGATGTGTGACTAAACACTGGGATGGGGTAAATTAATCCTGAAGGTATCCATTTACCCATCTACAACTCAATAGGCGCATACACCTTATACTCCAACACTCCCCCTCAAGCTGGAGCATGCAATGCTCAACTTGGACAAACAGAAAGAAACTCAACTCAATGTACAGGACACTACGGACAATATCAAACCAACGCGCACATTGCTACAGTCGAGGATGTTGATTCTCATGCCGTGCAGGTGAGGAGGACGAACGGTTGGAGTGTGAGTCAACTGAAGACTCGAAATCTGACCATCGAGTCTGAAACTGCGCCTGAAGTCTCCTCGTCGGAGAATTGGGTCTCTCCCATCAGGCTCAGAGAATAGTGTTCTACTCTGGAGTACCTATGATACCACATGAAAACCCTTGCCCTCAATGGCATAGGGAATGACCCTCTGCTCTGGAGTCCCTATGGCTCACATGAAAACTCTGGCCGAAACAACCACAAGAATGATGGGGACCTCGAAACTGAAGACCGCACACTCGTGCGTGTCTGAACTGCAGACTCGGAACAATGATCGTCGAGTCTGAAATCGAACTGTAGAGTCTGATCATCTGACTGGTCTGGAGACTGATATCTGAATCTGGAATCTAGATCAAGACATGTGACTCTACATATATACTCCCCCTTTCTCCCATACTTGTCGGAAAATGACATTGACAAAGTTGGGAGAAGACAAGATAAATAGGGGTAAACATGAATATCCACAAAAATTTCTTGCGGCTTTCAAATTTTTTTAAGTCGTCACAATTTTTTTAAAGCCATTCAATCTTTTTCTTTTTTTCGGCATTTTTTTTGCAATTTTTTTAAAAATTTTCTTAAAATACTTGCGTACGGCTTTTTCACTGTATGTACACGCCTCTTTTTTTTGATTTTTTTAAATGGCCTAACCCACTTGGGCCTTTAACAAAACTTTTTTTTAAAAAAAATCTGGGCCGTGCACTATTTCTCAGCCCATTGTTGGGCTTAATTTTTTTTAACGGCGAGGCTTCTAGGGTTCCCACAATGGAAACCCTTCGCAATTTAATGCCCAGTCGCCCTTTAGTAGGGTTCCATCGGGAACCCTTTTTGAAAGAAAAAAATCGCCGCCTGTGTGGGGCTTCCGCCGCCTGGAGGCGTACGAGGGATGCGGCATGGGAGGCCTGATGGGGTTTGCTCACCCGGGCTCGCGGGGCGCCGCCGCTGCGCTGCTGCTCCGCATAACTGTGAGGGAGCCCGCTGCCTTTGCCTCCTGGAGGCTTCTTCATCATTTCGGACACCGCCGCGGGAACTGTTTGCGCCGAGAGGTGCGCGCATGGGCTCGTCGCTGGAGATAAAGCCCGGGGAAGTCGAGCGATGGGGTGGGCACTCCGCTCGTGCGCAATGGGCCTGCGCCTAGGAACTTTTCTGGAGGGAGTTCTTCGAGGTCTTCGAGTCGCACTAACAGGAGATTAAGGACTTTGAGGCTAGGGCTGGAGCACTCGGAGGTTGCTGGATATGCGATACACGCCTGCGACATGGAAGGGTCCCTGCCTGGGGCTCGGTGCCTGTGCGCCTGGGATTTCCTCGTTTCAGGCCCTGGGGTTGCGCCTGGGTTCATTGACCCGCGCGGCCTGGTGTTGTCACGAACGGAGCCTCCATATGTGGATGTAATAGAGGGCATGATGCAGGGGTTCTTCGTGCGCATGGGGAAGAACAGGGGCCTACGCACCCTTGGAGGTCGCACGTGATGTGGGTTGCCACCGCAGAGCATGAGGAGACTGTGCACCGCCTTTTTTGTTAAGTGTGCCGTCTTCAAAGAGTAGGGTTTCGAAGAACCCTAAAACAAAAATCCCTCAGAACAAAATATGAATATGAACAGGAACTCGAATCATACAGAACTGGATCTTCGAAACATCAATCTTCAAGAACTCCAAAATCGAATCTTGAATAAAATATGAACATGAAACCCCGAGAATCGAGCCCGCTCTGATACCATGTTAGAAAATCGGAAGCGGAAGCGGAATGATAAACAAAGCATAATAACAAGAAACATCAAACATGGAACACCATGATTTTACGTGGAGCCCTACTCCGTGAGGAGCGGGATGAAACCACGGGAGAAGCCCTCAAAGGGGCGTGTCTTGCATTGCTTTTTCTCATCTGATACAGGAGGTCTGGGGCTCCTTATATAGCCTCTCCAGAGCCTCCAAGTCCTACCATTGGACGATGTGGGACTAAACACTGGGATGGGGTAAATGGATCCTGGAGGTATCCATTTACCCATCTATAACTCAATAGGCGCATACACCTTATACTCCAACAAATACCGCATACCAACTTTGTGAACCTAAGTCATAATTCACCTCTTTGTCCAATCATTCTAGACATCGGAGAACCCTCTTCAGGCCAAAGACATCGCCCAAATGAAACTCCAATTCAGGCAATCACATGCCTTTGCAAAATCTACTTTCCACAGGAACCATGTACTCCCACGCCTTTTCTAATATGCAACTATTTCTGATGCTAAAATAATACCATTGAACAATTGATGTCCAGGGATAAACGTCGTCCGAGCATGTAAGATAAGCTCATTGAGAACTCCCTTGTGTCTATTAGCCAAGAGCTTGGCCTAATGAGATAAATGGCATTGGGCAATGCTACTGGCCTAAAATCCTCCGCATGCTCCGCCACCTCCTTGGAATTAGAAAAATGAAGGATCTGTTCAACCTCTCAATGCCTCAATTCTTTTATCTGAACTCTCTATAATCCAATCCATGACATCCTTTTCAACATCCCAAAACTCTTTGTAGGAAAAAAAGGCATACCAACCAGACCTGGGCACCATCAACATTGAGATCAAAGACCACCCTATGCATGTCTTCCATGGTGAAAGCAGCATTAATCGCCTCCGCCTGCCCTTGTTGCAAAGCTCATACACCTTTCCCAATCCACCTAGCTCCAGACAACGCCGACCTCCCGATTAACTCCCTGAATTGAGGCACACCATTGCTTTCCCTATCTTATCATCCCCTTGCACCCTCTCCCCCTACTACCGGCACATGTATCATATTTTTCCTTTTCCTCGTACTTGCCACATCATGAAAAACCGTGTGTTCGCATCTCCCTCTCTAACCCACTTTTGTCTCGATCTTTGCCACCAATGCACCTCTGTTTTGACATCTTTATTTGGCACAATCTTATGCTGCTCAGATCTAGCATGTAGTTCTTCCACACCGAGGTCCCGCCTCACTTCCAACCTATCTAACCTATTGAGATATTTATATCTCTTTATCTTTACTTTACAATTTTCTATTTATTCGTCTGTTTATGTAATTTTCCCTTAGAGCTTTTCTCCTTTATAAGAGAGCTCTAGGGCTACGGTGAATACAACTTCTCATTTCAATCCTTTCTACATGGTATCCGAGCGACAGTCCTAGATCGGGGTCTGTGCTATAGAATCCCCACCCCACCAAAACCCTAGCGGATCCTCGCGAGGCCTCCACTGCCACCGTCATTCAAGCCTTAGCAGCAACGGCTACAACCACCGTCAGCCGTCGATGACCATCAGGGGGGCTGCCGCCGGCCAAGCTTGCCGTCGCTGACAGGCTGGTTCTAGAGGGGTTGTCGCACCCCTTTCTCGTGGGTCATGCTAGTTCTGATTTGGTTCCTAGGGTGTGGTTTTTGATCCCCTAAAACCATCCTAGGTACCTAAAGAAGCCTCTAATGGATGGAAGAGGTTGTGGTATGAGTCTACACCCACAACCGTCTTCCTATATGTTTGTGCAGACATAGTTATTCCAGTTCGCAACCCCAGTCTTGGATATTGTTGTCATCATGTCAGACAACGAAGCAGATGTTCCATTCCTGGGTGCCTTCAAAGGTCTAGCACCCATCGTGAAGATAGATGGAATGGACCATGAACTACGGACCATGCAATTCATGAGCCTAAAGCAATATAGTGGCAAGAAGCATATCCTCATACAGGAGAAGCCTAGTAACAAGACTAGGGTTAACGCCTCATGGGAGGTAGACGACGCTTATACACGTGTGTGGCTTTCTGGGACTGTGTCCATGGAGATAGCCAATGATATAATGAGTTAGCCCACGACGAAGGCTATGTGGGACATTCTCGCCGCTACTTACTCTCCGGCGAAGAATGAGTCAAAGATTCTACAACTTCAACACGACATCTTCATATTGAAGCAGAATGGTCGTCCTCTCCATATCCTTTACACTTCTCTAAGAGGTATGTTTGAGAAGTTACATGGTTACATTCCCTTGACTACCACACCAAGGCAACTCAAGGCATATAAGGATTCGGTGATGACAAGAGTTTTTCTAGTGGCACTCGACTCTGTGTATGATGCTGCTAGAGTACATATTCTTATTGATGCCACCATACCTCTGATTGAGGAGGCGTATCGTAGGTTGTGCAGGCTCTCCATACCTTCTGGTGGTACTCAGCTGCCTCAGACATCTTCAGCCATGGCAGCATCTTGTGGTAGGGGGATCCCTACAAAGTATCGTGGTCTAGGTGGCCATGACAAGGGAGGGGGTAGTCAACCCCCCTGTCAGCCTTGTATTTACTGCCACAAGCCAGGCCACTTTAAGGAAACATGCTATTCTAAGCATGGGTTTCCAGCTTCAGCACGTGTGGTAGAACATACCCAACAGGTTGGCAGTTTTTCACTGCATCTGATCAGAGATTTGATGAACTAGTAGCGCAGCTCAGTGAGATTATGCCTGCTCCTGAGTCAACTAGCTCTCCATCAGGATCATTAGAGGTAGCAACCTCAGCTTCTGCGTCCACATTATGTATAACATATGCTTTTACTAGCTATTACATGGCAAACTTGTCGGAATGGATTATTGATTCAAGAGCTTCCTATCATCTCTGCGGTGACAGAGGACAATTTAGTACTTATAGCCCAACTCAATCAGGTAGATCGGTTGTAATAACAGGTGGGACACACTCTCCCATTACTGGTCAAGGGGAGGTGCAATTAACTCCTGTAATGCGGCTTCATAATGTTCTCTACGCTCTTGAATTTTCTATGAATTTACTATACATGAGTCAAATCACCAAGGATTTACATTGTCATGCTATATTTGACCCTTCCGCTCTTGTGTTTCAGGACATTCTTACGGGCAGGGTGATTGGATATGGTCGTAAGCAAGGAGGCCTCTATAAACTGGTACAATCTCCTTATGCTGGTGCCTCTTCTCTTCGCACTGGATCTGTTTCTCCCTATGTGTGGCATCTTCGGTTTGGTCATCTTCCTCTGCAAAAGTTGTGTCACGTTCTTCAACATATTTGTCCTCACTCTACTTTTCAGTGCGAGGCCTGTCAGCTTGGGAAGCATCATCGGTCCACATTCCAGAGTCTTTAGGGTCGAAGTAGCCATAGTATTTTTGAGTTGATTCATTTTGATATCTGGGGTCCTAGTCGTGTCCCAGATCATCAGGCGCATAGGTTTTATCTTGTTGCAGTCGATGAGTTCTCTAGATTGTTGTGGGTATTTCTTCTTAAGAACAAGTCTGATGCTGCTCATGTTATTCAATCCTTTATTACTGAGATAAGAAATGTGTTTTCTGCAAATGTCAAGTTTATACGTTCAGATAATGCTCTTGAATTCTGCAGTGCTCAGATTTCTCAGTTTCTTAGATCCTATGGTATTGTGCATCAAACATCTTGTACGTATACTTCTCAACAGAATGGGGTGGCTAAGCGAAAATACCCTCATCTTTTGGATGTTACCGGGACTCTTTTGATCCAGAGCTGTGCTCCTCATTCGTACTGGGGGGACGCGATTCTAACTATGGGCTACCTGGTGAATCGTATGCACTCATCGGTTCTGGGGGAGAAGATCCCGTCCTCGATTGCGTTTCTCGAGATGGGTCTTTTCTCTCTCACGCCTCGTGTTTTCGGATCGGTTGTTTTTGTTCATCAGATGTCTCCAGGTCTTGATAAGCTCTCTCCTAGAGCTATCAAGTGTGTGTTTGTTGGGTATTCCAAGACCCAAAAGGGATATTGTTGCTTTGACCATGTTCAACGAAGGTACTATGCTAGTGCGGATGTTACTTTCTTTGAGTCCATTATGTATTTCTCTCCTACAGGTGACAAGCTCATTCCTTCAGAGAGTAGAAAAGAGGTCTATATGCCTCTACCTCTGGTTTCGCCTACTACAGGCTCCACTAACTACACCACCACCCTCTTCTCCACCGCCACCCCCACCACCTCCTCCACCTCCTGCCATGCCTACTTTCTTTCTGCAGGTTAACCAGCGCTGACCTCATGCTCATGTGCCTCCTCCATCATCCAACACGTCCAAGGTATGTTCTGAGCATTTGAGTTCTACTAATGGCACTGGTGATTTGAGTGTGCATCTTGAGGTGCAAGATGTCTTAGATGATACACCTTCTAAGGCTACTGCGGACTTGGATATGCCTATTTCTCTACGGAAGAAGAGGCGTGCATGCACTATGCATCATCTTTGGGGATTTTCAGAGGTTTGTTGTTGGATTGTCAGCTGTAGAAATATTATAGTCCTATCAAGAAGCATTGCAGAGTAGTCAATGTAATTTGGCAATAGAGGAAGAGATGGCAGCTTTATAGTCTCGTGGTACGTGGAGTAGTACCGGCTCCTCCAAGTGCTTTTGTTGTTGATACTAAATAGGTGTTTACAGTAAAACACCATGCAGATGGTTTTGTGGACAGATATAAGGCAAGATTGGTTGCTTGTGGGTTCACCCAAACCTATATGGTGGATTATCAAGATACCTTTTCTCTAGTTGCGCGTCATTCTACACTGCCGATTCTTATTGCTATTGCGGTGGTACAGGATTGGCCGCTTTTCCAATTAGATGTCAAAAATGCATTCTTGTATGGAGATCTGCAGGAGAAAGTTTATATGCAACAACCACCAGGGTTTGCTGCTGAGGGAGAGTCTAGTATGGTGTGGAAACTCCACAAGGCTATGTATGACCTTAAACAGAGTTCGAGGGCTTGGTTTCAGAAGATCTCAGAGTTGATTGAACAACAGGGATTTGTCAGATCTACTGCAGATCATTCTCTTTTTGTTAAGAGAACCCAGAGTGGTACTCTTGCTATTTTGGTCTATGTTGATGATATTATTGTTACAGGCAGTGATGACCAATGTATTCAGGCAGCTAAGGATTTCCTTGGACAACAGTTTGTGACCAAAGACCTTGGCAAGCTGCGTTATTTTCTTAGCCTAGAATTTGCAAGAAATCAACATGGTATGGTAATAACGCAAAGGAAATACATCATAGATCTTCTATCTAAGGCGGGCATGACAGGATGTAGACCTGCTACTACTCCAATGGATCCCAATGCTAGGCTCTATGATGATGACTCCGTGGAGGTGGATAAGAGACAATACAGAGATCTGGTAGGGAAGCTATTGTATGTTACTATTACCAGGCCTGATATATTGTTTGTTGTCACCAGGGTCAGCCAGTTTATGGAGCAGCCTACGCAGGCTCACATGGATGCAGTTTACATGATCTTGAGGTATCTGAAGTCTTCTCCAGGTGTAAGATATCTATTCAGGAGAGACACGTCTCTTACAGTTTCTGGATGTGCAGATGCAGATTATGTTGGGTGTTCCAAGGACAGGAAGTCTATTTCAGACTTCACTGTGTTTGTGGGCAACTCGTTGGTTTCATGGAAGAGTAAGAAACATAGAGTTTTAGCTAGATCCAGCGCTGAATCAGAGTATAGAGCCATGGCCCAAGGGAGCACGAGAATGATGTGGGTCAAGTCCGTTCTGACTGACCTAACTGTTGAGGTGCCTCTTCCTATACACCTCAAATGTGATAATGAAGCTAATAATCCAACCTTTCATGAAAGAACAAAGCACATTGAGGTTGACTGCCTGCCATTACACCCGTATTTAATCCAGAAGGAGCTGATATTCACTTCTCATATTGCTTCAGGCGATCAGATTGTCGACGTGTTTACCAAAGCTCTTGTAAAGGGTGATTTCCACCGTTGTTGTTCCAAGCTGAGCATGTAGACATATATGCTCCAGCTTGAGGGGGAGTGTTGAGATATTTATATATTTTTATCTTTACTTTATAATTTTGTATTTCTTTTGTCTCTTTATGTAATTTTCCCTTAGAGCTTTTCTCCTATATAAGAGAGTTCTAGGGCTACAATGAATACAACTTTTCATTTCAATCCTTTCCACATAACTAAACTATTTCCACCTCTGCATCAACCCGCTTTTCATTATGCACATCCCTCATGCTTTCCTTGTAATTCATTAGCATTATCTCCCAGCCTTTGAATTTTTTTTGCTAGCCTTTGATCTGACGACCCCTCTACATGTAATGTCCCCCAAAACTCAGACACCATCTCCTTGAAACCATCATCCAACATCCAATCTCTTTCAAACATGAAGGACTGAGGGTACATATCCTCGTACGAATCCCAACACAATAGCGTATAATCTAATCTCGTCTTTGAAAGAGGCCTTGTGGAAGATAAGGGGAATAACTCAAACATCTCCACTGAAGCCAGAAAGCAATCCAGACGAGATCATGTTGTGTTGTTCTGCCACACATAACGACAATTCACTACATCTAAAACTTTCAGCTCCAGCTTTCCAACAAGGTCCAAGAACTCTTTAGATCTCGGATCCTGCCCACCTCTGTTCTTACGCCGGTCTGCTGTGAAAACGGTGACATTGAAATCCCCCCTGACGGGCTACAACACTCCTGGGTAGTATCTCCTGACAGATCTTAGCTCCTCCCAGACCTCCGAATCCGCCTGCCCTCCAGATGATCCGTACGATGCGCTCATCATCATCCTTCTTGCATCTGCTCTTCGCTCCGAAACACAAACACCAAACCGCTACCCACCTTTTCTTCCACTACCACGAAAAGGTCACCATCCCATGCCAACATGACACCCCCAGCACTTCCCACAGGTGGGGAAGCCCTGACCTCCGAAAGTCTGCCCCCCCCCCCCCACCGAACTCCAAACGCCCAACCCCCAGTTCGCTATCTTCTTCTCCTGTAAAATGATGCAGCATGATAGCAATTTAATTTTTAGTAGACATTTATTTGGTCTAATTAGTATTTGTTTTGTTTATTTATTCCCTATGTAAAAGGCTCATTATAAAAGGCCTTGTTACCCTCTTTTTTTATTTTGTTTCTTTTTATTTTTCCTAGTTTTTAGGATTAGTTGTTGCTTATTTTGAGGGGAATTGGCCTCTATAAAAGGCCCCCTTTTGTAATTGAAAAATAAGTTGAATTGAGAACATTTTTTTCCTACCCCTAATTCTCTCTCTCTCTCTTCCTCTCTCTCGGCCCCGCGCCCTTTCTCTCTCCCCGACTTCTCCCTTCCCCCCGATTTCTCCCTTCCCCCCCGTAACCCTACCTTCCCCAGCGCCGCCCTCTCTTCTTCTTCCCCCACGCCGCCACGCCCAGCGCCCCCCTCCAGCCACTTCTCGCGCCGCCCTTCTCCCCTCCCCCTCTCTCGAAATCCCTCTCTCCCCGATACCCTCTTCCCGCAACCCTAACTCCCCGCCCGCATCTCTCGGCCCCGATCCTGCTCGCCCAGCCGCCTCTCCAACTCCGCAGACCCGCCCCTCCCTCTCCTCTCGCCGCTCTCCCGCTCCCCTCCTCCCCACGCCATCGCCACTTCTTTTCCCCCATCTCCCACCTGCGTTTCCCATTCCCAAACCGTATACAGCCAGCACCGCCCCCCCTCCTTCCAGTGCGCCGACCTCGCGACGACGCCTGCCTCGCCATCGCCCGCCGCAAAGCCCTCCCGCGCCAACCTTCTTCCCACACCGGCCCTGTTCCCCTCTCTTCTCCCGCACCTCCCTTTCCCGCGACCTCAACCCGCCACCACCGCCCCGACAAAGCCGCTGATCTGCCGCTACAGTGCTCGATTAGTTGCAGCCGCACTCACATCTCTACGGTTAACGACCAGATCTGAAGTGCGCCGAAACTCCCTTGCAAATTGTGGTAAGAGCGCCAGTTTACCATATTTCTACTGCAGAATTGTTAGTTTGTGGATTGGTATATTGCTGGTTTAGTTTGTGAACCGTTGAGACTCCTATTCGTGCAATATTGTGATAATTTTCTAGGAACTTTTAACTCATCAGTTTGCCCTGAAATCGTGGAACAACTTGTGCTAGTATCTGCCTAACTACTGCCATCTGTTGCTGATTTTGCGCGTCTCATATCATTTTAGTTGTTCTTGTCGTCGATTCCATTAATTCCACATTTAGAATTGTTCATTTGATCCGCTATCTAAGTAGGTTGCATCAATTTGGTATCAGAGCCTCACGATTCTGCATTTCGTCTACATCCCATTGCATAAAAAAAACCACAAAACAAAACCACAAAAAAAAATCCCAAACAAAGACAGCAGAACCCTAGGATATCCATGGCTGACAAACCTAGTGGCTCTAAACTCCCCTACACCACACACCCTGAATTAACCTTAGAAGCTTTGTTTGCCCAATTACAACACATGAACAATCAACTGAGTACCCAAATCGTCGGACTAGATCGTAAAATCACCAATGCCCATGAACAAATTGCTACATTGAATAGTCGCGTGCTAGGACCTGACATTAGTGATGAGAACCCCAACAAAGGTCGACGCACTGGCCGGAAATCACGCTCCCGGAACAGCACTTCCCGTGACTTTAGCTCTTCTACTTCTGACGGATATGGTAGCGAGTATCATTCACAGGAGAGTGAAGAAGAAGGACCCAGAGAATACACCCCTTTCATTCCCAAGACTCCAGATCCATACACCTTTGGCTATACTCCACAAACTACTGGTGAACATCAATTCCAACCACGAAATGGAACCAAGTCCGACGATGGATGGGATCGAGGTATCCGTCTCGATGTCCCAGAATTTGACGGAGGACGAGATCCTGATGTTTTTTTGGACTGGCTCCAAGCCGTCGAACACTTCTTTGTGTGGAAGTCCATGCCTAGCGAACGTAAGGTCCAATTTGTCACCATCAAATTAAAAGGACATGCTCTCCTATGGTGGGACCGTTTGCAGTCTGAACGCAAACGGAAGGGAAAAAGCAAAATCCGCAACTGGAGCAAGATGAAAGCTAAATTGAAGACCAAATTCGTGCCTGAAGATTACAGACGCGATCTGTACGCGCGACTGCAATCATGGAGGCAAGGTACCATGAGCGTGAAGGAATACACCGAAGGGTTCCAATCCCTAGTCCACCGCAACCGTTTGCAGGAGACTCCTATTCAGGAAGTCACCCGCTACATGCAAGGCCTCCGCCAAGTCATCCAGGATGAACTCTACCTCCACAATTGCCGCGATGTCGACGAAGCCTACAAGCAGGCTGAACGAGCTAAGATCAAACTTGCTAAAGCCCAGACGAGGAAGATGCCTTTTTCTGTGAACTCTGCTCCTCGTACCAGTACCACGACGTCCTATTCCAAACCCATGGGTTCCTCATCTGTCATGGCGGGTAAAACCCAAGCCAAACCAACAACTCCTGCCGTCGCCCGACCACCTACTGGAAACCCCGGCCAAGGCATCTTGGGAAGCCGACCTATTGTAGGACCTGATACTTGCTTCCGATGCTATCAAAAGGGCCATCGTGCCGCAGAGTGCTCAAACCCTAAGGCTAGACCCGTCTATCTATGCACCACCGACGACCCTGAATACCCCGACCCTGACCAACAAGAATCCCCTGAAGAAAATCCGACTGCGTTGACCGCTGACACCATGGGAACCGATGACTATGAACCTCTAGGAGTGGATGGAGACGACTTCGGTCCGTTCCTGGTGATTGAACACGAAAACTTTATCGCTCCCGACAGCGCACCTACAAACATTCTGCTCACCCCCGCTGTCCACGATGCTGATAGCTGGCTGCGACGTAGCATCTACCGAACCACCTGCACCTCAGGAGGACGACGCTGTTCGCTGATCATTGATGGAAGAAGTGTTGAGAACTTCGTTTCACAAGAGATGGTCGATAAGTTGGGTCTGCCAACTCAACCACTCGAGAAACCGTACAGTGTGGCATGGTTTCGTGGTGGTACCCAACTCCCGATCCACCGTCAAAGCCTCGTTAACTTCTCCATTGGTCCTTCATACAAGGACGAGGTGTGGTGCCATGTAGCCCCTATGGATGTCTGTCACATACTTCTAGGGAGACCATGGCAATTCGACCGAGACACTGAACACCGAGGAAAACTGAACACTTACACCTTTCTCATCGACAAAGTTCGTGTCACCCTCAGGCCACAACGTGAAGCCCTTAGCCCTCGCCAAGTGGCTACACTCCGAGCTGCGACCACCCAAACTGGTAACAAAACCCCACCGGCCAAGCCTGCGACCACGGGCTCCGTGTTGTTGATGGAAGCCCAAACATTCCAACGTGAAATTCAAGAGAGCTCCACCATCTATGCGTTAATGGGACGTGAAGTAGACGACCAAGGGACAACTACACCTGAAGTCCCGCCTGAGATAAAGCCCATAGTCCAAGAGTTCTCTGACATCATGCCTGAAGAGTTGCCTGAAGGACTACCCCCGTTGCGAGACATTCAACATCACATTGATCTAGTCCATGGAGCCAGCCTGCCTCACCTACCCCATTACCGAATGAGCCCAAGTGAGCATGAAGAGATGAACCGGCAGGTTACCGATCTGCTGCGACGAGGGTATGTTCGAGAGAGTATGAGCCCCGTGGCGGTTCCTGCTCTGCTGACCCCGAAGAAAGACGGCACATGGAGAATGTGCGTAGACAGTCGAGCTATCAACAAGATAACGATTAAATATCGTTTTCCCATTCCACGCCTTGATGATATGCTTGATATGTTATCATGTGCCAAACTGTTCTCCAAAATGGATCTCCGCAGCGGTTACCATCAGATTCGCCTCCGACCTGGAGACGAATGGAAGACAGCTTTTAAAACCAAAGAGGGCCTGTATGAATGGACGGTCATGCCCTTCGGCTTGTCTAATGCCCCAAGCACCTTCATGCGGACAATGAATCATGTTTTGCGACCCTTTATTGGCAAGTTTGTGGTCGTGTACTTCGATGATATCCTGATCTACAGTTTGACCAAAGAAGACCACCTATCTCACTTGCGACAAGTCCTGGAAACCCTGAGAGACCAAAAACTGTACGTCCACCTCAAGAAATGCTCCTTCATGTCTGACACGGTCCTCTTCCTAGGATACATTGTCACCGCTGATGGACTTAAGGTTGATCCCTCCAAAATCCAGGCCATTCAGAGCTGGCCCGTACCCAAAACACTCACGGAAATTCGCAGCTTTCTGGGATTAGCTTCTTTCTACCGACGTTTCATACGGAACTTCAGCACTTGTGCAGCTCCGTTGGTAGATTGTACGCGGAAAGGCGCACCCGCCTGGACTCTCGAAGCAGAAACGAGCTTTCAAAATCTAAAACATCAATTGACGCATGCTCCTGTTTTGGCACTCCCCGACTTCACCAAGATTTTCGTGGTCGATTGTGACGCCTCACATGTCGGGATTGGCGCTGTCCTCAGTCAAGAAGGACGACCTGTCGCCTTCTACAGCGAGAAATTGAACGATGCCAGATCACAGTATTCCACTTATGATGTTGAATTTTATGCCGTGGTCCAAGCTCTCAAGCATTGGAGACATTACCTGATCCAGCGTGAGTTTATCCTTAACTCTGATCATGAAGCCCTGAGATATTTGAACTCCCAGAAAACTCTTAACAAGCGTCATGCCAAATGGGTTAATTTCCTCCAAGAATACACCTTCCATCTCAAACACAAAGCCGGAACCCTGAACCGTGTGGCCGACGCGTTGAGCCGGCGAGCACATGCCCTGACCACGATGACCGTCAGCACGACAGGATTTGAAACTCTCAAGGACCTATACCCCACTGATCCTGATTTCGGTCAAATTCATGCCGACTGTGTTGGTACTGGGCAGGACCCAACATCCACTTTTGTTCTTCATGAGGGTTTCCTATTCAAAGGCCACCAACTATGCATCCCGGCCACGTCCCTTCGAGAGAACTTAATTTCAGAACTACACAATGGAGGTTTAGCTGGACATTTTGGACGAGACAAAACCTTGATCCTTCTCCAAGAACGCTTTTATTGGCCGCAGTTGCGAAAGGATGTGACAAAATTCGTACAGAAATGCCAAACATGTCAAAGATTCAAAGGCCACCGGCAGAACACTGGACTATACACACCCCTACCCATTCCTCTGCGACCCTGGGAAGATATCACCATGGATTTTGTGCTAGGGTTACCCCTCACTGTGCGAAAAGTTGACTCTATTTTTGTGGTTGTGGATCGATTTTCTAAAATGGCACATTTCATTGCATGTAGGAAAACCTCAGATGCATCTCATGTCGCAGATTTGTTTTTTCGTGATGTCGTCCGTTTGCATGGAGTCCCTCGTTCTTTTACTTCAGACCGTGATACCCGGTTTTTGAGTCACTTTTGGCGCACGCTTTGGTCTCGTCTTGGTACTCGTTTGCAGTATAGCACCGCTTATCATCCACAAACAGACGGGCAAACTGAAGTAGTTAACAGGTCATTAGGAAATTTATTGCGATGCCTTGCAGGGGACTCTCCGTCCAAATGGGATCTAATTCTTCCCCAAGCTGAATTCGCATATAACAGTTCCACTAATAGGTCCACCGGAAAATCGCCCTTTGAGAGTGTGTACGGCTTTCCACTTACCCAATTTCTTGACCTAAAAGCCACAACCATGCAAGGGAGAAGTAGTGCAGCTGCTGAGGATCTGGTCGAACACCTAACTCACATCCATACTGAAATCCGAGCCAAACTCCAATCCATGACCCAGAAATACCAAACCCAAGCCAACCTACACCGAAGAGAGAGCGAGTTCAGAGTTGGAGAATTAGTGATGGTCCACCTTAAAAAAGAGAGGTTTCCTTTGAGAGTCCACCAAAAATTGAGCGAACGAAAGATTGGTCCATTCCGAGTCCTCAAGAAGATTGGGACCAATGCTTATTTACTCGACCTGCCGCCAGACGTCCAGACATCGCCAGTATTCAACGTATCAGATCTCTTCTTGTTTCATGGAGATGAACAGACGGATGCCACTACTCCAGCAGTTCCTGATGATGATATGCGCCATCCGCCAGCTGCAACCGATGCCGATCAGATTGAAGATATTGTAGATATCCGAGATATGACGACTAGACGTGGTCTCTTCCGACGATATCTAGTCAAATGGAAGGGACGACCTCTTACCGATTGCACCTGGATCGACGAAGACGAACTCCAACAACTCCGCCCCGATATACTTCAGAACTTCCACGATGCCATCTCGACGGAGCGAGATTCTTTTCAGCAGGGGGAGTTGATGCAACATGATAGCAATTTAATTTTTAGTAGACATTTATTTGGTCTAATTAGTATTTGTTTTGTTTATTTATTCCCTATGTAAAAGGCTCATTATAAAAGGCCTTGTTACCCTTTTTTTTATTTTGTTTCTTTTTATTTTTCCTAGTTTTTAGGATTAGTTGTTGCTTATTTTGAGGGGAATTGGCCTCTATAAAAGGCCCCCTTTTGTAATTGAAAAATAAGTTGAATTGAGAACATTTTTTTCCTACCCCTAATTCTCTCTCTCTCTCTCTTCCTCTCTCTCGGCCCCGCACCCTTTCTCTCTCCCCGACTTCTCCCTTCCCCCCGATTTCTCCCTTCCCCCCCGTAACCCAACCTTCCCCAGCGCCGCCCTCTCTTCTTCTTCCCCCACGCCGCCACGCCCAGCGCCCCCCCCCTCCAGCCACTTCTCGCGCCGCCCTTCTCCCCTCCCCCTCTCTCGAAATCCCTCTCTCCCCGATACCCTCTTCCCGCAACCCTAACTCCCCGCCCGCATCTCTCGGCCCCGATCCTGCTCGCCCAGCCGCCTCTCCAACTCCGCAGACCCGCCCCTCCCTCTCCTCTCGCCGCTCTCCCGCTCCCCTCCTCCCCACGCCATCGCCACTTCTTTTCCTCCATCTCCCACCTGCGTTTCCCATTCCCAAACCGTATACAGCCAGCACCGCCCCCCCTCCTTCCCGTGCGCTGACCTCGCGACGACGCCTGCCTCGCCATCGCCCGCCGCAAAGCCCTCCCGCGCCAACCTTTTCCCACACCGGCCCTGTTCCCCTCTCTTCTCCCGCACCTCCCTTTCCCGCGACCTCAACCCGCCACCACCGCCCCGACAA
Organism: Ottelia alismoides; assembly: GCA_037367405.1. Classification (NCBI taxonomy): domain Eukaryota; kingdom Viridiplantae; phylum Streptophyta; class Magnoliopsida; order Alismatales; family Hydrocharitaceae; genus Ottelia; species Ottelia alismoides. The sequence goes on along the minus strand of JAZKJV010010005.1, from coordinate 563,862 downwards.
AGCCGCTGATCTGCCGCTACAGCGCTCGATTAGTTGCAGCCGCACTCACATCTCTACGGTTAACGACCAGATCTGAAGTGCGCCGAAACTCCCTTGCAAATTGTGGTAAGAGCGCCAGTTTACCATATTTCTACTGCAGAATTGTTAGTTTGTGGATTGGTATATTGCTGGTTTAGTTTGGTGAATCGTTGAGACTCCTATTCGTGCAATATTGTGATAATTTTCTAGGAACTTTTAACTCATCAGTTTGCCCTGAAATCGTGGAATAACTTGTGCTAGTATCTGCCTAACTACTGCCATCTGTTGCTGATTTTGCGCGTCTCATATCATTTTAGTTGTTCTTGTCGTCGATTCCATTAATTCCACATTTAGAATTGTTCATTTGATCCGCTATCTAAGTAGGTTGCATCATAAAAACATTACATCAACATGCCAATAACTCAAACACCTTTTGACCACACTTCTCTTTTCCCGACCCCCAAGACCCGCATATTCTACGTAACTATCTTCATTAAGACCCACTCATAGGGTTAATAACGAGTATCATAACCCCAAACATTATGCAACCAGCGCATGAATGCCAACCAAAATAGCTCAGTGTCCACTACTCCACCAGCTCCATTGCCGACATGTTTTCCTTCTCCACTTTTCTCCCCTAGCCGCTTTGTCTGCATGTCTACATTTCCTGATCGCGCCCCTACTCCAGTGTCTTTGTCCTCCATCTCCCTTTCCAGCCATTGTTGTGCCTCTGGCTTCCGTTTCTTCCTCGACAAAGAAAGAAGCGGCCCTGCCCGTGCCTTACATAAACCCTCTCCCAGTGCAAGCCTCCGTGCTCTACTCGCACGCGTAACAACCATCAACCGCTTCTCACTTAGAGAAGCACACTTCAAAGCAACAACCCCATAGAGACCCCGCAACAACAAACTGAGCATCTGTTCTGGGGTCACCACCTTCAATCAGGTCGAGTGTCTTCGCCATGTTCCCATCACTGTTATCCACCACCAGCACCTCCTCCAATGTCCTTGAAAGGTTCTCCACCGTCATCAAGTCGCCAGCAGTTCCCTCGAGGGTCGCCGTAGAAAAGGGCCTCTGCCTCCAGCTTCAAAGCTCCACTTCTACCCTACGTAAGAGCATCGAAGGACCTTGGATCTGGGACCAAAGCAGTCTCGAATCGACTCCCATGGTTACCAACATGTCTTTTTCCTTCTCCGAATCAAGAAAGGGATCCGAAGCCCGGATCTGGTTCGAAGACTTGGGGCCACTGTTGTTAAACAAGTCACAAAAATCCAAAAGATCACATCTTCATAATTTCATCATATATTACAGTGTTATATAACTCAGCCATGGCCGGTCCCAAGCCCGGGTAAATGAGGAGGGTTGCGCGTTAGGTAGCCGACAGCCAACGCAGGAGAGATAAATTCGTAAATAGTGTTCTTAAAGTTCTTCTAAGAGCACTATTTATGAATTTATCTCGAAACCGTTCGGATCTTTTAAACATGGATTTAAGCAAACATACAGATTTCGTTGGGGCGTTCCCTACTTGCGACGCGTTGCATCGCCCGAATGCAATGAAAAATTGGCAAGAGCCACTACATCGCAGCCTGGATGTAGTTCAAAATTTTCAAGGGCTCTCGCATGAGGAACGTATGCGGGTAAATAAGCTAGTTCCGCTGCATCACCGCCCGGATGCAGTCCAAAATTTGTAAGGGTTCTCGCATAATGGACACATGCGAGTAAAGAAGTTAGTCCAAAAGAGATTGCAAAGGAAGTTACGGATTGGTAGTTGGAATATCGGTACTTTAACTGGAAAATTGATAGAGATAGTGGATACAATGGAAAGAAGGAAGATTCATATATTATATCTTCAAGAGACTAAATGGGTTGGAGAGAAAGCAAGGGAGATCGAGAAGACATGCTTTAAACTTTGGTATTCAGGTAAAGATAAGGGCAGAAACGGTGTTGGAGTAGTTGTTCATAAAGACTTGAAGGATTGTGTGGTTGAGGTGCAAAGATTTGGGGATCGGATTATTTTGCTAAAGTTGGTGCTTGAAGAAGAAATTATGAATATCATCTCAGTTTATGCACCGCAAATTGGTTTAGATGAAAGGACTAAACAAGCTTTTTGGGAGGATCTGGATAAGATTTTACAAGGAATCCCACAAAGAGAGATGGTTTGCATAGGTGGAGATCTTAATGGACATGTGGGAAAAGATGTTTCAGGGTATGCAAGTGTGCATGGAGGACATGGTTTTGGGGATAGAAACGAAGAGGGAAAAGTCATTCTGGATTTTGTAACTGCATATGATCTTCTCATAGCAAACACTCTTTTCAAGAAGAGGGAGGAGCATTTAATTACTTATAAGAGTGCCTCAACTAGAACACATATAGATTACTTTGCGTTGAGGAGAAGAGATCGGTTGTGTTGCAAAGATTGCAAAGTAATACCTGGAGAGAGTCTGATAACCCAACATCGCTTGTTAGTCTTGGATTTACAAATAAAAGGGCTGGTAAAGAAAAGGAAGGTTCCTAAGATCACTAGAACTAGGTGGTGGAATCTTCCGCTGAAGCAATCAAGCTTCAGGGAGAAGGTTTTAGAAGACTTATCTTGGGATTGTAGCGGTAGTGCAAACGAGATGTGGGAGGCAGTAGCATCTTGTATCCGAAAGGTTGCCAAAGAGATGCTAGGCGAGTCAAAAGGAGGAGCTCCGGGTCAAAAGGAGGCTTAATGGTGGAGTGAAGGGGTGCAAGAGAAGCTAAAAATTAAAAGAGCTTGCTTTAAAGCTATGTCTAAGGATAGAACAGAGGAAACTGTCACAGACTATAAAATAGCGAAGAAGGAAGCAAAGAAGGCTGTAAGCGAAGCTAAGTCAAAAGCTTATGAAGTTTTATATAAAAATCTCAACTCTAAGGAGGGCCAAAAGGATATATTCAAGTTGGCCAAAGCAAGAGAAAGAAAGACCAAAGACCTTTCTCAAGTGAGATGCATTAAGGACGAGGAAGGTCACGTGCTTGTTACTCAGAAGGATATAGAGACTAGATGGGAGCAGTACTTCCATAAACTTTTCATTGGAGAAGGAAATAGAGAGATCACCTTGGGTGATCTAGCTAGTAATGAAAGTTTTTTGAATCGTGCATGCTATAGACGAATACAAAGAAAAGAAGTAGAGGAGGCTTTGAAGGTTATGAGACCTGGGAAAGGTGTTGGACCGGATGACATCCCTGTAGAAATATCGAAAGTTTTAGGTGAGCGTGGTTTGACTTGGCTTACGAATCTATTCAATGTTATTTGGTGAACCAAGAAAATGCCTGAAGATTGGAGGAGTATCGTGGTGCCTCTTTATAAGAACAAAGGAGACATTCAAAACTGTTCAAATTACAGAGGTATCAAGCTGATGAGTCACACTATGAAAATATGGGAACGTGTGATCGAAAGAAGGTTGAGACAAATTTCCCAAGTAAAAGAAAACCAATTCGGATTCGTGCCAGGTCGCTCGACTATTGAAGCCATCCATTTGCTGAGGAGAACAATGGAGATTTATAGAGCTAAAAGGAAGAATCTCCATATGATCTTTATTGATTTGGAGAAGGCTTATGATTCCGTCCCACGAGAGATACTGTGGAGAGTTTTGGAGAAGAGACAACTACCTGTCCTATACATTAATCTCATAAAGGATATGTATGATAAGGCTTTATCTTGTGTAAGGACCTCGACGGGGAAGACTGACTATTTTGATATCAACATTGGTTTACATCAAGGTTCAGCTTTGAGTCCATTTCTTTTTACTTTGATTATGGACGAGTTGACAAGTCACATTCAGGATGACTTACCTTGGTGTATGTTATTTGCTGATGTTATTGTGTTGATTGACGAGACTAGAGATGGAGTGAGAAGCTTGAGGTTTGGAGACATGCATTGGAGACTAAAGGTTTTCGTATAAGTAGGGCTAAGACGGAATATATGGAATGCACCTTTGATGGAAGCAATGGTGAAGGAATCGAGGTGAAGATTGGTGAAGATAACATTCAGAAGAGAGATTCTTTTAGATATCTGGGATCTATTTTGCAACATGATGGGGAAATTGATGGAGATGTTACTAATAGAATAAATGCAGGCTGGCTAAAGTGGAGAGGAGCCTCCGCTGTTCTCTGTGATAAGAAAATTCCTTTAAAAATTAAAGGAAAGTTTTACAAAGCAGCCGTGAGACCTGCTATGCTTTATGGTTCTGAATGTTGGCCTGTGAACCATAGACATGTGCAGAGAATGGCTGTAGCGGAAATGAAAATGCTAAGATGGATGTGTGGACATACACGTAAAGATCGGATTCGGAATGATGCAATCAGAAAGAAAGTTGGTGTAGCTCCGATCGAGGATAAGATGCGAGAAAACCGCTTAAGATGGTTTGGTCATTTGCAAAGAAGGTCAACTGATGCACCGGTTAGGAGATGCGAGTGTTGGGATGTTGAGCCGGCTAAGAGAGGGCGAGGACGACCCAAGAAGTGTTGGAAAGAGACTATACGAAGGGATCTTAGTTTTTTGGATATAAGTCCGAGATTGACCCAAGATAGATCTGAATGGAGGCGAAGAATCCATGTAGCCGACCCTACTTAATTGTGGGAAAAGGCTTTGTTGTTGTTGTTGTTTATATTACAATGTTATATATTATATGACTGTATTACTTCATTGATAAATATATTTGCTATATATTTTGTAATTATTTTTTTTGAAGTCCAAAAAAGAGGGGAAACACTCGATGGTGCTCGCCCCACGGATTTTATTCAAAAGACAAAAATAAACAGAAGGGGGGAGAAACAAACACACGCCGACACCACACGTCCATTACACCACCCACTCCTCCACCATGCGCTTGGCATAAATCCCCACGTTCTCCTTATAGAATCTTTGGCCCGAGAACAACAATTCATTCCTACCCCGCCAAACCGCCCACAAAATGGCCAACGGATAAAGCAACTCCCTCCTCGGCCTATCCTTATTCGCTTGGAGCGCATTCCAGAAAGTCTGAAGATCGTCAATGCAGCACCACGCCAAGCCAGCCTCTTGCCAAACTTGAATGACCATGGAGCACGAAAAGAAGAGGTGCACCACGGATTCAATCGCCTCATTGCACAGCAAGCATCTGTTAGAAACGCCACCCAGAAGTCTGGTACACAAGTCCCTCGTCATCAGCCTCTGCCTCCTGAGCAGTCAAAGGAAGAACCCAATTCTCTCAGGAAGCCTGAGAGCCCAAAGGAAAGCGCAATCCCTGATCAGCAACTCCGATTGCAACAACGTCTTCTTGGAAATAGCCCAAAAGCCTTCCTGACCGAGAACGGTCCCTCCCGCCAACACCAGTGATCCCGCCCCCCGGATGGGCGCCCCACCTCCCTCACAGCGTCAAGCAGGGCCAAGAAATCTTCTAATCTTTGGTCGGAGAAGTTAGCGGAGAAAGTGGGACACCAATTTCCATCCACCCTGCACGTCGCAACGGAGCACCGTTTGTCCTCCGCCAGAGCATACAAGCGAGGGAAGCGCGAGCAAAGCCCCCCCTCCCCCCGACCAATCGTCCGGCCAAAAATAGAACGAGTCCCCCCCACCAAGGACCGGCCTAAAAAGCGCCATGTTCCTCAGAAATACCTTCACGACCCCCTCTAAAAAGGGGTGGGGAAGCATGCCGGTCGAGCTGCAAAGACGGTGCCCCCCTCACATCATAGATCCTTCGTACAACATCGCAACAGAGATCCTCCCCTGGCCCCGAAACCCTGCTCGCCCACTTAAGCAGCAACGCATCATTCATCTGCTCGAGCGACTTCACCCCCATACCTCCCTGATCCTTCCTGTGCGTAATATCCTCCCACCCCACAAGGTGGACCCCTCTTGCCCCACCCCCATGCTTCCCCCATAAAAAGGCGCGCATCTGCTTCTCCAGCCGAGCCCGAATCCCCTTTGGCATCTGTCGATTGGAAAGAAAATAAATGGGAATGGATGAGAGGACAGCCTTCAACAGGACCAGCCGTCCCTCTCTCGATAGGACAGCGGCCTTCCAACCAGCCAACTTCGCCTCCACATTCTCCACCACCCTTAACCAATCCCTCATCCTTGTTTTGCCCAGGGCCATGGGCATACCCAAATAGTCCATTGGCAAGTTAAAGCGACTCGACCCCAACTCCATCGCAATCCAGTCAGCCTCCAGCACCGTACGACCGAAAGGAACGAACATGGACTTGCTATAGTTCTTAAGCATCCCGGACAACTCGCCAAATATCTCCAGAGCCATGGCCATGCCCCTAGCCTCCTCCATACCCCCTTCAATGAAGAAAAGGGTATCGTCTATGAATTGAAGGATCGGAATCAACACACCCTCCCTCGAGTACCCCTTAGAGAGGCCACAGTTGACCACGTGAGTCACAATATCAGACAGAACATCGACCGCAAGGATGAAAAGCATGGGCGCCAAGGTGTACCCCTGACGCACCCCCCTGGGCGGCTGAACCAAACCCCCCTCCGGTCGACCATTCACCATGACTGAAAAGGAGGCCGTGGTGACACAACGCCTCATCCAAGAGATCCACTTCTCCGGAAACCCCTTCCTCCCAAGCACCGACCAGAGAAATCTCCAATCCAGGCTGTCGTAAGCCTTCGCAAAGTCCACCTTCCAAAGGATCCCACTCTTTTCCCTCCTCTGCCAATCGGCGATGATCTCAGATGCCAGAGTGATGCAATCCGAGATCTGCCTCCCAGGGATGAAGGCCGATTGCATCGGGGAGATAACGCTCCCAAGAACGCTACTCAGTCTGGTAGCAAGGACCTTCGCAGTTATAAGATATATACCGTTTGAGACCGCAATAGGGCGAAAATCATCGATTGAAACATGCGCCGAGGACTTGGGCAGCAAGATGAGAAGCGCACGGTTGACCCTATCGCAACCCGCGTTCCCCTGACAGAACTCCGAGACCACCTCCAACACCTCCTGGCCCACAAGGTCCCAAAAGTCTTTGTAAAACGTCACTGGGAAACCATCAGGGCCTGGCGCAGCGTCAGCATTCAGTTCCCACACAGCATCTTTAAGCTCCTCCAAGGTCACATCACGAGTGAGAGTGTCATAGGAAGACTCCGCCACAGCACGAGTACCCCGGCCCAGCCATCTCCACTTCCTCGAAATAGTTCTCGACCAAACGTTCTTGAAATGATCCGCAATAGCTCTCCCCATCTCCTTGTTCCCCTCCACGTGAACCCCCGCAATCAAGATGGAACGCAACGCATTGGACCTGCGCCTCCCACTAGCAATACGATGGAAGAAAGACGTATTCGCGTCCCCCTCCCGAAGCCAAACACTTCTCGACCTCTGCCTCCACTCCGTGACACGCTTCCTATCCTCCAAAGAAACTTTCACCTGAGCAGCTGCGCGGCACTCCAGCTCAACAGCCGTAAGATCCCTGAGATCCTCCAGCGCATCAAAACTTCGAATGACCTCCTCCGCGTCCCTCCGTGCGCGCATCTGGCGACCCTCGACTCCCTCTTGAAAGCCGCTAACCGTACCCGTAGCGAAGATAATGTCTGAACAAACCGAGAAGCAGCAAATCCCGAGACCACCGTCTCCGACCAGTGGGACGCCACCAGCTCCCTAAAGTTATCTTCCAACAACCAGCACTTTTCATACCTAAAAAGCCCCCTCTGCACTGGGGCATCACCAGAGCACCAAATAATTGGATTGTGATCCGAACAAGTTCGTGGTTTGGCCTCCACCGAGGCGAAGGCAAAAACCTCTAGAAGCTCGTTTGAAACGAAGAAGCGATCAATACGCGAACGAGAGTTGGAGCTCCTCCAGGTATACGCGATGCCCTCCGCATCCATCACGTCAAGGCCCAGCAAGTCAACGGTGTTCGCAAAATCAAGCGAGCCCAAGTCTTGTCCTCCTCTGCCCCCAGGCATGTCTGAAGTGAGAAGAGGCCGTACATACCAGGAACACCGTCAACACGTGTCTCCCACGAATCATCGAGACGAAGGACAAGGACGAAGAGCGCCATGCCACTAGTAACCCACCCGAGGATTCCGCCGCATCCAACGATCTGAACTGGTCAAAGCCCCCCGCGCCAAAAGTCCTCCAAATGTCTTCCGTCAAAGATTGCAACTTTGTTTCTTGAAGCATAATGATGTCGCATCCCCATTCTAAGAATCTTGAACCCACAGTCCTCTGCTTATCCGGATCACCGAGGCCGCGAACATTCCATGAGAGGATTTTCATTTAGACCAACAAAACTCCCTTGGATTTGGGCCACACCCGCGGCCTCCGCAACACAAAACTTCAGAGGCGGGCAGGGCTGCGCCTCCGCCCTCGAAGCCCTGGATCTGTTCCTTCTTCTGTACCTCTTACTACTTCTCCTGTCGCTCGCCCCCGCGTCGGAGACATGATCAGAGACATCAGCATCAATGGCATCCACAACAACCCGATGAGGGCCCTCCAAGCTGGCCGAAGAGAGCACTAGGACCGCAAAAAGAGGTTGGTTGTCCCCGAGCCCTCCCCTCCGCTGTGAAAGGAGGGATGAAGGAGAGAGAAACCATTTGCGGAGAGGCACCTAGCGTGTCACCAAAGCCCTAGGAAGGAAAAAACCATGTCGACGAGGCCGATGAGGCCACGACCGGCAAGAGCCTCGCAGGATCTGAGGGCACCCGACCGGCAATCGCATTCGAGAAGCCCTTAGGATCCGCCACAGTAAAAGACACCGCACATGGATCCGCGAGCAGGTCCGTGTAATCGGGCCTAGCAAACGGGCTCACGCCCACCACCGACTCCAACGCAGGCGATGACGATTCTGGAAGCCCTTTGTCCACGTCACCATGCAAAGGGAATATACTTGACGGCAGGTACAGAGCTTGGGGAGAGTTCACTAATCGCCGCGTGCACTGAACCGTTCGCGCCATTCCACCGAGTGGACCCCTCGGAAAACCAACCGCCAGCACGGAACCTGAAGCGTCCCCGGACTCTCCGCCGGCCACCACCCTCGGAACCTCCGGCGGAGGCGGAGGTTCATCGACCAGAAGCTCTATATTAAAAGAGAAGCAAACCACCTTCAAATCCGCGAAGGTGCTTCGCCCTCCGACCTTGTCGAGGAAGCTCTTATTGCACTCAAACAGCATCGTCGTGTCCTCCACAGGTGAACCAGGCCTTAGCCCATCATCCGGCACTTCTTGAACCGTTCCCCAGCGACGAAAGGCCTTCCGCAAACAACCAATCGATCGCGATAGGAAGGGGACGCCCTTCACTCTAGCCATGCAAACCTCCATCTCCGAGCAGGACCCATCCGCATAATGTAAGCTCCTCCAGCAGACGTTGCCGACATCCCCATTGTGAAGCAGCCGCTCTCTCTGATCAGCTGATAAACCACGAACACAACACCTTCGAGCATCCAACTTCACTACATCTCCCATGAACCGCGGGCCAAGGAACCCACACAGATGTGAAAACACCATGTCCATCTCGACAACGCCCCTCACCACGTACCCGATCAATGCATGGAATCGCGAAAGACGCGCATCCTCCTTTACCTCTTTCGATGGCTGAGCGCTATCACCCCCTCCCAGAATACTAGGGGTACTCACAGGCTTTGTCGCAGTACGAACATCAGCAGCATGCCAATTGTAACGGCCACCAAGGATAGTCTGGTCCCTCGCAGGGTCCTTTGCTTCAAATGATCCACGAGTCGCCATGCAATTTGCTTGTCGGTGCGCCACCTTTCCGCACGAGAAACACCTATGAGGTGAGGGACAGAAAGAGGCAACATGCCCCCTGATCCCACATCGAAAGAACTTCCTCCCAGGTTTCTTATGCGTGACACTCCTCCATTCCCCGCTTTCCCCTACCAGAGGCTCCTCTTTGAAGTCGCGAGGTCGCTTCTCACCCTCCTCCGAGACGAGCACCGCCTTCCCTTTCGCAGTCGCTCTCGCCCTTGCACTCATCGCTCCACCCTTTTCTCACCTCCTCCGAGACAAGCACCGCCTCGCCTCGCCTCAAGGGAAAACGCCTCATTCTACCTTTCATTTTTTCAAACCTTGCTTGCAGACGTGTGGATGAGATTCGTAGATCCAGCAATCTGAGTTGATGATCTAAGCGTGGAGTCTCCTGATTTCGTATCACGAAATACGAAGCCTTCCTCACAAGCAAACCTAAGAAGGCAGAAATCCACGAGCAGTCGATCCACAGTACAACGACATTGCAACAATGGCGGGGCTCCAACAAACAATATAGCAGATGACCACTATATTGAGAGAGAGAGAGAGAGAGCTTGGGCGTGTATGAGAATATGAGAGAGAGATTTGTTGCTTTATTATTGTTGTAAGAGAAAGAGCTAGATCTAGTCTTCTTTTATAACAAATTGGATGGTAGAGATGCACCCCTAATTCAAATTAATGGTCGTGATTTTCTTGCCTAAATTTACAACAATAAATAATTAAAAAATGATGAAGCCTTCTCCTACTATAAGTAGGGTCGGCTACATGGATACTTGCTCAAATCCATGTTGAAAGATTCGACTATTTTTTACACTGGTTGTCGACTATCTAACGTAATCCCCACAAGGGGAGGGTTTGAACCCTGGTCTTTCGGGTGGTAGACACATTGCACTACCACCATACAATTTAAGTGGGTGCAACAATAAGTAATTAATTTAAAAAATATATCCAAGATTCATCGATAAAATTTACTTTAAATTAAATCAATTAACGTGGAAATAATTGGAAAGAGGACACGTCTTATTCCATACATAGGGTGGATGACCACCTTGAATTAGGACTTAAGGTAGCCTTCCACTCCTAATAAGGAATAGAGGTTATCTCCTTCCGATTGTGTTGAGATTTCCTATCTCATCAAATATTCCACATGTGTAACAACTTTTATGGCAAAATTATTCACCAAAATAATTCCAAATTATTTTGCGATAATTTCAATAATGACATGGACAATTATGAATCATATTCAACCACCCAATATCAAATGTAAATCACATTTACAATTAATTGTACAATGTGAATCCAATTCACATGAACGCTTAACTAGTAAATCCTATTTACAATAAACTTCTCCAACATATTATTAATCCCATTTATAATATTCATGATTATTATGGATAGTGATATCCATACTAATCATGTTTTTGATAATTAAATCATATTTAATTATCTTAGATGACTATTCTAATGTGTCGAAATAATATGAATCACATTCAAATTATTCATGACAATTAAATCATATTTAATTATCAATTTCTCAGTGCTCAGATACTCTAACAATAGAATTATTCGTGAACTCTTTCAAGAAAAGCGTACCTTCGCCGCGAACACTTGGAGATAAGGACGTGGCGATTGTACATTCCATGTATAGTGACTTGGATATTGAGATCATATCTCATACCCAGATCCAGGGGACCTTTCAAAGATGTTTGACTAAATCAAACAGTAAATCTAATCTTCTCATTGTATCCGAATCACATTCAGATCAATGTCCAACATTTGGACTAAGATCGGATTACTAATCTTCTGAGAGGAGTCACTAAAATCCAATCTTGTTTCATCACTCCCCCAGAATGGAAGTGTCATGGTTATACAATCGTTACGATCACAACACCCTCGAGTATTCTTAAAACCCGTACATCCTGCATACTGGAAGACCTAAAATAATCCCAAAGTTTTAGATCATATTTAAATTGTCTTCTTCATGGGTTTACCATTAAGTTTCTCATTCAGTCAATGGGAGTTGGTATCAATCATATGCTTTCCAAAAATATTCATATCTATAACTTCTTGTCATACTTCTAAAGCAAGATGACCATGCATGGAATTTGATTGGTCCAATACCTCATGAGCGAGCTCATGTCTTCCAGTTCAGTAGTGAACCTGTATGATCCCTTTGAGAGTTCGCATTACTCATATGCCCTTGTATGCACACCAGCTCGTCGCTGTATAGACCTTGATTAGGTCATCAACTTAATGGTCTATCTAATGTACATACTTAGACATATAGTAATACCTCTGTCTCCGATCAGAGGATGCGTGCTTATATCGTGACAGCATACGACATAGGTGTGGGTTATCTTGATCTTGTCAACTCTTTGACCTAACTTATCTAACACATTTGAATCTCTATTCCTATGTAGAGGACCTGCATCAAGAGGTCGGTTAGATATCAAGAGGTCGGTTAGATATCAGCCTTTAGAAAAGGACTGCCATCTCCTTCTTATGATGGAGATCCTTTCTTAGCAATCATTTGACGGTGCTTGATGAGTCCTCAATCTAACTTTTTAGATATCATCCAAGCACCAGCCTATATGATTCAACCATTGAACAAATAGTTGTATGATTATTAAGATGGCCACGATACATAATACTAATTGTACTAAGGGACATTATATGTGCATTCATTCATTTAATCTCAAAGAAGGAGTGAAATAAATCAATAACTTTTATTGAAATATTAAAAGATTACAATGACATTTATTATAGAAATGGTTCGCTCGGGTCTCACATGTCTAACAGATTTCCCCATCATGTTGCAAAATAGATCCCAAGTATCTAAAAGATCTTTCTTCTTAATATCATCATCACCAATCTTCACCTCGATTCCTTCACTATTACTTCAATAAAAAATGCACTCCATGTATTCACTCTTAGCCCTACTTATACGAAATCCTTTGGTCTCTAATACATGTCTCTAGACCTTCAGCTTCTTATTTACTTCATCTCTAGTCTCATCAATCAACACAATATCACCAGCGAATAACATACACCAAGGTATTTCATTTTAAATGTGATTAGTCAACTCGTCCATAAACAAAATAAAAAGAAATGGACTTTACTGAGTATATGCGTCACTTATGTATGATGGGTAAATGGATCCTTCCAAGATCCAATTATCGCATCCAAAGTTTAGTCCCACATCTACTAATGGTGGGACTTGGAGAGTCCGTGGAGGCTATAAGAAGCCCCGGACCTCCTGTAATAGATGACAAAGTGCAATAGACACATATGGCCCTTTGAGATCATCTTCCGTGGTTCATCCCACTCCTTAAGGAGTAGGGTTCCACGTAAAAATCCTGATGTTCCTCAATGTTTTTATCATTTATCTCTGATTATGCTTCCACATTGGTAGTTTCTAACATGGTATCCGAGCGGGTCGATTCTCGATGATTCGAGTTCTTTATTTTTATTCGAATTCGATTTTGGAGTTCTTATTCTTGAAAATTGATGTTTGAAGATTATTCATGTTCATTGCTTAAGATCGTTCGAGTTCCAGTTTCTATGATTTTCTTGAAACCCTAATTTTGCAAGTTCTTGGAGATGTCCGTGTAATCGTCAGAAAGATTATGAAGATTTTTACATTTGTTTTGGTTCAATATCACTATAGGGATTTTTGAAACCCTAGATATACGGTGCAGAAGCTAGGCTCCGGATCTAAAACCCCATCTCCTTCGATCGGGGAGGCGACACCAACCGAGAAGGAGCTGCATCTTGAGAAGCAGCACCTCAAGGTGGCGGCACCAAAGGCGATGCCGACCAACCCCTCCTTCGTGCTCCTCCCACCTGCGATGGGGCTGAAGGAGGAACCCCTTCGTGGAACCGCTCCAGCCAGAGCCGTTAGTCTCCAGGCACGCATCTACTCCAGGCGGTTCCCCTCACGGCCTCGTCGCCCTCAACTCTCAGCCTTCAACTTCGATCCCCTCCAAGTGACGATCTCCATGCATGGGCTCGAACTTCGGGCGACTCCTCCGCCGCTACAGCTACACCTCCAAGCGGAGCCCTCCCATAGGCAACGCTCCAAGAGTAGGTGGAGCTTCTTCGCTCCACGCGATCTCCAGATCGCTCCCCTCAAGGAGGTGAACACCTTCATCTCCCCATCTGGCGTCGAGCAGATCCAGGCGGCAGCGATTTCCAACTCTTCTAGACGACGGCGACGACGAGTAGAACCCGCCATCGGGGGGAGGGGGGGCTTCTTCATGCGTAGGGTTACCAATCAGGGAACTATAAATAAGGGGAAGCCCCACGGTGGGTTGCAACTTATTAATAAAAAGGAGAATGAAAAGAATCCCAAGGGGACTGCTGCTGTTGTGTATTCAAAAAAAGGAAGGTGAAAAAATAAGAAAAGGGGGAGAAAGAGCCCAACAGTGGGCTGCTGCGTTCTAAGCCCAATTGGGCTAAGTTGTGTTTTTGGACCCAAAATGTGTCATGTTTCGGAAAAAAATCATTTGAAAAAGGCACGTACAAAAGAAAAGTCGTAAGCAAAAAAATTGCAAAAAAGAAGAGAAAAGCCGTAAAAAATATGAACGGCTTATTTAAAAAGGATTTACAAAAAAATGATGATGAGATCAGCTTATGCATATGTTCCTCCCCATTTTATTATCTTCTCTCAACTTTGTCCATGCCATTGTTTTCCGACAAGTATGGGAGAAAGGGGGAGTATTGAGTATTATGTAGAGTCACATGTCTGTTCCAGATTCAGATTCTCCATGCTAGAATTTCCAGACTCTATAGTTCAGTTTCAGACTCTTCAGATTGGTTCAGAGTCCAAGTTCGAGGTATTCCGTATTTGAGTGGCCAATTTCTTCGAGTTTTCTAGAGAGACTCCTTTTTAGACGCACGTGTATGCGATCTTTTTGAGTGGTCCCCATCTTTTGTTTTTGGTCTCAGAGTTTTTAAGTGTTCCATTGGGACTCCAGAGTAGAGATCTCATTCCCTATGCCATGTGGGGGCTAGACTTTTCATGTGCATAGGGACTCCAGAGTAGAGATCCCATTCTTTGAGCCAGTATGGGAGAGACCCAATTCTCCAACGAGGAGACTTTTTCATACTCCATTCTCTAGCGACCGTGTACTCCGATGAGGACTGTCTCCGCGATTCTTTCAGTTCGGTCCTTTCAGAGATGGAGCAGTTGTCCACATGTTGTGGCGGGCCACAGTACTCTGACAAGGAGACTCATTTCCAGTTGCAGTGACTCTGAAAGGCACAGTACAGAGCACATGCTCTCCGACAATGAGATTCAGTTTGACTCACACTCCAGCCCGTTTGCCCTCCTCACCTGCACGACATGAGAAGCAACGTCCTCGACAGCAGTCGGCAGTTGTGTTTGCATTGAGTTGATATTGTTTGTAGTGTCGTGTAGTGAGAGTTTGAGATTTCTTTCTGTTTGTCCAAGTTGAGCATTGCATGCTGCAACTTGAGGGGGAGTGTTGGAGTAGATACGTCACTTACGTATGATTGGTAAATAGATCCTTCCAGGATCCATTTATCACATCCAGAGTTTAGTCCCACATCTACCACTGGTGGAACTTGGAGAGTCTGTGGAGGCTATATAAGAAGCCCCCGACCTCCTGTAATAGATGAGAAAGTGCAATAGACACATATGGTCCTTTGAGGTTTTTTTCCCAAATTTTCATCCCGCTCCTTAGAGAGTAGGGTTCCACGTAAAAATCTCGTCGTTCCTTAATGTTTTTATTATTTATCTCTGGTTATGCTTCCTCATTTGTAGTTTCTAAAAGACTCAAAGCTGAGCCTTGATATAGACCAATGTTGATGTCAGAATAGTCAGTCTTCCCAAAATGGATCCTTATACAAGATGAAATCCTATCATATATATATATCCTTTATGAGGTTAATGCATAGGAATGTACCCGTCTTTTCTCCAAAACTCTCCACAATATATCACGTAGGACAGTCACAAGCCCTCTCCAAATCAATAAAAATCATATGAAGATTCTTCCTTTTAGCTCTATAAATCTATGTTTTTCTCCTCAACAAGTGGATGGCTTCAATAGTTGAGCGGCCTGACATGAATCTGAATTGGTTTTATTTTACGTCGTAAAGATCACACGTTCCCAAATTTTCATAGTATGACTAGTCAGCTTGATACCAGTGTAATTCACACACTTCTGAATGTCTCCTTTGTTATTATAAAGAGGCACCACCATGCTTCTTCTCAAATCTTAATGCATTTTCTTGCTTCGTCAAATAATATTCAATAAATTAGTAAGCCAGGTCAAACCACGCTCACCTAAAACTCTCCATACTGTGTAGGAATGTCATCAGGTCTGGCACCTTTCCCAGGTTTCATAACCTTCAAAGCCTCCTCTACTTCCTTTCTTTGTATTCGTCTATAGCTTGCACGATTCAAGTAACATTCATTACTAACTAGATCTCCCAAAGTGATCTCTATATTTCCTTCCCCAATGAAAAGTTTATGTTAATACAACTTCCATCTAGTCTCTATATCCATCTGAATAGAAAGCGTGCGTCCTTTCTCATCCTTAATAAATCTCACTTGAGAAAGGTCCTTGGTCTTTCTTTCTCTTGCTTTCGCTAACCTGAATATATCCTTCTGGCCCTCCTTAGAGTCGAGATTTTTTGTACAAAACTTCAAGAGATTTTGTATAAATAAATGTGTAACACAAAAACAAAAAAATAAGTTTTTTTACTTTATTATATCAATATTTTCAGTCAAATATTAGAACAAGCAGCTGATGAATCTGCATCTCATCACCTTTATTCATTTATTTTAGCTTAAAATCCCTTATAAAACACCTGTATATATTAACAAATCCATATTCTTACTAACATGCATCTATGTCTAATTATTGTATATTTATTACGATTTTAACCTAAAATAAATAAATACAAAAGAAAGGAAAAATAAAGAAAGTAAAAAAGACTGTATATATGTAATAGATTCAGGCTGACCCGAACCCCGAGAGAAGGTCAAGACTTGATCTGATCAACCAAGAATAAAGTAGGGGGAGATAGGGTCCTTAATCAGAAAATCCAAAAAAATGTTTTGTAAATACTTCTCATTTATTCTGTGTATATGTGTATAAAACTTACACTATTTTATTTGTACATAAATTGACCTCAAATTAAATAATTTTCTAAACAAAAGTTGTAAATAAAAATATTTTCTAAATAATAAAAATAATTGCAAAATAAAACCATGTACAAAATAAAAGTAACGACAACCGGAAAAAGCTATAAAGCGATAATTGAAAGACAAATCCCGGCTCCTTATGAACTCGAATTGAATCAAACTCACTTCCATCGTATTCTACATTAAATTATCTTTAAAATGGCCGTGGTTTCATAATTTTTGGAGTTACGATTTGAATGGCAGTTTTCTGGGGTGGTTTTTACAATTTTGCCATTTATTTGTTATATACATCCATATTTATTTTATACATATTGTATTTGTAATTGTAAATATTTCTTAATAATTATTTAAAATAAAATAAAAAATTTTAAAAACATAAAATAAACTAATTTCCTTATTTAACTATGTATATAATGTGCCATATGTATACATCCATATTTATTTTATACATATTGTATTTGTAAATAATTGTAAATATTTCTCAATAATTATTTAAAATAAAATAAAATAATTATTGTATACATCCATATTTTATACATATTGTATTTGTATACCGCCGACCTGGACGCCCCTCCACGCCTTCACCGCTCGTCGGCCGCCGGAGGCGTGTGTTGCCCCGCCGCGTCTGCCTCCCGAGCCGCCCATCGTCCGCCGCCAGATCGCGGAGAGGAGCACCTCCAGCCTCCGTGCGAGGGGCGTGTGTCGCCCCCCTCCTCCGTCCGGCCGCAACACCTTCAGCCTTCTATTCCATCTCCACCGTCGACAGCCACTGCGAGCGCCTCCGCTGCGTGCACAGCTCTGCCACCGCCCGCTCGCGATGATCGCCCCCGCGCGAGTTCCTCCACCCCTTCCTGGAGTTGCATTACACCCGCATCCCTCTTCCATCGCCATCACCCGATCTTCGCGAGCTCCACACCGTCCATCAATGCCGCCCGCCGTGCTCGCGTGTGAAGACGAGGAGCGGCGGCGCCCCCTCTCGCCCCCTTTGGCTTGAAGACGAAGGAACGAAGCAAGGGGAGACACCCCTTCCCCTTTTGTTTTGACACAACGAATAGGAATGCCCTAATATCTTTTAAAAAAATATATTTGCAAAAAATGCTTGGCCGCCCCTGGAATTTCTACTAACTGCAAAGAAGCCCCTGCCGTCTTGCCAGACACTTGCTATCGACGCGCACATTGGGTAATTTACATTTTCCCCTGTAATTTATTTCTGTTAATTTTAAATGCAAAAACATTGAAAACTTACGTTTCAGTCCTTGTTTATCCAAACTCTAAATTGCATGTTGTTTTCATTGAAATAAATATTTTTGTTGGTCAATAAATTCTGAATTTTTTTATTATATTCATGTTGTGTCCCTCTTCCTAGTTTAACATTTCATTACATTTTATTGCCATTTGCTATTATTAAAAAATAAAAAATATTCCATTTTCTTTGTTGGCAATTAAAAATCATAAAAAATTCACATATTGCGTCAAAAATTCCAAAAAAATAGATTAGTTTTCTTTTGGTGTATTTTAATTTCTGTGCAAATTTCGTGCATTAAATACTTTTAAAACTAAAAAATGCAAAGTACTAAAATCTTAAACAAATCATATAAAATTGTAGAAAAAAATCCAAAAAATGTGATTTCACTTCCTGTTTGTATATAATTCATTCTAGTTTATTGGAAAAATAATTGCAGCAATTTTTTATTTCATTTTATATTTTTAAATTGCAAAATAGTCATGTTTGTTCACTGTTTGCATTACTCACTGTTTTTATTCATTTTTAAAATAAAAAACTCTAAAAATCTCTGAAAAATTACAAAACAGTAAAAAATAATCAAAAATACAAAAAAAATTTATTTGGACATTTTGAGCATTTTTTTCATATTTGAAAAATCTAAAAAATTGCATCTCTTTTGTGTATAAATATATTTTGAAAATTATATTTTTGAAAATTAAAAAAATTGCAAAATTAAAATCACTAAAAATTAAAAATAAGAAAATAAAAAATTGGAAATATAAAAAATATAAAAAATAAAAAGATAAAATTTTTACAAAAACCAAGATATTTGGCATTTGAATTTCCTTTTTCTTTTAATTGATTTTTCGATTATTAGAATAACCCTCGGTATTTGTAGCCTCCCTGAGTTCGTTCCTATTATCTATACAGGTAAATTAAATAGCAAATTCTCTTGCCACATATTTTTGTAATTATTTCAGCTCGAGAAGAGAAAAATAGATTTTTGTTGAGGGATTCTTTGGGTCAACGACAATCGCACGCATTTATTTTTAATAGTTTAAAACCTGAAAGTCTTACTCCAACAAAATAGTGTCGTTGCCGGGGATCAAACCCGGTCACCCGCAATACAGGCGGGAGTACTAACCACTAGCTCACGCCACACTATGCTTGATCCATTTCAAACCGAACCCAAAATGGGCCCTAAGCACTTCAAGTCATTCGTTAGTCTTTTTTTTACAAGTTAAGGGGGAGGGTGGGGGCTGTGGAATTGGAACCCTAGTCATTGGAGTGAGAGCCTACTGCTTCTACCACTAGACCATTAAGAGGAATCAAGTCATTCTTTAGACTTTGCCTCCATTCTTAATTATAAATTAAACTTAACAAACCAAACTTTATGATATATTCATGCCTTCCACAAGAGAATAGTATGTGATTAAATAGCATGCATCTAACTTTCCATCAATCGATTATCTCATGCTCTATCGATTGAGCTTGAAATCACCAAAGAGAGGTCTATTGACCACAATTCTGCCTCTGACATTACCTTCTCCACCACTCAAGCAACCTTCTTCGCTTACAGAGGTTTATTAAACCTTGAACACATTTTCATGTCCTTGCGCCCCTTTTTTATGTGAATTTTTTCTTAACATTTTGAGCAATGCCTACGTTTCATCTTCTTATGTATTGGTGCTTCTTCATATGGCTCAACTAAAAGTGTTTCCACGATTCCATTTGGAGCACCACCCTGTGCTTGAGAGGAGTGAGGTTCCCTCGAGAGCTCGAATTAATGATCACTCTTGGCACACGTAACATAAGCTCCAGGATTCACTCACAACTTTCTCCCATTTCTCCAGCCCTTCTCAAATTTCTCATTTCCAAATTTTGTTTTTTATGCAACATTTCATTTCCTTAGGCGTTTCCTTGTAAATGTGATAATTTTCTTAGTTAATTTAAATGATGCAATTTCATTATATTTGCATTCATATTTATTCTATTAATATTTGGTTATAAACTTAAAATATTTACGTTTAAGTCCTTAGAAATTTTCCTGACATTTTTAATTTAAACTAATGATGTAAATTGCATGTATCCAACTTAGTTTTCATAATTGCAATACAACCATGATCATTCATTATATTTAAATTCATTTTATCTTACGTATTTTATTTCTAAAATAAATCCTATGGTGATAATTATTTTCATATTTCTCTGAAATGGTTCTTTTCACATAGATATGGGGTAAAATTTAATCCCTTAATTTATTGTATACAAAAATTTCAAATTATTTTTAAATTCCAAAAATTCCATAAAAATCCCAAAAGCTCAAAACAACAACAAAACCTTTTTCCACATAAAGTAGGGTCGGCTACATGGATTCTTTGCCTCCATCCAAATCTATCTTGGGTAATCTTGGGCTTAGATCCAAAAAACTAAGAACCCTTTGTATAGTCTTATTCCAACACTTCATGGGCCTTCCTCCCACACTCTTAGCCGGCTCAACATCCCAAAAATCGCATCTCCTAACTGGTGCATCAGTCGACCTCCTTTGCAATCAAACCACCTTAAGCGGTTTTCTCGGATCTTATCAACGATTCGAGCTACACTAACTTTCTTTCATACTGCATCATTCCGAATCCGATCCTTACATATGTGTGATGTGTCCACACATCTACCTTAGCATTTCCATTTCATCTATTGTCATCCTTCCTACATGTCTATGGTTCATGTTGGGAAAATCGAAAGAG
Source organism: Ottelia alismoides (assembly GCA_037367405.1). Classification (NCBI taxonomy): domain Eukaryota; kingdom Viridiplantae; phylum Streptophyta; class Magnoliopsida; order Alismatales; family Hydrocharitaceae; genus Ottelia; species Ottelia alismoides. Next base: position 542,998 of record JAZKJV010010005.1, on the reverse strand, counting down.
ATGTTGATTCCTCGGGCCCTAGGCTCTCTTATATAGGGAGAGGCCTATGGGTAAATTACATACAGTAGATAGAAGAATTGAAAATATATAAACGATAGATGAATATGAAATATATCTCTTCACTCCCCCCTCAAGATGGAGCATAAATATCTATCATGCTCAACTTGGACGAACACTTCAGGAAAGGCCCTATAAGTAGGGCGAATATCTATCATGCTTATCAACACTTATAAAGATCCAACTACATGACTCATAAACATCGGAAAAAGATATGGATCACTTCGATCATAATAAATATTTAATAAATCAAAGAGTTTGAAATAGGATGGGGAAGAATAGAAATCTTACAAGATTATATATTGGAAACTACGATTGTTAGATGGAACTCGTGGACGTGTTGGGAGCTTAGTTAGGATGCATTACACTCCATCGCATGCCTATGGAGGAACCCAACCCTAAAGCATTCTTCACACTTTAGAGTCATATGTGAGGTCACACTCAGACCAAGATCACAGATTATCCACTAAGCCTGAGAGATTACACAAAGACAAAGATCATAACAAAGACTCATCATCCACATTACCAAGATCCATCAAACATATATTATAATCAATAAAAAGAAGATAGCTTAAATATAAATCATATATTCTATATATAAAAAAGTTAAATATGGGTAATTGAGTAAGTCGGTGGATTCAATTACAGAACAAACTTGAAAATCAATTTTTGGGCAAGTAGCTCATCAAATTAATTGTCAAACCCTAATTGCTTGATTTCTTTTGGAGCCACTGAATTACCTGTTATATTTAATTGATTAGATGTGCTCAACTTTTATCGACATTCTTTTTTCCCTAATGCATGGATTGCAGGACAAACACCTACATCGCCACTTTAGATTTTATCGTAGAACCCTACTTCCTAAGGAGCGGGATGAAACACGAGAGAATGCCTCAAAGGGTTGATGTATGCATTGCACTTTCTCATCTGATACAGAGGGTGAGGGGCATCTCACAAATGTTAGATGTGGGACTAAAGACTTGGATGTGGTAAATGGATCCCGGAGTGATCCATTTACCCATGTACAACTTAAGTGATGCATAATTCAAATACTTCGAAACTCTCCCTCAAGCTGGAGCATGCAATGCTCAACTTGGAGAAACAGAAAGAAATCTCAACTCACGCTACAGGACACTACGGACAATATCAACTAACCACGAACAATTGTCGGTTGTTGTCGAGGATGTTACTTCTCATGTCATGCAGGTGAAGAGGACCAAATAAGCCGGAGTGTGAGTCAAACTGAGTGTGCTATGTACTGCGCCTATCAGAGCCACTGAAAATGGACGAGTCTCCACGTGGAGAACTCTGTCCTGCCACATGTAGAAGACTGGATCATGTGGACAACTGCTCCACCTCTGAAGGGCCGAACTGGAAAAGCCGTGGACAACATCCTCGTCGGAGTCCAAGGTCACTGGAGAATGGAGTCTGAAGAGTCTCCTCGTCGGAGAACTGAGTCTCTCTCATCTGGCTCAGAGAGTGGGATCTCTACTCTGGAGTTCCTATGAAACCAAAGAAAAGCCCAGCCCACATGGCATAAGGAATGGGATCTCTGCACTGGAGTCCCTATGGATCATATGAAAACTCCGGCCGATAAAAGAAGAATGACGGGGACCATAAAAACATGATCGCAGACATACACGACTGAAACTGAAGACTCGGAACCAATCTGACGTTGAGTCTGAGACCAGATCGTCTCTAGAGTCTGGAAATTCTGGCTGGTCTGGAATCAGACATCTGACCTGTGACTCTACACAACACCCCCTTTCTTCCACACTTATCGAAAAACAGTGACATCGACAAAGTTGGGAGAAGACAAGAGAAATGAGAACAAAATCAAATAAGCCGTCACATTTTTCCTCGATTTTTCTCAATCATTTTTTTACATCATTTTTTTCTCTGCTATTCCTTTTTTTACTAGCTGCCACCTCTTTTTTTAAATAAGCCGTTCATTTTTTCGACCTTTCCTTCCCTTTTTTGCAATGTTTTTTTTTGCTTGGCTATTTCCCTTCTTTGTTTAATAAAAGCCAACCCTCCTTTTCGTTTTTTTTGAACACGGCCCAAAGGGCCCAAAAACTCACAGCTCCCTTTTTTTACCACAACCTCTGCTCTCCTTTTTTTTGATACAACTAGGTCAATTTTTTTCTCTTCAACTGCTGGCCCCCTCCCCCTTTTTTATATTAGCAGGCTCTATTTTTAGGGTTCTCAAGAACCCTTCCTCAAACACTTGCCGCCCCTGATGCCCTTGTGCCGTCCCTGATGGGGATAGGGGGGATCTGCTCGGTGAGGCTGCCACCTGCGCCTGCGCTCAATGGAGCTAGGGGCTGACTGTCGCCGGCGCCGTGAAGGAAGCTTCGCCTTGCGATGAGCAGTTCTGAACGCTGGAGCTGCACTGCCTGGAGGTGCAGCTGCAGCCTGGATATGGGCGAGATCTTCGAAGCTGCTTGAATTGAGATCGTTGTCTCGTGTTGCCTGTACGAGAGGAGACGAGGGATCGGGGTTGCATCGCCGCGTGGGATGTTTTCCATGGCTTGGAGTTGCGAACTTTGGAGCCGCGCGAAGGAGATGATGCGGAGGGGTCCTTCCCCGCTCGAAAGAGGTAGGCGGCGAGATCTAGAGGATGAGCGCCATCATGCGATGGGAGAGCCACAGAGGTAGAGGGGCTCGATCTCGAGTTGCAGCTTAGAAGGGGGCAACGCCGCCTGGTGCGTTGATGGATCCGCAACGCTTCCTGTTGACCGAAGATGAGCCGCAAGATGTGCGGCCCTGCCTGGAGCTGGTGCGTGATGGAGGCACCACATGGAGATGACGAAGAGACTCGAATTCTCTTGGGAGCGTAGAAAGGGCGGCACAGTCACCACTTGGAGGGAAACCAGATCTATGGTTCCAGGAAAACCTAGATGCCTATAATTTCACTAACGATTGTGATCTTTGGATCTTCAAAACTTGAACAAGTTGTTTGCTGGATTAGCGTTTCAAAAAGAAATCCTTGATCTTGAACCATAGAGGATATCTCTCAAGAAAAAAATACCAGAATCAAATCTCGAACAATAATAAAAAAATTCAAGAACAATTTCTCGAGAATTGAACCCGCTCTGATACCATATTAGAAAATAGGAATGCATAATTGTATCAGAGAAATAGATAAAACATTGAGAACTCGAGATTTAAATGTGGAACCCTACTCCCCAAGGAGCGGGATGAAACTACGGGAGAACGCTTCGAAGGGCTAATGTATGCATTGCACTTTCTCATCTGATACAAAGGGTGAGGGGCTTCTTATATATCCCTCACCGAGTCTCCACATCTCACAAATGGTAGATGTGGGACTAAAGACTTGTATGTCGTAAATGGATCCTGGAGTGATCCATTTACCCATCTATAACTCAAGTGACGCCTAACTCGAATACTCCAACAGAACTAAAGGTGCAACATGTATGGAGAGACTGAACCAGTGGGAACTGAAGAAACACTAGTATAAGGAGACTGAACAAGTATGTAGAGACCTCCTTGCTCACAACCACATCTAATCATCCTGCTCGTGAATATATCCTGAAACACAAAAGAATATGGGTCAAATATGGTACGACAATGCAAATCCTTGGTTATCTGACTAATAGATAATAAATTCATAGAAAATTCAAGTGCATGATGCACATTCTACAGATGCATAGATGTTGTCAAACAGATTTCCTCATGTTCTGGAATAGAAGATTGTGTTCCATCTGCAGTAACAACAGATCTACCTAGAGGTACTGATATGTAGGATGTGAACTGAGTTGTGTCTCTACACAAATGATGAGATGCGTCGGAATCAATAATCCACTATGTCGTGTGTACCCCGTGACACTAGCAAAGGTATAACGTATAATATATACCTTAGGTACTAGCATAAACTCTTGCGATGGCAATACCGTCAGAGGGGTCGAAGGGGCATTAGTAGTGGCGGCAACAAGAGTCATAATCTCTCGCAGATGGGAGATAAGGTCGTTGAACTTCTTATTAGCAGAAGCAACAAGAGGCAAACTTGCTCACTAACATAAACAGAAGTGTGATAATCATGATTCTGGCAGCAGGTACCCTCGGAGTGGCCACAATGATGACAGTAGGTACACGGATGATGTGAGCGGCCACCTCCTTTGCCAGGGACACTGCATCCTCTGAACTGAGCTGGATCTCCTTTTCTACGAGATGCGAACATCGCAAAGGAGGTCTATGGAAGCATTCAGAGACATGAAGCTGTGAAGCTTCTCAAACATGTCCTTGAGCCATGAGTAGAAGACGTAAAGAGGGCATTTATCATGCTTGGATGTGGAGACCATCTTAAACCGCATGATCTTTGTCTCATTCCTCGTTTGGGAGTAAGTGGATGTGAGGATGTCCCATATTGTCTTAGCAATGAGCTAATGAAGAATGTCATTGTCTATCTTTATGGTAAGAGTACCAGATATCCATACACGACATACGTACCTTACTTCCACGAAGCATTCACTCCAGTCTTGTCGGTCGGCTTTGACTGCATCGTAAATGTGATCTTTGTTATTGCGTCGTATGATGGTTATAAACTGCATGGACCATAACTCATAATTGGTCCCATCCATCTTCACAACGGATGTCGGGCCCTTGAAGGCACCGAAGGAAGATAAGTAACCCTTGTTTTCTGACATGATAAGGAAGGAGCTGGGAAAGAACATGACTAGAGCTATAGACAGATCTGAAGATGTCTCCACAATCATAAGGAGAAACGGTTGGGTGCAGACTCATGTCACAATTGTTCTCATCAATAGTGGTGATGCTCAAAGATGGATTGGGTGATTTATTTATCTGAAAACCCCCCAAAAGCGTCAAAATCAGATTGCCATTTTGCCCTAAATCACAAGGAAGTCGACAAGAAGGCCACTAGGACGTAGGTGACACCAACCGGGGCCAAGGTGGCACTAACCAGGCCTAAAGGGGTCCTCTGGCGGCGCCCGAAAGCCGCTAGAGAGGGGTTGGGCATCGTTAATTACTGCTGGGCAGCATCAACGATGCCGCGAGATCAGGCAGCACTAGTAACGATGCTGCGAGACTGCGGTAACTGGGAGGTGGCACAAACAGAAACTATCGAAATTATGGGATTCGTAGTAAGGAAAATGGGAAGGATGTGGAATTTCCACGGAAAGAGATGGAGATAGCATATGCAAAGGAATTGGTTGAAGAACTTCTTGAAGAAGAAATCAAGGAGCTAAAAGAGCAAGGGATCAAATGGGAGGACTTACATGTCGAATTTGTGGTTGACCTTGCAATAAATAAGGCAGGGAATCGTTGAAGAGATTGCAAAGCTGGTGGTGAACAATGAGGAAGTTTTGGGGAAACAACAAAAAGAGGACAAGATTACTGTTCAGAGAGATAATCAGAGTTGCAGAAAAAAGAAGAAAAGAACGAGGAAGCCGAACATGCAAGATAACTTGCTTCTTAGTGATGTGAACTTATCAAACGAAGAATATATCGCTGAGGAAGAGTTGGAACCAGGAATCTAGAGAGTGGCAGTGTTCAAGTAGGATCTTTCCTGGGGATCATTTAAACTTTTGGGTTTGGTCTCTCTACGAAGTTTCAAAGATATATTGTTTACAAGATGCGAGTCAAGCTTAGATGAGTATTTTGTAGAGTTAAAGGAATTACCTAAGAAGGTGGAAGAATGGAGAGGAGGGTTCTCCTTAAAAAGAAAGAGGAGAAAGTTGAGGAGTTGTGTGGAAGATAACACTTCATTCCCGATGTGGAGGTGATGTGAGGAAGAGGCATCGAGATTTGGACAACAAAGAACTCAAGGCCAAAAAAATCTGACCTTTGGACTATTGATGATTGGATGGCAAGGAAGAGGAGTGCAGCGAGGTCCTTAGGGAATGAGGAGGTAAAGAGATGAATCGCTTGTGATAGGCGGACCAAGGAGGATATGTTAGATTTTCAAAAGTGATTGGGAAGGAGAGATGCAACATTTGCATAATTAAATACAAAAGGGCTGGATCTGAAAGAGTTTTTCGAGGCACAGGAGAAAAGATGTGGTATGCGAACATGTTCGACCCACCACATTACAAGAACTATTTTATGTTCATGAGTTGATGGTTTTCCTTGGGTTTTATGCTTTTTTTAAAATTTCAACGCCATGTTGGCCATAGCAATACTTGCACACAGTTTGCTTTCTTCAAGGCCTTTAAGACATAGCTCAACTTCTACCTTTTCTTGTTTCAAAGCTATGTTTGCCACTACTAGATTTAAAGGAAAAGTGCCTTTCACTTGCGCTCGTTCATACACGTGTCTTTTGAATCAATTAAAGTGGTTAGACAAGCTGCACAATATCGAGCTTACGGGGAAAAAGACAAACCCAAAACAATAAGAACCTCAGGAAAAAAAAGGACAAGCCAAATGATACCTATGTTCGAACATTCATCTGTAAACTGGTGCAAATTGCAATTGAACATCAAGAACAAGAAAATAAAGTAAATGCTGAATCATAAGGTTACCATCCGCTGTCTTTTCTCCAGTCGGATTTTCTCCGCATTTGCTCTCTCATACTCTCCGTTCTCTAGATGTCGCTGATCAGGTCGACATCTAGAATCCGTAGGAGGAAGTTTCTCCTTAATCCATTAGTAGACATTTCATGTCAGAGAATAAAAATCAGAAACATACAGACAAAAAATGCTAGAATATAAGCTGCTGAGTTATACCTACCTGTAGGTCGGGTGTCAACTCATTTAGAGTAATTGCAAGGGGTGACAAGTTGTATCGAGTGACACTAGAAGGATATTTATTCTTTTCCCATAACAAAGATGCACTTTGCAGTAGTGACTTGGAACACTTTGTCGTTGTAGGTAAGTCGCCTTCTACGTAATACAAACTGTTGCTCCATTTTCCCATTATGCTGGCAACTCTAGTCCTATTGACATCTTCCACATAGCCTTCTACCTGTAGCAAAAATTACCACGATTTATAAGATATCTCAAGAACAAATTAATGATCAACTCCAAGAAGTACAAACCTCGTGTGGGCTTCGATCAAATAATGACTGCTCTTTAAATTTAACTTTACAGGAGAGTTCACGATTACCCTGGATCTGCATTACTCCATGGTGATCACAATATATTTTACCTAGTATAAGGTTATAGATATTAGTAGTAACCTGCCAAGAATTGGAAAAACAATTAGTAATGCAGCATTAATAAATTCCATTGTCTGCTTTTAGCAAGCTGAGCATGCACCTTGCTCCATTGAAATACTTCACCATCATCAAATTCCAGAGTGAGCACACCTACAGGGTCCAGCTGAATTGAGGTTCCCCAAAATTTGCTCTTCAGGTTACTGTCACCCCAAAATTTCCAGCCTCTGCCTTCACAGTGACAAGCAATGAGCATGGGATGGTGGCTAACCTATTAAAAAGAAATTGAATATACAAATATGAATTTTCTTCTGAAGCTCCCAAAGATGGGTCTCACTTAACAAGAAACAACAGCGATCACTAATCTGAAGTAATTAATACAGAAATTTACCCTTGCACCCATGCTTCCCTTTAGACTGCAATCATACTGCTGTCCTAAATAAATGTGGTCAAAATGACATACCACTCTATAAATTTATATTTACGTGATGGCCCTATAAAGTTTGTATTTACATCCTAACCATGTATAATAATTAACCATCATATGACACGCTCGTGATATCTTCCATGAAAATGGGGGGTGAACGGTCATCTCATTGGACAAAATACTCTTGACATGCTTGTTGCATTAATAGTGGACAAAGGCTGCATTCATCACATTATCCCTTATATATTTTTTTTTAAATTCACATATTCATGAGTCCTTTTCCTCCTTTTCCCCCTTTTGGCATCTTCCACCATTACCTTTGGAAAGGGGGTTGCAAATGCCGGCGACCCCCTTATTCTCAACAAAATGATTCATCTGCAGCAGAGGGCAAGGCCGTTCTGAAAAGTTGCAGCGCTGTCACATTAGACACGACATAGGACCACAACCCCCTTCAGAAATGCCAGCATATAAAAGTTGAATCGTGGCACCTCCATGAGGAGATGTTGTTGCTGTTCTTCATGAAATAACAGTTGTTGTAATCAGCAGTGACTGAAAACTATATGTTGGCATAAACGTACCACAGAATAATGCCCTTGTAGAAAAGGCAGATTCATGGGAGGTCAGAAGGGGGGCAACAGGTGGAGTAGGTATCACCATGATAGAGGATGAGACCGTATACGTTATCAAGGACGAAATCATGGGGGTAGGCAAGGAAGCCCGACGAGGAAAGGGTGGTATTAAACACTATTGTAAAAATCAGCCGACTAAGCGAGTCCTGGGGGGTAGTCAACTCGACTAGGCCTAGTCGGTCGACCCGCCTAGTCGGCCAATTAATCAGGATATTTTTGCATGAAGATGTTTTATTTTTATTATTTTTTTGATACCAAAAGAGGGGGAAACATGCCTTGGTGTCCGTCCCTGATGTATTAATTAAGCAAAGAGATTAAGAGACATACATTAACTAGGAATCGAGGAGAGAACTAGAAAGAAAAATTACATTTTCGCAGTAGAAACGTTGTGCGGAAAAGAGCAACCCATTTCTACCTAACCAAATAACCCAGATTGTTGCAACTGGACAGAGTAGATCTTCTCTAGCATGCTCCTTCGCGGTGAACATGAAATCCCAAATACGATCCAGGTTCTGGAGGTTCATCAAGCTTGAGTTGACGCTTTCCCAGATTGGAGATGTCTTTTCGCATTGGAAGAAGATGCGGTCCACCATTTCAATGTAAGTTGAACAGAGCAGACAAGTAGTAGAAACAATAGGGAAGAGTTTGGAGCAGTAATCTCACGTCATAATGCGTCTTCTCTGTAGTAGCCACACAAAAAAACTATCCTGCCAGGTAGACGAAGCTCCCATATGAGTATGCAATCACGAATCAAAGTTTCCAATCTTTGAGGTGGAGGCCCAGAGATAGCTCAGTAAGCTCTTCTTACAGTGAATGAAATTTCCTTCCAAATTCAATGATCTCTGCCCATTGACGGCCTCCCAAAATGTCTCAGCGTGTCAAGCAAAGTCAGAAATTCTTCAAGTCGTTGATCCAAGGGCTCAGATATGAACCCAAGCATCTAGCTCCCGTTGTTCCAGCAATCGGAAACCAATGCCGCCCGATCACTGGTGAGCACGAAGAGTCGTGGAAACCTCAAAGAGAGAGGGCCCTCGCCCGTCTAGTAGTCCTTCCAAAAGTAGAAGAAGATCTATCACCGAGAATTGGTCTGAAAAGTTCCTAGAAGCGAGAAAAAGGGAGGCGATTCCCTTCCAAAAAGCAGAAGAGTGCACATGATGGTGTTGAGGCATGTTGACTGGGTATATCGTCATCTCTGCCCCAAAGACGAGTAATCCATTTCAAAAGGAGCGCCTTGTTCAAGATCTCTAGACTTTTAATACACATGCCCCCGTTCGCCTTAGATAAAGTAACAATATCCCAATCCACAAGATGGATCCCAGGACCCCCTTGTCCCGACTTTCCATACAGGAGTCTGCACGTAATCATTTCAGTTTTGCTCCTGATGCCCACCAGCATAAGATGAGAGGACATAAAAAAGATAGGGACAGTAGCAAGGACCGCTTTAACCAGCACAAGGCACCCGCCTCTTGTGACGCCCTTGGATCCGGGCACCCGTTTACGCCGTATTTGTAATACAACATTCACTAACATCGCATTAAGTATATGAATTTACAGGGAAATTTTTCGCATTTCGCATATTGCCAAGACATTCGCATTTAATGAAACAACCACAAATTCAACAATAGTAACATGTGCCATCAGAATTTCATTCCATTAATTTCCATATTTTTATACATGTTACTATTGTTGAATTTATGGTTGTTTCATTGAATGCGGATGTCTTAACAAAAATGCGAAACGCGAAAATTTTCCCTGTAATTTCATATACTTAATGCGATGTTAGTGAATGTTGTATTTACGAATGCGGCGTAAACGGGTGCCCGGATCCGAGGGCGTCACAGTTTGGTATCAGAGCGTGGTTCCCTGCTACACACATTCACAGTATTAAAATTCCGATCGCATTAAGTTCTCGGATAGCGACAATCTTTCGATTAGTCGTGAGACCGAGAAGGAAATATGATATTCGAATTCAATCACCATAGATATCACCAATTTCATTAATTTTCATATTATATTCCAAGAAGAGAAAAAACATATATGATAAGTATCTGCGAATGGCACTTTTTATGACTAAAAATAGTTCTCATGTAGAGCCATGGCATCTCGACCATGCTAGGAGACGACTGACCATAGACACCATAGTATGCGAGCTCACCATTGACACCGCTATCCATAGACACCAGTCAGTTTTCACTTCCTACCAGCGGGTCAATGTGCCCATGTTTGAGGGCACCGGTACGTCAGAGATGTTACTGAGCAGTGGCTCAAAAGGGTCATGAAGGTGTTGAGGATGATTCACGTGCCACGAGACACGTGGCTATCTTTCATGGAGTATTTACTGACGGATTTCGCAGAGAGATGGTGGGATGCAGTAGTTTCTGAGTTGGGGCGCGAGCCTACGTGGGATGACTTTGAGACGAGGTTCATGTTCCACTTCTTTTTTGCGAAGTGGAAGGAGTCCCAGCGCCATTTATTTGCAGAGCTTCGTCAGGGACGGATGATAGCCAGAGATCACTTCGTTCGATACACTGAGTTGTTTCAACACACACCAGCAGCTGTCGCATTTCCAGAGGAGAATTTGGAAAAGATCATCAGAGGCATGAGGAAAGAGGTGCAGGAGAAGCTGGCCGGATTACACATCACTTTCATCTCCGAGGCTACTGATGCAGCGGAGAAGTTCGAGGACATCCGAGAGCGACGATTTGGGAGCTCGTTTGGAGCGGCGCCTAGACTACAGCGATCTTTTGAGCCAATTCGTCAACCATTTCAGCAGCAGAGGTCAGCCAGGCGTTTCCGACCAATGGGTTCGGCATACTCAGGCAGTGCTCGCTCAACTCCATCCTTAGGAGAAGCACTTGCCGGACGTGGCACAGTTTTCGCTCGACCATCTGGGTCGCAGCGAGCAGACAGACCCCCTAACATGACTGACTTAGAGCACAGACACAACCACTCCATCTACCCGGACAGTCTGATGTTACTTGTGCCATGAGTGGAGACATTACCGGCATCAGTGCCCCTAGAGATCTGGTGAGCCTCGCCCACAACCACAGGCACAACATACAAGGAGTTCCCATGGTAGGAACTCCAACTTCAGGAGGCAGCAACAGAGACAGACACAGAGTGTGGCAGGTTCCAGTACCGCACCAGCCAGACAAGGTCAGCTACACGCAGTGACCGAGGAGTAGGCCCGTTCAGCAGCTACTGTGGTGAAAGGTATGGTCTCAGTCTTGGGCCGACCTTTTCATGTTTTGTTTGATTCTGGAGCGACACATTCCTTCATTGCATCGAGATTGCTAGTTTCATTAGGAAGGGTTGCATAGACTCTATCTTCCCCATATCACATACGTGGGCCAGTTGGTCGGTTGTTCGTCATTTCACTGATAGTTAGGCACTTGCCAGGAATTATTGGCGGTCACGAGATGATCGCAAATTGTCTACTCCTACAGCTTGATGAGTTTGACTTGATTTTAAGCATGATTGGTTATCAACTCATCATGCTCTTGTTGATTGTTTTAGGAAGACAATTGTCTTCAGGATTCTATATTTATCCGAGTTCACTTTTGAGGGTACTTTACATAACTCCAAAATGGAGTACATTTCAGTGTTGCGAGCTCAACGACTTCTTGATCAGGGATGTGATACCTACTTAGCATTTGTTCAGAAGATATCCGATCATGAGCCTATGGCACATGACATCTGAGTAGTATAAGACTATCCAGATGTGTTTCCTAATGAGCTACCCGGATTACCTCCTGAGAGAGAGATCGAGTTCGAGATCACGTTGTTACTAGACACGCAGCCGATCTCGATGGCTCCTTACCATATGGCACCAACCGAGTTGAGAGAGCTGAAGGTGCAGTTGCAGGAGTTACTTGATTTGGGATTCGTGAGGCCAAGCATTTCACCTTGGAGTGCTCCAGTTTTATTTGTCAAAAAGAAGGATGGATCCATGAGATTATGCATCGATTAGCGGCAACTGAACAAGAGGACGGTGAAGAACCGTTATCCTTTGCTACGTATCGATGATTTATTCGACCAACTCGAGGGATCTTTGGTGTTCTCAATGATCGATCTTCGTTCGGGCTATCATCAGCTGAGGATTCGAGAGTCCGATATTCCAAAGATAGCTTTCAGGACTCGTTATGGGCACTACGAGTTTGTGGTGATGCTGTTTGGACTCACCAATGCCCCTGCAGCGCTCATGGATATGATGAACCGGATCTTCCGTCCATACTTGGAAAAGTTTGTAGTGATGTTTACTGATGATGTGCTCATATATTCTCGGGATGAATGGGATCATGCGAATGATCTAAGGACTGTTTTGGACACATTGTGAGAGCACAAGCTATATGCCAAGTTGAGCAAGTGTGAGTTCTGGTTATCCCAGGTCTCATTTCTGGGGCATGTCATTTCTGGAGTAGGCATCGCAATTGATCCTACGAAGATTGATGCAGTTATGTCTTGGGAGCAGCCCAAGATAGTTACTCAGATTCAGAATTTCCTCGGGCTAGCGGGTTATTACAGACGCTTCGTTAGTGAATTTTCACGTATTGTTCGTCCTCTGACACGATTGACGCAGAATGGAGTTCCATTCACTTGCGACGATTCATGCGAGCAAGCCTTAAGGACAATGAAGGAGAGATTGACTACATCGCCTATTCTTGCTTTTCCTTCAGGTACTCAGGACTATGCAGTCTACACAGATACATCTGGAGAAGGTCTAGGAGCGTTATTGATGCAGAGAGGTCATGTGATTGCTTACGCATCACGACAGTTGAAACCGCATGAGCGGAATTACCCCACACATGGCTTGGAGTTAGCAACAGTTGTCTTCGCCTTGAAGATCTGGCTAGGGTGGGGAAAGTGGCATACTGAGTAGCCCTTCCTCTACATCTTTCTGCTATTCACAATGTATTTCATATATCCAACCTGAGGAAGTATGTACATGACCCTCGACACGTCATCAGCTACGAGAATCTTGATGTGGAGCCAGACTTGACTTATGAGGAGAGGCCAGTGCAGATACTTGACAGTGTTGTGAAGAAGCTTCGCAGCAAGGAGATTTTATTGGTCAAGGTATTGTGGCACTGACATGACGTCAAAGAATCAACGTGGGAGACGGAAGCCGACATGCGGTCACGATACCCACAGCTTTTCTCAGGTAATCATTAAAGCAATCCTTCTAATCATTTTCATATTAAAAGAATATGGCTTGTTTTCCTTTTGAGATTTTTTTGGGCTCAAAACTCATCGAGGTTTTATGGCCATATGAAATCCAAACAAGACACCTAATGACCTTGACTCGAGTCTCAAGGATGAGACTCCCTTTCAGATTTTTATAGTTGTAACATCTGAAATTCATAAAAGCCAAACTTGACCAGATTAGAGTCCGTTTAATCCAATAAAGTTATCGGGCATTCTTAAATAACTTAAATCGATCAATTGATTGTGAATCAAAAGTCATTCAGGCGAAATCAACTAAAAATTGGTCGCATCGTAATGCGTGCCGCGGAAAAGCCGCAACGTGTAATTGGAAATCGCAAAACAAATTGAGACCACCTAAAAATCCGATTCGACGAAACAAGAACAATGGAATCGAGCGTTCATCAATCGGAGATCGTTTGGTATTTTAAATTCACAAAATTTAAATCAAAACCAAAACCGTATCTCAAAAATTTCGGGGTTTAAAACCCGATCAGAAGTATATCAATATTATATACTCATTTTGATCGTCGTGCAGACACAATCAAATCAAGATATTACGTGTCGAAATCTGAGACCCAAGGCGCTTATATGTGAGACTTTGTATCCTTTAAAAAAGTACATATACATATAATTAAGTATATATAGTATAAAATAGAATTTAATGACATCATAAATGGGGGCATGGTGAGTGATGTCATTAGTGACATCACTTAGAATGATGTCATAAATTCAAAAAAATATATATAGGGAAATTGGGAAGCTTCTAGGAATTCCCCCCCTAATTTCTCCTTTTTATTTCAACTTTCTCCCCTCCCCCCTTGTTTTGCTTACCAACGAATCCCCTTTCCCCATTCCAACTACCTCTTTTGTTTCCCTCAAGTTTTCCATCAAGTAAAACTAAAAATTTCTCTCCTACCTAACAAAATCTGCTACTATTACATTAGCAAGAGGGTGATTGTGCTGCTCCTTAGAAGCTCCAGGTGCAGCAATTTGCTACTGCAGAATTTCAGCTACTGCTGTTCAAATCCTCAGTCCTTGATCTCCAATTTGGAGATCCAAATAGGTACTATCATCATCCTTTCTCTTGCAGCCATGCATGCAAAGAATCTCATCTTTTTCTCTCCTTTGTGGTTTTCTTGAATATCAAATCATTCCTATGATATATATATTAGGATGGTCCTGTTACGGTGCTTATTTTTCATAGAATAGATAAGTATAAATTCCTTCTTATCAAACCAGACTGAAGTAAACCTTGAGAATTGTTAATGGATCACTATCATACACTGTTATTCAGAATGATGTATCTGAAGTAATGTAGCAGTAAGAAATATCGACCTTCTGTTGGTTTGGTTGTTCCATTCCCTAAAAATTTAAATATTTCTTAGTTGGTGAAATATGCATCCTGGAATGGAAATTTGATGTTATTTGAAATTATGTTTGATTTTACATGCTTCTTGAACCTGAAGATAAATAAATGTTTGATTTTACAACATTTACAGGAACCTAGAAATTTAAATCAATGCAGACCTAAATGTTTGATTTTTCCATGAACCAAAAAAATGAATAAATAAATAATGATTGTTGCATTGCAAATTATTTACAAATGTTTGATTTTACCACAGATAAAGGATTGTAATTTCACTAAACCTCAAATTGAGTATTTGGTGTACAAAAAGAAAACATTCAAAAATCTTAAATAACGTCGGAAATATGTTGGGTGAGATTATACATGAATCTATAAATTGAGTGTAATGGTAGTTGTAAGGTCCCCAATAACTCATCGTGAATAATATAATTTGCCTTTATCAAGATACCTATTATCGTATCTTAAGTTGTACCATTAGTCAAGGAATGGTTGCCACGAGATCTAGTTCCTCTTAATAGAAGTTCTAATTTGTTAGACACTATCACATGCTTCCAGGAGCCAAGTTCCATGGTTTCATATTCACTTACCATAAATCCTAAGTCAAACATTAGGAGAATCTCATTAAGAATTATGTGGATCACTAAAGCTGATATCCATTCGCTAGTAATAAAAAATTGAAGCTGTGCAAATTTGGAAGGTTAAATTTCAGAATCGTTCAAAGAAATATGGAAATTACTCTAAAAATCTTGGAAAAAGGGGAAACCAAAATGCCTATATTCTATAAGCTTATATTGTTTGTATATAATGGATGGGACTGAATTACCTATATCTATAAGCCTATGATGTTCTTTTTATATGTTGTAAAAATAGTAGGTACACACATGGTAGTTAAAATGAGTCTGGAAAAGATAAAAGGTTCTGTAAATATAAGGGAAATGTTTTGTTTGGATAATAAATAATCTTAAAACTTTTTTAAGTATGATCATTATATTAGTATAGGACCTTGGGGTAATTTATTCAAAGCCTAGAACCATAGTGCATATTAATGATTCACTAAGATAGTTAAAGACAATATTTTTAGATCTTCCGGACTCAACTTCGTTGTGATCATTCTGTTTAAAAAAATATTTAAGGTATAATTTATTAACCCTAAATCAAGAGAAAGATTGTTGATAAGTATCTAGATCTATAAAGATATACCTAAGAGGTTGAGAAAAGAAAGTGGAATCAAAATATCCATTATGACGATGAATCATTGATAACAGATAATTGGGCCTGTTATGGTGACCTTTACACCTGATTGTGCGAGGGTGCGGTGACTCTCAACTGGGCGGAAGATAAGAAGCCCAGTTAGGGAAGCGGACGCCAAGTGCGCGGGTCTAGGATCCCAGTCTTTTTCGGTTTTTTGCGAGCTCGTAGTGTTTTTACGCCTCGTTGGGATCCCGACTTTTGACCAACTCCGTTGACCCGGGGGATCCTCGGTTTTAGTTTTTCATACGAGCTCGTTAGCCCGTACTAGTCGGGCCGGTTTCTAGCTAGAGTGACTTTTCTGGAAGGTCTCTCTTACTCGTCTTTGGGGCGTAGTTTTGGAGTAGACCTTTCCTTCTATTAGACCGCACTTCCAATAAGAGGGCGAGATGGAAAAGCATCTTAGGAGGCTACCTCACCGCTTGAGTTTTAGTTACTCTCCGCCAACAGGCTTGGCGATGCTACATCTGAATCATCTAGGGTTACATTTGAGAGAGTTTCAGTTGAACTCAGAGAGAAGCATTATAGCTCTGGTCTAAGAGATGAAGTTAAGAATAAGTAATGTTGGCTAGAGTTGATTATAATTAAGTTAAGTGGACGTGTTGGGAACTTAATTAGGATGCATTACACAACATCGCATGCCTACGGAGGCATCCCAACCCTAAGGCATTATTCACGCCTTAGAGTCATAGTATGAGGTCATACATAGACCAAGATCACAGACTATCCACAAGTCTTGAAAAGATAGATAAAATAGAAAATCAGATTAGAATATTATCTTTTCCATCTTCAATAAACTAAGAATTAAATAAAGTATCACCTCACCAACTCTTTATTAAGATCCATAACCTGATCTCATTGATAAGAAAACAATATATACTTACCAGCCTCAATTACTATGGGAAAATATTATAAATGAGAAATATTGGGATAATGAGTAATAAGGGAAAAACACATATAGAATAATTTGAAAACCTTTTTCTACATAGGTAGTGGTAGATTTTTAAATTTTTAAATGCATTTCTACTTGCTTTCTTTTGAACATATTAAATGCTTGCTTATTTTAATAATATGACATATAGAAGTACGAGCGCTCGCTGACGCCTCTTCTACCTTCCATGTTTTGGCAGGCAAGCAGCCTGCAGCACAGTAGCAGGTTGATGTTTTTTTTTTTGACAAATAAAATCGAAGCATCCCAAGGTGAAGTGCTCGACCTCACGAATCAAGTCAAGTAACTCCTGCAACTGCACCTTCATCTCTCTCAACTCGGCTGGTGCTATGTGGTAAGGAGCCATCGGGATCGGCTGTGTACTTGGTAACAATGTGATCTCGAACTCGATCTCTCTCTCTCAGGAGGTAATCATGGTAGCTCATCAGGAAACACACATGGATAGTCTGATACTACTCGAATATCTTGTGTTATAGGCTCATGATCGGATATCTCCCGAACAAATGCTAAATAGGAATCACATCCCTGATCAACAAGTCCCTGAGCTCACAACATCGAAATGTACTCCATTTTGGAGTCATTTAAGTACCCTAAAAAATGAACTCGGGTAAATCTGAAATCCTGAAGACAACTTTCTCCCTAAAACAATCAACAAGAGCATGATGAGCTGATAACCAATCCATGCCCAAAATCAAGTCAAATTCATCAAGTTATAGGAGTAGACAATCTGCGATCATCTCGTGACCGTCAATCAGTACTGGCTAGTGCCTGACTATCAGTGAAAGGACGAACAACTGGCCACCTGACCCACGGATGTAATATGGGGAAGATAGAGTCTCTGGAACTCTTCCTAATGAAGCTAGCAATCACGATGCAAGGAAGGAATGTGTCGCTCCAGAAATAAATAAAACATGAAAAGGTAGGCCTAAGACTGAGACCATACCTCTCACCACAGTAGATGTTGAACGAGCCTGCTCCTCGGTCACTGCGTGTAGCTAACTCTGTCTGGCTGGTGCGGTACTGGAACCTGCCACACTTTGTGTCTGTCTCTGTTGTTGCCTCCTGAAGTTGGAGTTCCTGCCAGGGAACTCCTTGTATATTGTGCATGTGATTGTGACGACTGTGGTTGTGGGCGAGGCTCACCAGATCTCTGGGGACACTGATGTCGGTAATGTCCCCACTCATGGCATAAATAACATCGGAATGGCCGGATAGATGGAGTGGTCATGTCTGTGCTCTGAGTCAGTCCTGCTAGGGGTCTGTCTGCTCGCTGCGACCCATATGGTCGGGCGAAAATTGTGCCACGTCTGGAAAGTGCTCCTCTTAAGGTAGTCGATGGAGATGAATGAGCACTGCCTGAGTATGCCAAACCCGTAGGTCAGAAACGCCTGGCAGACCTCTACTTCTGAAATGATCGACGAATCGGCCCAAAAGATCGTTGTAGTCTAGGTGCCGCTCCAAACGAGCTTCCAAATCGTCTCTCTCGGATGTCCTCGAATTTCTCCGCTGCATCAGTATCCTTGGAGATGGAAGTGATGTGTAATCCGGCTAGCTTCTCCCGCACCTCTTCCTTCACGCCTCTGATAAACTTTTCCATATTCTCATCTGAAAATGCGGCAGCTGCTAGTGTGTATCGAGACAACTCGGTGTATCGAACAAAGTAATCTCTGGCTGTCATCCGTCCCTGAAGAAGCTCTGCAAATAAACGATGCTGGGACTCCTTCCACTTCGTAGAAAAGAAGTGGGACCTGAACCTCATCTCAAAGTCATCCCACGTAGGCCCAACTCAGAAACTACTGCATTCCACCATCTGTCTGCGAAATCCGTCAGTGAATACTCCATGAAAGATAGCCATGTGTCTCGTAACGCGCGAGTCATCCTCAGCACCTTCATGACCCTCTTGAGCCATTGCTCAGCAACATCTGACGTATAGGTGCCCTCAAACATGGGTACATTGGCCCACTGGTAGGAAGTGAAAACCGACTGGTGCATGTGGATAGCGGAGCACTCATAGGCATCCTCGTCTGCAAATTCTACAGGGTTCTGCTCCCTATCATAGTCTCCATCATTTGCTCCATGCTCTAGTATCTCCTTAAGTGGATCATCGAAATGAGGTTGTTGTACCTCTACCGACTGTCGCTGGTCCTGGCGTGTGTCTTCGTGAGATGGACAGTAGGTGGAATCTGACAACTCTTCAAATCTGAGTTCATGTCCGTCTGTCTGTCAGCAATTTCCGTCTGCTGAGCCAAAATCTGATCCTGTTGATCTTGCATAACAGCCTGCTGCTGCTGAAGATAGGTGAGAGCGGTCAATATGCATGCTAGCTGGTCAGTCGTCTCCTGGCCTGGTCGGGATGCCATGGCTCTGCATGAGAATCATTTTTAGTCATAAATAGTGTCATTCATAGATATTTATCATATATGCTTTTTCTCTTTTTGGAATATAATATGAAATTAACGAAATTGGTGACATCTGTGGTGATTGAATTAGAATGTCATATTTCCCTTCTTGGACTCACGATAAGTCGGAATACTGTCGCTATCCGAGAACTTAATGCGATGAATATTGTAATACTACAAATGCGTGTAGCGGGGTACCAGACTCTGATACCAAACTGTAACTCTTGGATCCGGACACCTATTTACACCGCATTCGTAATATAACATTCACTAATATCGCATTAAGTATATGAAATTACAGGAAAATTTTTTGAGTTTCGAATTTTTGCTAAGACATTTACATTCAATGAAACAACCACAAATTCAACAATAGTAACATGTGCCAGCTAAATTTCATTTCATTAATTTCCATATTTTTATACATGTACAAAAAAGATGACATTGTATACATATATCCCAAAATTATATACATAAGAGAAATAAAACATTTACAATATGAGCTGAACAAAAACTACAACAAAAGGTCTAGAATATACCCGATCACCAGGAATCACAAACTTACTAATGAGTTGCATGCTGCTTGCCTGCCAAAACATGAAAGGTAGAAAAGGCGTCAACAAACGCTGGTACTTCAATATGTCATATTATTAAAGTAAGCAGGCATTTAATCTGTTCAAAAGAAACAAGTAGACAAGCATTTAAGAATTTAAAAATCTATCACTACCTGCATAGAAAAAGGTTTTCAAATTATTATGTCTGTGTTTTCCCATGGTTACTCATTATCCCAATATTTCTCATTTATAATATTTTCCCATAGTAATTGAGGCCGGTAAGTATATATTGTTTTCTTATCAATGAGTCAGGTTATGGATCTTAATAAGGAGTTGGTGAGGTGATGCTTTATTTAATTCTTAGTTTATTGAAGATGGAAAAAGATAATATTCTAATCTGGTTTTCAATTTTATCTATCTTTTCAAGTCTTGTGGATAGTATGTGGTCTATGTATGACCTCACACTATGACTCTAAGGCGTGAATAATGCCTTAGGGTTGGGGTGCCTCCGTAGGCATGCGGTGTTGTGTAATGCATCCTAACTAAGTTCCCAACATGTCTACTTAACTTAATTATAATCAACTCTAGCCAACATAACTTATTCTTAACTTCATCTCTTAGACCAAATCCATAATGCTTCTCTTTGAGTTCAACTGAAACTCCCCAGAATGTAACCCTATATGATTTAGATATAACATCGCCAAACCTGTTGGCGGAGAGTAACTAAAACTCAAGCGATGAGGTAGCCTTCTAATAGGCTATTCCCTCTCGCCCTCTTATTAGAAGTGCGGACCAATAGAGGGAAAGGTCTACTCCAAGACTACGCCCCAGAGACGGGTGAGAGAGACCCTCCGGAAAAGTCACTCTAGAAAACCGGCCCGACTAGTACGGGCTAACGAGCTCGTACGAAAAACTAAAACCGAGGATCCCCCGTATGGGTATCCTAAAACAGAGGGGTCAACGGAACTGATCAAAAGTCGGGATCCCAACGAGACGTAAAAACACTACGAGCTCGTGTAAAAACCGAAAAAACTGGGATCCTAGACCCGCGAACTTGGCAGTCGCTGCCCTAACTGGGCTTCCTATCTTTCGCCCAGTTGAGGGTCACAGCACCCTCGCACAGTCAGGTGTAAAGGTCACCATAAATGGCCCAACTATCAGTTATCAATGATTTACCGTCATAATGGATTTTTTTATTCCACTTTCTTTTCTCAACCTCTTAGGTATATCTTTATAGATCTAGATACTTATCAACAATCTTTCTCTTGATTTAGGATTCGTAGATTATACCCTAAATGTTTTTTAAATAGAATGATCACAACGAAGTTGAGTCTAGAAGATCTAGAAATATTATCTTTAACTATCTTAGTGAATCATTAATATGCACTGTAGTTCTAGGCTTTGAATGAATTACCGCAAGGTCCTATACTAATATAATGATCATACTTAAAAAAAGTTTTAGGATTATTTATTATCCAAACAAAACATTTCCCTCATATTTTCAGAACCTTTTATCTTTTCCAGTCTCATTTTAATTACCATGTACTTGTACCTATTGTTTTTACAACATATAAAAAGAACACCATAGGCTTATAGATTTAGGTAATTCAGTCCCTTACAACATATACAAACAATATAAGCTTATAGAAATAGGTATTTCGGTCTCCCATTTATCCAAGATATTTAGAATAATTGCCATATTTCTTTGAATGATTCTGAAATTTAACCTTCCAAATTTGCACAACTTCAATTTTTTATTACAACAACAACAACAACAAAGCCTTTTCCCACAATTAAGTAGGGTCGGCTACATGGATTCTTCGCCTCCATTCAGATCTGTCTTGGGTCAATCTCAGACTTATATCCAAAAAACTAAGATCCCTTCGTATAGTCTCTTTCCAACACTTCTTGGGCCGTCCTCGCCCTCTCTTGGCCGGCTCAACATCCCAACACTCGCATCTCCTAACCGGTGCATCAGTAGACCTTCTTTGCAAATGACCAAACCATCTTAAACGGTTTTCTCGCATCTTATCCTCGATCGGAGCTACACCAACTTTCTTTCGGATTGCATCATTCCGAATCTGATCTTTATGTGTATGTCCACACATCCATCTTAGCATTTTCATTTCTGCTACAGCCATTCTCTGCACATGTCTATGGTTCACAGGCCAACATTCAGAACCATAAAGCATAGCAGGTCTCACGGCTGCTTTGTAAAACTTTCCTTTAATTTTTAAAGGAATTTTCAAATGAGATTCTCCTAATCTTGAGCGACTTTAATTTTTTATTACTAGCGAAAAAATAGCAACTTTAGTGGTCCATGTAATTCTTAATGAGATTCTCCTAATCTTGACTTACAAATTATGGTAAGTGAATATGAAACCATGGAACTTGGCTCCTGTAAGCATGTGATAGTGTCTAACAAAATAGAACTTCTGTTAAGAGGAACTAGATCTCGTGACAACCATTCCTTGACTAATGGTACACCTTAATATAAGATAATAGGTATCTTAATAACGGCAAATTATATTATTCACGATGAGTTATTGGGGACCTTACAACTACCATTACACACAATTTATATATTCATGTATAATCTCACCCAACATATTTCTGATGTTATTTAAAATTTTTGGATGTTTTCTTTCTGTACATCAAATACTCAATCCGAGATTTAGTGAAATTACAATCCTTTATCTATGGTAAAATCAAGCATTTGTAAATAATTTTCGATGCAACAATCATTTATTTCTTTATTCATTTTTTTATTCCTGGAAAAATCAAATTATTTAAGTTTGCATTGAAATTTTTAGATTCATGTAAATGTCTTAAAATCAAACATTTATTTATTTTTAGGTTCCAGGTAGCATGTAAAATCAAATATAATTTCAAATAACCCCAAATTTCCATCACAGAATGGATGCAGATTTCACCAACTAAGAAACATTTAAAGTTTTATGGACTGGAACAACCAAACCAACAGAAGTTCGATATTTCTTACTGCTGCATTACTTCAGATACATCATTCTGAATATCAGTATGTAATAGGGATAAATTAACAATTCTCAAGGTTTACTTCAGCCTGCTTTGATAAGAGAGAATTTATACTTATCAATTCTATGAAAAATAAGCACCGTAGTAGGACCATCCTAATCTATATATCATAGGGATGATTTGATATTTAAGAAAATCACAAGGGAGAGAAAAAGATGGGATTCTTTGCATGCATGGCAACAAGAGAAAGGATGAGGATAATACCTATTTGGATCTCCAAATTGGAGATCAAGGACTTGAGGATTTGAACAGCAGTAGCCGAAATTCTGCAGTAGCAAATTGATGCACCTGGAGCTTCAAAGGAGCAGCACAATCACCTTCTTGTTGTAATAGCAGCATATTTTGGAAGGTAGGAGCGAAATTTTTAGTTTTACTTGATGGAAAACTTGGGGGAAACAAAGGAGATAGTTGGAATGGGGAAAGGGGATTCGTTGGTAAGCAAAAGAAGGAAGGAGGAGAGGGGAGAGAGTAAAAAAAGAAAGGAGAAATAGGGGAGGAAATTTCCTAGAAGCTTCCCAATTTCCCTATATATATATTTTTGAATTTATGACATTTTTATTAATGACGTCATCCCAAGTGATGTCACTAATGGCATCACTCACCATGACCCCATTTATGATGTCATCAATATTCTATTTTATACTGTATATATACTTAATTATACGTATATGTACTTTTTTAAGGGATACAAAAGTCCTACGTATAAGCGCCTTGGGTCTCGGATTTCGATGCGCAATATCTCGATTTGATCGTCTCTGCACAACGGTCAAAATGAGTATGATATTGATATACTTCCGATCGGGTTTTGAACCCTCGAAATTTTCGAGATACGGCTTTGATTTGGATTTAAATTTTGTGAATTTAAAAATACCAAACGATCTCTGATTGACAAACGGTCGATTTCGTTGGTCTTGTTCGTCGAATCGGATATTTAAGTGGTCTCGGTTTGTTTGTTATTTCCGATTTCGCATCGTGGCTTTTTCGTGGCACGCATTGCGATGCTATCGATTTTTGGTCAATTTCACCCGAACGACTTTTGATTCACAATCAATTGATCGATTTAAGTTATTTAAGAATGTTTGATAACTTTATTGGGTTAAATGGACTCTAATCGAGTCGACTTTGGCTTTTATTAATTTCGGATGTTACACCTCTCGACAGAATGGTCGTCGTCCATCCCGATAAGCTCTTTCAGATTTTTCCACAATAAGTAATCAATCAAGAGTCTTGAGTCTTCCAGACGTTAGAGGTAGCCTGAAGTAACGAATCGGTAAAGATCCACTGGACGTATCTAACACAACAACACATTCCCTGGTGTCCTCCTCAGAAAGACCAAAGGAGATGAAGGTGGATTTCCCATGATTTATGGCAAGCCCTGACATCTAACTATATAACTCCAAGGTTGCAGCCATACCTTTTGGCCTCCTGACCATCCTCAATAAAAAACCGTGTCATCCGCATACTACAAAAGGGGAATCGAAATATCACCATTGGAGTAACTTGAGGTGAGATTGTTGCTAATGACATGGGTCACCATGCACGGGAGGACGCGCGCCGCAATGACAAATAACAAGGGCACAAGAGGGCATCGCTGACAGACCCCCCGATGGGGTTGAAAGAAGCCTCCCTCCGAGTGACCATTAACCAAGACCGAGTAGGAGGTAATTGTGATATAACGCTTCATCCAGGTGATCCATATGTCCGGAAATCCCCGTCTGCACAAAGCTGCCCAAAGGAATCTCCAATCCACTGTATCATAAGACTTCGAGAAGTCCACCTTCCACAGGACCCCCTTAGATCATGTACATTTCCAATCAGCCAAAAATTTCAGTTGCAGTGGCAAGGCTATCTGTGATTTGTTGGCTCAGGATGAAAGCCAACTGCAAAGGGGAGATGATGTGGTCCATAACTATGCTCAGCCTAATGGCAAGGACCTTCGCGATAATGAGTTAAATAGCGTTAGAAAGAGCTATGGGTCTAAAGTCTTCTATTTTCTCAAGAGCATCGTTCTTCGGGAGTAGAAAAATTAGAGCTTTGTTTAGCCTTTCAAATCCAACATTCTCACATGCAAATTCATCCACCACCTCGACAACCTCTCCACTAAGCAAAGTCCAGAATTCGCGGAAGAAGAAGATAGGGAAACCATCTGGTCCTGGCGCACTGTCTGCATTCAAGTTCCACACTGCATTCTTGACCTCCTCAACCGGAATGTTCTGAATTAGACTGTTGGCGTGAGCGTCAGAGACCCGATTGGCCCCTAAGCCCGACCACCTCCAAGGCCTGCTCTCCTGTCTTCTAACGAAGTCATGGAAATAGCTTGCAATAGCACGACCCATCTCGCAATCATGGACAACCTGCGTAAGGTTCACAATAATATAAGAAAGGAGGTTGCGACGACGTCACCCACTAGCCACTCGATGAAAATATGCGGTGTTCGCATCCCCTTCATTGAGACGGCACTGCCTAGAGCGTTGTTCCATTTAATAACTCGCTTTCTGTCCTCCACAACGATTTTTTATGTGCCAATGTTCTTTGGGATATCTCATCGATTGTCAGCTCCCTAACATCTTCAATTTCATCGACTTTGTGGACTTTCGCCTCAACCGCTAAACGGTTAGCCAATCTAGCATCTCTGACGGGCTTCTTGAAAGAACACAGGTGTTTACGCAAGATCGTTAATTTATGGGCCAAACGGGAAGCAGCTGACCCAGAAACAAAAGTGGATGACCAGGTGTTGTGGACGATATCTCTGAATGAGTCCTACAACCATGCCCGCTCGAATCTGAAGTAGCCCCGTGGACATGTCTCGCTCCCACAATCCCATAGGATGGGAGTATGATCTGATCGTGTACACGATTTGGAGGTACAGAAGGACAGACGGGATGCAGCCAGAAGTTCCTGAGAGGCCGGGAAGCGATCGATACGAGAGCGAGAGCCCGAGTTATTCCAAGTGAACCTAGTGTCATTTGCATCAATCACCTCGAGTTCGAGATCATCGATTAACTCCGAAAGCAAGGGAGCTCGGGTCGTGACCTCCACGAGATCGCGAACGGTTAGAGAGAAGAGTGATGTTAAAGTCTCTGCCCAACAACCAAGCAACACCCGGGAAGGCGATGCACGTAGCATGGATGTCTGCCCAAAGATCATCCCGGGATACAAGAGCGGATGTCTGCCCAAAGATCATCCCGGGATGCAAGAGCCTCTGCCCAAAGGGGTTCCTTCCATGCAACAATAACACCTCCCGCTGCACCCACAACATCAAGAGTACTGTAACCAGAGATAGAGCCGCTCCCAAGGGAGTTCCACAAGGTGGTAGGACACGAGCTGAGCTTAGTCTCCTGTAAAAGTACAACGTCGAAGCACCACTCCGAGAAGCGAGTCCCAACGAGTCGTCGCTTCTCTGGGTTATCCAGACCCCTAACGTTCCAACTTCGGACTCTCATTTAGGAACATGTTGAGTCCCTGAGATTCTCAGTGCACCCACCGCCAGCGCCACTTTGGCTTAGAGTCAAAGGTCAGCTGGGATTCGACCACTCCTCTTGCATGATTTCTTCGAGGCTTGTAGTACTTATGTCTCCGGTTGATGCTCAAGGTGGAGCATGTTGAATTGGAGAGTGACGATTTTGTTGGACAAGGGGTCTCCCGCCAGGAGTGCCTGTGGTTTAGCCTCAATGATGAGGTTCTTGTCCCAGGTCACCATAGAAGCAGTAGTCACAACCTTCAAAGAGATTTGTGCATCCTCCTGGTCAGGTGCCAAAGAATGAGTAGCTGAAGATCCGTCTGAACCTTTCCGTCTCGAGTACACCTCTGAAAAATCACGCTCCCCAAGGGAAATCAACAAGTCCACGGAAGGACCTAATGGGGAGTCAGACAGAGGTTGCACAACATTGGGACCAATGGGAGGGATTGGATCCTTCGATTCAAAAGGTTCGATAACAAAGTCCCCAATAATCGGGTTCAGGTTCTCCATCCGAGTGGGAAGACCCTAAAGATCCGAAGAAAAATCCGCCCTACCTTCGAAGTCAGCGACATTTCCCAAAACGTGGTTCTGAAGAGCCAACGGCTCGCGCGAATAATGGGGAGATAGAACACTAATATCTTCCTTGGAAAGACAATGGGCGGCGTCCTCACTATGAGGATCGAGGTAAATACCATCACGAACATTTGAATAATCTTTTGCGACTGAATAATTGGGCTCCCCCATTAAAGTGTGCAACAAAGGCGCTTTCTCGAAAGGCACAGAGAACGAGGGGCCATGGGGAAGAGCCGGTGGCGGCAGGGTCGGAGGCACCATCGCCTCAACCTTCAGGCCGAAAGAGGCCCTGCCCACATTGAAAGAACAAGTATCAAAGGGGACCGAAAACCTCCCTTCAAGCATCACAATAGTGGCCTCAAGGCCAGACCCCGGCAAGCAACCGTCCGATAAGATCCTTGTGACCCGACCGAAGCGACTCAAGGTTGGTCCCAAGACATCCGCAAATCGAAATAGAAAGGGTACGGCAGTAACACGTGCCACCCACCTGCAGATTCTCCTGATCTCACCATCCGCAAATCACAGAAAATGCTAAAAGATATCGGCACCTTGCTCCCGAAGCAGCATTTGAGCTTCAAACATTGACAACCCCATTGCACAACAATATTTGAAGTCCAACAAGACCACATCTCCTGAAAAAGACCCTCCTAATGCCTCCTCGATTTGCTCCTACATCGAGACGATTTAATTGAAACCCCGAGTTCTTGTAACCAATTAGCAAAGACTTTTTCTCATCCATGCACTCAGAGATGATACAACTCTACGATGCACCTTCTTTGACCGCCATCGCATGCGTGCGAAGCTTTTTGCCCGGCCTCCCCTCGGGAAAAGATCGGTGCTCAGCCCTTCTCCTCTGCTGACAGCTCGTTTGACGGTGCCCTTAACCTCCACAGATGAAACGTGGAGCTATAGAGCAGCCATACACAAAGTGACCGTGGAGACCGCAACGGTAACATCGCTTACCCTCGCTTACGGTGTGACACTATCGACCAGCCCTCTCTTCCCTTCCCTCATCCTGTTTGGTGGCCCTCGATGCACCTCCCGTTGCCTGTGTGGCAGCTGTCCTCCATGAAAGAACTCCCTTCCACACCTCCCAACGGAGTTGCTCTTTCCCTCTCCGCAACCTCTCCCACTCCGCTCCTCTCATCTCCTCAAATCTCTACTCCCTTTTCAGTTTTGTTACCATGTGTGAATTTCCTGTGTTGCGATAGTGTACAGATTATTTGTTTTTCGTTTTTAAAAGCAAACTTATATTCTAATATGCTTAATATTTTACTTAAATTCAATTACTTCCTTTATTTCATTATGATAGTATTTGAGCATGTGTGATCGAAAGAAGGTTGAGGCGTAATCCTTAAATAACTGAAAACCAATTCAGATTCATGCCAAGTCGCTCAACTATTGATGCTATCTACTTGTAGAGAACAATGGAGTTTTGTAGAGCTAAAAAGAATAACCTCCATATGATTTTTATTGATATGGAGAAGGCTTATGATTCGGTCTCACATGAGATATTATGGAGAGTTTTAGAGAAGAGACAAGTACATGGCCTATACATGAACCTTATGGATGTGTATGATGGGGCTTGATCTTGTATAAGGATCCAGTCTCGGAAGCCTGACTATTTTAACATCAGCATCGGTCCGCATCAAGGTTCAGCTTCGAGTCCATTCCTTTTTACTTTGATTATGGACGAGCTGACTAGTCACATTCAGGATGCGATACCATGGTGTATGTTATTGGCCGATGATATTGTGTTTATTGATGAGATAAGAGATGGAGTAAATGAGAAGCTAGAGGTTTAGAGACATGGCTTAGAGACTAAAGGATTTCGTGTAAGTATGGCTAAGAATGAATAAATGGAGTGCACATTTGAGGGAAACAACAGTGAAGGACTAACGATGAGATTGGAGACGATAACATTCATAAGAAAGATCTTTTAGATTTGTGGGATCTATTTTGCAAGATGTTACTTATAGAATAAATACAGGTTGGCTAAAGTGGAAAGGAGCCTCTACTGTTCTTTGTGATAAGAAAATCCCTTTGAAAGTCAAAGGAAAGTATTTCAAAGCAGCTGTGAGACTTGTTATGCTCTATGGATCAGAATGTTGGCATGCGAACTATATATATGTGCAAAGAATGACACTAGAAAAAATGAAAATGCTAAGGTGGATGTGTCGTACATGAAAAGATCGGATTCGAAAGGATGTGATCATAAGGAAAGTTGGTGTAGCTTCGATAGAGGATAAGATGAGAAAAACTACTTAAGATGGTCTGTCGATTTCAAAAGTGCTCGGTTGATACACCAGTTAGAAGATGCGAAATTTGCGATGTTGACATGGTTAAGAGAGGGTGAGGAAGGCCCAAGAAGTATTGAAATGAGACTATATGAAGGGATCATAGTTATTTGGATTTAAGCTCGAGAATGACCCGAAATAGATCTAAATGGAGGCAAAAAATCCATGTAGCAGACCCTACTTAATTGTGGGAAAAGGCTTTGTTGTTGTATGATAGTATATAAAATGTACAAATCTATGTAAATATAAAAGAATATATATATAAAAATTATATTTAAAATAATTTAAAAAATTCAAAATCGACTAAAGGCCAACTAACTGCGATTAGTCACCCGACTGCAGATTAATTTTTAATCAATGACTAATCGATCGAGTACCGACTACTAATTTCCACAACTGTGGCATTAAAGCTTATTATGTTTTCCTTATGTTTCTTTATTTTCACCATGTTTTACCCTAAAGGGCCCTTTTGTATTTGTTTTTTTCCTATGTAAGGAAGAGACCTCTTTTACTCCGAATTAAGAAAATATAAAGCATTCCTTTTTAATGAGTCTACATGGTATCGGAGCCCGAAAGCTGGGGACCCTAGAGAGAGTTGTCTCCCTCAAACGGTCTCTCTCCATCACCACCTTCTTTATTTCTCCCCATCATCGCCTTCTTCCTTAGAAAGAGACATCATCGCCAACTCTCTGACAATGCTTCATCTCCACCGCTCTTTGTCAGCGCTCCACCTTAAGATCACGTTAACAGTGCTCTCTAACACCTTGACATCGGCAAAGGACCATCTCTATTAGCGCTCTCCAGCCTCTATCTCGCCATTGCCATTCCAACCACTGCTCTACAACGCCTCGACCTCGTGCAACACACCACATCCCCATCAACACGACTCCACCGACATTGCTCCTCCATCTCCAATAGTACACCATCACCACCTCCAATGCAACAGCTTCGAATCATTCTGAGCATCGGCTTTATCTGGTTGTTGTTGATGACTTATCCATGTCTAATGGTACTTTTTTATGAAATCCAAAATTAAAGTTGGGATTATCATTAAAGTAATCATAGTTGAAATGAAAAATCCTTTTAGCTTTCATGTTAAATATGTTTTTTACAGATGTACCCTTGATTTTTACAATAGCTTCTTGCGACCTTTATTCAAAGAGCATGTCAATCTTCATGAAACATCTCGTCCCTACACCTCATAATAGAATGGAGTGCCTGAGCGTAAACATCATAATATCTTGGATTTGGCCAGAACATTACTTGTACAGAGTAGTACACCTCTTATATTCTGGAGGATGTAGTGCTTAACGCCTCTTATTTTATTAATAGCATGTACTCCACCACACTGGAAGAACGAGCTCCTTAATATCTTCTCTTCCCAGATACGAATCTCTTTCTTGTTCAACCCAAGGCATTCAGATGCACATCATTCGTTTACCTTCATTCTGCATGTCAGGATAAACTTGCTCCTAAGACCATGAAGTGTGTTTTTTACATGATATTTAAGATCCCAAAAAGGGTACATGTGTTATGATCATATTCCCATCGTTTCTGTTTGAGCACGAGTATCTTTTGAATCTATGTCATAGTATTCCACGTTTGGCTCTCCTTTGGTGTCTCCTGAGGTCAAAGAAGTTGCTTATCTTTCTACACCCCATGTTTCTAATGGCAATTTCCTCCACCAAATAATTTCAACTTGGTGTACACTCGTCGTGAGGTAAATCAAGAGAATGAACCCCGATTACCACACCCTCAGCCACTCCCAAGGTATGTGATATTGAGAACACTAACAACTTATTGTGTGAGAATTCAGTGCCTATAGATGAGCACTTTGGAGAGGAAGATATTCAGCAAGCACAACTTCATGTTGACCTTCCTATTGCTCTTCAGAGAGGGAAAAGAATATGCATATTCCATCCAATTCCCAATTATGTCTCCCCGAATCAATTATCACCAGGCTTTAAGCAATTTGTAATGGGTTTTTCTGCTATGGCAATTCCTCCTACCCATCAGCAAGCAATAGTGATGCTTGAAAGGAAGAAAGCAATGCATGAAGAAATGGATACTTTGCTTTATCATGGTACATGGTCCTAGGTTGATCCACCAAAGGGGGATATTGTTGTTGGCAGTAGGCGGATGCTTACCACCGAGTACCTGGCTGATGGATCGATTACACCGTACAAAGCCCAACTAGTAGCTAAATGATGCACTCAAACTCATGTTGTGGATTTTCTGGAGACTTTCCCACAAGTGACTCCTCTCTCAACTACGTGCCTCCTGATTTAGTAGCTATCTAGACGTCTTGGCCACCCTATCAACTTGACATAAAAATGTGACTCTATGGTGATCTTCATGAAGAGGCTTATATGCAATAACTAGTCGGGTTTAAGACCAAGGGGACACATTACAAGGTTTGTTGGATCCATAAAGCCATTTATGGTCTCAAAAAATCCCAAGAACGTGGTTTCAGACACTGTCAAATATTGTGGCAAGAATTGGCTTAGACCGTTCTAATTCTCTATTTGTCGAGAAGACTGAAAATGGCATCTTTCTATGCTGGTGTATGTTGATGATATTATACATACTGGATATTACATTCATGGTATATTTGTAGGAACGGGAGAATGAATTGTATTATTGAGAGGCCCTAGGATTCTCTTATATAGGAGAGAAACCTGTTGGCCTATTACAAGATGAATACAAAAGAAAATAGATAATATGAAAATAGTAAGCAAGATAACTAATATCTCAACACTCCCCCTCAAACTGGAGCGTAGATATCGACCAGCCTCAGCTTGGAACAACATCTATGATAAGACCCTATGGCTAGAGCCTAAGTAAGAAACATACGTTGTCTGGTCTCCAGAGCTGACATGCGTAGTAGCGATAAGACCCTTCTGTATCAAGTCACAAGTGTAGTGACAGTCCACCTCTATGTGCATGGTCCTCTCATGGAAGATAGGGTTGTTTCAATGAAAAGAGCAGTCTGGTTGTCACATTGGAGGTGCATGGGAAGAGGCACCTCTATAGTCAGGTCAGTAAGAACATATCTGACCCACATCATCCATCTCTGCGCTAGCCTGCGCCATGGCCCTGTACTCAGCACTTGATCTGGCAACCACGGTTTGCTTCTTGCTCTTCCATGAAACAAGTGAGATCCCTATGAACATATCAAAGCCTGAAGTAGACTTCCTATCCTTTGGACACCCAACATAATATGCATCTGCACATACTGTAACTGAAAGAGATGTACCTCTGCTGAAAAGAAGTCATATACCTTGTGATGTCTTCATTACCTCAGAATCATATGGATTGCACCCATATGTGCTTGTCTGGGCTGCTCCATAAACAGGCTCACTTTGCTCACGGGCAAAGGATATGTTGAGCATGGTAGATAGCCACATATAGGTAGCTTGCTAACAAGCTCACCTCTTGTCGATCTCCTCAATGTCAACATCATAGAGATTAATGCTTGGATCCATAGGAGTAATGGCAGGTCTGCAATATGCCATGCCAGTCTTTGAAAGATCTGTAACGTACTTCCTCTGGGCCATCACAAGACCTCGCTAGTTCCTGACAAACTCCAGTCCAAGAAAGTAATGTAAATGACTAAGGCCCTTGATCACAAACTGCCGACATAGGAAGTCCTTGGTAATCTGAATGCCCTGCTCGTCATCCCCTGTAACAATAATGTCATCCACGTAAACAAGAATGACAACAATACCTCTCTAGGTCCTATGCACAAACAAAGAGTGGTCGGCAGTCGATCGCACAAACCCTTCTTGCTTTATCAAGTCCGAGAGCTTTTGGAACCATGCTCTTGGACTCTGTTTAAGGCAATAGATAACCTTGTGTAGCATGTAAACCTTCTGACACTCCCCCTCAGCAGCAAACCTAAGTGGTTGTTGCATGTAGACCTCATGTAGATCGCCATAGAGGAAGGCATTCTTCACATCAAGCTGGTAAAGGGGCCTATCTTGTGTCACAACAACAGAAAGAAGAATACGCTGAGTAGAATATCTGGCAACTGGAGAGAAAGTATCCTGATAGTCCATCCCATATGTCAGGGCGAACCCGCGTGCCACAAGTCTCGCCTTATAGCTATCCACATTGCCATCTCCACGGTGTTTCACAGTGAACACCCACTTGCATCACACAACAGATGCACCAACTGGAGCTGACATAAGACTCCAAGTACCACACGAATGTAGCGCAACCATCTCTTCCTCCATGGCTAACCACAACTGGTTGTCCTGAAGAGCCTCTTGATATGTTCGTGGTATCTCCACGGTTGACAGTGCCAAGGTAAACCTCCTGAAATCATTTGACAGTCTGCTCAATGAAACATGCGTTACAAGAGGATAAGTAGCAAATGCATGTCTCCGCTTTCGCAGAGTAATCAGCACATCAACATCATCTGTCAAGTCCCGAACATGTAAGTTCCCCTCTTGAGAGGGAACCTGCTCATCCTATATGGAATCCTAGTGTACAGACAACTCAATAGTGCCATTAGTAGAAACAATGTGCTCATTACATACATGAAGCATGCTGGATGGTGGGGCAAGACTTGTGAGTAGGGGAAACAGAGTGAGACCTGCGAGTAAACACACATGGCACAAACTGGGTCACAGTAGGAGGTGGAGCTACACGAGCAAGCAAGTATATAAGTAGGAGTAGGTGTAGGTTGTGGTGATGATGGAGCAGGAGTAGAGGGAGGTGGTGGTATGACAGTAGGAGGTGGAGGCATGTAGATCTTAGCATCCGATTCAGATGGGGCTAGTTTGTCACTTGTAGGAGAAAAATACATGACATACTCAAAGAAAATAACGTTGGCACTGACAAAGTATTTTCGCTTGAGCAAATCAAAGCAACGGTACGAGAGTAGCCAACAAAAATGCACTTGACAACTCTGGGAGAGAGCTTGTCACGACCTAGAGAGAAATCATGAACAAATGCAACGGAACCAAACACACGAGGTGTAAGGGAGAAAAGATCCGTCTTGAGAAACGCGATCGAGAAAGGAATCTTCTCTTCCAACACAGACAATGGCATGCAGTTCACAAGATAGCATGTAGTGAGGACTGCATCACTCCAGTAAGCATGAGGAGCACGACGTTGTATCAACAATGTTCTAGTCACATCAAGTAAGTGATGGTGTTGCGCTCGACAATACCTTTCTACGAGGATGTATGAGCACATGAAGTCTGGTGAATAATGCCAAGAGATCTAAGAAAGTCAGAAAGTTTTAAGGTGCAGAACTTGAAGCCATTATCAGAATGAAGATATTTGACATTGGCAGAAAAATATTCTTTATCTCATTAATAAAAGATTTGATAACAGATATAGCCTCAGACTTATTCTTCAATAAAAAGACCCAGGAAAGTCTAGAAAAATCATCGACAACGACGAGATAAAAACAATGTCCCTGGTGATTAGGGACACGACTCGAACCCCAAATATCTAAATGAAGGATCACAAATAACTGATAACTGCTCCGACGAAGGTGCCATAATATGGTGAGACTGGTCCAGTAGGTATAGTAGAAACACCAACATGAGGAGGTTGGAGTAGTCTGTAGAGCTCCCGCTGCCCACGACCACATCCAATTACCCTGCCCATGAGTATGTCCTGAAACACAAGAGAGGAATGGTCAAAAGCGCGACAATGCAGATCCTTAGTAATCTGACTAATGGAAAGTAAATTCACCTAAAAGTCAGGAGCATATAAAACATTCTAAAGGAGCATGGATGGCATCAAATGCACCTCCACCTGTCCTTGTAATGGGTAAGTGGTCTCCATTGGCATGACAACCCATCTACTAGGAGGTATGGTCCTGTAGAACCTCAGTTGTGCTTTGTCTCTACACAAATGGTGGGAACCACCAGAGTCCATAATCCACTCTGTCATATCTGCACCACCAAGGTTGCAGAAATCGGTAGTCGCTTGGTCGGCGAGGTCACTGACTAAGGATTAATCGACAGTCGGGCAATTAATCAGATTTAGTCGGCCATTAGTCGGTTTTGAATTTTTTTTAATATTTTAAATAAATAAATAAATATATATATCATTTTCTCTACATATATTCTTATATATTTACATAGATTTGTACATTTTTTATATTATGATAATGCAACAAAAGAAGTGATTGACTTTAAATATAACATTAAACATATTAGAATAAGTTTGCTTTTAAAAAAAGCAAAAAAAAAGATCTATGTAAAAGTCGATCGACTAGTCGGCCAACTAAGCGGACTAGTCGATCCGATTAGTCGGGTTGACTGACTAATGGTCGACTAGGCCTAGTCGAGTCGGCTACCCCCCCGACTCGACTAGTCAAACCGGCTAGTCGGCCTAGTCGATCGACTTTTACAATAGTGTGCACCACTACTACCAGTAAAAGCGTAAGCGATACCAGAGGAGCTCAAAGAGACTCTGGTTGTAGTATTTGTAGTGGTGGTGCCTGCAATAGGAGTTATGATCTCTCAAATACGAGAGATAATATCATCCATGCAAGGATCAACCTGGGAAGCTAGAGCATTTGAAGACTCAATCTGTTCTACAACGCGACCAGAAGCAGGATATCCATGCTTCTGGTAGCATGTATCCTCTGCATGTCCTAGTCGTCGACAGTAGATGTAAGGGCCATGCTGACGTCCACAGCCTCTGCCACGAGGGGTGCATCCTCTGGACTGAGTCAGCCCTCCTTGGCCACGAGAAACAACCATCGTTGAAGAGGACGGCGGAGTGGTCGTAGAAGGCATGATAATCCTGCTGAGGCGGCTATAAGCCTCCTCCATGGGAGGTATGGTAACTCCAGTGAGAAGCTGTACACGTGTTGCATCATACTCTGTACCAAGGCCAACCATGAAAACTCCAACCATTGTTGAATTCCGATATGCCTTCTGCTGCTCCAAAGATGTCGTAATAAGCATATAGCTATGAAGCCTCTTGAACATGCCATGGATATGGAGTGAAGAGTAGTACACATGCAGAGGATGACCATTCTGCTTGGCCTCATACATATCGAACTGTAGCTGAAGAGTCTTGGCCCCATTCTTCGCTTGAGCATAGGTGGATGCCAAAGTGTCCCACATCGCCTTGGCGGTGGGCTGATTCAGAATATCATTGGCTATCTCCGTGGAGAGGGTCCCACACAGCCAAATACGCGAATACGCGTCATCTTGCTTCCAAGAAGCATTGGCCCCGGTCTTATCCGTTGGCTCTGGATCTGTCAGATGTGCTCTTTGTTGTTGCACTGCATGAGGGTGAGAAACTGCATGGACCGCAACTAATAGTTGGTCCCATCCATCTTTGTGATGGGAGTCGGGCCCTTGAAGGCATCAGACGAAAAAAATATATCACCCTTGTTCTCTGACATGATGATAGAAAACAACCGAACAACGAAACTCGACTAGGGAGTAGATCGATATGAACGAGTCTACATGATCATCTGGAGGATTGGTTGTATGTGTAGACTGTAGACACATACAACCATCCTTGTCAAACTTCACTGCGCATAGGATCGAAAAACACGACTTATAGGTATGAAATCACGTTTTCTCGGTTAAAATCAGACCACGATACTTCGAACCGCAGAGGTGCGAGGAGGAGTTGGCGACGGCCTGGGACCCGCACGTGGACTGTTTGGTTCGGCGGCAACGACTGGAGAGGGGCGGCAGCCTGGGAGGCATCGGCCTAGAGTTCAGCGGCCGAGGGGGGCGTTGATGGGGGGGATCGAAAGTCTGGGGGTCAGTAGCCTAGGGGGGCTCGGATCGGTGGCTAGTGGCCTGGGGAGGGGGTTGGGTTAGGGCTTTTGTATGGGAACTCCGATCTAGGACCGTCGCTCTGATACCATGTAGGAACGGAAGAATGCATTGCATTATTGAGAGGCCCTAGGGTTCTCTTATAGAGAAGGAGAGAAACCTGTTGGGCAAATTACAAGATGAATTCAAAAGAAATAAATAATATGAAAATAATAAGGAAGATAACTAATATCTCAACATATATCATATCTCAAGAGGTCTTACTAAGCACTTTGCTACAAAGGATCTGGGTGAACTTCGCTACTTAGATATTGAGGTGGCCAAAAAAGTTCATAGTCGGATTCTCACTAAGGAAGTGTGTTACAAATTTGTTACAAGAAACTGAAATCTTGTGGGTCAAACTTGCATCTATCCCTAAGTATACCAATGCATGAATATATTAAAAATTGTACAAGTACATCAATGCACTGCCAGTACATGTGTCTAGTGGGCAAGCTAATGTATGTAACCATTACTCGTCTCGATGTTTCATTTATTGTCAACAGTAAGAGTCAACTCAAGGCTAAACCTTGCCAAGATCATTGAGATATTGTAATAATGAGCTTGAGATATTTGAAGTCTGCATCTGGGAGTGGACTCCTCTTCACATGTTGAAATTCTCTAGAAGTCTAATGAATACAAAATAATCAGATGTCATACTATGAAAACCAAGAGAGCTGACCTCAGAAGTAAGTGTATCGAACCACGCTCGTGGACTCTTCTTTAGGTCAAAATGGCCATACATAGTTGGCATACATATTCTCCCTCAACGGAGGAACCTGGTGGACGTGTCATGCATACTTCCTCCTTTACATCACCAAAAGTAAGACATTCTTCACATATCGCCGAGAGATGGGCCAATTCGTGTCGGTTGTAACATATAGTAGTCTACGAATAGATCCCATCTTTTACACATGAGACAAATCTCGAACTAGTGGACACCGTAAGTCTGAGTGAAATGTTTCGCTACAAGTCTAGCTTTCGATCTAGTAAGGGAGCCATCTGGAAAATGTTTAGTTGTAAAGACCCATCTACATGCAACATGGGTCATACCTGGTGGACATGGTACAAAGTCTCACGTGCCCCTAGAAATAAGCGCATCCATTTCCTCATCCATGGCATGTCTCCAACTATGCACCTGAAGGGCATTGTGATGATCAAGCAAAATAGTGATCATCATGAAAGCATTTAAAAAAATCCTGACACAACTAGACATACTATCAATAAAACTAAAGCGTGATAAGGGGTGTAGATTACATTGCCTTTTGGACTTCTGAAACGCAATACAAATTCTGAGGGAGCATCTTGATTTGCAGTAGTGGGGGCACTTGAAGAAGGCGCGTCATCCTGAGGGTAAGGTGCATGTAAAGGAACTACTCATGTTGTATAGTGTGCTTCCTTTTGTAAATAATAGGAGATGGAGGAAACTCCAATGGAATATTACTAACACACCGAGTGAAGTAACTAGTCTGTTCGAAGAAGGTGACATCAGGAGAATGGGGCAGTGATAACTGACATGATCATAACACTTGTACACCTTTAGGGACCTAGAATACCCATTGAAGACACCCCTAATAGCAGGGCTGTAGAAATCGGTAGTCGCCTAGTCGGTACTCAGTTGGTCAGGTCACTGTCTAATGATTAAACGGTAGTCGGATGTAACATCCGGATCCGAATGAACTGAAGCTCCTGTCAAGAAAAGGATGTTGCAAGCAAGTTTGGATCTCCAAAGTGGAGATATTCAAAGGTACATATCTCTCTCCTCTTTGTTCTCATTAAAGTCAATGTTGAAGTTTCTAATTCAGTTTTTTTTTTGTTGCTATCCATCAGGTATTTTATCTATTGTTGTATGTTAGATAAAGCCACAAAATCCTTCCAAACTTAAAGGATCAAAGGTACAATCTTTTCCCCTCTCTTGCTGCTTTCCATGCATGGTCTTTACACATTTTGATAGTAATAGGTTGCTTGAGTGTTGTATATTCTAGATATGCTATAACTGGGTTACATATATTATAACATGTTGGGAACAAGGGTCTTGTAGTAATCTAAAGCAATGGAAATTTGACTCTATAATACTTGTGTATTGCATGTGGCCGAAGATAGATCACACTTTCATCTAAATTCTAATTGTATATTCCTGGTTAATATGATGTGAATACATAAATAACATCTCAATACTAATAATAGAAGTACAAATTATTCCAAGAACATTTAAACCATTGTGAGATATACATGAGGGTCGGTAAAGGCAGTGATATCATGTTCTGCACAAGGGTCATTGGAACTAGAGTTTAATGTAAGGATATACAACACTAATGAAGCCTATAAAGAAGGTCATCATACTTATCTCTTGAGATGGTATACATAGAATCATGATATCATCAACATCTCAAAAAACTGTTTGATGAGCTACAAGTTTATTATGCTTTAACCAGCAACAATCTTCTCTATGGCCACTACATCTAGAAAAGTAAAATAATATGTGGCTCATCTCGATGTAAAACAATCACGGTTGTGGGCATGAGTGGACCTAATCTGTCCCTCCTAGAAGAAGCAACCATGGCAAAGGTGGTCTCACCTTTCTTAGGTGTATGAAATAATATAGATAATATACTCAACTTAATATGTACCTCCTAACTAGAAGAAATCTTTGATGTGGTAATCATTTGTGACAACACGACCTCATATGGAGATTCCAGATCCGGAAGAAAAAGATCAACAATCAATGGATATCTGAACAGTCCATGTGTTGCACATATACAGACATGTGTGTAAGAATTTAGCCTTTTAAAACTAGAATTCCTAGCATAGCAGTATTCAACTAAAGGTTGGGTATTCTGCTTCATTTTAAACATTAGACAAATCTGCATAATGCAAGCAAAATTCTTCTCTTCAGAGTATAGTCAACTTAAGAATCTGCCACATTTTTTTTCATGGTTTTGATGCACAATATCTATACCGCTGGAGCATATTCCATTTTATGACATAATCAGGAGATTATTTTCAATGGAGCATATTCCATTTTATAACATAATCAGGAGATTATTCTCAATATTAAGTATTCTGAAATCTGTTAAATATATTGTTATCAACTTATTTGGATTCTTAATGTCGAGAACAATCACAGAAGGTCTATTTCAACCTATTGAAAATGACGAAAGATAAAGAATTTAACTATGATCCAGCTTAATGATATCAAGATCGCGTAATTAACCCGACATATTTTTTTTAGGAAGGGTAGGAAGATACAAAGTAGCTAAAGGGGTATAACTCTTGGCTGGGAGTTTGATACATCCAATTGGGAGGGTTTCTCAATATCTCTTAGTAATAGTGATAAAGAATCGAAAGATGGCTACGGTGGATAAGTAAATAATAATCTCAATATGTTAGCATTATTAGAATGACTTGAGATCTAGTAGAAGAGAAGATTCAGGGTGAAATTTTGCAGTGCCAGGAAGGATTGCATCGACCATCTTTTCATCTTTTGTTCATTATATTAGGGTATTTTCATACAAGAGACTTATAAAAATTAGATCAAGAGTCTTGCCACTAAATTACGAGTTAAATAACAAAAGTAAAATTTCTACATTAAATTAAAATTTAAATTCAGTTACAATAAACAACTTATGATCTCGTGGTTTGAAAAAGGAGTTCATTGAGATATTTTCATAAATCTAGATTAATAAGCAAGCCGCCAATTGATGAGATCATCTATGATCAATGACTGAAGATCTTTGTGATCAATCATTCAAAATCACTGAAGTATGAATCCCTATTCAATATAATTATCAACAAGATACCTAGATCTGTAAAGTTGACTACATCAGAGTTCAAGAGAGGATGAGAAATTAAGTTAGTGATGATGATTCAATGATGACTATTAATTAAAAGTGCCAGTCATGGTAACCTTTACGCCTGACTGTGCGAGGGGGCGGTGACCCTCAGCTGGGCGGAAGATTAGGAAGCCCAGTTAGGGCAGCGGCCGCTTCGTGCGCGGGTCTAGGATCCCAGTCTTTTTCTCGGTTTTTTTCGCGAGCGCTCGCAGTTTTTACGCCTCTCTGGGATCCACAGGTTTTCTTTTAAAGACCAGTTCCGCTGACCCTTGTTCTTTAGGGTACCTAGGCTGGAGGACCCTTGGTTTTAGTTTTTTGAGCTCGTTAGCCCGTACCGGTCGGGCCGGTTTTTCTTTTAGAGCGACTTTTCTAGAGAGTCTCTCTCACCCGTCTCAGTGGCGTAGTTTTGGAGTAGACCTATCCCTCTATTGGACCGCCCTTCCAATTAGAGGGCGAGACGGAAGAGCCTTTTGTAGGCTACCTCACCGCTTGAGTTTTATTTATTTTTCGCCAACAGACTTGGCGATGCTACATCTGAATCATCCATGTATACATCTGAATCCTCTATGGCTACCTCTAAATCAGTTACAGTTGAATCTGAAAAAGATACATTGAAATTGGATTGAGTCACAATTGAGTTGGCTAAGATTGAATTACAGTTGAATTGGTTACATAGAAGCTTGGTTCAGTTAAGTTGAACTAGTTACTTTTCCACCAATAATTCCTGACAAAGAGAAAAGACCATATCATGAAAATCATCCTTATCAGACTACAAGCTACTATCACAGTTGTTTGAAATAGCTAGTGGACGTGTTGGGAACTTAGTTAGGATGCATTTTACTCCATCGCATGCCTACGGAGGCACCCCAACCCTAAGGTTTCCTTACTGCCTTAGAGTCATAGTGTGAGGTCTTACTAGACCAAGACCACAGACTATCCACTAAGCTCGAGAAATTCAACAAGAAAGAATCAAAACATCAGACTCATCATCTACACTTACTATGGTCTATCCACATGACTCACAAACATCAAAAGAGACCTGAATCATCTCAACCATGTCAAATCATTAAATACTCACGAAATTTGGATCATCTCAATTATGATAGGCATTGAATAAGTCATTGAAACTTGAAATTGATGGGGAAGAACGGAAATCATATACATTTTTATACTGGAGTCACACCTTAGAATCATAATATGAGATCACATTCGGATCAAGATCCCAGATTATCCACTAAATCTGAGAGATTAGATAAAGACCAAGAATAAAGACTTAACATCCACATCTCAAGATCCATTAGACATGATTTATAATTAATTAAAAGGTGACAGTTAAAATATGGATCATATAATCTTTATATATAAATGATTAATATGAGTAATTAATGTAGGATGAGTAGAGTGGGGTTTTACATACCAAACAACTTGAAAGCATGTTTCATTACAAGTAGCTCTTAATTTTAATTGTTAATGCCAAATTACTTGCTTTCTTTTGGAACCACTAAATTTCCTGTTATTTTTAATTAATTAAGATTTACTCAACATTTGTTGATGTTCTTTTCTCCCTATTCCATGGATTGCAGGCAAAATACCTGCACCGTTGTATTAGGAGAGTTGAATGTCAGTTTCTGCAGTAAAACATATCAGGTATGTATGTTATAGTTTGTTCAAGATATTTATGCTTTTATTTCTCTTCTGATAAAATTAGGATACATGTATATAATGTAATTTCTGTTGTTACATATAAACTGATATGGAAATTTATGCAATATAAGTGTGACATGTTATAGTTCTGTGGCCTGTTAGTTAACGTGAATGTCATCCGTATAAAAAAAATCCCTAATTTCCAGTTCCCCAATGCGATTTCTAGAGAACATGATATTACGGATGATGTGTAAACGGGTTTCCCAGATCCGCGGGAGCGGGCCACACAGTTTGGTATCAGAGCAGTGGTACCCTGCTACATACATTCGTAGTATTATAGTTCCAATCGCATTAGGTATTGGATAGCTACAGTTCTTTGACTTGTCGCGAATCTGAAAGGGAAATGTGACATTCAAAATAAATGACCACAGATGTCACCAATTGCAATTTATTTCCATATTGTATCCCAAGAAGAGAAAAAGCATAATAGAAATATCCGCGAACATCAACTATTGTAATTAAGGATATTGGTTCTTATACAGAACCATGGCATCTAGTGCCGACCTTTCTCTCTTTTTAATTGATTCTGGAACGATGAATGATCTTTGAACTTCTAACTTCAGTAGGTAGAGGTGCAGATGCCCTAGATCATCCTTGTCACATTATGGGCCGTGTGGCTAGTTGATCATCATAAGATAGTCTGATAGCTACCAATGTTGATTGGTGGACATGAGACAATAGCAGACTGTCTGCTACTACAGCTCAATAAGTTTGACCTAACTTTGGGTATGAATTGAATGTCAGCTCATCATGCCTTATGTAATTAATTCTTGAAGACAATTGTCTTCAAGATTCCAGACTTACCCGAGTCTACCTATAAAAGTACATTACATGACTCCAAAATGGAGTATATCTCAGTATTGAGAACTCAAAGACTTGTTGATTAGGGATGTGATTCATATCTAGCAATTGTCCGAGAGACGTCTGGTAGAGAGCCAATGGCTCAGGACATTACGATAGTGTCAAATTACCCTAATGTGTTCGCTAATGATTTGTCAGGTTACCACCTGATAAAGAGTTCGAGTTCGAAATTACATGACTACGAGATATACAACCAATCTCGATAACTCCATACCGCATGACACCAACCAAGTTGAGAAAGGTAAAGGTGCAGCTACATGAGTTACTTGACTTAAGTTTCGGAAGGTCGAGCACTACACCTTGGAGTGCTCCCGTTCTTTTATCAAAAAGAAGGATGGATCAATGACATTAAGCATTGATTTCATACAACTGAACAAGAAACGGTGAAGAACCATTATCCTCTGTCATACTTTGATGACTCGTTCAATCAGCTACATGGATCTTTGGTATTTTCAAAGACCGATCTCCGATCTGGCTACCATTAGCTGAGGATTTAAGATTTGGATATTCGGAAGACAACATTCAAAAGCATAAGTAGTATGTTAAGCTGAACAAATGTGAGTTATGGTTATCCAAAACCTCATTCCTTGGACATGTTATTTCTGGAGCAGGTATGCCAGTTGACCCTACGAACATTGAGGAAGTTATGTCTTGGGAATATTC
Source organism: Ottelia alismoides (assembly GCA_037367405.1). Classification (NCBI taxonomy): domain Eukaryota; kingdom Viridiplantae; phylum Streptophyta; class Magnoliopsida; order Alismatales; family Hydrocharitaceae; genus Ottelia; species Ottelia alismoides. Next base: position 498,785 of record JAZKJV010010005.1, on the reverse strand, counting down.
CAAGACAGTCACTCGAATTCGAAGCTTTCCTGAACTAGATAGTTATTATAGATGCTTCGTCTGTGGCTTTCCATGAGTCATTTTGACACAGATGAGAGTTCCTTTCATTGACCTTAAAGGACATTGAAAGAAAGATTAACAAATGTGCCTATTCTTGCACTTTCTTCAAACATTCAAGATTATACAGTATATACAAATGCTTCAAATGAATGTTTAAGAGTGGTTCTGATGCAGCAAGGTTACATGATTGTTTATGCATCACGTCAATAGAGGCTGCATGAGCGGAATTACTCCATCCACGACTTAGAGTTGGTAACAGTTGTCCTCGTTTTTAAGATCTAGCACCACTATCCATATGAGGTGAATTTTGATATCTTCATAGATCGCAAAAGTTTGAAGTACATCTATAATCAGAAAGAGCTAAATATGAGACAACATCGGTTGTTTGAACTACTGAAGGATTTTGAATACATGATCTCTTACCATTCTGGTAAAGGAAACGTGGTGGCAGATGCGCTTAGCAGGAAAGCTCACACACATACGGCAAACTAGCTATATACATGAGATATACTCGTAACCTTGACTAATTGACATCCTCATAAGAGTGCGTCCTCATCTACTGTCATACCTCCGTGATTCAACAGTCTTTGGGATTGCATAGTAGAAGGATATAGGACATATCCTTGAATTTTAGACAGATGCATGCGTGTCATCAAGGACAAACGTGATGATTTTGTGAGGACTAAGTCTATTTTGTGGAAGGTTGGCTGGGTAATTGCGCCCAACAATGAGTAGTTGTGCAGAGATATTCTTGATAAGGCACACAATTCACGATTGTCTATTCTTCTTGGTAGCACAAAGATGTACCAGGATCTAGGTCTACATTCTGGCAGGACGGAATGAAGCGAGATGCAACATGTCGTGTTAGCAAGTGCGTGATCTATCAGATGGTCAAGGCAGAACATAAGAGACCACCATGGTTGTTACAGTCTCTCCCCTTTTTCGAATAAAAGTGGAAGAACACTTCTATGGATTTTGTCACGGGACTAGTAAAGACAATAGGTGGTCACGATGCTATTGGGATGTTGTTGACAGATTGGCCAAGCCAGTCCATTTCATACATATCAACATGACCTACACTCCATCTAGACTGGCTAGATTACATGTGCAAAAAAAAAAATATTATCAAATTTTATGATATACCACATGAGGTAGTGTCTGATGGAGACTCGAGGTTTATATCTCACTACTAGTACCGGCTTATGTCAACACCACAGACAGAGCTGAAGATGAGTTCTGCATACGATACTATGTGTTATTTAGATACTTGAGAATTTGCTATGTGCATGTACTCTAGAGTAGAAATGATCTTGGAAGGACCACCTGTCATTGGTAGAACTCCCGCACAACGAAAGTCATTATTCCAGTATTGGTATGACATCATTCGAAGCCCTATACGGGCGGAGATGTCTCGTACCTCTCAGTTGGCGTAAGGTAGGTGAACATACATTTTACTCTGTAGATCTCTTTGGGAAGGGGCTACGAGAACTGTTGATCGATCTTGTAAGGGGAAGGCTTCTGATGACTCAGAGCTGCTAGAAGAGCTATGCAGACCGTCAGAAAAGAAATTTGGAGTTTCATGTATTCCGATCCTCTTCTCTTAATCGATTCAAATAATAACTTATCAATATTTAACTTAATCCTTCATATTGATGGAATTCCTGAAAACACAAGAAGGAGATTGAGTGTTTCTATGAGTATCTCCCATAAAGGGAGTACAGAGATTTAGTGCTCATAGCAAGTTGACACCACGATACGTTGGATTATTTGAAATTTTTAGTCGTATGTGTAAGGTGGTCTATCGAGTAACCCTTTCTCTACACCTATCAATTTAAGGAATTACAAGTACGACCTTCACCACGTCATCAGCTATGAGAACCTTGACGTGGAGTCAAATTTGATTTACAAAGAGAAGGTTAGTACAAATACTCGATAGTGTTGTGAAAAAAAAAACTTCGCAACAAAGAGATTCTTCTAATAAAGGTGCTATGTCACCGACATGATGTCAAAGAGGCAACATGGAAGACAAAAGTGGATATGCGGGCACGATACCCACAACTCTTTCAGATAATTGTCAAAACAAGCCCATTTAATTATATATATTGAAAGAACACAGCTTGTTTTCCCTTTGAGGTTTTTATGGGTACAAAATTCTTTGAGGTTTTTATGGCCAGATAAGATCCAAACAAGACACAAAGTGACCTTGACCCGAGTCTCGAGGACGAGACTCCCTTTGAGGTTTTTATATTTGTAACATCCGGATCCGAATGAACTGAAGCTCCTGTCAAGAAAAGGATGTTGCAAGCAAGTTTGGATCTCCAAAGTGGAGATATTCAAAGGTACATATCTCTCTCCTCTTTGTTCTCATTAAAGTCAATGTTGAAGTTTCTAATTCAGTTTTTTTTTGTTGCTATCCATCAGGTATTTTATCTATTGTTGTATGTTAGATAAAGCCACAAAATCCTTCCAAACTTAAAGGATCAAAGGTACAATCTTTTCCCCTCTCTTGCTGCTTTCCATGCATGGTCTTTACACATTTTGATAGTAATAGGTTGCTTGAGTGTTGTATATTCTAGATATGCTATAACTGGGTTACATATATTATAACATGTTGGGAACAAGGGTCTTGTAGTAATCTAAAGCAATGGAAATTTGACTCTATAATACTTGTGTATTGCATGTGGCCGAAGATAGATCACACTTTCATCTAAATTCTAATTGTATATTCCTGGTTAATATGATGTGAATACATAAATAACATCTCAATACTAATAATAGAAGTACAAATTATTCCAAGAACATTTAAACCATTGTGAGATATACATGAGGGTCGGTAAAGGCAGTGATATCATGTTCTGCACAAGGGTCATTGGAACTAGAGTTTAATGTAAGGATATACAACACTAATGAAGCCTATAAAGAAGGTCATCATACTTATCTCTTGAGATGGTATACATAGAATCATGATATCATCAACATCTCAAAAAACTGTTTGATGAGCTACAAGTTTATTATGCTTTAACCAGCAACAATCTTCTCTATGGCCACTACATCTAGAAAAGTAAAATAATATGTGGCTCATCTCGATGTAAAACAATCACGGTTGTGGGCATGAGTGGATCTAATCTGTCCCTCCTAGAAGAAGCAACCATGGCAAAGGTGGTCTCACCTTTCTTAGGTGTATGAAATAATATAGATAATATACTCAACTTAATATGTACCTCCTAACTAGAAGAAATCTTTGATGTGGTAATCATTTGTGACAACACGACCTCATATGAAGATTCCAGATCCGGAAGAAAAAGATCAACAATCAATGGATATCTGAACAGTCCATGTGTTGCACATATACAGACATGTGTGTAAGAATTTAGTCTTTATAACTAGAATTCCTAGCATAGCAGTATTCAACTAAAGGTTGGGTATTCTGCTTCATTTTAAACATTAGACAAATCTGCATAATGCAAGCAAAATTCTTCTCTTCAGAGTATAGTCAACTTAAGAATCTGCCACATTTTTTTTCATGGTTTTGATGCACAATATCTATACCGCTGGAGCATATTCCATTTTATGACATAATCAGGAGATTATTTTCAATGGAGCATATTCCATTTTATAACATAATCAGGAGATTATTCTCAATATTAAGTATTCTGAAATCTGTTAAATATATTGTTATCAACTTATTTGGATTCTTAATCTCGAGAACAATCACAGAAGGTCTATTTCAACCTATTGAAAATGACGAAAGATAAAGAATTTAACTATGATCCAGCTTAATGATATCAAGATCGCGTAATTAACCCGACATATTTTTTTTAGGAAGGGTAGGAAGATACAAAGTAGCTAAAGGGGTATAACTCTTGGCTGGGAGTTTGATACATCCAATTGGGAGGGTTTCTCAATATCTCTTAGTAATAGTGATAAAGAATCGAAAGATGGCTACGGTGGATAAGTAAATAATAATCTCAATATGTTAGCATTATTAGAATGACTTGAGATCTAGTAGAAGAGAAGATTCAGGGTGAAATTTTGCAGTGCCAGGAAGGATTGCATCGACCATCTTTTCATCTTTTGTTCATTATATTAGGGTATTTTCATACAAGAGACTTATAAAAATTAGATCAAGAGTCTTGCCACTAAATTACGAGTTAAATAACAAAAGTAAAATTTCTACATTAAATTAAAATTTAAATTCAGTTACAATAAACAACTTATGATCTCGTGGTTTGAAAAAGGAGTTCATTGAGATATTTTCATAAATCTAGATTAATAAGCAAGCCGCCAATTGATGAGATCATCTATGATCAATGACTGAAGATCTTTGTGATCAATCATTCAAAATCACTGAAGTATGAATCCCTATTCAATATAATTATCAACAAGATACCTAGATCTGTAAAGTTGACTACATCAGAGTTCAAGAGAGGATGAGAAATTAAGTTAGTGATGATGATTCAATGATGACTATTAATTAAAAGTGCCAGTCATGGTAACCTTTACGCCTGACTGTGCGAGGGGGCGGTGACCCTCAGCTGGGCGGAAGATTAGGAAGCCCAATTAGGGCAGCGGCCGCTTCGTGCGCGGGTCTAGGATCCCAGTCTTTTTCTCGGTTTTTTTCGCGAGCGCTCGCAGTTTTTACGCCTCTCTGGGATCCACAGGTTTTCTTTTAAAGACCAGTTCCGCTGACCCTTGTTCTTTAGGGTACCTAGGCTGGAGGACCCTTGGTTTTAGTTTTTTGAGCTCGTTAGCCCGTACCGGTCGGGCCGGTTTTTCTTTTAGAGCGACTTTTCTAGAGAGTCTCTCTCACCCGTCTCAGTGGCGTAGTTTTGGAGTAGACCTATCCCTCTATTGGACCGCCCTTCCAATTAGACGGCGAGACGGAAGAGCCTTTTGTAGGCTACCTCACCGCTTGAGTTTTATTTATTTTTCGCCAATAGACTTGGCGATGCTACATCTGAATCATCCATGTATACATCTGAATCCTCTATGGCTACCTCTAAATCAGTTACAGTTGAATCTGAAAAAGATACATTGAAATTGGATTAAGTCACAATTGAGTTGGCTAAGATTGAATTACAGTTGAATTGGTTACATAGAAGCTTGGTTCAGTTAAGTTGAACTAGTTACTTTTCCACCAATAATTCCTGACAAAGAGAAAAGACCATATCATGAAAATCATCCTTATCAGACTACAAGCTACTATCACAGTTGTTTGAAATAGCTAGTGGACGTGTTGGGAACTTAGTTAGGATGCATTTTACTCCATCGCATGCCTACGGAGGCACCCCAACCCTAAGGTTTCCTTACTGCCTTAGAGTCATAGTGTGAGGTCTTACTAGACCAAGACCACAGACTATCCACTAAGCTCGAGAAATTCAACAAGAAAGAATCAAAACATCAGACTCATCATCTACACTTACTATGGTCTATCCACATGACTCACAAACATCAAAAGAGACCTGAATCATCTCAACCATGTCAAATCATTAAATACTCACGAAATTTGGATCATCTCAATTATGATAGGCATTGAATAAGTCATTGAAACTTGAAATTGATGGGGAAGAACGGAAATCATATACATTTTTATACTGGAGTCACACCTTAGAATCATAATATGAGATCACATTCGGATCAAGATCCCAGATTATCCACTAAATCTGAGAGATTAGATAAAGACCAAGAATAAAGACTTAACATCCACATCTCAAGATCCATTAGACATGATTTATAATTAATTAAAAGGTGACAGTTAAAATATGGATCATATAATCTTTATATATAAATGATTAATATGAGTAATTAATGTAGGATGAGTAGAGTGGGGTTTTACATACCAAACAACTTGAAAGCATGTTTCATTACAAGTAGCTCTTAATTTTAATTGTTAATGCCAAATTACTTGCTTTCTTTTGGAACCACTAAATTTCCTGTTATTTTTAATTAATTAAGATTTACTCAACATTTGTTGATGTTCTTTTCTCCCTATTCCATGGATTGCAGGCAAAATACCTGCACCGTTGTATTAGGAGAGTTGAATGTCAGTTTCTGCAGTAAAACATATCAGGTATGTATGTTATAGTTTGTTCAAGATATTTATGCTTTTATTTCTCTTCTGATAAAATTAGGATACATGTATATAATGTAATTTCTGTTGTTACATATAAACTGATATGGAAATATATGCAATATAAGTGTGACATGTTATAGTTCTGTGGCCTGTTAGTTAACGTGAATGTCATCCGTATAAAAAAAATCCCTAATTTCCAGTTCCCTAATGCGATTTCTAGAGAACATGATATTACGGATGATGTGTAAACGGGTTTCCCAGATCCGCGGGAGCGGGCCTCACATCGGACGTCGAATTTAATAGGGCATTAATCGGCTTCGATTTTTTGAATATATTAATATATAAGTCATTTTTATAGATATAGTCTTATATTTACATAAATATATACATTTTTTATACTATCATAATGGAAAAAATAAATTGAATTTAAATAAAACATTAATCATATTAGAATAAGTTTGCTTTTAAAAAAGCAAAAAATAAAAAAATATGATATCTCCAAGAAAAAATCGCTGACAAATCAGGTCGAGTAGTCATACAATCGATTATTAAACTACTAATCAATACTCGATCGGCCATCCCACCGACTAGACTAGTCGGACTTATTAGTTGGGCTAGTCGCCTGACTTTTACAACACTGCTTGATGTTACGAGCAGATGGTTTATCTATAATATGAAAGTTATGAACAAAGGTGGTGTAACCAAAAATCTGCAATGGCAGAGGGAATGGTTCCTTATCTTTGTATAGAAGGGAGAAGGAAGTTATCCCACTAAGGACTGAAGACCCCAATTGATAAGGTATGTGGCAATGAAAACAATGTCACACCAGTATGTTTTCGGGACTTTAATGTGAGTAAGAAGTTTTCTGGCAATGTCCAGAAGATAACTAAGTTTCCTTTCTGCCACCACATTTTACTGCGAGGTGTACGGGGGCATGAAGTCTGGTGAAGGCTACTCTGAGTAGCAAAGAAAGTGATCAACTCATATACTGAACAAGAGTATTGTTAGTCTTGAAAGTCTTAACACAAGCGGAGAAAGATGTTTTTATGAACTGAAAGAAGGACTTGACATTTTTGTTTATTTTTTACCGTTCCTTTATTAAATACACCCAAGAAGATTTGCTATAATCACCAATAAAGACATCAAAATACTTGTGACCTTGCGCAGTTCAGACCAAATAGGGTTCCTAAATGTCACAATATACTAAAGAAAAGGACAAGAAACAATGAGGCTCATTTCTCTAAGGAAAGATGCCTGATAATACTTGTCAAATTGGCAGGCTACACAAAGTCTTCAGTGAGGTTATTTCAGAGAAGATCTGAGAGAGGGCTCCAGAAGAAGGATGACTAAGGCACACATGTCATAGGAACAGATCAGTAAAAACAGAGATAACATGTTCTCAAAAAAACTGAGACAAAGTCATTAGGGATATCAAGATAGTATATGGCATTCTTTTCATGGCCCCCACCAAAGATCTGGATCGTCCGGATGTCCTAAAAATAATAATAGCAACAACAATAATAACAAAGTCTTTTCCCGCATTTAGTATGATCGGCTACATGGATTCTTTGCCTCCATTAAGATTTATCTTGGGTAATTCTTGGGATCCAAAAAAATTAAGATCCCTTCATATAGTCTCATTCCAACACTTTCTGGGCCTTCCTCGCCCTCTCTTAGCTGGCTTAACATCCCAAAACATGCATCTCCCAATCGGTACATCAGCTGACCTCCTTTGCAAATGGCCAAACCATATTAAAAATAATAATAGCACTCGTCAAAAATCACTATGTAGTTCAGTTCTTCACATAATCTATGAACAGTCAATAAGTTCAAAAGAAAGCCAGGAGCACAAAAATCTCCAGAAGGCCTGAGTTTGGAGGAAAACTGCATAGTCCCAATAGTAGTAACAGGAGAATGGGCTCCATTGGCTAAATGAACCGACTTCACAATCGAAGAGGTTCTAAAGAGATCATCAGACTACCTTCTCCAGTCAAGTAAGTCAATGTGCCAAAGTTAATTGTCCATGTCAGCACTAAAGCAGAAGTAGAGTTGGTTATAATACCTGAGATTGTAGCTAGATTCGTAGTAGGAAGATTATTACTAGCAGGAGAATTCTGTAACACTTGAGAGGTGTGAAGACATCAACAAGGATGACATCATACATACCAAGGTTGGATTGAAGGGATATCCATAAGACATACAGGAAAGATCACAAGATCATTCAGTTGTTGATTCATTTCCTTTCCATCGTCGTGCAACATGCGCCATTGTATCTAAGTCGTGGGGCAAGACTACTCCTCTACAGTCTCCTTCTCAATTGCAATATGCTCATGATGCCGCACCCACCTTATATGCATTCCATTGTAGTGGTTCCTCCCCCAGCATACAAAGCACCATCGAATGTCGTTGCATACTCGTGCTTTGTGCTCTAAACTCCCACACATGAAGCACAACAAGGTCCACCTCCCTCAGGGCCTGCAATTGGTCAAAAACATGCGATCTTTGTCATCCTCTCCCTCTCTTTGTGGTATCCCTCCCTTGCATTTTTTGTCCCTCTCCATCACCCCTACGAAGATGCGCTCGTTCTGTAGAGATATTTCTATATTTTATGTACATTTTCTGTTACTTTTATTTTCGTGTTTCTATCTTATGTAATTTACCCATAGGCCTTCTCTATATAAGAGAGCCCTGGAATAAACAACGAATCCTTTTCTTCCAACATGGTATCAGAGCCAACATAAAACCCTGCCCCAAAACCCTAGCCGCCCACCACCTCCTCCCCTCTCTCGCCGTACCCCCCTCCCCCCTCTCCTTTCGTCCCCCCCCCCTCTCTTCCCGCCGCCGGCCCCAAACCCCCCCCCTCCCTCCCTCTTCCCGCCGCCGTGCATAAGTCTACAAATGCACTCAAATCCTCTGATGTTTATGTAGACATTTGTGCCTTGGTCTACAAACCCTAGTTCTATATCTCCGACAAAAAGTCAGAAAACAAGGTCAATAAGCCCTCCATAGGCGCTTTCAAAGGTCCAACGGCCATTGTCAAGATGGATGGGATGAACTATGAGCTCTGGGCTATGCAGTTCATGAGTCTCATGAAGTCGAATGGTAAGAAGCGTATTCTTACCGAAGATGAGCCGGCAGTGAAAACCGGGGTTTATGCCTCATGGGAGGCCGATGCTTCATACGCTGAAGTCTGGCTTTCAGGTACACTGATGATGGAGATTGCTAATGATGTACTCCATCAACCCACTGCTAAGGCGATGTGGGACATACTTGCAGCAACATAGTCGCAGGTGCGATATGAGACAAAGATCCTTCAACTCCAGCATGACATATTTATCGTCAAGCAGAACGGGCGGCCTCTTCATTCCTTGTATACATCCTTGCGAGGGATATTTGAGAAGCTCTACAGCATCATTCCCCTTACGGTGACTCCCGAGCAGCAGAAGGCCTTTCGGAATCCTACCATGGTGGGGGTCTTACTTGTGGCACTTGATCCTAAATATGATGCTGCTCGCTCGCAGATTCTTGTAGATGCTAGTATTCCTCCAATGGACGAAGGATACCGCAGGCTTAGCTGAATTACAGTCTCGTCCAATGGTCCTCAGCCTCCTTCAACGATGGCGGTCTCTAGAGGCAGAGGAGCCTCTTCTTCGTTCTGTGGCCGTCGACCTCGTGGTAGAGGCGGCCACATCCGTCAGCCCTGCACCTTCTGTCATCGCCCAGGTCACACGGAGGATACATGCTATTCTAAATGTAAATGGGTATTCCCTGTCAAATATCATGCAGATGGCAGCTTTGACCGTTACAAGGCAAGGCTAGTGGTGCGAGGGTTCACTCAAACATACGGTGTCGATTATATGGACACATTCTCTCTAGTTATCTCAAAAGACGCAAAAGATATGTTATTAGCTTATTTTTAGCAATTGAGATAATACTTCGACAAATGGGAATAATATGTCCAGTACTTTGAAAGAGGACCGAGCCTGCCAAGCTGAAATGGAGCGGAATGTCTCCGGGGTTCGGAGAATAGGGAGACAAATGCCGATTTTCTCCCTCGACCGAGAAGAGCTTCTTTGTGTATGGTATAAAGAGGATGACTGAAGGAGATGCGTGGTTGAGGTGGTCCTTCAAAAAACAAGTTCCAAGGCCTCGAGGATAGTTGTCTAACTTGATATTGGGGATATTTCCCACTCCATGGCACCTTTCGCTTATCCATTCTGCCCATTGGTCCAGACGCTGAGCCCTTTCTCATCATCATCTACCGCCCTTTCTTTCCTCTTGTCCCTGAACGCATGGGACTCTCAGAAGTAGCGGATATCGTAAATACTTTACACACTTCACAGGCTTTGCTTCGGAGTCCGACCGGTCAAGGATATAACGAAATCGGGAATATGGTTACAAAGCATCTGATATAGCAATTTCTCTTGATGAATTTGATCAAAGCAACGGACTATGTCGGCCTTAATAAGATAGTTGAGGGTTGGCCAAGCAATCATCGCGGCAAATGTAGAAAGGGTAGATAGAGCTGAACCTCAGAGGCGTGGCTTTGCGAAGCCGAGAAAGGCAGCAAACCACACAGCTACTATTAATTGCGATCTTCGGCTTCTACAGCCAAAATGGACAAATAGCATGAGCAATGGGTATGATGTGTAAGGGGTCCTGTACCCACGACTCACAAGAGGAAGGTAGCAAACCCCGCTCACAACCGAATAATAATAATAGCAACTCGGACTGAGCTCGAAATGCTCACTTCTCTTCGCGCACGGGAGACTTTCTTTCTTCTCCCTGGTCAAACTTCTCCTACAAACCCTCATGGCCTTCTAACTAGTAATAAGAGCTCCTTCAATTTCCAAGACGAGTGGAGTGCAGTTGACTGTGGGACCAGTTGAGTAGCGAAATCCCCAGGTTCTGATGCCTCTCCACATGCCTCTTCCTCGATGCCCGCAGGATCACAACCATAGCTTTTTTTTGAAGCCAAGAAAGGGGGAGACACTCATAGGTGTTCACCCCAAGAATTTATTAATAAAAAGGAAAGCGAAAACCAAATACAAAGAGACGCATTAAGTGACCCATGAGCTCAACAAACCTGACACCTGCATACAAATATTTTCTTTATAAAACCTCTGCCCCGAGAATAGCAGCACGTTCCTGGCCAGCCAAATGGCCTATATCGTCTCGAGTGGCCGCAGCAGCTCCCTCCCCGCTCGTTGCTTGGTCGCAACCAAGCCACCACAGAAAGCCCCAACGCCCGCTCTTTTGACCCAACCCAGCGCCAGGTCATCCCAAAGGGACAACACCCCCAGACAGGAAAAACATAGGTGCTCCATTGTCACAATCTCTACATCACATATAAGGCATCTGTCAGAGACCACACCTAGTAGCCTAGCGCACTGGTCACGAGTCATCAGCCTTTTCCTCCTGAACAACCAAAAGAAGAAACCAATCCTCTCTGGAAGACCCAGCCCCCAGAGGAACGCGCATTGAGTACCAGCCTAGGCCTAGCGCAGTCACGCACCAGCTCCGCAGATCACAACCATAGCTGCATTGAGTACCGTAGAATTCCTCGGTACGGTCATTCGGGAAGTCCCTCCGAGGACGACTCCTATCCCATTCTTGTGAGAGCTGGAGAAGCGGAGACGATTGAATTGAAGTCGACAACTGATTCTCTATATACATCATTTCGTGAGTCGAGTTTCAGTCTTGAGAATATCAGTTTGCAGGGTACCATGCAATATTAATATAGGCCAATTACGCGTCACTCGACTCTACATGTCCTGTCAGTTGCTATGATACGTGATTGACCCTTGTATCAGCTTGATGTTAAGAATACCTTTTTGTATGGGGATCTGCAGGAAGAAGTCTACATGCAGCAGCCTCCGGGGTTTGCTGCTGAGGGGGAGAGTCAGATGGTGTGTAGACTTCACAAGGAAATATATGGTCTTAAACAAAGCTCGCGGGCATGGTTTCAGAAGCTTTCTGACCTAATTGAAAGACAAGGTTCAAAAGATCAAATGCATATCATTCTTTGTTTTTCCAGAAGACTTCCAGAGGTATTGTTGTTATCATGGTATATGTTGATGATATACTTGTTACAGGAGATGATACGCAGTGGATAAAGATGGCAAAAGCATTTCTGGGCCATCAGTTTGTTACTAAGGATTTTGGCATGTTACTAAGGATTTTGGCACCTTACGATATTTTCCGGGGCTGGAATTTGCTAGGAATGCACAGGGTCTTGTGATGACCCAAAGTAAGTATATTACAGATATGCTTGTTGAGACAGGCATGATCGGGTGTCGACCCTCGACTATTCCTATGGATCCTAGCATGAAGTTATATGATGGTAGAAATGAGGTTGACAGGAAAAGATATAGAGAGATGGTGGGAAAGTTTCTCTATATTACTATCACTAGACATGATATCGCTTTTGTAGTGAGTCGGGTGAGTCAATTCATGGAACATCCCAGACAAGTACATATAGACGCCATATACATGATATTGAGATATCTAAAGTCATCTTCAGGCGTAGGACTACTGCTCAGGGAAGAAACAAACATTTATTTTTCTGCATGTGCTGATGCTGACTATGCAGGATGCCCTAAGGATCAGAAGTCTACTTCAGGTTTTGCAGTGTTTGTTGATAGTTCTTTGGTTTCTTGGAAAAGCAAGAAACAAACAGTGGTGGCTAGATCTAATGTTGAATCTGAATATAGGGTCATGGAACAAGCAAGTACTGAGATGATGTGGGTTCGAGCTGTGTTAGAAGATTTGCATATAGATGTACCTCTATCCATGCAGTTACAATGTGATAATCAAGCAGCGCCATTCATTGCTAATAATCCTGCATTTCATGAAAGAACAAAGCATATTGAGGTAGACTGCCACTATACTAGAGATACGATCCAAAAGGGCTTGATTTCTACTCCCCATGTCAGTTCAGAAGAGCAAACAACCGACATCTTTACCAAGCCATTGCTCAGAGGACAATTCCAGAAGTGTTCTTCCAAGCTGAGCATGATTAACCTCTATGCTCCATCTTGAGGGGGAGTGTAGAGATATTTCTATAATCTATGTACTTTTTATGTTACTTTTATTTTCGTGTTTCCATCTTATGTAATTTACCCATAGGCCTTCTCTATATAAGTGAGCCTAGGGTTCCTTAGAATGAACAACGAATCCTTTTTTCCAACACATTCCTTGTCGAGGAAGGGATCCGAGCGATCCCTCTCAAGCACCTGAAACCCTAATACTGCAGGCTCCTATCAAGCCTAGGCCTCCAATCACCACAATCATGATGTCACCAAACCCTAATCATACATCGCTCTATCCCCATTTTTCAAATTTTGATTCTACATACATGACATAACCAACGAAAATAATTCACAACTTATTTAGGCCCAAGTGGAATCCAAGCTTTATTGCAATATTATTGCATATGTAATCGCAGATGGATCCATGTCCCACTAAACAGTGGAGTTTTAAACACTAGGAGCAACATTGATCACGCCATGTTTAGGAAGGCGGTGTAAGTTATTTAAAATTATGTTACCTTTTAAGGTAACTTTTTATAATAATAATATTATTATTATTTGCAACAAACTACTTCACGGTTATATTATCAAAATCGAGAGATTTTGGTGCAACGTATACCTAAAGTTTTAAAAAAATGTGGGGCAAATCATGATAGTCTCCCTATTAATGGGGGCAAGGTGTAGGCATCAAGGTAGTCGAGACATAAACCTCACTTTTAAGGAAAGAAAGTTAAACAAAACAAAATTAAGAAAAAATGAACTATTCAAATATTATAAAATAACATGAACTATGATATAATATCTTACATATCAATGTAAATTACATTTGCACATTATATTTACATATATAATTTTAAACATCTATTTTCCTTATTTAGAGTCGATATAATGACTCCTGACCTTTTTAATTGCTATTATATTTCTCCTCATATCTTTAATGTTTGTATCCACAAATTATTGAGAGATTTATGTTATGTTACTCATTTCCCAGTTTATTTATTACTCGGCCTTTATTATGTAATTTATCCATTAAGATTTCTTTCTTTTATATAAGAGAACCCTTGGGCCCTATGAATAATAACAATATTTTTGTTCAACATGGAATTAGAGCGGTGGTCCTAGACAGGAGTATGTACCCCAGATCCTGCCCTACTTGTCGACCCTTCATACACTGTCGTCGCCCAACAACACTGCCCAGTGGCCCCACTACCATCCACCACACTCCCAACGACCCCACCACCACCCTGTTGCCACACAACGCAGAGGTATTGGCCTGTTTTGGCATGATTTGGTCTGATTTCGGTCCAAAAAGGGACGAATACAGACCATTGAGCCCTAGCATGACCGATATTTGCTTACAATTGGTTGTGTTATGAGTCTATACTCACAACCACTCCTTTTGATGTCTGTGTAGACACTCTATTGTCTATCTACGAACTCGATTGTTCACCAATCTGTCACGATGTCAGAAATAAAGTTGATACCACGTCCACAAGTGTGTTTAAAGGTCTGGCACCTATTGTCAAGATGGATGGCACAAACTACGAGTTGTGGGTGATGCAGTTCTTGAATCTGCTATAGATCCATGGTAAGAAGCATATTCTGATGCAGAATGAGCCGGTGGACAAGACTGAGACCAATGTCTCATGGGAGGCAGATGATGTCTATGCTAAAGTATGGTTATCTGGTACTATCGCGGTTGAAATAACCAATGACATCTTTATTCAGCCCACAACAAAGGTATTGTGGTACATCCTTGCGGCTATGTACTCTCAAGAGAGGAATGAGTCAAAGATCTTACAACTCCAACTTGGTATCTTTACAATGAAACAAGGTGATCATCCTCTTCATACCATATACACATCTTCTAGGGGTATGTTTGAGCGATTCCATGGCTACATGCCTCTTACGGCCTCACCAGAGCAGCACAAGGCCTATTGAGATTATGTTATGACAGGATTCTTTCTGGCATCCTTTAACCCGGAGTACGACTCAACTCGCTCTCGGTTACTCATAGATCCTACTATACCGCCTATGGAGAAGGTGTGCCATAGACTGAGCATCCCCTCTTCTACATCTTCTCAGACGTTGTCAGCTACGACGGCTTCCCGTGGTAGAGGTGGTTTGCCTTAGTTCAGAGGACGGGGCAGAGGAAGCCCGCGCACAAGCTAGCTATGTTCGTATTGTCACTGGTCAGGTCATTCAGGGGACACGTGCTATTCCAAGCACGATTTTCCACCATCCACACGTGTTGCTGAGCAGGTCCAGACTGCTCTTGATTCTACTGGTCATTGTTTTGATGACTTTGTTGCACGACTGAGAGAGATCATGTGTTGGATCTTCTGGTATCTCTACTGATCCATCAGATGGTGTTGCTTCTGCCTCCACCAGCACTTTAGGTATTACCCATGCATTTACTAGTCGCTCTTGACCAGACCCTTCAGAATGGATCATGGACTGAGGAGCTTCTCATCATCTATGTGAAGATCACTCACAGTTCATTTCTTATAGCCTGTACAACATGGTAGATAAGTCGTGATTGCTGACGGAACATATTCTCCCATCACCGGACATGGGAAGATCCATTTGACTCCCTTAATGTGCTTGTAGAGTGTTCTTCATGCACCAGAATTCTCAATGACTATTATCTATCAGTCAGATTACAAAATATGTACATTGTCATGCCATAGTTGACCCTGCTTCCCTTGTTTTTCGGGATATATTTACGGGCAGGGTGATTGGATGTCGCGAGCATGGATGCCTTTATAGGTTGATCCAGTCTCCTTATGTTGGTGTTAGCTCATTTTCTATTGGATCGATCGCTCTATGCTATGGAGAGAGATGAAAGAATGCAACGAGTTGTTTATTCATGAGGTCCTAGGACTCTCTTATATAGAGGAGAACCTGTTGGGAAAGGATAAAAGATAACTAATATCTCAACACTCCCCCTCAATCTGGAGCGTAGATATCAATCAATCTCAGCTTGGAACATCTACGAAATGACCCTCTAGATAGAGCATTGGTGAATACGTCTGTTATATATTCGTCTGAGCTGACATGAGAGGTAGAAATGAAACCCTTATGGATCATATCTCAAGTTTAGTGACACTCTACATCGATATGTTTGGTCCTCTCATGAAAGGTTGGTTGTTGGTAATGAATAGAGCAACATGGTTGTCGCATTGGAGACGCATCGGAAGAGGCACCTCAACAGCTAGGTCAATCAAAACAGATCTGATCAACATCATCTCTGTACTTCCCTCTATCATGACTCTGAACTCCGATTGTGCACTAGATCTGATGACCACCATCTGCTTCTTGCTCTTCCATGACATCAAGGGTCCCTATGAACATTGTAAAGGCAGATGTAGACTTCCTATCCTTGGGACATCCTGCATAATATGCATCTGTGCAAGCTGTAATGGTAAGGGATGAATTGTGCTAAACAAAAGACCAGTACCAGGTGAGGTCTTCATATACCTCACAATCATATGGATTGCATCCATATGTGCTTGTCGAGGCTGCTCCATGAAATGATTCACTCGACTCACTCCGAAGGATATATCTGGTATGGTGATGGTCATGTATATGAGCTTCCCACAAGCTCCCTGTACCTCATATTGTCTACCTCATCAGTGTCTTCATCATATAGCTTCATGCCTAGGTCCATGGGAGTGGTGGCAAGCCTTCAATCTGCCATGCTCGTCTCAGAGATAAGATTTATAACGAACTTCCTTGGGTCATCACAAGACCTCGTTGGTTCCTGGCAAACTTCAGTAACATGGATTGCCAAGGTCCTTGGTTATAAACTGTTGACCAAGAAAAACCTTAGTTGCTTGAATGCCATGTACATTATACCATGTAATAATGATATCATCTACATAAACCAGTATAGCAATTGTATCTCTCTGAGATCTCTGAACAAATATTGAATGATCTGCAGTCGATCTCACAAACCCCCGATGCTCTATCAAGTTTGAGAGCATATGAAACCATGCTCTTAGACTCCGTTTAAGGCCATAGATAGCCTTATGAAGCCGCAAACCTTCTGACACTCCCCCTTAGCAGCAAACCTAGGTGGTTGTTGCATGTAGACTTCCTCTTGTAGGTCACCATAGAGAAACACATTCGTCGCATCAAGCTGATATAGGGATCGATCTCATGTCAATGCAACAGAAAGAAGGAACCGCAGTGTAGAATGCCAAGCCACTGGAGAGAAAGTATATTGATAGTCCACCCCATATGTCTGGGTGAACCCATGAGCCACAAGCCTTGCCTTATAGAGATCTATGGTGCCATCTGCTAGGTGCTTTACTACGAGCACCCACTTCCATCCCATAACAAACACTCATGTAGGAGCTATAACAATACTCCACGTGCCACGTGACTGTAACAAGGCCATCTCCTCCTCCACGACAAGTCGCCATCGGTTCTGCTTGAGAGCCTCTTAGTATGTGTGTGGGATTTCAATGGTAGATAATCCCACAACAAACTTCCTAAAATTCATCGAAAGTCATGCCAGAGACACATGTCCAGAGAGGGGGTATCTCGTACAGGTACAATTGCCTTTACGCAACGCAATAGGCCATCCCTGATCATGAGCAATGTGTGCATCAATATGGGCGACACATGTTCAGGAAGTTATGGGATTATCTGCCTTGAAATCCCACGCACATATCAGGAGGCCCTCAAGGAGAGCCACTAGGCTTACCATGAAGGAAGAGATGGTTGCGCTCCAGTATCGTCGGACATGGACTCTTGTTTCTGCTCCAAAAGAGGCATTTGTTGTGAACTGCAAATGGGTATTCCGTGTCAAGCATAAGGCAGACGATTTTGTAGACCGGTACAAGGCACATTTGGTGACAGAGGATTTACTCAGACTTACGGGGTTGATTACCTCGATACCTTTCCCCTGGTTGCTCGACATTCCACACTGCAGATTCTATTGTCAGTTGTTGTGGTACGGGATTGGTCTCTTTTCCAACTTGATGATAAGAATAAGGGTTTAAATGTCGACATCAGCATCCATACCGGTCTTATGTCGATATGATATTTCGACGATATATCATCGAAATATCGCCCATATCGATGCCCATTTGTGAAGGAAGGACCGAAAAAGGTGCTCATGTCACCATATCAGTATCGATATCGATCATTTGACGATAACGATATATCATCGATATATCGCGATATCTGAAACCCTGTTCAAGAATCCTTTTCATTATGGTGAGCTACAAGAAGAGGTATATATGCAGCAACCAATTGGGTTCGTTGCTAAGGGGGAGTATCTATGCTGGCTCCATAAGGCTATCTAAGGCCTTAAACATAGCCCTAGAGCCTGGTTTCAGAAGCTATCAGATCTGATTGAACTAATGGGGTTTATACGGTCGACTGCAAATCATTCCCTCTTCGTTCAAAGGATTTAGCGAGGTACGGTTGTCATCTTGGTATATGTTGATATATTGTTACTGGAGATGATATTCAGGGTATTACTGCGGCCAAGAATTTTCAGGGACAACAATTTGTCACCAAACGCTTGGGAGAATTCTATTACTTTCTAGGTCTGGAATTTGCTAGAACCAACATGGCCTTATCATGACCCAAAGAAAGTACGTAATCGATCTCCTTTTAAAAGCAGGAATGACATGTTGTAGACTGACCTCCACACTTATGGATCTAAACATAAAAGTGCATGATGATACCACTAAGGAGTTAGATAAAAGAAATTATAGAGAGATGGTTGGGAAGCTTCTTTAGGTTACAATCACCAGACCTGATACTTCTTTTGTAGTAAGCAAGGTCAACTGGTTTATGGAGCAATCAAGACAACTGCACATGAATGCAATGTACATGATTTTGAGATACTTGAAGTCTTCTCCAGGCACAAGTCTATTATTTAACAGAGGACCTTCACCGTCTATCACAACTTGTACAGATGCGGATTATGTTGGTTGTCCTTACAGATGCGGATTATGTTGGTTGTCCCAAGGATAGGAAATCTACCTCAGGATTTGTCGTGTTTGTGGGGAACTTCCTAGTATCATGGAAAAGCAAGAAACATACAGTATAGCGAGATCCACTATTAAATAATGCTATAGCGCAGTGTAGCACTGAAATGATGTGGGTCAGTTTTGTTCTTTCTGGTATGGGTGTTGATGTACCTCTTCCCATGCAGTTGTTGTATGATAACCAAGCAACTCCCATTATTGCAAATAATCCAGCCTTTCACGAGAGAAATAAACATATTGAAGTGGATTGTCACTAAACCCTTGATATAATTTGTAGAGATATATTTTAGTCTATGATATTCTCGTCTGTACCTTTCTCATATTTTCTTTTTTCTGTTGGACTCTATGTATTTTACCCATAGGCTACTCCCCTATATAAGAGAGCCTAGGGCATATGGAATAAATATGTTTTCTCATTTTCCCAACATGGTATCAGAGCGACGGTCCTAGACCGGAGTTCTCGAACCAAACCCAACCCTAGCCTCCACCCTCAAGCCCTCCGCACGCGCCGCGCGTCGCCTCGCTCCGCCCAAGCGTCGGCGCTCCTGTGCGCCGCCTCCTGCTCGATCGCACACGCGTCTGTGCACGCGCCTATGCGCGCCTGCTCGATCGCGCGCGCGCCTGTGTGTAGGAGCAAACTCCTGTGCGTGTGAAGACGTGTGCTTGTGCGACTGTGCGGTGGTGCACATGAAGCCTATGCACGTGAAGTTGTGCGCATGTGCACGTGAAACTCTTTGCGTGAAGCTGTGCCGTGCACGCCTCGATGCGTGCCCCTGTTCGTGATCCTGCACGCGCATCTGCGCGCACATCTGCGCATGTGATTTCCGTGTGTGTGCAGCCCTAGGCCAGCGCGCGTGCGGCTCCAGCCTCGTTCCGCGCGCGCGTTTCCAGCTTAATGGGTTTGGTTGCTTGCGTCTACACATGCAACTAAACCCGTTAATGTCCGTGTAGACGATCATATCTTCAGTCTACTCCCCTAGTCTTCCAATATCATAATGTCAGAAAACAAGGCAAATATTTCATCTACATGCGCCTTCAGAGGTCCAGCGCCTATTGTGAAGATGGATGGTTCAAATTATGAACTATGGGCCATGCAGTTCATGAGTATGATGAAGTCAACCGGTAAGAAGCACATTCTCACTGAGGAAGAGCCTGCTGAGAAGACATGGGTTAATGCCTCCTGGGAGGCAGATGACACATGCCAAAGTCTGGCTTTCCGGAACATTAGCAATTGAGATTGCTAACGATATTCTCCATCAGCCCATTGCCAAAGCAATGTGGGACATTCTGGCTGTCACCTATTCACAGGCAAAGAATGAGACGAAGATTCTACAACTTTAGCATGACATCTTTACAATCAAGCAAAATGGACGGCCTCTACACTCATTGTACACGTCTTTACATGGAATGTTTGAGAAGCTTTATAGCTTCATGCCTCTCACAGCCACTCCAGAGCAACAGAAGACCTATCGGAATGCCACTACGGTGGGTGTTTTTTTGGTTGCCCTTGATCCAGAGTACGAGGCAGCACGTTTCCAGATCTTGGCAGATTCCACTATTCCTCCTATGGAGGAAGCTTTTCATAGGCTGAGTCGTATCACTGTTCCTTCGTCTACTGCAAATCAGACCGCCTCAACCATGGCAGCCAATCGAGGTCGTGGGGGGCATCATCAGTTCCGTGGCCGTGGACCTCGGGGCAGAGGAGGCCGTGTTCGGCCATTGTGAAAACCTCGAATATTGAACATGGATTAAATGCAAATCTTGACCGCGTCTGGGCTTAATTGCAAAATCTGTACTTATCCAATGATCAAAAAAATCAAGTAAGGAGTCCATTGCGTAGTGCTCGTCGAGATCTTTCCAACGAGTCTAAGAACGTAAAAATCCGAGTTCGAAAGCCCAAGTTACGGCTATTTTAGCGAGTCAGGGTCCGGGCCAAATACGGATCCGAGCCAAGATCCGGATCCAATTTTTGGCCCAAATAAAAAGACCCCAAATCAACCCTCTTCTCCAAATCCGCCCAAACCCCCTTCCCTTCGGCCGGCAGCACTCCCTCCTCCCCTTTTCCCTCATCGTAGCTCGCCGGAGTGCTTTGAATTGGCGATCCAAAGCCGCAATCGTGTAGAGAAGGTCCAAGGCATCTCCGTGTGCGGTGTGCGTCGTCATCGGAGGACCAACCGTGACGTTCTCCGTAGGAGGAGAAACCGAGGTAGCGAGATCTTAGAGGTACGATGCTACCATTCCTCTTGCTGCGGATTCCACACGCTCTTATGAACTCGTTTTCTTGAAACTCTATAGAGCCGTAGGATTGCATCGCAGATGGATGATTTCACTGGTTGATGTTTATCATTCCATCCTACATATCTACTGGGTTATAAGGCCTCAAATCCCTTTCTAATGGCTATAAGATGCATTATATTATCTCCTTAACCTATGGTAGTAAGGACTTATCGGCCATGTGACTTTCTTGAAGTATTGACAGAAGCAAAGTAAATGATTCAAAATGTGCTGGAAGTGGCACGGATATGATGATGGTTTTCCCAAAACTTGAAATATTATTTTCTAGTCAGTTGTAATATAATGCAGCAAACGCCCATGGCAATAATTCAGGAAACACGTAGATAGGGAAATTAATTTATGGACATTGGATGGTCCAGGTTAATCCTAGAACTTAACCACAGAAGGAGTAGTCAATTCCTCCAAATAATCACATAAGATCAGTCTATGGAGCTTCCCAGTTTGTAACGACATACTGTTTGGAAGAATTAAATAGCATATGACAGGAATGGTTATAATTCTTCTGGTTGGGTCGAATAATAGATACTGCAAACTTCACCAGGAGCTAACTTGTCTTAGTTTCCCCATTTCCAAGTTTTGAATATTATTTCATATATTTAAGGACATCACGTTACATGTAAATGGTTTGGATCTGAAATAGTTGTCTCTTGGATGGTCATGAGGAAGAAGAGGACATCGGTGCACTGACAGTGCTACCATTATTTCCAGAAGGACATAAAATGTTTGGCTTGTGTGTCATAGAGACAACCTCTTGTAATAAAATGCAAGATTGAGGCTGCTTGAACTGACTTAAAGTGGTTTGATCCTTCCCAAGGTCCTATATAGCAGAAACAATGAACATATACCTGCATCTTTCTCTAACTTGCCTCCTGGGTTGTTGTGTTGAATTGCTGCAATTAAAATGGCATCTTAGACATATCTATAATCTTATTAGATGTGAACTTATAGGAGGAAGTCTACATGCAACAACCACTTGGTTTTGCAATTGAGGGGGAGTATCCTAAGGTGTGCAGACTTCATAAGGCTATCTATGGCCTTAGGCAGAGCCCTAGAGCTTGGTTCCAGAAGCTCTCAGACCTGTTTGAGAAACAGGGGTACATACATTCTAATGCAGATCATTCCTTTTTGTACAGAAGACACACAGAGGTATTATTGCAATTGTGGTGTATGTAGACGATATCTTGATTACAGGTGATGATGAACAGGGAACTCAGGGGGAAAAAGAAATGTTGGGTCGTGAATTCGTCACCAAGGACCTTGGAGTTCTTAGATATTTTCTGGGACTGGAATTCGCCAGAAATCCTCATGGGTTGGTAATGACCCAGAGGAAATATGTCACTGACTTGTTGAGTGAAACATGAATGCTTGGTTGCTGACCTGCCACTACACCTATGGATCCCAGTAAGAAATTATATGATGACGACACTGATGAGATGGATAGGAGAAGGTACAGAGAACTGGTGGGCAAGCTTCACTATGTTACTATTACCAGACCCGATATCTCCTTTGTTGTGAGTTGAATAAGCCAGTTCATGGAGCAACCACGTCAGGTACACATGGATGCTATACATATGATACTCAGGTACCTTCTCCAGGTGCAGGTCTGTTGTTTAATAAAGGCAAGGAGGTTACTATCTCAGCATGTGCAGATGCAGATTATGCAGGATGTCCTAAGGATAGGAAGTCCACCACTGGGTTTGCTGTATATGTTGGAGATTTTCTAGTCTCATGGAGAAGCAAGAAGCAAACGGTTGTAGCAAGGTCTAGTGTTGAGTCTGAATATAAGGCTATGGCCCAGGTCAGTACAGAAATGATGTAGGTAAAGGTTGTGCTTACAGATCTATATATAGAAGTCCCGCTTCCTATGGCTCTGGAATGTGACAATCAGGTGGCTCTATTCATAGCAAATAATCCAGCATTTCATGAACGAACCAAGCACATTGAGGTCGATTGTCACTTCATACGTGATATGATTCAGAAGGAGTTTATTGTTACATCACATGTTAGCTCAGAGGACCAAACTGCAGACATCTTTACCAAGGCTTTACTTCGAGGGTCGTTCCAGAAGTGTTCCTCCAAGCTGAGCATGATTAATATCTATGCTCCACCTTGAGGGGGAGTGTAGAGATATATTTTTGTCTATGATATTTTCGTTTGTACCTTTCTCATATTTCCTTTTTTCTGTTGGACTCTTTATGTATTTTACCTATAGGCTACTCCTTTATATAAGAGAGCCTAGGGCGTATGGAATAAATATGTTTTCTCATTTTCCCAACATAATTCAAAGAAGGTTTATCACTTCTCATGTTGGTTCATGACACCAGACTGCAGATGTATTTACCAAGGCTCTTGCCCTAAGACCCTTTCAGAGATGCTGCTCAAAGCTGAGCATGATAGACATCTATGCTCTAGCTTAAGAGGAGTGTTGAGAGTGTTATGTTATGTTAAACTTTTCCCAATTTACTTATTTCTTAGTCTTTATTATGTAATTTACCCATTAGTGTTTCTCTCTTCTATATAAAAGAACCCTTGAGCTCTATGAATAATAACTTATTTTCCCTCAACACAAATGAACTTCAATTTAATAAGACATATAAACCATATAAATGTACATGATGAACATATTGAAAGATATACTTCTTAATAATAGCCGTACTTATACCGAGAATCAATGTGCCCAATAAGATCAATAATATCATGGTCATAAATAATTTAAAAGAAGAAAATGGGGCAATAATTTAGAAGGCCATCTAATTCTATTTATATATAAGGAATGGTTCTTGATTGTTTTGTTGTGTTGTTAGATTTAGAAAGTAGGAATATTTTTAAATTGATGGCTTCAATGTAGGATGAATGATATGAATATCACATTGAAAACAAACTAAGGACCGATAATGTTGATCTCCTTCAAAACATATACCAAGTCATTGAGTTATTCAAACATTCATTTCTATTACATAATAATATAAATATTAAATATTAGTAAAAAAAACATCTATTGAAGTACAATGACGATAAGTTTTTGTGCTTACAAAGTTGTAATCTCAAAAAAATCAAATATCATGTACTTAATTAGGGTGGTTAAGGCAGTGACTTGCCACATTACCCCTCGTGCATCGAGGAACATGCCTCACATGATTTATGTGAGACTTAAGAGTATAGGCATTTTTTTATGAAAAATGCCTTGAGGCATAAACCATACTACCTCAAGGAGTGTTTTGTTAAAACAATGTCAATTCCCTTGGACCTACGAATACAATTGTGCATGATACATATTGGATTTGCAAGATTGAAAGTGGAGGATTTCATCTCTTTATACTAACATCTTATTATAGCTTTAGTGGATCATTGACAATCTGAGACACATACCATTCATATGGCACATCAAGAGATGACCATCATTCTTAAGGATGTGGTAGTCTTGATGTGTCACTCGCGTAATACACATCTCCCTCTTATAGATGTAGAGCTTATTCCTCAAGTCCTCCAACTTGCGGAAAAATCTCATCACATTTGTGCCTTCCCTTCAGAATGGAATGAAGATTAGTAATCAGTGATCATATCTCTGAACACATACTCTAAAGGCCAAGCTTTCTCACACCGAAAAAAAAGAACAAGGAATTTCATCCTCCCCTAAACTCCAAACATCTGACATATGGTCAGATCTAACAGTACAACGTAAAGATTCATGCCATAGGAAAGGATGAAAGCTGCCTGGCTAATCGGAAGAAATGATCCGATCTAGAAGTTGACCTTGAGTTTACCATCAAAAAAAAGAGAAGGTTGTGTATATAAGCTTCAGCTATAGAAGTGGGAAAAGCTGTAGAGGTTCGCTCACTATTGTGGGCCCACCCAATGAAGGCTCAAAATAGGGATACGGTTGCGACAACACCATTTAAGAAGAGCAACACCCCATCTACAAGGGTTGTATCTTTGAAATGTCCATATGAAGACCATATACCAACAAGAAATGCTTTGAGAGGTTTAACTCAAACAACACCCTATCAGAGCCAATGCACTTGCTCATACAATTCCACGCTCGAAAGTCAGCACAGAGAAAGGGGGTTGGTTGCTTAAGAGTAGTGCAACCAGGAACAACCAACTTCATGCTTGTTGCGGATAATGGACGAGATAAAACCTTAGCTCACACAAGAAACATTGCATATCCCGAGCTTAAGGAAACCTCCACAACATTCCCCTCCATAGGTCAACCCAAGACCTCAACACCAGTACCTCATCCTGATAGATATCCATCAGACAAGACCTTTACAACTTCTCCTATATCTCCAAGGGCCATATTCAAAGCAAGGATGTTTCAAGAGAGCAATGGGATGCCTAACACTTAGAAAATGAATCACTACAAGGTTCTTCTTCCCCTAATCGAGAATTGAGGGCACCTCCACATGACAGGAATCTCTCCTGAGTCCTTCTTGGAAAGTAATGCCTCCTTTTCGACGTCGGAAAGAACCCTTGCACAAATAAGGTTGTCTTCCAGCCTCTCGATATCGTTGGAGACGTCTTCCCTTAAAGTATGTGATACCAACGCCTTTGCAGCCTCCATAGCCACTTTTCTATCTCTAAAAGAATCGATGAGGACCTACTATAATGGACTGAAGGAAACTCCCTTAACAATGTCAACAAAGGACTGAGCAAAAGCCGCATGGTCGAAGGTTGTTTTCATCATCTGCATTTTCTGGACTAACTGTCCAAATGTTCAATCGGGCTTTGCTTCTGCAACAACACCTTTTCCCTTAACAACTTGGTCCCTCAAACACTTCTCGCATGACTAAGCGATGGTTGGACACTCTATGTGGAAAGTCATGAAATGAAAAGTCGTATTCCCCGTAGCCCTAGAGCTCTCTTATATAGGAGAAAATCTCTAAGGGAAAATTACATAAAGTAGACTGAAGAAATAGAAAAATATAAATAAAGACAAAGAGATATAAGTATCTCAATACTCCCCCTCAAGCTGGAACATATATGTCTATCATGCCCAGTTTGGAACAACAACAATGAAAAGGACCCCTTGCAAGAGCTTTGGTAAACATGTTTGCAATCTGATCGCCTGAAGCAACATGAGAAGTGGAAATAACCCCCTTTTGGATCAAATCACGGGTGTAATGACAGTCTACTTCAATGTGCTTTTTTCTCTCATAGAATGCTGGATTATTAGCTATGAACATAGCCGCTTGATTATCACATTTGAGATGCATAGGAAGAGGCACCTCAATAGTTAGTTCAGTCAGGACGGACTTGACCCACATCATTTCTGAGCTTCCTTAGGCCATGGCCCTATTTTCTGATTCGATGTTGGATCGAGGAACAACTGTCTGTTTCTTACTCTTCCATGAAACCAACGAGCTACCAACAAACACAGTGAAGCTTGAAGTGGACTTTCTGTCCTTGGGGCACCCAGCATAATCCGCATCTGCACATCCAGTAACTGTGAGAGACGTATCTCTATTGAAAAGAAGGTCTGCACCTGGAGAAGACTTTAGATATCTCAAGATCATGCAAACGACATCCATGTAAGCATGTCATAACCTGGTTGACTCTGCTCACAGCAAATAATATATCAGGCCGAGTAATAGTAACATATAACAACTTTCCTACTAGCTCTCTATATCGCCTCTTATCCACCTCGGAGTCATCATCATGGAGCCTAGCATTGGTATCCATTAGTGTAGTGGCATGTCTGCATCCTGCCATGCCAGTCTCAGATAGGAGATCAGTAACAAACTTCCTTTGTGTCATAACCATACACTGCTGATTTCGTGTAAACTCCAAGCCAAGGAAGTAACATAGCTTGCCAAGGTCCTTGATCACAAACTGTCGTCCAAGGAAATCCTTAGTTGCCTGAATGCCATGTTTATCGCTGCCAGTAACAATGATGTCATCAACATAAACTAGAACAACAACGGTACCTTTCTGAGTTCTCTTAACAAAAAGAGAATGATCTGCAGTAGATCTGATAAACCCCTTCTGTTCAATCAACTCTGAGAGCTTCTGAAACCAAGCCCTCGGACTCTGCTTAAGGCCATTGGCCTACATTAAACTCATAAACTGCATGGCCCACAGTTCATAGTTTGTTCCATCCATTTTGACGATGGGCGCTAGACCTTTGAAGGCACCCAGGGATGGAACATCAGCTTTGTTGTCGAACATGATGACAACAATCTCCAAGATTGGGTCTGCAACAAGTAAGACATGCATAGACAATGACATGTGGGAAGATGGTTATGGGTGCAGACTCATACCACAACCTCTTCCATTCTTTTGGAGGCTCTTTTTGAGTACCTAGGGTGTTTTTAGTTGATCACATCACACCCTAGACACCCAAGAATGGGCCTAAAAAAAGACGGACAGGAGATGGCAGCAACGGGCAGAGCCAGCGGTGGCGGATAGCGACGGACAGGGCCAGCGGTCGGTGGGCTGCGGACAGGGCCGACGGCGGGCAAGCCGGCGAGCTGGAGCAAGCAGGAGCACCAGCAATGGCCTGCCACAGGGCTGCAACCCGTAGTCCTCGAGAACTGGGCAACAACGACGCTCGGGATATGGGCTACGGTAGCGACAACGCGGGCACGGGTGCGCGCTAGGGTTTTGGTGAGGCAGGGCTCTAGGGCACAGGCTCCGGTCTAGGACCGTCGCTCTGATACCATGTGGAAAGTCATGAAATGAAAAGTTGTATTCCCCATAGCCCTAAATCTCTCTTATATAGGAAAAAAACTCTGGGGAAAATTACATAAAGTGGACTGGAGAAATAGAAAAATTAAAATAAAGACAAAGAGATATAAGTATCTCAACACTCCACAAGAGAAACAACGAGGCACAATCAAGCTAATCACTACATAGTAACCATCACTTCTACATCGAAACAAATCACATGTTAACCATTAGATTTATGGTGGCTCACCATATGCCAATGATGATCTTTCTCCCACGCAATTTGTTCGGTGGCCCTCTCATTCCTCAACCATCCCCTTCAGCGATCCTCGAGCAGTGAGTGATTGCTCCCTACTTCTTCTGATGCTCACCTCTTTGATAGGTGGCCCTCTCTTTCCTCTTCCCCTCTACTATGTTGCTTCTCCTCCGAAACCCCTAAGAGATAGAGAATCGACAGCGAGACTAGCCGTGCTCCCAACCTTCAACCACATGAGTTGTCCTCAATAATCACCTCTTGAGAACCCCTCAAAAACCCTAGCCTTGTTAAATATGCAGTGCGATGCGAATCTATGTAGGAGAATAAAATTCAATCAAATCCTCAAATAGAATATACATGCAAACGGAGGATATTGCAAACTAAAAAGTAGTGGAAGTTAAAATACGTTCGACAAAGTAAATTAAGCTTTCCAAAGGATTATCCTTAAACTATACTCAAAAGATAAAAGGAAAAGCGTTGTATGGGTTGTGATTTTAATGGTTAGTTCATATGGGAGAAAGGGAGGATCCAAAATAACACTAACCACGAGTAGAAAACAAATGAATGGCTAGAAAAAAATGACTTAAAATATAACCAAGAATTGAAAACAAATGAATTTCTAGAAAGATTTAGCTTAAAATTATGTTGGATAAATGTTGTGCTTTGATGAGTAGCTTTAGGAGAGATTATATAGGCTAATAGGCATATGAAATAATACATAAGCTTCTGACAATAAAAACATAATGATTAGATATTTCAATCTTAATTGGTTAAGGGTACATGTATAGTGTGAGTGTAGGTATACTGAATAGAAAATCATACTAAATAAAACCAGTGCACATGCTTAAACAACGAACAGCTATAAATGATGCTACTGTTCACATCTGATGTATTCATGTAAACTCAAGATGGATATGTGTGCTTAGGTGTACGTGTACCACTATCAAAGTCGTCCCCATATCCATGCTAGAAAAAGTGTGCAATGAGGATTAAGAATCAATGGGTATGATCCTAGTCAGGTGCATATAATATATGCATGACTTTGAGAAGCTTATTGAACTTTTCTAAGCTTAATATAACAACTAAAAAAGATCAGACAAGGTGTCAAGCCTTCATGTTATTTGAGTCAGAAATCCTATGTATCTTGTTGCATTGAATATCTTTTTAGCTTTTTCTCTCAAGCTTTGCATGAGCTTCTTCTAATCAACATCATTCTACAAAAAATTGCAGTAATCCTCACATACAAACATATTCATATTTACACTAGACCACTATAAACCTTTTAAATATATATATTAATCCTTGTCTCTAAGCTCCATCAAGTGTAAAAACATAAACTTCACTGAAATTTGAGGGGTCACAATGTATATACGATAAAGAGAGGGACACAAGTGCAACTGCAATATTTTGTAGAGGAACATGTATAAAAATCCCTTGTTAATTTCCCCTGTGATGCTTTGTTGGATGCTTTTACCTTTTATAAATTAATAGGATGAAGTGATAGAGGCCTTATCTGGCTGGTGTAAGCCAGGCAGGCTTTATTGATGAGACAACCTTAATGGTTGTTAAAGGGAAGAGGCCTATCGCCTTAAAAATGGAGTACAAGTTGATGGTAGGCCATACTTTGTACATCCTACAGGTAATGGAAATCACTCCTCCGCCGCCTCCGACGAAGAGGGTTGCAGTTGTTCGTTACGCGATGGCCGGAGAGCCATGCTAGTGCAGGCGGAGTTTGAAATCGTGGAGATCACGGATAGGCTCACGGATTTCAGGGTGAAAGTTGCAGCGAGTCCCCAACGGAAGATCATGATTAGTGATGGAGACTGGATTCTTTGGGATCTTTTAAGCCCTTCCCAAGCACTGTTACAATTAGGGAATAGAGTTTTGAGTCCTAATAACAATGTGGCAAAAATTTTAGGTGGGCTTTAGAAATTGTCATAGATCCGACCCGCTCTATTTTTCCGTCCGATGACAGGTTGGGCTCCTCCAATCCAGTTAGGGACCTGGCTACACTCAAAAGGGTATCCAAGTGTAAAGTTGTTCTGTCTAAAGCAGTGAATGAGTCGGTCATTCTTTCAGCGGTGGAGGAGGGTTTCGCACCTGAACCCAATATCGATGAACTGTTATCTAAAGTGTCAAGGAAAAACCTCTCGCTCATTGTTGGAGATCAATTCCTGAGAAGTCTGTGAAGGAGATGGCGCCTAAAGCCACTTTGGCATAAAATCGAGGTCTAAAGCGAGACCACCTTCCATCGCTCGGTACGGGACATCCTTGTTGAATATGGATCATGCTGCTGAGTTGGCTGAGAGCTCTGCAAATGATATCATACCTGGCAAGAAGCTAAAAGGTATAGAAAGAGTAAACATAGGTCCTCCCAACCTATTGTCCCTCCTGGGGGTGTACAGGAGCCTCCGAAGAGGATGACCGGGGTCTTGTATAGTCAGAAAATCGAGCAAGCTGAAGATGTGAGCAGAAAAATTCTACTTCATGGGATATTTGCACAATTAGAGAGTGTGGTTCCAACTATAGGGAGCAACACAGTTCCCAAATGAAGGTGATCTAGTGAAATGTCAGCTAGAGAAGTGGAGACCAATAGGATCATTGTTGAATGGGTGGTATGGAGATATTGTGATGCTCTGGGAAATGAAGATTTGAGCTGGACAGACCTATTATGGAGTTTTATCAGGATACCTGCTCTTTCTAAATTCAAAGCAACATATGTGGTTGGTAACGTAGGAGAAACCATTTTTGTCTGGAAGAATGAAAAGTTTGATGCCATCTCCGAGTTCACAGACATTTATGCAAACATCAGTGCTGTAAACAAGGCAAAATTGTGAACCGATGGTGATCTCATGTGTATATGGCCCAACAGACCCATTTATGAGCGCTTTTGTGGACCACTTTCTGAGAGGTCATAGAGAGGTTCCATGCTATAACATGCTTGTCAGTAGAGATTCAATGTGACACTAATGTCGTCTAATCGTCCACAGCTCCATGAGGGTCAGGATCCGGGATCGTGTGAATTTGTCGTATTAGTTGATCGTTTCTATGTAGAAAATGTCATTCTTCATGCCAAGACTCTCCTCCTCGAGTATTGGCTTTTGCAGTGATTTTCTTAATCCATTAATTCAATATACGTGGGACGGACACCTTTGTGTGTTTCCCCCTTTTTTGTCAAAAAAGATTATGGATTTCAAGAATGAAAATTAAACAATGGTTGGTGATTATTCCTTTAATTATGACATCAGTACATCATATTTTATGGTGAGTGCCTTAGACGATATGGAGTTTTGGTTCCTTATAGCGCCCCTTGCCTTCAATAACATCTACGCATTAGCAAAGTTTAACTAACCTAGTCAAATGTCAAATTTGATCTAAGATCTAACTTTTTTCCATTTAAGTGAGACAGCTACATTAATTTATTTCCCTACAGTCAAATGTCAACTCAATCCTAGGTTCTACCGGGTTTAAAACATTTATTAAAATGTAAGTTCAATAATAGTTCCGTATTTTTAGCAAACAAATATGTTTTTAATATAAAAATCAGTGTTGCAATCCCACGTATATCTCAAATGTTACTGTCACTATAATACTACAAAAATCGGCAGTGGCCTAGAAGAAAACCTTCCATGATGGTGCATCTCAATTTGGGAAGATCCCAATCCAATATCTACAACCCACATGCTTATGCTTTATTTAATTTTCCCAAAATCATGGTTCTTCCCTTACATTGGAAAAAACTTCGAACAAACAGAACTTCGTTGACTTCAAAAAGAGGAAAAGTAAATAAACCTTCTCCGAGAAGAAGCGTATTCCTTTTTCTGGATAATCAGCTTCATAAGTTTCACCTAACAAGGGATTAAATGGTTTACAAGATCGTCCCTCCGTGGATGCATACCCAGAGACTGCAAAAGCAGCTACATTCAGAATTCGCATGAGGTTGTTCCCCTGCAAAAGTTGCACATCAATTTGGGAGAAAATGGAAAGCTGTAGAGTTGAAAAATATTCAGAAACCATAATTCCATAGCATATCACCACAAGGGAAGTTAGATGGGCATTCACTAAAATGATATTTAATAACAGCTTTCCCTAAGTATTTCAAAACTTTACATTAGCCATACTAATAAAAATATATTTAACATAAGTTTGCAAGAAATTAATATTTGGGAATTTATATCTAATTTTAACCATAGAAGTGAGAATTTGTTGCTTCTATGAAGGAATTTTAATGCATTATGTAGAAAACATTGATTTGGAGAAGGCTTATGATTAAGTTCCACAGGAAATCTTGTGGAGAGTTTTGGAAAAGAGACAAGTGCATGTCGTGTACATTAACCTTATAAAGGATATGTATGATGGTGCCTCAACTTGTGTAAGGATCTAGTGTGGGAAGACTGACTATTTTGACATCAGCATCGATATGCATCAAGGCTCGGTTTTGAGTCCTTCTCTTTTTACTTTGACTATGGACAAGTTGACTAGCCACATTCATAATGAGATACCTTGGTGCATGCTGTTTGCCGATGATATTGTATTGGTCAATGAGACTAGAGATGGACTAAATGAGAAGCTAGAGGCTAGGATATATGCCTTGAAACTAAAGAATTGCATATAAGTAGGCCTACGACTGAATATATGGAGTGCACTTTTGATGGGAACAATGATGAAGGAATCGAGGTTAAGATTGGCGAATATAACATTAAGAAAGATCTTTTTAGATACTTGAGATCGATTTTGCAACATAATGGGGAAATCAATGGGGATGTTACTCATAGAATAAATGCAGATTGACTAAAGTGGAAAGGAGACTCCATTGTTCTATGCGAGAAGAAAATTCCTCTGAAGATCAAGGGAACATATTACAAAGCAACTGTAAGACATGCCATGGTCTATAGATCTCAATGTTGGCAGGTGAACCAAAGAAATGTGCAAAGGATGATAGTAGCAGAAATGAAATTGCTACGGTGGACGTATGGTCATACACGAAAAGATCAGGTGGAGAACAATGTGATCAAAAGGAAAGTTGGTATAGCTCCGATTGAGAATAAGATGAGATAAAACCGCTTAAGGTGATTGGACCACTTGCAAAGGAGGTCCCTTGATGCACATGTTACAAGATGCGAGATTTGGGATGTTGAGCCGGTTTAGAGAGGGTGATGAAGGGATCTTAATTACTTGGATCTAAGTTCGAGAAGGACCCAAAATAGATCTGAATGGAGACAAAAATTCCATGTAGTTGACCCTACTTAATGTGGGAGAAGGTATTGTTGTTCTAGTATGTAGAAAACAATGAAGACAAGTGAATCACAAAATACAAGGATACAAGGAAACCCATTATCTACATAAGGGAAAATTTATGGGAGGAAATAACCTAGCACACTTACAACAAAAAAACTAGACACTACCCCTCAAGTTGGGCATAGAAATCGAGCATTCCCAACTAGCTTAATTTTTTTCTCCAAAGTGAGGACAACAACAACTTGTTCTACAGTTTTTATGTAGTCAATCATCTCTCTTAAGTGGTAGTCAATCTCAATATGCTTAATTCTATCATGCAAGATAAGATTGCTTAACAAACTTATAGTATCTTGTCATCATCGAATAATCCATAGGTAGTTATATAACTATTCCAATATTTGGGAGTGGTATTAACCTGCAATATATATGCAACTCCCATCGCAACAGTTTTATACTCATCTTCAACACTGGACCTTATATACACATATTGCCTTTTGCTACTACAAAATATATTATTTCCACCTAAATATATGTAATACCTAATTGTGGAGTTTTGAGTATCAATGCATCATGCCCAATCATCATCAACATAATCCTTAATCTCAAGCACCACATCCATGGTGAAGATGAGTCATTTCCCAAGGATGTTCTTTATGTAACATAGGATGCATTTCACTGCCTTCAAATGTACACCAATAAGAGTATGTATGAATTAGCTAACCATATTGACAATATAGGTGATGCCAAGTGTGGCCAGAGTAAGAACGACCTCCCTGCAAGTTATCAGCAGTAGCCATTAGGATCTTGGTCAAGTCATTTTCCATCATTGATGATCAACTTGTGACCTCGCCCAATAGGAGTAGAGGTGGGTTTAAATTCCAACTTCGCAAATTATATATGATCGGGAAAAGCCTAAAGTATTTGGATACATTGTCAGCAAGCAAGTGAAGGAGAAGAGCTTCAAGCTAAGAGGGAATTAGCTAGGAGGGATGGGATAAGCTGAGGCGGGGTAGTACATGTGCTCTTTTTTACTATGCACGCTACTTCAATTAGTTCTTGGCTGCCGGTGAAGTAATGTCTTGACCTCATGGCCCAAAATGCCCATTTTGCCAACATGTCAGTGACCCAACAAAATGACATATTGGTGGCATGCCACTGACATATCGTCGAAACCAACCTCAAATCAATGCAGCAAACAACAAAAGTATAAAGAACCTCGAGCGAAATTTACCATTTCCCTGACATACATTTCGATGGCTTGACGAAATCGAATGTCGATGAATTTCGCCAACATTTGGAGCCATGCTTGACCTAGAATTGAACTCTTTGCTTCTTAGCTCATAGCCTCATACAACTGAGAAAGACTCCGATGCGATGTCGAAGCTTTTCACTGAAATTGGGCAGTTTCCTCCACGCCTATATAATTTTTTCTGTCCCCCTATAATCTAGTCCTACATACCTATATCTAGGTCGTCGCTCGTTTTAAAAAATGGCAAAGCCTTCTCCCACTATAAGTAGGGTCGGCTACATGATTGCTCAAATCCATGTTGAAAGATTCGACTATTTTTTACGATGGCTGTCGACTACCTAACGCAACCCCCACAAGGAGGGATTTGAACCCTGGTCTTTTGGGTTGTATGCGCATGGCACTACCATCAGACCATTTAAGTGGGTACGGTTGGTCACTTATCTTCCGAGAAAAAAATATCTTTCTCTTCACATCTCTGATGAAGGAAAGTGGTCAACTATGTGAATTAGTCGGAGTCCTCAGCTAGGAATGATTATTCTTTTTTATGAACTCCCTGAGCAGGCCCGCGGGTTTGCCTACTTGACTGATGAAAGCACCTCAAAATTCCGCTATATAATACAAGCAAATTTTGATACTATATCTAGAAAGAGTCAGGATGATTTCTAAAGTATACAATAATTTGTGTGACACCCTAATATATAATTGAAGGATATATAAATGCGACATTTGAAAGGAAAGGGTGTTCATCGTGAAGATGCGCGTCCAAAAAACTTCACCATTTAATCATAAAGTAAAGTACAAGGCTAAAAGGCCAAAAAACCTACCAAGAGCTTCCCAGTTTATTTAAATAGATCAAGATTATATTCTTCCCGTAAAGAAGAAAGCTTTAGTTGACCTTGCAATCTTAGCGACCAGAAAAATATTTCAGATACCCAATGATGTAGCGTGAAATTGGGAAGTCTAAAATAGGATCTGTCGTCAATTTATTTCCGTCCAATTTTAGTCGCATATGATCTCTAAAGTTGACTTGGTTATTTAAGTAGTTTTTTAGAAGTCTAACTAGAATTTCTTAAGATTTGTTTTTATTTTTTATGTTATGGAATTCCATCCCACTATATAAAGGGGCTATTAGACATTGTTTAAGGGAAGACTCGAAATATTTTACAATTGGAGTTTCTCCATTCCCTCTCCTTTTTTTCTTCTACCTCCACGTGCATCTTTGTGCTTCTCTTCATCTCTAAAAATCACATGCAACAAGTGTGTTTCCCATTCTTTCCCTCATTCGTTCTATTTTCCTAGTACATACGATTTTCAAGTTACGCCAATTAGTATCAAAGCATGACATCAAAATTGTTCCTACAATTTGACGCTCCATCAAGACATGCAGGCAATCTTGTCATACATGGCCAAGAAATCCTCTACTCTTTAATTTGACAGTTTACAACAAACAAGGGGATCTACACCCCCACATCTCAGACCTCCACAACTCTAGACTACTTATTTACAACTAAGGCGGACATGTGAGGAAACATGTCACATATGGCTCCTCCTCAGTCCAATTGTCCTTCCTCAATGGAATTAATTCTGGCAAAATCGAACAAATTCCCCTCTAGAAAGTAGAGGGGGAAGCCACAGTATCCATGCACAACCAAACTCAAGGAGGGCTTATAAATAGATTTGATTATTCTGGAAAGCAACTCTGATTGGTCTCCCTAGATTATGATAATCCACATTGCAAGCAGGGCTTTATTCATCTCATACAGCCGCAAGACTCCCAGACCCTTCTTTATAGATCATGCCATCGCATCCCATCCGATCAAAGGAATCCCCAAGTGTTCTCAATACAAGTCCCAAAAGAATTGTTTTATCAAATATTTGAGATGTTGGCTTCAAAAAAATAATATTTGAGATGCTTAAGAACACCAAGGGGCAACACACGGGAAGATAAGGAAAACATAGGAATAGCTGAGAACTGTTTGCATAAGTACCAACCTTCCACCCTTAGAAAGACAAGACAAAACATTGTCCTATGTATCATCTTCTTTTCAATTTCTCAATCATCGAAAGCCAGTTCATCTACCTCATATGGCTACATATCAATGGCAATGCAACATAAGTAATAGGTGGACTCCTCAAGGTCCCTAAAACCTCCTCACACACATCCAATTCCTTCGATGCCAAGATGAAGGGTACAAACGTTGACAGATCACCAAAAAAGTCAAGTACCGCATGAATGCCTTTGCATTCAAAAAACCCCATTCAATGAAAAGTATAGTGTCATCAGCATATTGCAAACCAGGTTCACAATATCATCTCTGTTAAACCCCTTGATGACGTTCTCCTCAGTTGCTAGCTTTAACATGACAGATAGCGCATCTACCACCACATCTCAAATAACAAAAGGACCAGCAAACACCCATGTTTGATCCCTCTCTGTGGATGGAAGAAGCCCCTTTCACGTCAACCATTTACTAAGACAGGATAAGAAGTTGTATTGTTACCTTTTCGTCAAACAAAACCTGTTCTGGAATTCCCTCTGGACGAAAGAAGCCCAAATAAGCTGCCAAACCATGCAATCATAGGCCATTGAAAAGTCAAGCTTTTATGGCAGTCTAGTCATCTTTCTCCTCCAATCTGCCACGATCTCCGATGCCATTACCATATTGTCAAGCAATTGACAACCTGTAATGAACATTGTTCAAAAAGGAGACACTTCAAAATCAAGAACGCTCTGGAGCTTGTTCGCCAAAATCTTAGCCAAAATGAGACAAATTGCATTTAACAGGAATATAGGCCTAAAATCTTCAACTCTCTAAGCAGCTTCCTTCTTTGGAGGGAGGAAGATCGAGGATCAACTCAATCTTTCAGTTCCAAGGTTGTCACTCCAAAACTCCATGAGAAAGGTCATAGCATCCCCTTCCACCAAATCCTGAAATTCTATAAGAAAAGATCAGTACTCCATACAGTTTGGAAGATCCATCAATGTTAAGATCGAAGACGACAACACAAATTTCTTCTGCACAAAAATCATTGATGAGCATTATCCAATTGATCCTATGAAAGTCTCTATACCCCTCTACCCAACCACTAAACAACCATAGCAGGGGACTGTCTGTTGGTGGTCCTAAAGTGTGCCACCATAGCCTCACCCCCCGTGATATTACCTTGGATCTATTCTCCCCACATCCTAATTACATGTATGAAATTCCATCTCCTTCCACGAACCATGGCATGAAAAAACTGTGTTGGCATCCAACTGCTTGAGCCACAACCTTCGTTGTGATCTTTACCTTCATTATACCTCTCTCTTCATGTCTTCTTTGAGGATGATTTTTTGTTGTGTTCTTCTTCTCTACATGTATTTTTCACATAGATCCCGTTTATCCTCAGCACCAACTAGTCGAGTGATATCCTCAGTTGCCTTAGACTGAAGCTCCTCCAGCATTTGGCCAATATAAGTCTTGAAAGCCACAAGGCTTCTTCTCAAGCCATCAATTTGTTGTGCTAATCTCTACGTTCTCAACCCCTCCACCTATTATAGAAGGTCAAACAATGGCCACCGTCTCTAAATCCCTCCTTTAACAGCCATGTTCTCGCAAATCTGACCATTAATCTTGGGCGGTATATTTCACCCGAATTCCAACAAACATGTCTATGGTCCGGTCGGGATCACGATTAGGGGTGTTGATAGAATCGAATAGCTTTGAATCCACATATATTCATATTCAATTCATTATAAAATCTTCGAATCCGAACTCGAATCGAATTTCAAGCAAATTCTCTGGTTTGGATTCAAATTCAATTCGTTATAAGTTTCTGTAGAGATATTTTTATGTTACAGTATTGTTTCTTTTGTATTTCTATTTCTTTCATCTATATTATGTAATTTACCCTTCAGGTCTATCCCTTATATAAGAGAGAAAGGTAAGAAATATCATGATATATCGGCAATATATCGCCGATATATCAGTATCAGTGAGAATGGGGTATCAATATTACCTCCCCTTTTGATTTATCGGATTTCGACAATATGGCACCGATTACCGATGATATACCATGGTGTCGGTGATATATCGCCGATATATGGAATCTGACTACAGTGCTTTCCACCCATATCGCCCCTATTTCGCTCAAACTCTGTCGCTCACTCCTCTTCAAGGTTATCCAATGTCCCTTCCTCGCTTCTTTGAGGAAAACACTAGATCTTCTCCATGTTGAATGGGTGGAATTTTTAGGGGTTTTGTTCATATTGGTTAGGTATTGAATATTCTATTTGAAGTATTTGGTGAGATATAGGGGGAATTAATTTGGAGATTTTGAGTTTTGTTGTGAAATTAATTAAGTTGTGAAAGGAGAAACTTGGATCTCATGTTCTAGACATAGAAAACTAGATTTTTATGGTGCTTTATGTTAACTAAAAATTAGTAATTTATTAATTCCGTAAATTAAACATTAGATCTATAATTTATTTTTATGTTTTGTGTCTCATGCATGGTTTGTCATGAAATTGGTATCTTCTCCGACTTCTACAGATCGTGCCTCCTCTTCCTCCACAGAGATCGCCTCATACTCTATCATCATCATCTCGAAGATCTCAAGCCAGTACTCCGCAGCCTCGTCGTGCCACTCATGATACCGGATCTAGTGCTGCTTATCCTCGTTTTGAGATACTCATAGGCATCGATGACCCTCAGTACAGGAAGTATGTGATAGATTACAAGGCTATGTACTTGTACATGACATGGGAGAACTACTATGAGTTCATTGATTCGACGATGCGATATGAGAGATAGTCGGCAGTGGGGCCATACAGATCCATCACAGAACTCTTGGTTCTAAACCCTCATGACCATGTAATATCTTTTATAATATTACATTGATTTAAAAATTTCCATTTATTTTTGTGAATTAAAAAATATTTAGTTGTTGTAAGTCGGTAATTAATTCTTTACTTCACTAGAACGGTAGAACCTTGTCCCAAGCTGAAAGTTATTTATATAAAGAAACATTGTCTCATTGATCACTTATATTTTTTGAATCAAATGACTCATCTCAATGCCATTCAATGTCTTCCACGAACAAAAACATGTGTTATAAGTGTGGTTAACTTGGCTACTTTGATTTCAATTCCAATGTTTATGAATCACCAATCAACTTTAACAACGATATGCTCGATATGGTTGATATGTGTGATATAAGGGTCATAGATTATTGATATATGTTATCTAAGTATATATTTATAATTTATTTAGTATTAAAGAACTTGGATGAACTCCATTTCCAATATGTATACGTCAGCAATCAATATTAACAGTGATATATTCAATAAGGCCGATATGTGTGATATATGGGATATAAATGACTAGCATGGGTGATATAAGTGTGTATTTGTAGGTTATTTATTGTTTTAATAACTTGGATGATCTTAATTTGCAAAAAAAATGGCAAAAAAGGAAGTTTCTTAGCCATTTCTGACATTTCCACCAATATCGTCGATATATCCCGATATATCCTTTTTCCAGGCTGGCTGACACGATATCGATATTCCGCACTATGTAAGAGAGCCCTAGGGTTACTTTGAGTACATAGATTAAACATTTCTTCCAACATGGTATTAGAGCGACAATCCTAACCGGAGCTCTTAAACCCCAAAACCCTAACCCCACTCGCAACCCTCTCCTCTCTCTCCAGCGGCCGCCGCCGCCGCATCTAGCCGCTCTCCAACGGTCGCGACTCGTTGCACCTCATAGCTCTCTAATGGTTGCCATTGCCGCATCTCGTCACTTTCCAGTGGCCGTCGCATGTTGTACCTCGTAGCCCTCAAGAGGTTGCCGCTGCACATCCAGCGACTGTTGCCGCACCCCCTCTCGCCACTACCACTGATCCAACGGTTGTTGATGCCTTATGGGTTGCTACCTGCGGCTCATTGCCCTCTCCTAGGGCTTCAAGAATGTGATTGCATGATCGTGTTGGCCTGATTTTGGCATCTCTTCGATGATTTCATATTAGTATATCACCCGTTGGTGCGAGGCACATTATAGGTTGATGGGATTGGTTGCACTTTAAATCTATACATACAACCACTTCCATACATGTCTGTGTAGACAAATTTCTTTGGTCTGCAAGCCTCAGTCTTTGTATCCGGTAGTATGATAGAAAGCAAAGTTTATATGCCGCCACAAACACTTTTCGAGGTCCAATGCCAATAGTGAAGATGGACGGACGAATTATGAACTATGGGTCATGTAGTTCATAAACCTAATGCAGTCTACATGGGTAAGAAACGTATGCTTACCGAAGCGGAGACGGATGATAAGACTGGGTGAACTTCTCATGAGAGGCTAACGATGCTTATGCACGAGTGTGGTTCTCTGGTACACTGACAGTAGAGATCGTCAATGATGTTCTGCATCAACCCACCGTCAAGGTAATGTAGGACATTCACGTATTCTCAGACGAAAAATGAGAAGATTATGCAGCTACAACATGACATATTCACAGTAAAGCAGAATGGGTGTCCCCTTCATTCTCTGTATACGTCTCTTCGCAGCATGTCTGAAAAGCTTAACAGCTTCATGCCTATTGCAACCACCCAGAGCAACAGAAGATATATAGGAACCCCATTATTGTTGGCATGTTTTTAGCAGCACTTAACCGGAGTATGATGATGCTCGCTCATAGATACTTACGGATGCCACCATTCCTCCCATGGAGGAGGCATACCGCGGGCTTAGCAAGATCGATGTTCCATCATTTGTCTGGGCGATAGTCTTGGCGATGTGTTATAGTTGAGTTTGGCTAGAGTTGAGATCAATTACAATTGAGTTGGCTACAGTTGAACTTGGTACAGAATCATTAATAATTGCCAATCATCAATCATCGACAATCAATCGGATCTTGGAACCACTACTACGAGTGATAGGAAAAGCTAGTGGATGTGTTGAGAACTTAGTTAGGATGCATTATACTCCACCGCATGCCTACGGAGGCACCCAACCCTAAGGTACTTTTCACGCCTTAGAGTCATAGTGTGAGGTCACACTCAAAAGACCACAAACTATCCACTAGACTTGAGAAATTAGCCATATTTAAGGATCATATTAGAAACTCATCGTCATCAATACCAAGATCCATCAACATGATCTCTAAATGATAAAAAGATAATAACCTACATATGGACCTTTAATTAATATATTGATAATGCTATATAAGAAAGACTATGAGGTGATGGGTGAATATGGGATATAAATACAGAGCAGCTTGAAAATCATTATCCACGCAAGTAGCTTGTAAATTTTAAATATCAACGACATTCTACTTGCTTTCTTTTGCTTTCTTTTGAAACCACTAAATTAGTTGTTATTTTTTTATATGATGGATTGTATGCAATAATTGTTGACATTCTTTTGTTCCTTGCATGTGTGACAAACAAAGAGCATGCATCGCAGTAGCTGCCTGATGATTCCGAGCATTCGATGTTATACGCGACGGTATACTTGTTACAGTTTATGTACATAATATTGTATATGTTTTTCTTTCTCTTATGATATATTTTGGGATACATGTATGCTCTGTCAACTTCTTTGGTTAATGTAATATATATATATATGGAAATTAATGAAATGTGAATCGGTGGCACTTGTTGTTGGCTATGTGGTTGTTTACAATAATTCTGAATGTCATTAAGAAACGCAAAAAAAATCCCCTAAATTTTGGTAACCTAATGCGATCCATTGCGAATACAATACTGCAAATCATGTGTAAACGGGTAACCCGGATCCCAAGGCATCACATTTATTCTCCCGTCTTTAGTAGTCATTAGTAGACCGTAGAAAGCACCATGTCATCAATTCTAATTTCATTCATACCTTACAGGTAGCAACCATAAAGGGAGGATAAAATAAGAATGGCCACCAACTCACTTGAGTAAAACCATGCAACATGCCCTCAAGAGGTAGGTTGTCTTCCAACCACCTTGTAAAAAAATGGTAAACCATACAAGCGAGAAAATATTAGCAAACGGAGTATTCAAAGCCCTCCCATAGTCCCCGACCACCATATCAGAAAGATCGACAAGGGATGAACGTTGACTTGTTTGTATCACTCTATGGTCTGATATGTTACTAAAAAATCCAAGAGCGTATATCACACACACATATATATGTACATACTTCTAATGGGATATGGTCTTTCCATCCATTACGAAGGCCAATAATATGGTTCATTAGATTAGCATGTAGTTTCCATCTACAATTCTCATTAAAATATCTTTCTCATCCTTAAACGGATTATGAAACTAGCAATATCTCGACAAAAATGGAATTTATGGAAATGGAATTATGGATTCACGCTTTACTTCGAACCAATGTTTTCCTCATAAATTATTTTTTGTCGCTACATTTTTGTTTCCAAAAATGCATCAGAAAGCACATCTTCAAGGAATTTAGATGCAATGGCATTAAATTATTCTTAAATTATTGTTTAGATTTGGTGGAAATCTTATGCACATTTATATTTAGATATAATAGGTTTGTATAATGAGTTTCTTTTTTATACCAAAATCTCTTAAATAATCCAATTTGTTAACATAAATACACTTTTTGTTTGATCAAAAATTCCTTAAAAGTCCTCCCTTAAAATAGCAACAGGCGTTGCGATATGATTTCGATTTGTACAATACCTTACTAATTTAATAGAAGTAGGTTATGTTTTGTATTTAAATATCTTGAGTTTGTAGAACGAGATACTTTTTTTGTACACCAAAATCATGTAAGGATATAATATACTCACATGATATCAACCTTCCTTTTGGTCCGAAATTTCGTTAATAATCCTTCCTTAAAATTGGGAACATATGGTTAATTCAAATCGAGTTTGTATAATAGAGTGGTTTTGATCATATCCGTTGAAAGTGAATCTAATAATCAAATGTCGTGGCCTTCATTAAGGATGGAAGGACCATGTCCCATTGTAAGGGCCCCCTATATGTGTATATATATGTAGGGCTTAGCACGCACATCTTCATGGGGATAGTTGCTTGAGGTCTACACATGCAACTAATCCCGTCTATGTCATTGTAGAAAAAGCTCATCTTCGGTCAATCGCTCCAGTCTTTCATCTCCAGTATGTCAGAAAGCAAGGCGGATATCCCATCTATTGGCACCTTTCGTGGTCCAGCGCCTATTGTCAAGATGGACGGTACAAACTATGAACTGTGGGCAATGCAGTTCATGAGTATGATGAAGTCAACAGGTAAGAAGAACATTCTTACCGAACCGGAGCCCGCAGAGAAGACTGGAGCTAATTCCTCTTGGGAGGCTGATGATGCATATGCCAAGGTTTGGCTATCTGGTACGTTGGCTATTGAAATTGCCAATGACATCCTACATCAACCCACAACCAAGGACATGTGGGATATTCTGGCGGCAACATACTCTCAGGCGAAGAACGAGACGAAGATTCTACAACTTCAGCATGACATATTCACAATCAAGCAGAATGGTCGCCCTTTACATTCTCTCTATACATCACTAAGAGGGATGTTCGAGAAGCTTTATAGCTTCATGCCTCTTACTGCCACGCCAAAATAGCAGAAGACGTACAGGAATGCGACCATGGTGGGTGTGTTCCTGGCTGCACTCGATCCAGAGTATGAGGCGGCACGATCACAGATTTTGGCTGACTCAACTATTCCTCCCATGGAGGAAGCATTTCATAGATTGAGTCGGATCACAGTTCCTTCCACAGCCAGGAGTCAGAATTCATCAGTTATGGCAGCTAACAGAGGTCGCGGATTTCATCACCAGGGCCGTGGACGTGGACCTCGTGGAAGGGGTGGCCGCACTAGGCCAACATGCACCTACTGTCACCGAGTTGGACACAATGAAGATACATGCTACTCGAAGCATGGTTTTCCTGCATCCGCACGAGCTGCTGAACAGATAGAGCCTCCATCTGCTGCTACTTTAGACCAACGGTTCGATGATCTAGTTGCCCGCCTGTAACATCCGGGAATTTGCGTAAACCCGAACTCGTCCGATTTTGGGT
The DNA here is from genome assembly GCA_037367405.1 of Ottelia alismoides. NCBI lineage: Eukaryota > Viridiplantae > Streptophyta > Magnoliopsida > Alismatales > Hydrocharitaceae > Ottelia > Ottelia alismoides. The sequence continues at coordinate 453,865 of JAZKJV010010005.1, read as the reverse complement.
CTAATGAACCCAAAAACGTTGTAGGTCAATACTAAACAACCTAAAACGACCAATTAATCATGAATAAAAAGTCGTTCGGACGAAATCGACCAAAAATCGGTCCCTCCGTAACGCGCGCCGTGAAAAGCCGCGACACAAATTCGGAAACCGCGAAACGAACCGAGACCGTCATTAGATCTGATTCGACGATACAAGACCAACGGAATCGACCGTTCGTCAATCGGAGGTCGTCTGATATTTTCAATTCGTAAAATTTAATCTTAAATAAAAATCGTATCCGGAAATTTCGGCTATTCAAAACCCGACCGGAAGTATATCAATATTATACTCATATCAATCGCCATTCAGAGACGGTCAAAACGAGATATTGCGCGTTGTAATCCGAGACACGAGTTGCGCGTACGGTTCATTTTAAGTTTGTAAAATATATATATATAATAAAACAGTGGCAGAATTCTACTGTATATTCCAGCCGTATAAAAAATGCTACAGTGCATTTCTTCTAGAAAAGCCACTTGGCTTTCCATCCTCACCACTTGGCTGAATTTAAGACTTATTTTTTTTCTATATAATCACCCAACACCCTTCCCATTCTCTCAAAAGTTTCAGCCGAGAGAAGAGGGAGAGCCTCTCTCTCTAATTTGCAGCTGCAGCCCCCCTTTTTGCTGGGAAAACCTTCGTTGCTTTTGACTTAGCAACTGGGAGAGCAGAAACTGATATCTCTACAGCACAAAGCTGCTGTCCAGCAGCTCTTCAAGAGCTACAGCAGTCCCTTCAAGCAGTTGGGAAGCAGCCATTCCTTGCTCTTGAAGCTCCAGTCGAAGATGTTTCTCTCCTAAGAAGCTGCATGGTTCCAAATCTCCAAAATTGTGAGATTTTTAAAGGTACACTCCTTCCCTAACTCTTGCTGCCATACATATGTACAACATCCATATCTCTTGTTGCCATGCATGAAGAATTACAAGAGAATCCTTTTGCATATGCCTTCCCTGAAACCCTACATTTTGAAAGGGCTTTGTTAAAATGTGAATACACTATGTTCTTTATTCAGACTTCATATATCTAAAAGAGTTTGAAATTCTCATTGATTTTAGAACAGTTGTTGATCATAGTGATCACTTTTATAATCCATGCATTCAATTAAATAGTTTCAGATTATTTTTTTAAAACGTGTCTGGTTATAATCTAATAGAAACACTAAATGCTATAACATCCCTAACATTAGCAATCTAATCTTGTGTAAAACAGAGGGTAGATGTTGAAGTATTTAAGAGGTTAAGAGTTCACACATTATATAACATCCATTTGTTAAAAAAAAGAAAAAAATCCATCTAATTAAAACTTCAACCAGATTGAGAGCATGTTTCCAGGGTCTGTTACATTAAATCCTTGGCAAAATTTGACTCGTAGATATTTATATTAACATAATCTTGTAACCGAATTCTCTTGGTTAATATTGAAGTAGTCAGTTAATAAATTGGATAAGTTCTTAGAAAGCTCATCTATAAATTATGCAACATGCATTATCGATTCGACAATTACGTAATCAAGTATATATAAGCAATAAGACACCAGCAAGTTCTCTTTGTTCATATAGTTGACCCAAATAGTTGGTTATGTATTATATATGAGTGCATACTTTGTAAGGGTCTGCATGCTCATATAGTTGTAGAAATTTTCTAAAATTATTACTTCCATAATTATAAAAGATCAAAAATTTACTATAAATATGCATCTAGATCCATCGACATCACTATTGGCATGAAATTAATGCTATCCAAAGTCATTGGATTATGAATTTGGTCTAATTTAAGATCAGATGTAAAGCTACTCAATCTTATATTTTTAGATGAAAATTTAGAAGTTTGTGGTACCCTTCTATTTAAAAGCCAATGAATGATTAACCTAAATGGGACCTTCTCGAAGACTAATATTAATACAATAATAGGGTTTCAATATCTTGAAAGTTCACATATTCTGTTGCAAAACCCATACAGTACGATCAATATAAATTCAGTGGCAATAATATTAGGACAACTCAGTATGGATATCTGTGGATTGATCAACTTTGATTTTAGAATACTCATTGTACAAAATGAAGGTTCACATATTCTTGATGAAATGACTCAAAATGCTTAAACCGACCTATGGTTCGATAATTCCCTGTTATTTATATGACTAATAATCTTTATCAAATGATCCTTTAGTATAACCTAAGGTACTCTGTTTCGATGCTATATTATATAGTCCGTATATCATAGTTCCTAGGAGACTTATATCACTTCTTAGCAATCGATCCCACATCTAGTTGTTTCTTCCAATATCACAATAATTGTTGCCTGATCTTTGTAGTAACTAATCTAGTTATGTTCTTAAGTATGTCAAGGACCTAAAGGATGTTGGAGGTCCTTCCTCTGAGAAAGATCAATATTTGATAAAAGACTTAGATCTACAAGTTGACCACAGAAAAGGCTTAAGAAAAGACTGAGTAGTCAAGTAAGTAAAAATCTTGGTGAATCAATAATGTTTGAAAATGATTAGTGCCGGTCATGGTGGCTTTTACGCCTGACCGTGCGAGAGCGCGGTGACTCTCACCTGGGCGGAGGAAAGGAAGCCCAGTTTGGGCAGCGGCCGCCTAGTGCGCGGGTCTAGGATCCCAGTCCTCTTTCGGTTTTACGCGAGCTCGCAGTGTTTTTACGCCTCGTTGGGATCCAGACTTTAGACCAGTTCCGCTGACCCTGTCTATTAGGATACCCAGGCGGGGGATCCTTGGTTTTCAGTTTTTACGTACGAGCTCGTCCGCCCATACTAGTCGGGCTGTTTTTCTAGAGCGACTTTTCTAGGGAGTCTCTCTCACCCGTCTCAGTGGCGTAGTTGGGGAATAGACCTATCCCTCTATTGGACCGTGCTTCCAATTAGAGGGCGAGACGGAAGAGCCATTTGCAGGCTTCTTCACCGCTTGAGTTACTTCGCCAAACAGACTTGGCGATTCTATATCTAGATCATCCATATCACCATCTAATTAAAACTTCAACCAGATTGAGAGCATGTTTCCAGGGTCTGTTACATTAAATCCTTGGCAAAATTTGACTAGTAGATATTTATATTAACATAATCTTGTAACCGAATTCTCTTGGTTAATATTGAAGTAGTCAGTTTATAAATTGGATAAATTCTTAGAAAGCTCATCTATAAATTATGCAACATGCATTATCGATTCGACAATTACGAAATCAAGTATATATAAGCAATAAGACACCAGCAAGTTCTCTTTGTTCATATAGTTGACCCAAATAGTTGGTTATGTATTATATATGAGTGCATACTTTGTAAGGGTCTGCATGCTCATATAGTTGTAGAAATTTTCTAAAATTATTACTTCCATAATTATAAAAGATCAAAAATTTACTATAAATATGCATCTAGATCCATCGACATCACTATTGGCATGAAATTAATGCTATCCAAAGTCATTGGATTATGAATTTGGTCTAATTTAAGATCAGATGTAAAGCTACTCAATCTTATATTTTTAGATGAAAATTTAGAAGTTTGTGGTACCCTTCTATTTAAAAGCCAATGAATGATTGACCTAAATGGGACCTTCTCGAAGAGTAATATTAATACAATAATAGGGTTTCAATATATTGAAAGTTCACATATTCTGTTGCAAAACCCATACAGTACGATCAATATAAATTCAGTGGCAATAATATTAGGACAACTCAGTATGGATATCTGTGGATTGATCAACTTTGATTTTAGAATACTCATTGTACAAAATGAAGGTTCACATATTCTTGATGAAATGACTCAAAATGCTTAAACCGACCTATGGTTCGATAATTCCCTGTTATTTATATGACTAACAATCTTTATCAAATGATCCTTTAGTATAACCTAAGGTACTCTGTTTCGATGCTATATTATATAGTCCGTATATCATAGTTCCTAGGAGACTTATATCACTTCTTAGCAACCGATCCCACATCTAGTTGTTTCTTCCAATATCACAATAATTGTTGCCTAATCTTTGTAGTAACTAATCTAGTTATGTTCATAAGTATGTCAAGGACCTAAAGGATGTTGGAGGTCCTTCCTCTGAGAAAGATCAATATTTAATAAAAGACTTAGATCTACAAGTTGACCACAGAAAAGGCTTAAGAAAAGACTGAGTAGTCAAGTAAGTAAAAATCTTGGTGAATCAATAATGTTTGAAAATGATTAGTGCCGGTCATGGTGGCTTTTACGCCTGACCGTGCGAGAGCGCGGTGACTCTCACCTGGGCGGAGGAAAGGAAGCCCAGTTTGGGCAGCGGCCGCCTAGTGCGCGGGTCTAGGATCCCAGTCCTCTTTCGGTTTTACGCGAGCTCGCAGTGTTTTTACGCCTCGTTGGGATCCAGACTTTAGACCAGTTCCGCTGACCCTGTCTATTAGGATACCCAGGCGGGGGATCCTTGGTTTTCAGTTTTTACGTACGAGCTCGTCCGCCCGTACTAGTCGGGCTGTTTTTCTAGAGCGACTTTTCTAGGGAGTCTCTCTCACCCGTCTCAGTGGCGTAGTTGGGGAATAGACCTATCCCTCTATTGGACCGCGCTTCCAATTAGAGGGCGAGACGGAAGAGCCATTTGCAGGCTTCTTCACCGCTTGAGTTACTTCGCCAAACAGACTTGGCGATTCTATATCTAGATCATCCATATCACCATCTAATTAAAACTTCAACCAGATTGAGAGCATGTTTCCAGGGTCTGTTACATTAAATCCTTGGCAAAATTTGACTCGTAGATATTTATATTAACATAATCTTGTAACCGAATTCTCTTGGTTAATATTGAAGTAGTCAGTTAATAAATTGGATAAGTTCTTAGAAAGCTCATCTATAAATTATGCAACATGCATTATCGATTCGACAATTACGAAATCAAGTATATATAAGCAATAAGACACCAGCAAGTTCTCTTTGTTCATATAGTTGACCCAAATAGTTGGTTATGTATTATATATGAGTGCATACTTTGTAAGGGTCTGCATGCTCATATAGTTGTAGAAATTTTCTAAAATTATTACTTCCATAATTATAAAAGATCAAAAATTTACTATAAATATGCATCTAGATCCATCGACATCACTATTGGCATGAAATTAATGCTATCCAAAGTCATTGGATTATGAATTTGGTCTAATTTAAGATCAGATGTAAAGCTACTCAATCTTATATTTTTAGATGAAAATTTAGAAGTTTGTGGTACCCTTCTATTTAAAAGCCAATGAATGATTGACCTAAATGGGACCTTCTCGAAGAGTAATATTAATACAATAATAGGGTTTCAATATCTTGAAAGATCACATATTCTGTTGCAAAACCCATACAGTACGATCAATATAAATTCAGTGGCAATAATATTAGGACAACTCAGTATGGATATCTGTGGATTGATCAACTTTGATTTTAGAATACTCATTGTACAAAATGAAGGTTCACATATTCTTGATGAAATGACTCAAAATGCTTAAACCGACCTATGGTTCGATAATTCCCTGTTATTTATATGACTAATAATCTTTATCAAATGATCCTTTAGTATAACCTAAGGTACTCTGTTTCGATGCTATATTATATAGTCCGTATATCATAGTTCCTAGGAGACTTATATCACTTCTTAGCAACCGATCCCACATCTAGTTGTTTCTTCCAATATCACAATAATTGTTGCCTGATCTTTGTAGTAACTAATCTAGTTATGTTCTTAAGTATGTCAAGGACCTAAAGGATGTTGGAGGTCCTTCCTCTGAGAAAGATCAATATTTGATAAAAGACTTAGATCTACAAGTTGACCACAGAAAAGGCTTAAGAAAAGACTGAGTAGTCAAGTAAGTAAAAATCTTGGTGAATCAATAATGTTTGAAAATGATTAGTGCCGGTCATGGTGGCTTTTACGCCTGACCGTGCGAGAGCACGGTGACTCTCACCTGGGCGGAGGAAAGGAAGCCCAGTTTGGGCAGCGGCCGCCTAGTGCGCGGGTCTAGGATCCCAGTCCTCTTTCGGTTTTACGCGAGCTCGCAGTGTTTTTACGCCTCGTTGGGATCCAGACTTTAGACCAGTTCCGCTGACCCTGTCTATTAGGATACCCAGGCGGGGGATCCTTGGTTTTCAGTTTTTACGTACGAGCTCGTCCGCCCGTACTAGTCGGGCTGTTTTTCTAGAGCGACTTTTCTAGGGAGTCTCTCTCACCCGTCTCAGTGGCGTAGTTGGGGAATAGACCTATCCCTCTATTGGACCGCGCTTCCAATTAGAGGGCGAGACGGAAGAGCCATTTGCAGGCTTCTTCACCGCTTGAGTTACTTCGCCAAACAGACTTGGCGATTCTATATCTAGATCATCCATATCACCATCTAATTAAAACTTCAACCAGATTGAGAGCATGTTTCCAGGGTCTGTTACATTAAATCCTTGGCAAAATTTGACTCGTAGATATTTATATTAACATAATCTTGTAACCGAATTCTCTTGGTTAATATTGAAGTAGTCAGTTAATAAATTGGATAAGTTCTTAGAAAGCTCATCTATAAATTATGCAACATGCATTATCGATTCGACAATTACGAAATCAAGTATATATAAGCAATAAGACACCAGCAAGTTCTCTTTGTTCATATAGTTGACCCAAATAGTTGGTTATGTATTATATATGAGTGCATACTTTGTAAGGGTCTGCATGCTCATATAGTTGTAGAAATTTTCTAAAATTATTACTTCCATAATTATAAAAGATCAAAAATTTACTATAAATATGCATCTAGATCCATCGACATCACTATTGGCATGAAATTAATGCTATCCAAAGTCATTGGATTATGAATTTGGTCTAATTTAAGATCAGATGTAAAGCTACTCAATCTTATATTTTTAGATGAAAATTTAGAAGTTTGTGGTACCCTTCTATTTAAAAGCCAATGAATGATTGACCTAAATGGGACCTTCTCGAAGAGTAATATTAATACAATAATAGGGTTTCAATATCTTGAAAGTTCACATATTCTGTTGCAAAACCCATACAGTACGATCAATATAAATTCAGTGGCAATAATATTAGGACAACTCAGTATGGATATCTGTGGATTGATCAACTTTGATTTTAGAATACTCATTGTACAAAATGAAGGTTCACATATTCTTGATGAAATGACTCAAAATGCTTAAACCGACCTATGGTTCGATAATTCCCTGTTATTTATATGACTAATAATCTTTATCAAATGATCCTTTAGTATAACCTAAGGTACTCTGTTTCGATGCTATATTATATAGTCCGTATATCATAGTTCCTAGGAGACTTATATCACTTCTTAGCAACCGATCCCACATCTAGTTGTTTCTTCCAATATCACAATAATTGTTGCCTGATCTTTGTAGTAACTAATCTAGTTATGTTCTTAAGTATGTCAAGGACCTAAAGGATGTTGGAGGTCCTTCCTCTGAGAAAGATCAATATTTGATAAAAGACTTAGATCTACAAGTTGACCACAGAAAAGGCTTAAGAAAAGACTGAGTAGTCAAGTAAGTAAAAATCTTGGTGAATCAATAATGTTTGAAAATGATTAGTGCCGGTCATGGTGGCTTTTACGCCTGACCGTGCGAGAGCGCGGTGACTCTCACCTGGGCGGAGGAAAGGAAGCCCAGTTTGGGCAGCGGCCGCCTAGTGCGCGGGTCTAGGATCCCAGTCCTCTTTCGGTTTTACGCGAGCTCGCAGTGTTTTTACGCCTCGTTGGGATCCAGACTTTAGACCAGTTCCGCTGACCCTGTCTATTAGGATACCCAGGCGGGGGATCCTTGGTTTTCAGTTTTTACGTACGAGCTCGTCCGCCCGTACTAGTCGGGCTGTTTTTCTAGAGCGACTTTTCTAGGGAGTCTCTCTCACCCGTCTCAGTGGCGTAGTTGGGGAATAGACCTATCCCTCTATTGGACCGCGCTTCCAATTAGAGGGCGAGACGGAAGAGCCATTTGCAGGCTTCTTCACCGCTTGAGTTACTTCGCCAAACAGACTTGGCGATTCTATATCTAGATCATCCATATCACCATCTAATTAAAACTTCAACCAGATTGAGAGCATGTTTCCAGGGTCTGTTACATTAAATCCTTGGCAAAATTTGACTCGTAGATATTTATATTAACATAATCTTGTAACCGAATTCTCTTGGTTAATATTGAAGTAGTCAGTTAATAAATTGGATAAGTTCTTAGAAAGCTCATCTATAAATTATGCAACATGCATTATCGATTCGACAATTACGAAATCAAGTATATATAAGCAATAAGACACCAGCAAGTTCTCTTTGTTCATATAGTTGACCCAAATAGTTGGTTATGTATTATATATGAGTGCATACTTTGTAAGGGTCTGCATGCTCATATAGTTGTAGAAATTTTCTAAAATTATTACTTCCATAATTATAAAAGATCAAAAATTTACTATAAATATGCATCTAGATCCATCGACATCACTATTGGCATGAAATTAATGCTATCCAAAGTCATTGGATTATGAATTTGGTCTAATTTAAGATCAGATGTAAAGCTACTCAATCTTATATTTTTAGATGAAAATTTAGAAGTTTGTGGTACCCTTCTATTTAAAAGCCAATGAATGATTGACCTAAATGGGACCTTCTCGAAGAGTAATATTAATACAATAATAGGGTTTCAATATCTTGAAAGTTCACATATTCTGTTGCAAAACCCATACAGTACGATCAATATAAATTCAGTGGCAATAATATTAGGACAACTCAGTATGGATATCTGTGGATTGATCAACTTTGATTTTAGAATACTCATTGTACAAAATGAAGGTTCACATATTCTTGATGAAATGACTCAAAATGCTTAAACCGACCTATGGTTCGATAATTCCCTGTTATTTATATGACTAATAATCTTTATCAAATGATCCTTTAGTATAACCTAAGGTACTCTGTTTCGATGCTATATTATATAGTCCGTATATCATAGTTCCTAGGAGACTTATATCACTTCTTAGCAACCGATCCCACATCTAGTTGTTTCTTCCAATATCACAATAATTGTTGCCTGATCTTTGTAGTAACTAATCTAGTTATGTTCTTAAGTATGTCAAGGACCTAAAGGATGTTGGAGGTCCTTCCTCTGAGAAAGATCAATATTTGATAAAAGACTTAGATCTACAAGTTGACCACAGAAAAGGCTTGAGAAAAGACTGAGTAGTCAAGTAAGTAAAAATCTTGGTGAATCAATAATGTTTGAAAATGATTAGTGCCGGTCATGGTGGCTTTTACGCCTGACCGTGCGAGAGCGCGGTGACTCTCACCTGGGCGGAGGAAAGGAAGCCCAGTTTGGGCAGCGGCCGCCTAGTGCGCGGGTCTAGGATCCCAGTCCTCTTTCGGTTTTACGCGAGCTCGCAGTGTTTTTACGCCTCGTTGGGATCCAGACTTTAGACCAGTTCCGCTGACCCTGTCTATTAGGATACCCAGGCGGGGGATCCTTGGTTTTCAGTTTTTACGTACGAGCTCGTCCGCCCGTACTAGTCGGGCTGTTTTTCTAGAGCGACTTTTCTAGGGAGTCTCTCTCACCCGTCTCAGTGGCGTAGTTGGGGAATAGACCTATCCCTCTATTGGACCGCGCTTCCAATTAGAGGGCGAGACGGAAGAGCCATTTGCAGGCTTCTTCACCGCTTGAGTTACTTCGCCAAACAGACTTGGCGATTCTATATCTAGATCATCCATATCACCATCTAATTAAAACTTCAACCAGATTGAGAGCATGTTTCCAGGGTCTGTTACATTAAATCCTTGGCAAAATTTGACTCGTAGATATTTATATTAACATAATCTTGTAACCGAATTCTCTTGGTTAATATTGAAGTAGTCAGTTAATAAATTGGATAAGTTCTTAGAAAGCTCATCTATAAATTATGCAACATGCATTATCGATTCGACAATTACGAAATCAAGTATATATAAGCAATAAGACACCAGCAAGTTCTCTTTGTTCATATAGTTGACCCAAATAGTTGGTTATGTATTATATATGAGTGCATACTTTGTAAGGGTCTGCATGCTCATATAGTTGTAGAAATTTTCTAAAATTATTACTTCCATAATTATAAAAGATCAAAAATTTACTATAAATATGCATCTAGATCCATCGACATCACTATTGGCATGAAATTAATGCTATCCAAAGTCATTGGATTATGAATTTGGTCTAATTTAAGATCAGATGTAAAGCTACTCAATCTTATATTTTTAGATGAAAATTTAGAAGTTTGTGGTACCCTTCTATTTAAAAGCCAATGAATGATTGACCTAAATGGGACCTTCTCGAAGAGTAATATTAATACAATAATAGGGTTTCAATATCTTGAAAGTTCACATATTCTGTTGCAAAACCCATACAGTACGATCAATATAAATTCAGTGGCAATAATATTAGGACAACTCAGTATGGATATCTGTGGATTGATCAACTTTGATTTTAGAATACTCATTGTACAAAATGAAGGTTCACATATTCTTGATGAAATGACTCAAAATGCTTAAACCGACCTATGGTTCGATAATTCCCTGTTATTTATATGACTAATAATCTTTATCAAATGATCCTTTAGTATAACCTAAGGTACTCTGTTTCGATGCTATATTATATAGTCCGTATATCATAGTTCCTAGGAGACTTATATCACTTCTTAGCAACCGATCCCACATCTAGTTGTTTCTTCCAATATCACAATAATTGTTGCCTGATCTTTGTAGTAACTAATCTAGTTATGTTCTTAAGTATGTCAAGGACCTAAAGGATGTTGGAGGTCCTTCCTCTGAGAAAGATCAATATTTGATAAAAGACTTAGATCTACAAGTTGACCACAGAAAAGGCTTGAGAAAAGACTGAGTAGTCAAGTAAGTAAAAATCTTGGTGAATCAATAATGTTTGAAAATGATTAGTGCCGGTCATGGTGGCTTTTACGCCTGACCGTGCGAGAGCGCGGTGACTCTCACCTGGGCGGAGGAAAGGAAGCCCAGTTTGGGCAGCGGCCGCCTAGTGCGCGGGTCTAGGATCCCAGTCCTCTTTCGGTTTTACGCGAGCTCGCAGTGTTTTTACGCCTCGTTGGGATCCAGACTTTAGACCAGTTCCGCTGACCCTGTCTATTAGGATACCCAGGCGGGGGATCCTTGGTTTTCAGTTTTTACGTACGAGCTCGTCCGCCCGTACTAGTCGGGCTGTTTTTCTAGAGCGACTTTTCTAGGGAGTCTCTCTCACCCGTCTCAGTGGCGTAGTTGGGGAATAGACCTATCCCTCTATTGGACCGCGCTTCCAATTAGAGGGCGAGACGGAAGAGCCATTTGCAGGCTTCTTCACCGCTTGAGTTACTTCGCCAAACAGACTTGGCGATTCTATATCTAGATCATCCATATCACCATCTAATTAAAACTTCAACCAGATTGAGAGCATGTTTCCAGGGTCTGTTACATTAAATCCTTGGCAAAATTTGACTCGTAGATATTTATATTAACATAATCTTGTAACCGAATTCTCTTGGTTAATATTGAAGTAGTCAGTTAATAAATTGGATAAGTTCTTAGAAAGCTCATCTATAAATTATGCAACATGCATTATCGATTCGACAATTACGAAATCAAGTATATATAAGCAATAAGACACCAGCAAGTTCTCTTTGTTCATATAGTTGACCCAAATAGTTGGTTATGTATTATATATGAGTGCATACTTTGTAAGGGTCTGCATGCTCATATAGTTGTAGAAATTTTCTAAAATTATTACTTCCATAATTATAAAAGATCAAAAATTTACTATAAATATGCATCTAGATCCATCGACATCACTATTGGCATGAAATTAATGCTATCCAAAGTCATTGGATTATGAATTTGGTCTAATTTAAGATCAGATGTAAAGCTACTCAATCTTATATTTTTAGATGAAAATTTAGAAGTTTGTGGTACCCTTCTATTTAAAAGCCAATGAATGATTGACCTAAATGGGACCTTCTCGAAGAGTAATATTAATACAATAATAGGGTTTCAATATCTTGAAAGTTCACATATTCTGTTGCAAAACCCATACAGTACGATCAATATAAATTCAGTGGCAATAATATTAGGACAACTCAGTATGGATATCTGTGGATTGATCAACTTTGATTTTAGAATACTCATTGTACAAAATGAAGGTTCACATATTCTTGATGAAATGACTCAAAATGCTTAAACCGACCTATGGTTCGATAATTCCCTGTTATTTATATGACTAATAATCTTTATCAAATGATCCTTTAGTATAACCTAAGGTACTCTGTTTCGATGCTATATTATATAGTCCGTATATCATAGTTCCTAGGAGACTTATATCACTTCTTAGCAACCGATCCCACATCTAGTTGTTTCTTCCAATATCACAATAATTGTTGCCTGATCTTTGTAGTAACTAATCTAGTTATGTTCTTAAGTATGTCAAGGACCTAAAGGATGTTGGAGGTCCTTCCTCTGAGAAAGATCAATATTTGATAAAAGACTTAGATCTACAAGTTGACCACAGAAAAGGCTTGAGAAAAGACTGAGTAGTCAAGTAAGTAAAAATCTTGGTGAATCAATAATGTTTGAAAATGATTAGTGCCGGTCATGGTGGCTTTTACGCCTGACCGTGCGAGAGCGCGGTGACTCTCACCTGGGCGGAGGAAAGGAAGCCCAGTTTGGGCAGCGGCCGCCTAGTGCGCGGGTCTAGGATCCCAGTCCTCTTTCGGTTTTACGCGAGCTCGCAGTGTTTTTACGCCTCGTTGGGATCCAGACTTTAGACCAGTTCCGCTGACCCTGTCTATTAGGATACCCAGGCGGGGGATCCTTGGTTTTCAGTTTTTACGTACGAGCTCGTCCGCCCGTACTAGTCGGGCTGTTTTTCTAGAGCGACTTTTCTAGGGAGTCTCTCTCACCCGTCTCAGTGGCGTAGTTGGGGAATAGACCTATCCCTCTATTGGACCGCGCTTCCAATTAGAGGGCGAGACGGAAGAGCCATTTGCAGGCTTCTTCACCGCTTGAGTTACTTCGCCAAACAGACTTGGCGATTCTATATCTAGATCATCCATATCACCATCTAATTAAAACTTCAACCAGATTGAGAGCATGTTTCCAGGGTCTGTTACATTAAATCCTTGGCAAAATTTGACTCGTAGATATTTATATTAACATAATCTTGTAACCGAATTCTCTTGGTTAATATTGAAGTAGTCAGTTAATAAATTGGATAAGTTCTTAGAAAGCTCATCTATAAATTATGCAACATGCATTATCGATTCGACAATTACGAAATCAAGTATATATAAGCAATAAGACACCAGCAAGTTCTCTTTGTTCATATAGTTGACCCAAATAGTTGGTTATGTATTATATATGAGTGCATACTTTGTAAGGGTCTGCATGCTCATATAGTTGTAGAAATTTTCTAAAATTATTACTTCCATAATTATAAAAGATCAAAAATTTACTATAAATATGCATCTAGATCCATCGACATCACTATTGGCATGAAATTAATGCTATCCAAAGTCATTGGATTATGAATTTGGTCTAATTTAAGATCAGATGTAAAGCTACTCAATCTTATATTTTTAGATGAAAATTTAGAAGTTTGTGGTACCCTTCTATTTAAAAGCCAATGAATGATTGACCTAAATGGGACCTTCTCGAAGAGTAATATTAATACAATAATAGGGTTTCAATATCTTGAAAGTTCACATATTCTGTTGCAAAACCCATACAGTACGATCAATATAAATTCAGTGGCAATAATATTAGGACAACTCAGTATGGATATCTGTGGATTGATCAACTTTGATTTTAGAATACTCATTGTACAAAATGAAGGTTCACATATTCTTGATGAAATGACTCAAAATGCTTAAACCGACCTATGGTTCGATAATTCCCTGTTATTTATATGACTAATAATCTTTATCAAATGATCCTTTAGTATAACCTAAGGTACTCTGTTTCGATGCTATATTATATAGTCCGTATATCATAGTTCCTAGGAGACTTATATCACTTCTTAGCAACCGATCCCACATCTAGTTGTTTCTTCCAATATCACAATAATTGTTGCCTAATCTTTGTAGTAACTAATCTAGTTATGTTCTTAAGTATGTCAAGGACCTAAAGGATGTTGGAGGTCCTTCCTCTGAGAAAGATCAATATTTGATAAAAGACTTAGATCTACAAGTTGACCACAGAAAAGGCTTGAGAAAAGACTGAGTAGTCAAGTAAGTAAAAATCTTGGTGAATCAATAATGTTTGAAAATGATTAGTGCCGGTCATGGTGGCTTTTACGCCTGACCGTGCGAGAGCGCGGTGACTCTCACCTGGGCGGAGGAAAGGAAGCCCAGTTTGGGCAGCGGCCGCCTAGTGCGCGGGTCTAGGATCCCAGTCCTCTTTCGGTTTTACGCGAGCTCGCAGTGTTTTTACGCCTCGTTGGGATCCAGACTTTAGACCAGTTCCGCTGACCCTGTCTATTAGGATACCCAGGCGGGGGATCCTTGGTTTTCAGTTTTTACGTACGAGCTCGTCCGCCCGTACTAGTCGGGCTGTTTTTCTAGAGCGACTTTTCTAGGGAGTCTCTCTCACCCGTCTCAGTGGCGTAGTTGGGGAATAGACCTATCCCTCTATTGGACCGCGCTTCCAATTAGAGGGCGAGACGGAAGAGCCATTTGCAGGCTTCTTCACCGCTTGAGTTACTTCGCCAAACAGACTTGGCGATTCTATATCTAGATCATCCATATCTACATCTACAACATCTGGAGCTATATCTGAAACATTAAAGTTAAGAATCGGAGAAATTATGATCAATAGACCATTCTCTCTACCCAAGAAATTAAATAAATAGATCTCTACAATCTCAACTTTTCCATTTTGCACTTACCAATATGATCTCTGAAGAAAATGATATATGCATTTACACTCATACACTCATGATTACGCAACTGCTATATAAATATGTTACATATGGGAAATGCCGGGTTCTGGGGAAATCATTAGAAATGCATTACAACAACTTGAAACCCCTTTTTACCTACGCAAGTAGATGTAGATTTTACTTGTACTACCTTTCTACTTGCTTGCTTTTGCACATACTAAATGTCTAGTTATTTTATAAGTTTTTGGGAGGTACCAGTAATGGCTGACGCCTCTTCTTTCCTAATGTGTTTGGCAGG
The DNA here is from genome assembly GCA_037367405.1 of Ottelia alismoides. NCBI lineage: Eukaryota > Viridiplantae > Streptophyta > Magnoliopsida > Alismatales > Hydrocharitaceae > Ottelia > Ottelia alismoides. The sequence goes on along the minus strand of JAZKJV010010005.1, from coordinate 438,612 downwards.
CAAACAGCCTGCAGTTCAGTAGCTATACATGCTTCCTGGAGACAAAGTATACACTAGACGGTATGAATTACTTGTCTCAGTTTTTGTTCAGATAATGATGTAAATGCTATCTCTTTTGTATCACTTTGGATATATGTTGTAATGGAAGATCCTTGTACATGTTGTAACTTGATATGAATATTAATGAAGAGAAAATTTTGGTGCCATTGTCTCTTTTACTTTGTGGTTATGTTGTGGATGTGAATGTCATGTGGATAATTAGCCGCGCGAAAAATTTTCCCTGCTTTTCTACAACTTCTGCGATCAATGTGAATGAATTATTGCGAATTTTGTCGTAAACGGGTACCCGGATCCTGAGGGGTTCACAGTTTGGTATCAGAGCAGTGGTACCCCGATACGCACATTCGCAATATTCAATTCCGATCGCATTAAGTTCTCGAATAGCGACAGTCTTCCGACTTGTCGTGAGTTCGAGAAGGGAAATATGACACTCTTATTCAATAACCACAAATGTCACCAATTTCATTAATTTTCATATTATATCCCAAGAAGAGAAAAGCATTTATGATAAATATCTGTCTAAGGCATTTTTATGACTAATTATGGTTCTCATGCAGAGCCATGGCATCTCGACCAGGTCAGGATACTTCTGATCAGCTGGCACGCATACTGAGCGCACTTACTGATCTTCAGCAGCAGCAGGCTGCTATGAGAGGCCAGCAGGAGCAGATATTGGCCCAGCAGACCGAGATTGCTGATAGGCAGACGGATATTGAGATGCGGTTTGAGGATCTATCAGATTTCACGTACCGTCCATCACAGGATGGGATACGACAGGACCAACACCAGTCCGTTGAGGTGGAGCAGCCGCATCCTGACGATCCACTAGAGGACTTTCCAGAGCATGGAGCTGAGGAGGATGCAGATTTGGACAGGGAGCAGGACCCTGTTGACTTTGCTAGCGAGGATGCACACGAGTATTCCGCCATTCACAGGCACCAGTCGATTTTCACGTCTTATCAGCGGGCCAACATACCCTTGTTCGAGGGCACAGGTCCACCAGATGATGCTGAGCAATGGCTGAAGAGAGTAATGAAGGTGCTCAGGGCAATTCATGCGCCACGAGACACGTGGCTATCTTTCATAGAGTATTCACTGACAGACTTCGCCGAGCGATGATGGGAGGCCGTAGTGTCCGAGTTAGGCCGAGAGCCTACTTGGAACGATTTCGAGACAAAGTTCCGAGGCCACTTCTTTTCTGCGAAGTGGAAGGAGTCCCAGCGCCGACTGTTTGAAGAGCTTCGTCAGGGACAGATGACAGCCAGGGATTACTTTATCAGATACACAGAGCTGTCACGACATACACGAGCGGCTGGCGCAATTCCAGAGGAGAATCTGGAAAAGTTCATTGGCGGCATGCGAGAGAAGGTACAGGAGAAGCTGGCAGGATTACACATCACTTCTATCTCCGAGGCTACCGATGCTGCGGAGAAGTTCGAGGACATCAGGGGGAGACGTTTCGGGAGCTCGTCTGGAGCAGCACCTAGACCGCAGCGATATTTTGGACCAATACGTCGACCGTTTCAGCAGCAGAGGTCAGACCGACGATTCCGACCTACAGGTTCGTCCTTCACAGGCAGTGCTCGCTCTTTTCCAGCGACTACTTTAGGAGGAGCACTTGCCGGACGTGGCACAAAGTCCGCTCGACCATCTGGGTCGCAGCGAGTAGACCGACCACCAGCCGGACCAGCTCGGAGTACAGGCACAGCTACTCCACCTACCAGGCCAGTCAGATGCTATCGATGTCATGAGTGGGGACACTATCGCTCACAGTGCCCACAGGTAGCTGGTGAGCCTCAGCCACAGCCTTCACAGTCACAGCCTCAGACACAGCGTTCAGGGAGTTTCCGTGGCAGGAACTCCAACTTCAGGCGACCGCAGCAGCGACAGACGCAGAGTGTGGCAGGTTCTAGTGCTGCATCAGCCAGGCAGGGACAGTTACATGACGTTACTGAGGAGCAGGCACGTTCAGCGGCTACAGTGGTGAAAGGTATGGTCTCAGTCTTGGGCCGACCTTTCCATGTCTTATTTGATTCTGGTGCGACACACTCTTTTCTTGCTTCGAGGCTACTTACTTCTTTAGGTAGAGTCACAGAGACTCTTTCTTCCCCATACCACATCCGAGGGCCAGGTGGCCAGTTGTTCATTATTTCACTGATAGTCAGGCACTTGCCCGTACTGATTGGAGGTCATGAGATGATTGCAGATTGTCTACTTCTGCAGCTTGATGAGTTCGACTTGATTTTGGGCATGGATTGGCTATCTACTCATCATGCACTAGTTGATTGTTTTAGGAAGACAGTTGTCTTCAGGATTCCAGGTTTACCCGAGTTCACCTTTGAGGGTACTATACAGGACTCCACCATGGAGTACATTTCAGTGTTGCGAGCCCAGCGACTTGTTGACCAGGGTTGCGATTCATATCTTGCTTTTGTTCGGGAGGAGTCTGATCATGAGCCGATGATACAGGATATCCGAGTAGTATCTGAATATCCAGACGTATTTCCTGATGAGCTACCAGGGCTTCCTCCTGAGAGAGAGATCAAGTTCGAGATCACCTTGCTACCAGATACACAGCCGATCTCTATGGCATCTTATCGCATGGCACCAGCCGAGTTGAGGGAGCTGAAGGTGCAGTTGCAGGAGTTGCTAGATTTGGGATTCGTGAGGCCGAGCACTTCACCTTGGGGTGCTCCGATTCTATTTGTCAAGAAGAAGGATGGATCCATGAGACTATGCATCGATTACAGGCAGCTGAACAAGAGAACGGTGAAGAACCGTTATCCCTTGCCATGAATCGATGATTTGTTTGACCAGCTCCAGGGATCTTCGGTTTTCTTGAAGATCGATCTTCGCTCAGGCTACCATCAGCTGAGGATTCGCGAGTCGGATATTCCGAAGACAGCCTTCAGGACTCGCTATGGACACTACGAGTTTGTGGTGATGCCGTTTGGGCTCACCAATGCACCTGCGGCTTTCATGGATATGATGAACCGTATCTTTCGTCCATACTTGGACAAGTTTGTAGTGGTGTTCATCGATGATGTGCTCATTTACTCACGGAATGAATGGGATCATGCGAATGATCTACGGATTGTCTTGGATACCTTGCGGGAGCACAAGCTATATGCCAAGTTGAGCAAGTGCGAGTTCTGGTTATCCCAGGTCTCATTTTTGGGGCACATCATTTCTGGAGCAGGCATTGCAGTTGATCCTGCGAAGATAGATGCAGTTATGTCTTGGGAGCAGCCCAAGACAGTCACTCAGATTCGGAGCTTCCTCGGATTAGCGGGCTATTACAGACGCTTTGTCAGCGGATTTTCACGCATCGTCCGTCCATTGACACGATTGACGCAGAAGGGAGTTCCATTCATTTGGGACGATTCATGTGAGCAGGCCTTCCAGACACTGAAGGAGAGATTGACTACAACGCCTATTCTTGCTCTTCCTTCAGGCACTCAGGACTATGCAGTTTACACAGATACATCTGGAGAAGGTCTAGGAGCAGTGTTGATGCAGAGAGGACAGGTGATTGCTTACGCATCACGACAGTTGAGACCGCACGAGCGGAATTACCCCACACATGACTTGGAGTTGGCGGCAGTTGTCTTCGCTTTGAAGATCTGGCGCCACTATCTATATGGAGTGAACTTCGAGATTTTCACAGATCACAAGAGCCTAAAGTACATCTTTGATCAGAAGGAGTTGAACATGAGACAGCGCAGATGGCTCGAGCTGCTGAAGGATTATGATTGCACGATCTCTTACCATCCCGATAAGGGAAACGTGGTAGCTGATGCACTTAGCAGGAGAGCACATGCTGATGGTACGGCGAACTGGCTATATACATGGGATACGCTTGCTGCTTTGACCGATTGGCATCCTCAGGAGAGCGCATCCATTTCTACCGCCGTGCCTCCACGATACAGCAGTCTTTGGGATCGTATTGTAGAAGGCCAGAAGACCGATCCTTGGATTCATGATAGATACATGCGCGCCGTCAAGGACGAATTTGACGACTTTGTTGTGATGGAGTCTATTTTATGGAAGGCAGGACGGGTCGTTGTACCCAATGACGAGCAGCTTCGCAGAGACATTTTGGACGAGGCACACAGTTCACGGTTGTCTATCCATCCAGGTAGCACAAAGATGTACCGTGACCTGCGTCGACATTTCTGGTGGGATGGGATGAAGCGCGATGTGGCGCTACATGTTAGCAGATGCATGACCTGTCAGATGGTAAAGGCCGAGCACATGAGACCACCAGGATTACTGCAGTCTCTCCCCATTCCCGAGTGGAAGTGGGAGAGCATTTCTATGGACTTTGTTACAGGTCTGCCGAAGACACCAGGTGGCCATGATTCTATATGGGTCGTTGTTGATAGGTTGACCAAGTCAGCCCATTTCATACCTGTCAACACGACTTACACTCCATCCAGATTGGCCAAGCTTTATGTGCAGAACATCATCAGACTGCATGGTATACCACGAGAGGTGGTGTCTGACAGGGATTCGAGATTTACATCTCATTATTGGCATCAGTTCATGTCAGCACTACAGACAGAGCTGAAGATGAGTTCTGCATATCATCCACAGACTGACGGTCATAGTGAGCGCACCATTCAGACGCTTAAGGATCTACTTCGCGCATGCACTTTGGAGTAGAAAGGGTCCTGGAAGGACCATTTGCCTTTGGTAGAATTCACGTACAACAACAGCTATCACTCCAGTATTGACATGGCACCATTCGAGGCCCTATACGGACGGAGATGCCTCACACCTCTCAGTTGGCGTGAGGTAGGTGATCATGCTTTATATTCCGTGGATCTCTTGGAGGAGACCGCGAGAGTTGTTGATCTTGTGAGACGAAGGCTTCTGACGGCACAGAGCCGCCAGAAGAGTTATGCAGACCGTCGGAGAAGAGATCTGGAATTCCAGGTATCCAATCTTCTTCTCTTCCTTTATTACAAAATTAACTTAACCTCATATTAATGACATTCATATCAATTATAGGTTGGAGATTGGGTATTTTTGCGAGTATCTCCCATGAAGGGAGTGCAGAGATTCGGTGTTCGTGGCAAGTTGGCGCCGCGATATGTTGGACCGTTTGAGATTCTTGCTTGTGTAGGGAAGGTTGCATACCGAGTAGCCCTTCCTCCACATCTATCGGCTATTCATGATGTCTTCCACATATCCAACCTGAGGAAATATGTCCACGACCCTCGGCACATCATCAGTTATGAAAATCTTGATGTAGAGCCAGATCTGACTTATGAGGAGAAGCCTGTCCAGATACTTGACCGTGCCGTGAAGAAGCTTCGCAGCAAAGAGATTCCATTGGTCAAGGTTTTGTGGCACCGACACAGCGTCAAGGAAGCGACATGGGAAACTGAAGCTGATATACGGGCACGATACCCGCAGCTTTTCTGATGTAAGCATCAAAACAAGCATTTGTAATTAGATACATGATAAATATATGGCTTGTTTTCTCTTTGAGGTTTTTATGGGTTCAAAACCCTTTGAGGTTTTTATAACCATATTAAATCCAAACAAGATACCTATTAACCTTAACTCGAGTCTCGAGGACGAGACTCCCTTTGAGGTTTTTATAATTGTAACATCCGGGAATTTGCGTAAACCCGAACTCGTCCGATTTTGGGTCTAATGAACCCAAAAACGTTGTAGGTCAATACTAAACAACCTAAAACGACCAATTAATCATGAATCAAAAGTCGTTCGGACGAAATCGACCAAAAATCGGTCCCTCCGTAACGCGCGCCGTGAAAAGCCGCGACACAAATTCGGAAACTGCGAAACGAACCGAGACCGTCATTAGATCCGATTCGACGATACAAGACCAACGGAATCGACCGTTCGTCAATCGGAGGTCGTTTGATATTTTCAATTCGTAAAATTTAACCTTAAATAAAAATCGTATCCGGAAATTTCGGCTATTCAAAACCCGACCGGAAGTATATCAATATTATACTCATATCGATCGCCATTCAGAGACGGTCAAAACGAGATATTGCGCGTTGTAATCCGAGACACGAGTTGCGCGTACGGTTTATTTTAAGTTTGTAAAATATATATATATAATAAAACAGTGGCAGAATTCTACTGTATATTCCAGCCGTATAAAAAATGCTACAGTGCATTTCTTCTAGAAAAGCCACTTGGCTTTCCATCCTCACCACTTGGCTGAATTTAAGACTTATTTTTTTTCTATATAATCACCCAACACCCTTCCCATTCTCTCAAAAGTTTCAGCCGAGAGAAGAGGGAGAGCCTCTCTCTCTAATTTGCAGCTGCAGCCCCCTTTTTGCTGGGAAACCTTCGTTGCTTTTGACTTAGCAACTGGGAGAGCAGAAACTGATATCTCTACAGCACAAAGCTGCTGTCCAGCAGCTCTTCAAGAGCTACAGCAGTCCCTTCAAGCAGTTGGGAAGCAGCCATTCCTTGCTCTTGAAGCTCCAGTCGAAGATGTTTCTCTCCTAAGAAGCTGCATGGTTCCAAATCTCCAAAATTGTGAGATTTTTAAAGGTACACTCCTTCCCTAACTCTTGCTACCATACATATGTACAACATCCATATCTCTTGTTGCCATGCATGAAGAATTACAAGAGAATCCTTTTGCATATGCCTTCCTGAAACCCTACATTTTGAAAGGGCTTTGTTAAATGTGAATACACTATGTTCTTTATTCAGACTTCATATCTAAAAGAGTTTGAAATTCTCATTGATTTTAGAACAGTTGTTGATCATAGTGATCACTTTTATAATCCATGCATTCAATTAAATAGTTTCAGATTATTTTTTAAAACGTGTCTGGTTATAATCTAATAGAAACACTAAATGCCTATAACATCCCTAACATTAGCAATCTAATCTTGTGTAAAACAGAGGGTAGATGTTGAAGTATTTAAGAGGTTAAGAGTTCACGCATTATATAACATCCATTTGTTAAAAAAAAGAAAAAAAAATCCATCTAATTAAAACTTCAACCAGATTGAGAGCATGTTTCCAGGGTCTGTTACATTAAATCCTTGGCAAATTTGACTCGTAGATATTTATATTAACATAATCTTGTAACCGAATTCTCTTGGCTAATATTGAAGTAGTCAGTTAATAAATTGGATAAGTTCTTAGAAAGCTCATCTATATTATGCAACATGCATTATCGATTCGACAATTTACGTAATCAAGTATATATAAGCAATAAGACACCAGCAAGTTCTCTTTGTTCATATAGCTGACCCAAATAGTTGGTTATGTATTATATATGAGTGCATACTTTGTAAGGGTCTGCATGCTCATATAGTTGTAGAAATTTTCTAAAATTATTACTTCCATAATTATAAAAGATCAAAAATTTACTATAAATATGCATCTAGATCCATCGACATCACTATTGGCATGAAATTAATGCTATCCAAAGTCATTGGATTATGAATTTGGTCTAATTTAAGATCAGATGTAAAGCTACTCAATCTTATATTTTTAGATGAAAATTTAGAAGTTTGTGGTACCCTTCTATTTAAAAGCCAATGAATGATTGACCTAAATGGGACCTTCTCGAAGAGTAATATTAATACAATAATAGGGTTTCAATATCTTGAAAGTTCACATATTCTGTTGCAAAACCCATACAGTACGATCAATATAAATTCAGTGGCAATAATATTAGGACAACTCAGTATGGATATCTGTGGATTGATCAACTTTGATTTTAGAATACTCATTGTACAAAATGAAGGTTCACATATTCTTGATGAAATGACTCAAAATGCTTAAACCGACCTATGGTTCGATAATTCCCTGTTATTTATATGACTAATAATCTTTATCAAATGATCCTTTAGTATAACCTAAGGTACTCTGTTTCGATGCTATATTATATAGTCCGTATATCATAGTTCCTAGGAGACTTATATCACTTCTTAGCAACCGATCCCACATCTAGTTGTTTCTTCCAATATCACAATAATTGTTGCCTGATCTTTGTAGTAACTAATCTAGTTATGTTCTTAAGTATGTCAAGGACCTAAAGGATGTTGGAGGTCCTTCCTCTGAGAAAGATCAATATTTGATAAAAGACTTAGATCTACAAGTTGACCACAGAAAAGGCTTAAGAAAAGACTGAGTAGTCAAGTAAGTAAAAATCTTGGTGAATCAATAATGTTTGAAAATGATTAGTGCCGGTCATGGTGGCTTTTACGCCTGACCGTGCGAGAGCGCGGTGACTCTCACCTGGGCGGAGGAAAGGAAGCCCAGTTTGGGCAGCGGCCGCCTAGTGCGCGGGTCTAGGATCCCAGTCCTCTTTCGGTTTTACGCGAGCTCGCAGTGTTTTTACGCCTCGTTGGGATCCAGACTTTAGACCAGTTCCGCTGACCCTGTCTATTAGGATACCCAGGCGGGGGATCCTTGGTTTTCAGTTTTTACGTACGAGCTCGTCCGCCTGTACTAGTCGGGCTGTTTTTCTAGAGCGACTTTTCTAGGGAGTCTCTCTCACCCGTCTCAGTGGCGTAGTTGGGGAATAGACCTATCCCTCTATTGGACCGCGCTTCCAATTAGAGGGCGAGACGGAAGAGCCATTTGCAGGCTTCTTCACCGCTTGAGTTACTTCGCCAAACAGACTTGGCGATTCTATATCTAGATCATCCATATCTACATCTACAACATCTGGAGCTATATCTGACACATTAAAGTTAAGAATCGGAGAAATTATGATCAATAGACCATTCTCTCTACCCAAGAAATTAAATAAATAGATCTCTACAATCTCAACTTTTCCATTTTGCACTTACCAATATGATCTCTGAAGAAAATGATATATGCATTTACACTCATACACTCATGATTACGCAACTGCTATATAAATATGTTACATATGGGAAATGCCGGGTTCTGGGGAAATCATTAGAAATGCATTACAACAACTTGAAACCCCTTTTTACCTACGCAAGTAGATGTAGATTTTACTTGTACTACCTTTCTACTTGCTTGCTTTTGCACATACTAAATGTCTAGTTATTTTATAAGTTTTTGGGAGGTACCAGTAATGGCTGACGCCTCTTCTTTCCTAATGTGTTTGGCAGGCAAACAGCCTGCAGTTCAGTAGCTATACATGCTTCCTGGAGACAAAGTATACACTGGACGGTATGAATTACTTGTCTCAGTTTTTGTTCAGATAATGATGTAAATGCTATCTCTTTTGTATCACTTTGGATATATGTTGTAATGGAAGATCCTTGTACATGTTGTAACTTGATATGAATATTAATGAAGAGAAAATTTTGGTGCCATTGTCTCTTTTACTTTGTGGTTATGTTGTGGATGTGAATGTCATGTGGATAATTAGCCGCGCGAAAAATTTTCCCTGCTTTTCTACAACTTCTGCGATCAATGTGAATGAATTATTGCGAATTTTGTCGTAAACGGGTACCCGGATCCTGAGGGGTTCACACCGCCTGAGGGGCATCATTCCACCATCTGGCCCAGCACTGACTACAGAGCCTCAGTCTGATGCCGATGCTTCCGCCTCCGCATCTACCAGTACCTCAGGTAGTATACTTGCACTGAACAGTAGTAGATCATATACTTTACCATGGATTATGGACTCAGGCGCTACACATCATCTATGTGGCGACTAGAGTCTGCTTTCAGGATACACTCAGATCCCTCCATGTCGGACAGTCGTGATTGCCAATGGCACTCATTCCCCCATCACTGGTCAGGGGGAGATTAGATTGACATCTTCTATGCAGCTCAAGAATGTGCTACATGCACCTGATTTTTCAATGAATTTATTGTCAATTAGTCAGATTACGGAGGATCTACATTGTCGGGCAATTTTTGATCCATCTTCTTTGATTTTTCAGGACATCCATACGGGCAACGTGATTGGTCGTGCCTATGAGCAAGGAGGCCTCTACCGCCTGAATCAGACTCCTTTTGCTGGATCCTCATCCTCTTCTGGACAAGTATCAACCTTATTATGGCATCTGCGTTTTGGTCATTTACCGCTTCAGAAGTTGTGTCAAGTTTTACCTTATGGTCTTCCTCACACACCTATTCAGTGTAAGGCGTGTCAGTTGGGAAAGCATCACAGGTCGTCCTTTCCCAGTCGTCCAGGTCGGAGTAGTACCTACAAGTTTGAGTTATTTCATATTGATGTCTGGGGTCCACGTCGTGTACCCGATCATCAGGGACACAGATTTTATATAGTTTTTGTGGATGATTTCTCTAGAGTGTCATGGGTGTTTCTGATGAAAAATAAATCTGAAGCAGGAAATATCATTATCCATTTTCTGAATGAAATACAAAATGTTTTCTCTACATCTGTGAAATTTGTGAGAAGTGATAATGCTTTAGAGTTGTGCACCAATATTCTTGCCAATTACTACTCCTCAAAAGGGATTATTCACCACACATCTTGTGCTCATACATCTCAACAGAATGGGATTGCTGAAAGAAAACACCGTCACCTTCTTGATGTCACAAGATCTCTCCTTATACAGAGTCATGTTCCCTACTCATACTGGGGTGATGCAGTTCTCACTGCATGTTACCTAATCAACCGTATACCTTCATCTGTCTTGAATGAACAAATTCCGTTTTCACTTATTCATCCTGGCAAGGATCTGTTCACTCTTACTCCTCATGTTTTTGGGTCGGTTGCATTTGTCCATCAGTTGTCGCCTGGTACTGACAAGCTCTCTCCTAGGGCCGTCAAGTGTGTCTTTGTTGGGTACTCCAGAACTCAAAAGGGGTACAAGTGCTTTGATCCTCTGCGTCGGCGATATATGATCAGTGCAGATGTTACATTTTTTGAATATGTTATGTATTTTTCAGCATCAGGAGACAAGCAGCTACCACCTATACCTCCTGATGCCATATACATGACACCACCACCTCAGATGTCGTCACCACCACCACCGCCTCATATGCCATCACCACCACCACCACCACCTATCTCACTGCTACCGTTCCATTATACCCGCAGGCCTCCTCCAGCTCATGGTCATGACTCGTCCACTAGCTCGCCTATGGTATGTAATGAAAATATTAATGTTGATGGATCTGACGACATTTCTGAGCAGGATGTGGTGCAGGAGCTAGATGAGACTACAGCTGATTTGGATGTTCCCATTGCGCTACGGAAGTCGAAGAGGAGATGTGCTAGATATCCATTATCAGCATCCGTGTCTTTTGAGAGGCTATCTGGAGATTTCAGGTCGTTTGTTATGGCACTTTCAGCGATAGATATTCCACGGAATCATCATGATGCTCTGCAGGATAGTAGATGGAGGCTAGCAATGGAAGAGGAAATGGCGGCACTTCAGTCCAGAGGAACCTGGAGTTTAGTTCCTATACCTCCAGATGTGAACCCGGCGAGCTGCAAGTGGGTGTTTACAGTGAAGCACAATGCAGATGGCTCTGTTGACAGGTACAAGGCGCGTCTTGTTGCACGTGGTTTTACACAGACTTATGGCGTGGATTACCTTGACACATTCTCGCCTGTGGCACGTCATTCCACTCTTCGGATCTTGTTGTCAGTTGCAGTTGCTAGAGACTGGCCGCTTCATCAGCTGGACGTGAAGAATGCATTCCTATATGGCGACTTGCAGGAGGAAGTCTATATGCAACAGCCACCTGGTTTTGCTGTTGAGGGGAAGTGTTCCAAGGTATGCAGGTTACATAAGGCCATCTATGACCTTAAGCAGAGCCCCAGAGCGTGGTTCCAGAAGCTCTCAGATCTTTTTGAGAAACAAGGATATAAACGCTCCAATGCTGATCATTCCTTGTTTGTACAGAAGGCGGCTAGAGGTATCATTGTAATCATGGTTTATGTTGACGATATCTTGATTACATGAGATGATGAGCAGGGCATAAAGCAGGCGAAAGAAAGTCTGGGAACCGAATTTGTCACCAAGGACTTGGGAGTCCTTAGATATTTTCTGGGGCTGGAGTTTGCTAGAAATCCATATGGATTAGTAATGTCGCAGAGGAAATATGTTACAGATCTATTGAGTGAGACAGGTATGCTAGGGTGTCGACCTGCTACGACACCAATGGATCACAGCATGAAGCTCTATGATGATGACACGGAAGAGGTGGACAGGAGAAGGTACAGAGAACTGGTAGGCAAACTACTGTATGTCACGATCACTAGACCTGATATATCATTTGCAGTGAGTCATGTGAGCCAGTTCATGGAGCAACCACGTCAGGTCCATATGGATGCAATACACATGATTCTGAGATATCTAAAATCATCTCCAGATGCAGGCTTGCTATTTAAGAAGGGAAAGGAGATCACTATCACATCGTGTGCTGATGCAGACTATGCAGGATTCTCCAAGGATAGGAAGTCCACCTCAGGATTTGCAGTCTATGTTGGAGATGCCCTAGTCTCGTGGAGGAGCAAGAAACAGACAGTAGTAGCTAGATCCAGTGCTGAATCTGAGTACAGGGCTATGGCCCAGGCTAGCACAGAAATGATGTGGGTGAAATCTTTACTTACAGATCTATGTCTTGATATACTGCTTCCTATGATGTTGGAATGTGACAATCAGGCCGCCTTGTTCATTGCAAACAACCCAGCCTTCCATGAGAGGACCAAGCATATTGAGGTTGATTGTCACTACATACGTGACATGATTCAGAAGGGGTTCATTGCTACATCTCACGTCTCATCAGAGAATCAGACTGCTGATATATTCACCAAGGCATTACTTCGAGGCCCATTCCAGAAGTGTGCGTCCAAGCTGAGCATGATTGATATCTATGCTCCATCTTGAGGGGGATTGTTGACGCATATAGAGTAGTGCTTGTACCTCTTCTTTATTTTATTTTTCAGTTGTCTACTTTATGTAATTTACCCATAGGCTACTCTCCTATATAAGAGAGCCTAGGGCTCATGGAATAAACAAGCCATTCATTTTTCCCAACAATCTCTTTATCTTTACTTTGTAATTTTCCATTTCTTTCGTCTCTATGTAATTTTCCCTTAGAGCTTTTCCCCTATATAAGAGACCTCTAGGGCTACAGTGGATACAACTTTTTATTTTCACGACTTTCCACAAGATATAACACCAATCCTCTTGCAGTGATTTGGTTTTGTGGTTGCAAAGGAATGGTGTAGGCCGTACATTGAGAATGCAATCCAAATTATGCCCTTCTTACCGGAGTTCATCAGAGGGAGAGATATACCACCAATCTGTGTAACTTATTTGATTTTATACGATATTTGGATGATCACTAACTTCCAATGGTCACTAAAAAACCATTTTATACTTAAAACCCACTATAATATATGTGACTTGTAATTTTGAAAAGGTAGCAGATAATAAAAATTCCCACTGCAAAATTCTAACAAATTAATGTACAATTTCGGGAGGTTTAGGTGTTTTCTGAAACACCTAAATGACCACAATTATTCTTATTAGTGCATAGAAAATAATAAAAATAAGATATTGCACTTTTACAAAAACTATGCATGGCCACCACAAATGGGTAGAAACGGTATTATCAGGAGAATATACCATATTAGTACAGTTTTTGGGTGAAAGCCTTATCACTGGTTGCTCTTTTTCCTTCTAAAAAATATGGATTTTTTCTCTGAGATGAGAATAAACAATATTATACAGACATAACAACTACATTGAAGCAAACTAGGCCAGTTACAAAATTCTGCAGATTCAATCATGACAAATTTATGTTCAGCAAAAAAAAATTATAGTAGGTCTATGATTCTCAAAAGAGAGTAATGATTTCAATGATTTCAATGTATCATCAATATTCGGTATCTTATTGCATCAAATAAAGAAAAGACAATTTCTTTTTCTTTTTTTAGGTCGAAGAGAAACCAATTTCCCCACAAGTATTGCCCTTTCAATCTACAGCTGTCCAGGAACATTATTAATTCTTCGGTAGTATGTAGCAAGCAATGCAATTTAAAATATTAAAAGAAAGCATGCACTATCAAATTTTGTTAGCCTTCAGGGGTCAATTTACAAGCCCAAATACATCATACTATAATTCAGCAAAGGATCAGCCAAAAATCATTGCAACTGCATGACAAACACGCAGCTGATAGACAGTAAGAATGGACTTACCATCTTCCCATATTCATAAGCTTTATCTAGGAGGGATGAATATTCCAGGTCCTCAAAACACCTTTGGAGGGAAGAAAGCGGTTCATTGAAGTACACAGGAAGACATACATGTGTGAGATCCTTCCCGACGTTATCTTTGATCATTGACCATAAACTAACCCCCTTTTCCTTCTCAATAGGGTCAGGAAGTTTCTTTCTTCTATCTGCATGAGGAAGAATAAGACGTCCAGCTTCAATTTCAGTATGCGGCATTTTCAGCCCATACGTGCCTATTTGAAGATTATTGTTGCTATCTGTGTCCCCTATTGCAGAAACACGGTCGACAATGATATTACCAAAAGAGTCATGTGCATCAAAGTAGCACAGCTCTTCTTCTTCAGAAAGTTCATCAAGATCTTGCCTTTCAGCATCCTCAGACGATTCAGTTGTGCTATATTCTGGATATTAACCAACAGAAAATTCATGTATAAGTACATATGGAAACCAACAAGAAATATGCATGCAGATGTTTGTACGCCGAAACTAGGTTGTCATGGCAACGTGTTGGGATGTACAAAACATATCTTAATGGTGCAAAGTGCAACACTTGCTGGATTGAGAGTGAAATTTCATCAACCAAGTGTCCTTTAGATTTAAAAACCAAAAATTAACTGGCATTTTCCCATAATGAATCAACTTTGCCTATTTTTTTTGCTTAATTACTTGATATTTTATTATGTACTTGATATATTCGGACGGTGTAGAAACAACCAACAACTTTCATGTAGCAGATAAGGAAGTCCTGATTGTTAAATGCTCACTGTTATTTAGTTGTTCAACATAATGAAGTGACAAGTACTGCACAATTTAGATGATAGGGAGGGCAAACAGCCATAACAATACCACTATATTTTCCATGCCCAAAACTAGAGAAGCCACTGTTTACCAACAGCTGTTCATGATGGGTTCCGGCAGTATCTGGATCAACTCCAGCATCCTGCATTAGATATCGTATTAAAAATATCTCAAAACAGACCATGAGTGTTATCATGTAAAAATGTGATGCAAGAAATACACAATATAATATATCTGTATAGAAGAGGGTCTACGAGATTATCACGCAATAAGCATCTTTCCCATATTGAGCACTACTTTCTTTATAAGGGTGTACTCCCAAACTTTATGTACACACAAGCTCTTATTTAATTAACAGCAGTTGCAAGTACAAAAACAACTCAAAATAGCCCAAGGATAGACAACCACATTCTGTATATAAAAAAGTTCATTGGGAAACACCATTGCATTTAACAGATACAAGGCCACGCAACCAACAAAGGCTTCGTCCAATCCCAATGCAACCTAAACACCGCCCTACCAAAAAGCTACAGCAACTCTCCAAGCAAAATGTTTTTACCCAATCAGTTTCCATATTCCTCTCCTTGGCAAACTGACAAGAATAACAGATGCCCTTGGTCTTCAAATTCCACCTGGCAAACTGGCAAAAGACATTGTCTGAATAGACTTGCCTTGCGGACTTTCATCATTATTTTTACCTTGTGCATCAGTAAGAAAAACTTTAACCCTCGCCAGAGTCCTGATGAGTTTCCACAACTGATTACAGTCATGAAAAAGGTCTCTATCTCCAAAAAGCACCACATTAATAAGAATCAATTGTACAACTGCAAAGAAATCAATGCCACCAAGCATATTTCCCTCCAAAAAGTGGAAAGACAGAATCATATCTCTTGTTGAGACATCCATCAAGGTGGACCATCCTAAATGCCCTTGAGCAGTTGACATGGCAAGTCCCCACCATCCCCAAATTCTCATGAGCAAGTTTAACAGAAGCAACCTATTCGTCCCCTTAAGCACTCACAACACCCAACCCCATCAATCATTGGATGCAGAATGGTGCTCTGGTCCACATGCCCCTACTCTCTTGCCCAAAGCACAAACAGAAAACTGCACCATGGCATCCAACCTTCGTTGCACCCCCAAGGGCACCTTATAAGTAGAGCGTAGAAAATAGAGATTGCAGATTTCACTGACTTCAAAGCACAAGCCTCCCAACGTGCGAGAGGCACCTCGCCTTCCACCTTGTCAGCCTTTGCTTCATCTTTTCTAGCACTGTAACCCCAACTAAAAGGTAGACTCGGATAAGAAAGTGACAGTGATTTGTGTCAAGCACCCACTAAACGACCACATTCAACAACCTCGACATTGATCATTCCAAAAGAAACTTATGCGGACTTGTCTCTACTAGTCCTTAGGCGAGAAAGCTCACCAACACTCTTAACCATGGTAAAGATGCCCATAATCACCTATGAATCACCCTCGACGAAGAAGAGGTAATAGACAACCCATGAAACCCCATTTTATCGGCCACTTACAACAGAATAATCCATAATCACAACCAAAAAATTGCAAGTGATATAATGAGTGACGATGCCAGAGGACACCTCTGCCTAACCCCCTACTCCTATATTGAGGTTGAAAGAATCCTCTTCTAGACAGTCAGTCGCTAGAATTGTATACGGCATCATAGTCACACACATCTTCATCCATGTGATTTATAAGTATATAAAATCTCTCTAGCACAAAGAGCTACAAAGGAATCTCCAATCCACACTAAGGTAAGACTCGGAGAAGTCTACCTTCCAAAGAAAACAATGCATTCCTCTTTTCCTCCAATCCACACCATCTCAGAGTCATTACCGCACTATCCAATATCTATATACCAAGGACAAAAGTAGTATGCTGAGGGCTAATGAGCATTGCCACCAACTCTCAATGTCATTAGCCAAAACCTTTGTGACGATCAGTTACAAGGCATTTAGCACTATATATGATGTTTAATTATTGAAGTTATTAGTTTAAATATGCCATGTTTAAACCCTTAATAGGTATATTAGTTATTTTGTATATATTAAGTAAAAGCTGTAACTAAAGATAGTAACTTAGGAATAAGTTGTTAGTAGGGATGCAAACGGTTACGGATATATCCGCATCCGATCTGTCACCGTATCCGTGTTATACAGATTTTGACAACCGTATCCGTTTTATACAGATTTTGACATCCGTATCCGTATCCGTTTTAAAATGGATACGGATATGGATATCATTTTGATATCCGCAAACATCCGTATCCGTATCCGTATATCCGTTTGCGTATATAAATATATAATCATAGATTTATTTTTAATCCTATATAACATAATTCTATACATTCTTTTACCATATTTGTATAATTTTTATGATGCAAACACATGTAGTAAATTTATATCATGTGTTTTCCATCCAGTTCGTATATATTTAAGTTGATTCTATAGAGTATTTCTAACATTACTCGTATGCGATCAGTATCCGCTTTACATCCGTATCCGTTTTTTAAGGATATGATAAGATAGTTTTAATATCCGTCAATATCCGCATCCACGCCCGTATTCGTATTCAAAAACGGATAAGGATACGATAATACCTATATCTGTATCCGTATCCATTAGTTTGCATCCCTAGTTGTTAGAGTTGGTCATCTAAAAAACCAAAACTTTTTTCTATTTATGTCATGTTCATTCTTAACGCAGCCACGATCGATCTCAAGTCCAAGTAAATGAGGATTGCGTTAGGTAATCGACAACCATCGAAAAATAGTCAAAGACAAATTCCTAAATAGTGAGAACACTATTTAGGAATTTGCTTTTTGAGTTATGACAATTGGATCTTTTCAACATGGATTTAAGCAAACATTTGCATTCCGTTGGGGGAGTCCCTGCTACTGATGTATTTAATTGCTCAAATGCAATGAGAAGTTGGCAAGAGTTGTTACATAACTGCCCGGATATAATTCAAAATTTGCAAGGGTTCTCGAATGAGGAACGCAAGAGAGTGAAAAAGCTAGTTCCATTACATCGTCGCCCGGATGGAGCCCAAATTTTGCAAGGGCTCTCGCATGATGAACACTTGCGAGAAAAGAAGTTAGTCCAATATTTGCAAGGGTTCTCGCATGAGTTATGCTGCATCGCCGCCCGGATGTAGTCCAAACGAAATTTTTAAGGTGGGTGGAGGAATCCGTGGGAACGACTGACAAGCTCTAAACTGACTAAGTTAATAATGGGAATCGTGTTGCAGCTCGGCATTCAAGCGATTCGATTAGAACCGTACAAAAATATGCCTCCGCGAAGAGGTGTTGTGTTTATTTCTTTAACTTGAGCAAGCCACATGGTCAATACAAGGAGACAGTTGTATTTAGTTAGTGGTTTAACCTATAGTTAATTAACTAGTTTAATTAATCTAGGGCTCAATCTATTCACTTGATGCAATACATAAATTTTTTTAGCAATTTTCACTGCATATATAGATGTGACGAAATGGGTTGGAGAGAAAGCAAGGGAGATTGAGAAGACATGCTTTAAACTTTGGTAGGTAAAGATAGGGGCAAAATGATGTTGGAGTGATTGTTCATAAGGATTTGAAGGATTGTGTGGTTGAGGTACAAAGATTCAGGGATCAGATTATGTTGTTAAAAGTGGTGCTCAAAGAAGAAATTCTGAATATCATCTCAGTTTATGCACTGTAATTTGGTTTAGATAAAAGGATTAAACAAGCTTTTGGGAGGATTTGGATGAGATAATGCAAGAAATCCCACAAAGAGAGATGATTTTCCTAGGTGGACATCTTAGTGGACATGTGGGAAAGGATGTGTCATGGTATGCTAGTGTTCGTGGAGGACATGGCTTCAGGGATACTAATGAAGAGGGAAAAGTCATTCTGGGTTTTGTAATGGCTTATGATCTTCTCATAGAAAACACTCTCTTCAAGAAGAGGGAGGAGCATTTAATTACTTATAAGAGTGACCCGACTAGAACACAGATAGATTACTTTACGTTGAAGAGAAGAGATAGGTTATGTTGTAAAGATTGTAAAGCAATACCATAAAAAAGTTTGACCATCCAACATTGCTTGTTAGTCATGGATGTGCAAATATAAGGGCTGGTAAAGAAAAAGAAGGTTTCCAAGATCACTAGAACTAGATGGTGGAATCTTCAATTGAAGCAATCAAGCTTCAGGGAGAAGGTTTTAGAAGACTTATCTAGGGATTATAACGAAAGTGCAAATGAGATGTGGGAGGCGGCAGCATCTTGTATCCGAAGGGTAACCAAAAAGATGCTAGACGAGTTAAATGGAGGAGCTCCAGGCCAAAAGGAAGCTTGGTGGTGGAGTGGAGGGGTGCAAGAGAAGCTCAAAATTAAAAGAGCATGCTTTAAAGCTATGTCTAAGGATAGAACAGATGAAATTGTCACAAACTACAAAATAGCAAAGAAGGAAAGAAGGTTGTAAGCAAAGCTAAGTCAAAAGCTTATTAAGTTTTGTACAAAAATCTCGACCCTAAGGAGGGCCATAAGGATATATTCAGGTTGGCGAGAGAAAGAAAGACCAAAAGCCTTTCTCAAGTGATATGCATTAAGGATGAGGAAGGTCGCGTGCTTGTTACTCAGAGGATATAGAGACTAGATGGAAGCAGTACTTCCATAAGCTTTTCATTAGGGAAAGAAATAGAAAGATCACTTTGGGAGATCTAGCTAGTAGTGAAAGTTACTTGAATCGTGCAAGCTATAGATGAATACAAAGTAAAGGAGGCTTTGAAGGAAATGAGACATGGGAAAGTGTATGAACTTATGGCATTCCTAAGAAGTTTGAAGAGTTTTCGGTGAGCGTGGTTTGACTTGGCTTACAAGTTAATTCAATGTTATTTGGCGAAGCAAGAAAATACCTGAAGATTGGAGGAGAAGCATTGTGGTACCTCTTTATAAGAACAAAGGAGACATTCAAAATTGTTCAAATTATAGAGATATCAAGCTGATGAGTCACACTATGAAAATTTGAGAACGTGTGAGTGAAGAAGGTTGAGACGGATTCATGCTAGGTCGTTCAATTATTGAAGCCATCCACTTGTTGGGAAGAACAATGGAGATTTATAGAGATAAAAGGAAGAATCTCCATATGATTTTTATTGATTTGGAGAAGGCTTATGATTCTGTCCCATGAGAGATAATGTGGAGAGTTTTGGAGAAGACACAAGTACTTGTCCTATACTTTAACCTTATAAAAGATATGTATGATAGGGCTTCATATTGTATAAAGATACAGTCTAGGAAGACTGACCATTTTGACATCAGCGTTGCTCTGCATCAAGGTTCAGCTTTGAGTCTACTCCTTTATACTTTGATTATGGATGCGTTGACAAGTCACATTCAGGACAAGATACCTTGGTGTATCTTGTTCGCTGATGATATTGTGTTGATTGATGAGACTAGAGGAGTAAATGAAAAGCTTGAGGTCTGGAGACATGCATTGGAGACTAAAGGATGTCGTATAAGTAGGACCATGACTGAATATGTGGAGTGCACTTTTATAAGAAGCAATGATGAAGATATAGGGGTGAAGATTGGTGTGATAACATTCAGAAGAGATATTCTTTTAGATACTTGGGATCTATTTTGCAACATGATGGGGAAATTGATGGAGATGTTACTAATAGAATAAATGCAGGTTGGTTAAAATGGAGAGGAGCCTATACTGTAGAGATAGAAATTATTATATGCTATGTACATGTTCGTTATTTTTATGTTCTCTCTGGACTACTATGTATTTTACCCTTAAGGTCTCTCCCTATATAAGAGAGCCTAGGGTTCCCTTGAATAATAGAACACAGACTTTTCCCAACATGGTATCAGAGCCCAAGACCTAGGGCTGCCCACCCGCTGCCCACCCCCACCCGCCGCCCACCCCCACCTCCTCGTCTCTCTCCGCCGCCGCCGCCACCTCATCGAGCCTCCCCCCCCCTGCCGCTTCTCTCGGCCCCTCCCCCCCCCTCGCTTCTCTCCGCCGCTGACCCTAGTTTCCTCCGCCATCCCCCAGCGTCGTCGGCCCCCATCGCCGTCGGCTCCCATTCCGCCGGTCTCTAGCCCCGGCGTGTTCTAGCCCGTCGCCTTTGTTTTGCTCTAGCGACACCGCTAGGGCGGTTCTTCCTGATGCCTTGAGCCTAGCCGTCTCTTCCTCAAGGTGTATGGATTTGGGTGCGTAACGTCTACATACGCACTCGAATCCTATGCAGTTTGTGAAGACTTCTGTCACTTTGTCTACAAACCCTAGTTCTTCTCCAGCGGTAATATGTCAGAATCGAATGTTGATATGCCCTCCATAGACGCATTCAAAGGTCCTGCGCCAATAGTGAAGATGGACGGGTCGAACTATGAGCTCTGGGCGATGCAGTTCATGAGTCTCATGAAGTCGAACGGTAAGAAGCACATTCTTACCGAGGATGAGCCAGCAGAGAAGACAAGGATATATGCCTCGTGGGAGGCTGATGACTCGTATGCAAAGGTCTGGGTTGTCAGGTACATTGTCGATGGAGATTGCCAATGACGTCCTCCATTAGCCCACTGCCAAGGCGATGTGGGATATTCTGGCTGCTACATATTCCTAGGTGCGAAATGAGACTAAGATGTTACAGATTCAGCATGATATATTCACGATTAAGCAGAACGGCAGACCTCTTCACTCCTTGTACACATTACTGAGGGGGATGTTTGAGAAGCTATACAGTACTATTCCACTCACTGCGACTCCTGAACAGCAGAAGACATTTCGGAATGCCACCATGGTGGGCGTTCCACTTGCGGCCCTAGATCCTGAATATGACGCCGCTCGTTCTCAGATTTTGGCCGATGCAGTTATTCCTCCAGTGGAGGATGTTTACAGGAGACTCAGTCGCATATCAGTTTCTTCCAGCTCATCTACTCCACCCCCATCGGCGATGGCAGTATCGCGTGGGAGAGGTGGTCAGTCTTCTGGCCGTGGACGTGGACCCCAGGGTAGGGGTGGTCGCTTTAGTCAGCCGTGTTCATACTGTCACCGCACATGCCACTCGGAGGAGACATGCTACTCTAAGCATGGGTTCCCAGCATCAGCACATGTAACAGAGCACTCTCGGCAACAATTAGCATCTATTGCAGACAATCGTTTCGAGGAACTTATGGCACGTCTACGTGATATTATGCCACAATCATCTGGTGATTCTTCTGGTCGACCTTCAGATGTTGCTGCTACAGCATCTGCCAGTTCCTCTGCTGCTACTAGTACCTCAGGTAGAGCTACTGCATTTACATCTTCTCATGATATCTCTGATTGGATTATAGATTCGGGTGCCACACATCATCTCTGCCGAGATCGAGATAGACTTGAGTCCTACAGGGACATTCCTCAAGGTCGTTCAGTGCATGTCGCAGATGGTACTCATTCCCCCTGGTTGAACACGGGGAGGTCTTCCTATCTTCCACTATGCATCTACAAAATGTCCTACATACTCCTGAGTTATCGATGAATCTGTTGTCTATTAGTCAGATTACGAAGGATTTTCACTGTCGTGCTATATTTGACCCGTCTTCTCTTATTTTTCAGTGTGACAATCAAGCAGGGTGATTGGTTATGGCTCTGAGCAGAATGGTCTATATCGGCTGGTCCGGAATTCTTATGCTGGCATCTCCTCTCATTCCGCCGGACCAGTTTCTCCGTACATCTGGCATCTCCGTTTGGGTCATCTCCTGCTCCAGAAAATACGACATCTTCTGCCTCAGATCTCTCCCGGTTCTTCCTTTCGCTGTGAAGCGTGTCAGTTGGGAAAGCATCATCGGTCGAGCTTTCCTAGTCGTCAGAGTCGGAGCAGTAACTCCCCGTTCGAGTTGTTTCATATAGATATATGGGGTCCAAGTCGTGTACCCGATCATCAGGGACACATATTTTATCTAGTTGTAGTGGATGATTTTTCTCGTGTATCTTGGGTCTTCCTTTTAAAGAATAAATCTGAAGCAGGCGATGTGATTAAGAATTTGATTAATGAAGTGCAAAATGTGTTTTCTTCTACTGTCAAATATGTTCGTACAGATAATGCTCTAGAATTCTGCATACGATCCCTCTCTCAGTTTCTTTCGTCAAAGGGCATTATTCACCAAACCACTTCTGTTTACATATCTCAGCAGAATGGTGTGGCAGAAAGAAAGCATCGCCACCTTCTTGACATTACTCGAACCCTACTGATTCAGAGTTGTGCTCCTATTTCTTTCTGGGGGGATGCTGTTCTTACCGCTTGCTACCTGCTAAATCGTATGCCATCTTCTGTTCTTGGTGAGAAAATTCCTCTCTCTATCATTTTTCCTGACAAGGAATTATTCTCACTTACTCCTCGTGTCTTTGGTACTGTGGCATTTGTTCATCTTCTGACTCCTGATGAGATGTATGCCTTACAGTCTCGTGGCACATGGACCTTGGTTATTGCTCCTCCTGATGCATCTATTGTGAGCTGTAAGTGGGTATTCACAGTTAAATACTATGCTGATGGCAGTCTAGATCGGTACAAAGCACGGTTGGTCGCGCGAGGTTTTACACAAACCTATGGTGTGGACTATATGGCCACATTTTCTCCAGTGGCTCGTCATTCTACCCTTTGCATTCTCTTATCAGTGGTTGTGGTACATGACTGGAGTATATCTCAACTAGATGTCAAGAATGCCTTCTTGTATGGAGATCTGCAGGAGGAAGTCTACATGCAGCAGCCACCAAGGTTTACTGCTGAGGGGGAGAAGCATATGGTGTGTAGACTTCACAAGGCAATTTATGGCCTCAAACAGAGTCCAAGAGCGTGGTTCCAGAAGCTTTCCAATCTGATTGAACAACAGGGATTCAAGAGGTCAAATGCAGACCACTCGTTGTTTGTTCAGAAGTCATCGGCAGGTACGGTTGTTATCATGGTCTATGTTGATGATATTCTGGTTACAGGAGATGATATTCAGGGCATAGAAAGGGCGAAAGCATTCCTACGCCATCAGTTCGCCACGAAGGATCTTGGAACCCTAAGATACTTTCTGGGGTTGGAATTTGCCAGGAATGCACAGGGTTTGGTGATGACCCAAAAGAAGTACATTACAGATTTCTTGACTGAAACAGGCATGGCTGGATGCAAACCATCAAGTATTCCCATGGATCCAAGCATGAAGTTGTATGATGATGACACTGCTGAAGTGAACAAGAGGAGATATAGAGAAATGGTGGGTAAGCTCCTTTATATTACCATAACTCGACCCGATATTACTTTTGCAGTAAGTAGGGTGAGTCAGTTTATGGAGCAGCCAAGACAAGTTCATATGGATGCTATATACATGATACTGAGGTATCTGAAGTCTTCTCCAGGTTCAGGGTTGCTGTTTCGAAAGGGCACAGATTTGTCTATCTCAGCATGTGCAGATGCCGATTATGCAGGATGCCCTAAGGATAGAAAATCAACCTCAGGATTTGCAGTTTTTGTTGGAAGCTCTCTGATTTCTTGGAAAAGCAAGAAACAAACTGTTGTGGCAAGGTCCAGTGCTGAATCCGAATATAGGACCATGGTGCAAGCAAGCACGGAGATGATGTGGGTTCGATCTGTACTAGAGGATCTACATGTAGTCGTACCTCAACCCATACAGCTTCACTGTGACAATCAGGCAGCCTTGTTCATTGCCAACAATCCAGCTTTTCATGAAAGAACCAAGCATATTGAAGTTGACTACCACTACACTAGAGACTTGATCCAGAGAGGATTGATATCTACAACTCACATGAGCTCAGGGGATCAGACTGCTGATGTACTCACGAAGCCGTTGCTCAGAGGACCTTTTCAGAGATGTTCTTCCAAGCTGAGCATGATAGACATCTATGCTCCACCTTGAGGGGGACTGTAGAGATAGAAATTATTATATGCTATGTACCTGTTCGTTATTTTTATGTTCTCTCTAGACTACTATGTATTTTACCTTTAAGATCTCTCCCTATATAAGAGAGCCTAGGGTTCCCTTGAATAAGAGAACACAGACTTTTCCCACCATATACTGTTCTCTGTGATGAGAAAATTCCTTTGAAAATCAAAGCAAAGTTTTACAAAGCAGTCATGAGACTTGCTATGTTCTATGTTACTGAATGTTGGCCTGTGAACCATAGGCATGTGCAGAGAATGACGGTAGCAAAAACGAAAATGCTAAGGTGGACGTATGGACACACACGTAAAAATCAGAATTGTAATGATGCAATCAAAAGGAAGTTTGGTGTAGCTCTGATCGAGGATAAGATGCGTGAAAATCACTTAAGGTGGTTTGGCCATATGCAAAGGAGATCAAGTGGTGCACGAATGAGGAGATGCAAGTTTTGGGATATTGAATCGTCTAAGAGAGGGTGAGGAAGGCCCAAGAAGTGTTGGAATGAGATTCTGCGAAGGGATCATAGTTTTTGGATCTAAGCCCGAGAATGACCCAAGATAGATCTGAATGGAGGTAAACAATCAATGTAGCCGACCCAAGATAGATCTTAGTGTGGGAAAAGGCTTTATTGTTGTTTATAAATGTGACAAAATGAGCGATATGCAAAAGCTATGAGAATGTACATAAATTACACAAGGGCTCCTTTTTTTTTGAAAGTCCAGGTTAGGGGGTAGTACTCAGCGGTACCCTCCCCATCAAAATTTATTCCAAACAAAAAACAAAAGTCAAAGCTTTACAAAAACAATACAGTAATTAACCCTCCCTTACAAAAGCATTACAGCACCCAGTCCTCAACCAGCCTATTTGCGAAGATAATGACATTTTCCTTATAAAATCTTTGTCCGGAGAAAAGTAAATCATTTCTGCCACGCCATATCGCCCAAAGGAAAGCCATGGGCAGCAAACGATCCTTCCTCGGTCTTCCCCTACTCATGTAGAGCGAATTCCAGAACGCCTGGAACCCCTCAAAGCAGCACCAAGTAATCCCCGTATCCAGCCAAGCCTTAGAAACCACAGGGCAAGCAAAGAAAAGGTGATCCACAGTTTCGATGGCATTGTCACAGATTACGCATTTGTTCGCAATGATACCAAGAAGTTTGACGCACCGGTCGCGCGTCATGAGTCTCTTCTGCCTCAGGAGCCAAAGGAAAATCCCCACTCTTTCCGGAAGACCTACAGCCCAGATGGCAGCACAATCTCTGATCAAGGACTCCGAGTTTGCCGGTGGCGGTCTAGAGATTGCACCGTAAGCCCCCTTCACCGAGAAAGGCCCAGCTCGCCAGCACCAATGGTCTCTGCCCCCTCTTGGGGCTTCGACATTCTTCACGGCCTCAAGGAGCTCAAGGAAATCATCAAATCTTCTGTCTGAAAAATTGGCGGAGAAGGTAGGGCACCAAGAACCATCAGCCCAGCAATTTGCTACCGAGCACAACCTATCATTCGCCAGGGCAAAAAGACGAGGAAAGCGAGAACACAAGGCTCCCGCCCCCGACCAATCGTCCTCCCAAAAAGCAAAGTCATTTCCGCCCCCCAGAACCGGCTTGAACAGTGATAAATTCTTCAAAAAAGATCTCATAACGCCCCTCCAGAAAGGCGTAATCGCAACGCTACAGATTTGCTGCGACCGCGGCACCCCCTTCACACCATAAATCTCGCGGATCGTCGGACAGACAAGATCATCTCCCGGGCCCCAAACTCTGCTAGCCCATTTAAGCAAGAGCGCCTCATTCATTTGCTCCAAAGATCTGACCCCCAGACCCTCCAAAACCTTCGTACGTTGGATATCCTCCCGGCTCACCAAGTGGATCCCCCCTCACCCAGTAGTCTCGTTGCCCCATAAAAAGCCGCACATCTTTTTCTCCAGCCTCGCGCGGATCCACTTCGGGATCTTGCGAGAAGCAAGGAAATAAATAGGGATGGCAGACAGAACGGCCTTGAGTAGAACCAGCCTACCTCCTTTCGACAAGATAGAAGCCTTCCAGCCCGCCAACTTCGATTCCACCTTCTCCACCACTCTCAGCCAATCACGTAGCCGCGCCCTCCCCAGCGTCAGAGGCATCCCCAAGTAGTCAATTGGTAGGGCATCACGCGCAGACACCAAGGCCGCTGTCAAACCTTCCACCATACTCACCGTCGCACCAAAGGGGACAAAAAGAGATTTGTTGTCATTCTTGCATAAGCCCGACAGCTCAGAGAAAACATCAAGCGTCGTCGCCATGCCGATAGCCTCCTCGACCTCCCCTCAATGAGAAAGAGAGTGTCGTCCGCATACTGGATAATAGGAATTCGCAGTTCGCCCCTAGAGTAGCCACGAGATAGGCCATGATGAACCACCCCCTCCGCCATATCCGCCATGACGTCCGCCGCAAGAATGAAAAGCATAGGTGCAAAGGGGCACCCCTGGCGTACACCTTTGCGAGGTTGGATCCAACCCCCCTCCGGTCTGCCATTGATAAGCACCGAAAAAGACGCCGTGGAGATGCAGCGCCTCATCCACGAAATCCACGCATCAGGGAAGCGCAATCTCCTCAAAACCGACCATAAGAATCTCCAATCAAGGCTATCGAAAGCCTTGGCAAAGTCCACCTTCCACAAGATTCCGCTCGTTCCCCTTCTCCGCCAATCAGCAATGATTTCAGATGCAAGAGTTGTACAATCCGAGATCTGACGACCCGGAATGAAAGCGGATTGGCTCGGAGAAACCAATCCGCCAAGGACGTTAACCAGCCTAGAAGCAAGGACCTTTGCTACAATGAGATAGAGGGCATTTGAAATAGCAATTGGGCGATAGTCCCCGATCGAGCTCGGCGCCAAGCCCTTGGGGATCAGCACAAGCAGCGCCCTGTTAATACGGTCAAATCCCAGGTTCCCATGGCAGAATTCTATCATCACCTCAAGCACCTCGGGTCCAACAAGGTCCCAAAAGTCTCTATAAAAAGAAACCGGAAAGCCATCAGGGCCAAGTACGGCGTCCAAGTTAAGATCCCAGACAGCATCCATAATCTCCTCAAGGGTGACATCACGGACAAGAATATCCGAGGCGGGGGGCTCCACGAGCCTGGAGCTGCGGCCCAACCATCTCCATCTCCGTGTAATCTTAGAAGCAAGCTTGTCCCTGAAATGATTTGCGATCGCGATGCCCATATCCCTGTTACCCTCACTTGTGACCCCATCAATATTGATGGAACAAAGAGCATTGGATCTGCGTCTACCACTAGCGATACGATGGAAATAAGCGGTATTTGCATCCCCCTCTTTAAGCCAAGAGGTCCTCGATCGCTGACGCCACTCCGTCACCCATTTCTTGTCCTCAGTAGCAACAATTCTCTGCGCCGCCAAACGCTCCTCTTGTTCGAGAGTGGTAAGACCTCTCTCGTCCTCCAGGGCGTCAAGCACCCGAACAACCTCCTCCGCACTCTTTCTGGCCGCACATCTAGCAGCCCTCGTTTCCCTTTTGAACACCGCCAGCCTGCCCCGCAGAGAGGAAAGTTTCTGGGAAAATCTATTAGCAGCCGATCCAGTAGGCGTCGTTCCCAACCAGTGTGAAGTCACAACCTCCCTGAAGCCATCCTATAAGCCAGCATCTACACAAGGGCTCCTGAATCAATGTCTAAATCCCAAGCGATCATATCACAAATTTAATATCAAATTAACGACACTTTTAAGCTCCAATTTCAAGTTAAAGTCCAATGCACATGAAATTCCAAGTCCCCTAATACTTAATCCACATAAGTCATCAAATTAGATATTATTCACAACAAATCAGAGATCTAAATCCATAAATGAGTTCTACATGAATCGGGGATTCCAATGCCTATTTATTTGTAATTTTTGGCTCAATGTGCAATTAAATACAATTAAAACAATGTGTTTCAATTGGAAACTTCTCTGAATTACAAATAGATATCAAGATGTCCCACAACAGAAAATTAAGCAGATAGTCATGTAGAGAATAAAAATTTCTTTCAAACAAGACCAATTTCAAGGAAAATGGAGTTCAGGTGCTCAAGATATTCACAAATACAACCAAAGGCCTAATTGCAGTAAAAACTTAATTGAAAATAATTAAAAATGCACGGTCAGGGGTTTATTTGCAAATAGCATAACCCGGAGGGGGGTCATGTGCAATTTAGACTTAAATGGTCCCTTCTCGACATTAAATGGAAGACGGAAAGGCATGGGCACAATTTACCCAGGCTCTACACATGAGGCATGCGTGGTTGGACCGGAGTGCAAATGGAAGAGGCTCTGGGGCAGGCGATGCAATCCATGGGCTTCTTGCACGTGAGGGGAAGGCTCGCGAGAATCTTAGGTCTGAAGGTGAGGCGCGGCTCCATATGGAAAGGCGGGGTATGCTCAGGCGCTCTAATCCTGTTGGTGCAGAAGGGATGGCTCGAAGTTGATCAGCACCGTTAGATCAAAATGATCTGACAGCCGAGATCAAGCATGGGACGATTGATGTTGATGGCTCCTCTGAAGGAGATCATACGGTCAGGGATGAAACTCCGAGGAGCCGTTAGATCGAGCTTAAACCTCGATCCAACGATACTTGTACTTCCTTCCTCCTCCATAGTGGATGGTCTCGCGCGAAGCTCCAGTAATCCCCCTCAAGCCCTTATGTGGTCCTATTGCTAGGATGATGGTCCAGAGGCTCGAGGGGATCCTAACGAAGATGGGTGTGATGTTGCAAGGCTCCTACGGTAGCCGAAGAGAGGTGGCGATGTGTGCTCGTCGGGGGTGAAGGAAGAGATCGGAGGGTTGTTGTGAACTCCGATTAATGAAGCTTGAGGTACCTGCAGTTCTTACGCAAACCAAAAGAGGGCGAGAAGGTATGGAATGAGGGCCCCATGAAGTGGTCGAAGCGGGGGGCGATGAGCTCCATGTAT
Source organism: Ottelia alismoides (assembly GCA_037367405.1). Classification (NCBI taxonomy): domain Eukaryota; kingdom Viridiplantae; phylum Streptophyta; class Magnoliopsida; order Alismatales; family Hydrocharitaceae; genus Ottelia; species Ottelia alismoides. The sequence goes on along the minus strand of JAZKJV010010005.1, from coordinate 408,720 downwards.
GTGCAAGACCTGAAGGTGGAGCAAGGCAGAGCAGGATCTGGAGAAGGGAAGGATGGCCTATGAGGGTCAGGATAAGGTATGGGAGTTGTAGTGAAGGTAATGGAGTGGTATGGAGGTGTTGTGTAGAAGGCGGAGGCGATGGACCTAGTAGGTCTCTTCCTGTGTAAGGAGGAGATATGGCCGGAGACAGAGGAGGTGCAACGGAGTAAGAAGGTAATCACTGGTGAGTACGCAAAGATTGTGATATATGTGGAAAGGTGGGGGAGTGGTCGGGCTAACCGGAAAGTGTATATTAAGTACAAAATTAAATACGAGAAATCCCAAGGGGGTGAGATTAGGGGCTACCTAGAGAAGCTAAGGAAGAAAAAGACGAAGTGGATGCCTATGTTGGAACTCAGAGGAAACTCCTGGTAGTCGCTCGAGGTGGACAGTTGGGCTATCGAGCTTGGGAAACACCAAAGGAGCGTGTTGTAGTAGCATAGGGTGTCTGCCGGATCTCACCAGAGAAGGTGTTGTCACTCAACCCTAGCTCATCTCTATGTCACAGGAAGGAAAGTGGTGGATCAACCTGGGAACAGAGGTGATGGTTGAAGTTTTATGTATTTGGTGGATCAACCTGGGAACAGAGGTGATGGTTGGAGTTTTATGCATCATAATTGAATTCCCAACACGTCCATTAGCCTCTCTAACAATTGTGGTAGTACATCTTAGTCTAATAAGGATGATTTTCATAATATGGTTTTTCTCTTTGCCAGGACCTCCTAGCGAAACAGTAACTAGCTCAACAGAAACCAAGCTCAACTACAACCAACTCAACTGTAACCAAGCTCACAAGAACAGTAACCAAAACTCAAGTGGTGAGGAAGCCTCCTAAGAGACCCTTCTGTCTCGCCCATCTAGTGGAAGTACGGTCCAATGGAGGGCTAGGTCTACTCCAAAACTACGCCCCTGAGACAGGGGAGAGACTTTGCAGAACAAGTCACTCCAGAAAAACCGGTCCGTCAGGTACGGGTAAACGAGCGTGAAAAACTAAAACTGAAGGCCCTCCAGCCTAAGCACCCTAAAGAACACAGGGTTACCGGAATTGGTCTAAAAGAAAACCTGTGGATCCCAAAGAGACATAACTACGAACGCTCGCGAAAAATCGAGAAAAAGACTGGGATCCGAGACCCGCGCACTAAGCGGCCACTACCCTAACTGGGCTTCCTATCTCCCGCCCAGCTGAGGGTCATCGCACCCTAGCACAGTCAGGTGTAAGAGTTACCATGTCCGGCACTCTTAGTTATCAATCATTGCTAAATCACCATCACTGACTTGATTCCTCATCCTCTCTCGATCTCTGTTGTGGTTAATTTTACAGATCTAGGCATCTTGTCGACAATCTTATTGAATAGTGATCCATAATTAGTGACTCATATCTAAATGATTGATCACAAAGATTTTCAGTCATTGATCATAGATTATCTCTTAATTAGTAGCATGCTTATTGATCTATATTTTCTAAGTCACTTGTACGAAAATGCCCCAATGATCTTATTTTTCAAATCATGAAATTAGAAGTTGTTCATTAGACATGGATTCAAATTTAGATCAATAGGATATCAACAGTGTTACAATCAGTATCAAGAATAATGAAAAGGACACGAGCATGAGTCAACTATCTTAAGCCACAGAGATATGAACGATGACCGATATCAGACTGGTTGGAAAGTGAAGACCCTACTTAAAGCAACAACCACATCCATTCCCCTATAGTCCAACTCTGCAAAGTAAAGCTCCATTGCTCCCAGTGGAGGGAAAAGAGTTGATCGTGCACACTATTCTTTTCTTTATTTCTCACATTATGGATTACTTTAATTTCAAATTGCCACGTGATCTACTGATCCAAGAAACACCATGAATTTTTAGCCGCCACATGATTTATTGATCTAAGAACGTCAATGTCAGTTTCCACTGTCTATGAAATGATATTAAATACATAGAAGTCAACAGCAGACTCAATGTGCTTAAAAAACCCTTCACCCATAAAATCAAATAATAAAAGGATGGGATGATCGAAAAGATCATTGAATATCCATGTGCAGTTGCTTCGAATGAACAACAAGCATCTACCGATAGCCAACATGGTCACTCGTTGATAAGTATATGCATTGGAAGGATGAGTTTTAGAATAGAGGAAGCTGTCCTGCAGCGGTTCTGATTAACTTTTGGCTTTATAGATATACCTAGATAGGAGAAAGTCCAAAAATATCATTCTGTGCATTTCTCAAGCAAATTCTACATGCATGACAAAAAAAGGATGACGCTTTGATAAGGCAACTCAAAAATAAATAATTTCAATGGTTCTGTGAAAGAGGGTGGATCTTCAAGCGGATGCAAAAGATCCTAATTCAGAAAATACTTTTAAGTTCCAGTGCATATCTCGTTTTTTTATAAATTTTGAGAGGCATTTAATTGTTGCATGATCGGTTGTGTTCCAATACCATCTCTGCTATGTCATGGTGCACATGCAAAAATCTGAGATGTCTCATCCTCAAATGTCTAGTTGTTAAAGGAGAATATTTGGGAGGATAAGACTATCTAAGCACCTTTTTATTCCAAAAAAAATGACAAATAATCTCAGATATCCTAGATCTTGGACAGTTGAGAGTAGAGGTCACCACCCCATAAGAATATTACTATGAAGCTCTCCAACAAACAAACAAACAAACAAGTAGTAACGGGAAAATACACAACGAACAAGACAAAGAGCTAGAGCAATGTCATAGCAAGTATGAGGGCAAGATAGGCCAAAACATGCAGAAGGTGATGCATTTGACCAAAAATCTTCAATCCAACAGTTGAACTTATACTAAATAAAAGTGACATGCTAGATTTTCCGTTAAATCAAGGAGAATAACTTTATTTGATAGAAATTAGATTTAAGAAAAGAATATGCATGGAAGGCAGGGGGATGATTGTACCTTTGATATCCAAGAATTGGAGATCAAATGCATGCACTTTGTGGGTTGAAATGAAAGTTCCAACAGCTTCTTAAGCACCTCCAGCTGTTGTGAATGGCTTCAACATGTAGCAGCCTCCAGCTGCTTGCCTGGACAGCAGTTTCATGGCTATTGGAGTAGCTCCAGTAGGGTTTCCAGTATTTGGAACTTGCTCCAGCAGGAGGGGTCTTCAACAGCAGCAGTAGTTGCTGCTTTATGGGCAGCAGCAGAGCTGCTGGATGCTCCAGCAGTTGGGAAGAGAGCAGCCCTTCGGCTGGGATTTGAAGAGGGAAATCTGGGGAAAAAGTTAGAAGGCTTTGGGGATATAAATAGGAAGAGGAAGGCCTTAAGGTGATGACACATGAAGATAGGAAAAAGCCAAATGGAGGGACATGTGTTGAGACAGCAACAGTTGTTGATGTCTGTTATAAAAAATTTTGAATTATTTTTTTTAACTTTCTCTATCTCTTAATTAGAATATTGAAGTCCCCCGCATTCGCATCTCGAGTGTCGACTTTGATGTACAATAGCTCGTTTTGACCATCTCTGAATGACGAAAATGATTATAATATTCATATACTTCGGATCGAAGATGAATTATCCAAATTTCCGAGAAACAGTCTTGGTTTGCGACTAAATTTTGTGGTTCTAAATTATCAAACGACCTCCGATCGATGAACTGTCGATTTCGTTGGTCTTATTTTGTCGAATCGAATTTTCTAGTGATCTTGATTTGTTTTGCAGTTTGGATTTCGCGTTGTGGCTTTTTCTAATGGAACCTATAATGTTATCGACTTTTGATCAATTTCGGCCGAACGAAATTTGATCTGCGATCAATGAATCGATATGAGTTTATTCAATATTAATTGAATATTAAATGTACTTTTTATTGGTATGTGAATCCTAATCGGGTCAGGTTCGAGTTATTCGGATCCGGATTCACTGTTTGAGAAAATAGAACCAGTTGTAAGAGATGGAGTGTGTAGGAGGAATCTAGGGTTCCAAGAGAAACCCTTGTCGCCATTTGCTGAAGAAGATGGAACTTACTGTGCCAGAACTCGAACAAACTTAAAGAACCCGTTGTTCATTGCAGTGGCATATCTTTATAAAAAAATTATAAACGACCCAATGCGAATCTTCCAGATTACATAAACAAATAAAAAATTTCTCAAAGATGAATCTTAAAATCGACTTGGCCTAATACCATGTAGAAAAATGAAATGTGGAAGCGAATCAAAGCAAGAACAAGATAAAAAGAACACTTTGATTTTATATGGAATCCTACTCCGCGAGTAGAATGAAACTATGGGAGAATCGCCTCAAAGAGTTGATATTCTATTCATCTTTCCCAATGGATACATAGGTTGTAGGGCTCTTTATATAACCCCACCAAGGCACCAAACTCCCACCATCACACGATATGGGACTAAACACATGAGCCACCAATGACATCCTTCAACACTTATGAATAAGTATGTACAAGGATTGTGGATGCGCATGGGGATGTTAGGAACTTATCTAGGATGCGCGTACGTCAAATGCATGCCTACGGAGGTACCCCAACCATAAAGTACTAAGTGTTGTAGAATCATAGCGTGAGACACGATATGGGTTAAGACTGTAGAGTGTCGACTTACCATGATAATAAAAAGAGCTAACGAAATAAATGGAGTGTTGGGAACTTAGTTAGGATGCACGTAACTGAACGCATGCCTACGAATGCACACCAATCCTAAGGTACCAGGTACCTTAGAATCATAGCATGAGATCAGAAAATGGGTCAATAGCGACAACTATCATAAAGCTAAAGTTCGATAACTAAATAAACACACCATAAGAGGTTAAGTATCAGCGTCCTAGAGAACCAACTGATTGAGCTATGCAGTAGTTGATAAGGGGTGGTTTGACTTCAAGAACTAAGCCTGAATCATATGGATAAATAATGGTAATTGACAGGACATGTGATGACATAATATTATGATGATCTGAGGTAGATTGAAATGATTATGAGATTTGGAACCGATTTTCAGTATCCAGAGGAAAATAGATGAAATTGTAATTTCTCTTGACTACTTGTGATTTAGATTAATATGATCAGTATGTAGGATCGTATACCTTGACTTGTGTCTATGCCATCATGGACTTTCGCCGATGGGTATTGGATTTGGGTGGTTCCATGATGGTTCTTGTGTGGGATGTTATGGTTTAGCTTCACATATCAGAGTTTGCCCAGGTGAGAGGATATGTCTATATCAGTTAAGTCAAGGGTAATAGAAATGTCCTACCTGTCGCAGTTGGCCCTTGAGATGAGAATATCAAATAAAATTAAAGTTATAGATCACTTTATGTATGTTACATGTATTATGCTTATAAGAGTAAGCATACCCAAGAGTCTGGTGCAGCTCTCGTGGTCCCAGTGAGTCCTAGATGGAGTGCTAGTTTTAGTTATGTGGGTATGTCAGTGTATTCCTTGACTCTATCGATTGAGGTAGTGCTATTGGTATTGTTGGTTGGTCTGCGTCCATAGCACAACACTCGTCGAAGTGGTGTGCTTTGTCATAAGGGTGTATCGGGTGCAGTCCCGTTTGGTTAAGGTGTACATATTCCCGGGTATTTCCCTTATGGTAGGTAAGCTGGGAAAATGTTTTGAGGTGTTGAGGTTTGGTTTGCTTGAGCTGGTTGCTCCAGTCCACAGCGTGATTGTTAAGGTTTTGTATAAGTATTGGAACTCAACAATTCAGGATGATGGTTGCCTTGTATTGAGTTCTTGCGTATGTGTTGAGGATCTCGCGAACCCATGTTGCTCTATCAATCCGAGAGCTTATGGAACCATGCTCTTGGACTCTGCTTAAGGCCATAGATTGTCTTGTTAAGCCTGCAAACTTTCTGACACTCCCCCTTAGCGACGAACCCAGGTCGTTGCTGCATATAGACCTCTTGTAGGCCACCATGGATATATGTACTCTACACATCTAGCTGATATAGGGGCCAATCATGTGTCACTGCAACAGAAAGAAGAATAGGCAGTGTAGAATGCATAGCCATTGGAGAGTAAATATCATGATAGTCCACCCCATATATCTACGTGAACTCATGTGCCATAAGTCTCGTCTTGTAGCGATCCATACTGCCATCTGCTCGATGCCTCACTGTAAACACACACTTGCATCCAATAACGGATGTTCTTGTATGGGTTATAACAATGTTGCACGTGTCACATAACTGTAGTGCAGCCATCTCCTCATCCATGGCAAGACATCACTAACTATCCTGTAGTGCCTCATAATATGTCAATGGTATCTCCGGTATTGACAGTCCCACGACAAATCTTTAGAAGTCCTCTAAAAGTTGACCCAAGGAAACATGGGCTGCAAGAGGATATGCAGCACAAGTACGTCCCTACTTCCGCTGAGCAATAGGCACATCAAGATCACTCGTCTCCTCCTGAACCTGTAAACTACCCTCCTGAGAGGGCACCTGCTCATCCTGTACATAATCTCGTTGCATAGACAAAGCACGAGTGCCATCAGTAGAAATAATGTGCTTGTTACAAACCTGGGGCGTGCTGGATGATAGGGATTTCCCATGAGCAGGGGGAACAATGTAAGGCCTGCGAGTAAAGACACATGGTAGAAACTGAGTCAAGGTACTGGGTGGCGGTCTGGGGGCAACTACAGGAGGAGGTATAAGTACTGGAGGAGGTGGTGGAGGTAGAGTAGGTAGTGGAGGTGGTGTATGTGTAGGAGTAGGAGGCATGAAAACCTCTCCTCACCTAAGTCTGACGGAGTCAACATGTCACATGTTCGAGAGACATACATAATAGACTCAAAGAAGGTGACATCGACGCTGACAAAGTATTTCCGTTGGAGTGGATCAAAACAATGGTGCCTTTTCTAGGAACGAGAGTAGAAAGACACACTTGACAGCTCTAGGGGAGAGCTTGTCACAAACGGACGTCAAGTTGTGAACAAAGGCCACATAGCCAAACACCGGGGGTGTAAGGGAGAACATATTCTTCTCGAAAAATGTAATCAAGAAAGGAACATTTTCTCCTAAAACAGAAGATGGCATGTGATTCATCAAGTAGCAAGCGATGAGGATCGCATCATCCAAGAAAGATTGAGAGGCACGACTCTGGATCAAAAGGGTCTGAGTCACATCAAGTAAATGACAGTGTTTGCGTTCGGCAACATCGTTCTGCTGGGATGTGTAGGAACACGAGGTCTGGTGTACAATGCCAAGAGATCTGAGGAACTCATATAGCTGTAATGTGCAGAACTCTAAGGTATTGTCAGAGTTTAAAAACTTGACAATAGCAGAGAAGATGTTCTTTGTTTCATTAATAAATGATTTAATAACAGACCCAACTTCAGACTTGTTTTTTAACAAAAAAATCCAAGAAAGTTTAGAGTAGTCATCCACGGCAACAAGATAAAAACGGTGTCCCCGGTGATCAGGAACACGAATGGGATGCCAAATATCTAAGTGAACAAGCTCAAATAATTGAGTACTGATACGACTCTAACGATCAGGAAAAGAAGAGTGGTGATGCTTTCCAAGCTGACAAGCCTCAAACTAAAAGGAAGACCACGGGGAAATCTGTGGGAGGACATGGCATAGCTTCTGCAAAGGAAGGTGGCCAAACTGAAGATGCCACAAGTATGGAGGGATTGGTCCATTGGGAATAGTAAAGGTACCAACATGGGGACGCCAGACCAATCTACAAAGGTCCCGTTGCTCACAGCCACATCCAATCACCTTACCGATGAGTATGTCCTAAATCACAAGAGAAAAGGAGTAAAAAATAGCACGACAATGCATATCCTTCATAATCTGACTAATAGAAAGCACATTTATCTGAAAGTCAGGAGCATATAAAATATTTTGCAGATGCATACATCGTGTCAAATGCACCTTCCCATGTCCTCTGATGGGTAAGTAAACCCTGATCACAATGACGACCCATCTACTAGGGGGTATAAGTCTGTAGAAACTAAACTATGCTCTGTCTCTACACAAATGGTGAGAAGCACCAGAATCCATGATCCAATCTGTCATATCTACCTTGCTACAACTGCTAAAAGCATGAACTATAGCTGAGGAGCTTGAAGATGCTCTAGTAACGGGTACAACATCTGGTGAACCTATAGTGGTGCCGGCAGCATGAGTCATTATCTCCCTCAGACAGGAGACAAGATCATCAAGGCGAGGATCTGTCTGAGGAGCAGAATTATCTTGAGGCTCAATCTACTCAGCCACACTAGCAGATGCGGGATATCCATGCTTCTAATAGCATGCGTCCTCAAAGTAATCTAGACCACAACAGTAGGTGCATGGGCCACGCTGACGTCCACCTCCTCTACCGCGTAGGTCATGCCCTCTGAACTATGTAGAACCTCTCCTACCATGAGAAACAATCATCATTGAGGAGATCTATGTGGTGGCAGCGGGTAGGATAAGAAGCATGCTGAGATGATTGTAGGCCTCCTCCATGAGGTATGATCGCACACGTAAGAAGTTGTGCATGTGCTGCCTCATATTTAGGATTCAAGGCTACCAAGAAAACTCCAACCATCGTGGAGTTCATGTATGTCATCTGTTGCCCTGTGGAAGGTAACATGCATGAAGTTGTGAAGCTTCTCAAACAAGCCTTGAAGCGAAGAATAGAAGGTATGTAGAGGACGGTCATTCTGCTTGGTCGCGTATATATCAAACTGGAGTTGAAGAATCGTGTCCACGTTCTTCACTTGGGCATACGTAGCTGCCAGAATATCCCGCATTGCCTTGACGGTGAGATGGTTCACAATGTCGTTGATGATCTCTGTGGTGAGAGTCCCAGAGAGCCAAACACACGCATACGTGTCGCCTTGCTTCCACGAAGCATTATCCCCAGTCTTATTCATTGACTCAAACTTTGTCAGAATGGTCCTTGTTATTGCACAGCATAAGAGTCAAAAAATGCATGGACCACAACTCGTAGTTGGCCCATCCATCTTCACGATGGGAGCTGGGCCCTTCAAGGCATTGGATGAAGAGAAGATGCCACCCTTGTTTTCTGACATGATAAAAAAGAACGTCAAAATGGAACTCGCTTGGGGAGTAGATCGATCCGAGCGAGTCTACACGATCATATAGAGGATTGATTTTACGTATAAACTCATACAACCATCCCCGTCAATCCTCGAGTCACGCTAGAGACTGAAAACGTGATCTTTAGGTCTGAAATCACGATTTTCGATCAGACTGCACAACAACTCTAGGCAGTGCCGAAAGGGATTTAGGATATTATCGGTAATGATAGGAGGGACCTACAGGCAACCCAGTAGCCGCCTTGAAGGCCCTTGAGGGTCTGCCAGTCTGGCAGTGCAAGAGAAAGTCCCTAGGGGGCCTGGCGACACCGCACAGGGGTCCTAGGGGTCAGTGGTTGCGCAAGGAACCCTAGAGAGGCTTGGCGGTGCAACAACGGGCCACAGAATTGGCTAGCGATGATGCAGCAACCAACGGCGACGCCGTTGGGGCCCTCTAAGGTGTCCCTAACGGCAACTTCTTACTAGTGGCATGCACCGTGGAGGGGCGGCAGGTGGGGTTAGGGTACGGGGTGCGAGAATTCCGATATAGGACTGTCACTATGATATTATGTGAAGATGAAAGAATGAATTGCTTATTTATGAGACCGTATGGTTCTCTTATATAGACAAAGACAAAAAGAATAGATAATACACAAAAGAAACAAAAAATAACAAATATCTCAGCATAGTTTAATGATACACTTTTCTAATGTAGGGGAATAAACAAGATGCAAACAAGTACCTCCACCTGTCCAAGAAAGCTCAGATGTCCTGAATACAACTTCTTTAGCTGTGAAAACTGTGATAGCATAATCTGCTCACAGTCATTGATAAGTGTCTCATTGAGGCCCTCTTCCAATAGACGGTTTCTAAGCTTTTCAGTTGAAAAAGAAATTTCATTAAATACTGCCAGCTCACTCACTGATCTCAGAGGGTATGCACTCCTTGTAGATGTTAGCGCCGCAATCCATAAAGTGCGATCATCCCTTGAGTCTGTCTTCAAATAGAGAGTTTTCTTAAAAGAAAATATATAGAATCTTCTCTCATCAGACATACTCTCACGAAAAGATGATATCTGCAAGAAGGTTATAAAGTTCACAAAGGGTCTCAAAATCAAGACAAATAATTCTACATTAGTGGACCAGGTAAGTGAAGAAAATAGAAGGTGCAGCAGAAATTATATTTATATATATATATGCAGAGTCCAGCTGTAAATTAACAAAAACATAATGTCATTAAAAATATACACACCCCAAAAACATCATTCCAATTATTTCAAATATAAAAAACAATCCTATCCTAATAATATAAGAGATTTACTGCATGGAATCTTTTTTAGTAACTACAAGGATTCTTTGTTGCCACTCCAAGCTGCCTTCAGCTGCAACGACATTAACTCCAAATTTCCATCTCCCATTGGAACCAAAGCTAACACCAAATGAAACCACCATACAATTGAGGCCAAATCGAACCACGAAAGCATCAACTACCCCTAGAAACGTTTTTTATGCAAAGAGGGGGAAGCATGCATAGGTACTTGCCCCTATCAATTTCCTCAAAAATTAAAGTAATTACAATAACCAAGACTCGAGAAGAATCCTAACATAATGGACCACATTTTCTTTATACAGAAGCTTTGCATGAAAAATAACACCATTCATGCAATCCATACGACCCACAGAGCAGAAATAGGCCTAAGCAGATCCGGGTGTGATATGAACTTGTCCTCCACCATAGAGTCCCAAAACCTCTCTACGCACAAGGTCCACCCACAAGAAAGCCAGGGTCACCCACACATCACACTTTAAGTTGCAAGTAAAAAAAACAATGATTCATCTCCTCTTGACAGGAACCATAGAAAGAACAATCCCCATTTGAGTCTGGGAAAAACCTCGATCACCATTTCGTCAAAATCCACCTACATCGCAGCAACCATTAGAAAAAAATCTTCAAGGGAATCTTTAGTTGCCAAATAAAATTGTAGTTACGGAAGAGATCCCGAGAATCAAGCATGGCCAATAGCAAGAGAATCATGCATGTCCATCTCATCGTGAATTCGTCGTCCCCTACACCCAGTAATCCAGACCCTTGACAAGGCCAAGGATTGGGTTGAATGCCTCCACTACACTGCTCAAAAAAAGCCGAGCAGAAAGTAGGGACCACGTTCCATCCACACATGCTTCCGAAACGACAATAATTCAATCAGAAGCCAGCGCTAGAAAACGGGAAAATTGGTCTCACAAAAGAACCATATTGATCAAGTTGTCAAGCCAGAATGAGGAGGAGCAGCCATCTTCCAAGACTGAGCGTAGATAAACCGGGAACCCCAGAAAGACGGAGAACATACCCTTCTAGAAGGCAGACAAAAGGAGGTGGCCCGCTGGCTAATAGAGTGGTGCACAAAGATGCCGTAAATTCCGCAAATAAGCTGCAAGCAAGATACTCATACTTTCACGATCATAGCCACACACTTCCTCAAAAGGGCACGATTCATGGTATCAAGCCTCATTACAACACATCCTCGGTCATCAAAGGGAAGAGAAGCAGTGTCCCAACACACCAGGGGCATACCAGAAGAACTATCAGTCAACCCTAAAAAATGCTTTATGATCGCCTCAAGGCAGTTCTGAACATCCACCAAAAGGAACCTCATGGAGATATAGAACAAAATAACTGCAAGGATCTACTTGAGAAGGTTCATGCATCTCTTGAAAAGAAAACTGGCTATTTGGCCAATATTCAGCCAAATACCTGAATATTCGGGTCGAATATTTAGGAATATTCGAGTTGGACCGAATGGTAATATTCTATTTGGTCACCTCACAGAATAAGAATATTCGGCTGAATATTCGGTCTATGCAGCCGAATATTAAAACAGTGACCACATTGGAAAGGCACCAAAAAGTGTGCCAAGCCTAACTCTCTCATCCACTGAGACCCCGAAGGGAACAAAGACTGATTTGGATAGGATTTAAAGATTAGAGAGCTCCCCAAAAATGCCAAGAATTGTAGCTATGCCCTTACTAGTTCTAATGTTGTATATATTGGGTGGTAAGGTAATTCAAGACCCTCCTCAATCTATTAGCAGCACCTTGACCACAATAAGGTACACTACATTAGTTAAAGCAATGGGACTAAAAACAATCCCCTCAACCGGAGACATCTTTCTTGAGGAGAATGAACAAAAAGGCTCGATTGATTCGCTCAAAGCCGAAATCGCCCACAACAAACTCATCTATAATCTCTAGGAAGCTATTACATACCACATCCCATAAATCAAGAAAAAGGAACGAGAAGCCATCAAGCCCATGTGCCTCCTCAGCATTCAACTCCAGCATAGTTATCCTCGCTTCGTCCCCCTCAAATTGTCTTGTTAACTCCGTGCTATGAACATTAGTCAGGGTAGAAGCACTTGTGCCTAACCATTGCCAACCATCGAGCAGCTCTACAATCACATGACAAAAGTACTCAACAATTGTTGACCCTATTTCATGATCCCCTTCAACACGATTGCCTTCCACCACCAGCGAATGAATAAGTTTATGACACCACCTAACACTTGCCATGGCATGAAAACCTTAGGTGCTCACATCACCCTCTCGGATCCATTGTTGTATAGGTCTCTCTCGTTGTTTAGTAGTCATCCTCCTCTAAGAGGACCTTCTGTTACTTGGATCATCTCCTCGAGCTCCCTGTGATTGACACCGTGAGCATCTCTAGAAAGCTTAGTTTGCAATAACTACAACTTGCGGAATAGTCACATGGTTGTTGAGCCATCACATAGGAAGGACCTTCATCGATCTACAACCATTTCCTTACAAGCCAATCCCAAGAAGCCAAGACTTCTCGAACCGAAAGGAGAGATGTAGTCCCCCTCTCCAAAATTCCAAACTATTGATGTGTGATCAGATCGAAAGCAGGGAAGAGATTGAACAACAGTCAGAGGGAAGGAGGCCGCTCTGCCGAGCAAAGGAAGCAGTCAAGAAGGAATCTGGAGCCCAAGTTCTGCCAAGTGAAACTACTGTCCCCAGCATCAAAAACTTTCAGTTGCAAATCTCAAACCAGCTCAACAAACTCTCCGGATTTTGGATCCACTCCACCTCTACCTAGTAGGGGGCGGAAGAAAGGAGAGTGACATTGGAAAGAGGGCTCTGGACAATCGCAGATCATTCCACAACTCCAGATGGGAGTCACGGTCGTCGCCTTGTACACACAAGATATTGCCAAAACTGAAACATCCAATATAGTTTTGTTGATAGGAAGAAAGGGTGTTGCCTCAAGATGAGACCCGTGGCAGAATCTGTTGGAAAAAGTGAGTAATCTATTATTCCAAGGAACCCTAGGCTCTCTTATATAGAGAGAGACATCATTGGTAAAGTACATAAGAGTCCAGGAAATAAACAAAAATTAAGAAACGGTACATAACATAATAACATGTCTATACACTCTCCCTCAAGGTGGAGCATAGATGTCTATCATGTTCAGCTTGGAAGAACATCTCTGGAAGGGTCCTCTGAGCAACGGCTTGGTGAATATGTCAGCAGTATGATCCCCTAAGCTAACGTGAGATGTAGATATCAAGCCTCTCTGGATCATGTCTCTCGTGTAGTGGCAATCCACTTCGATATGCTTTATTCTTTCATGGAATGCTGGATTGTTGGCAATAAACAATGCTACCTGATTGTCACATTGAAGCTGCATGGGTAAAGGTACAGCTATATGTAGATCTTCTAGCACAGCTCGAACCCACATCATCTCCATGCTTGCTTGCGCCATGGCCCTATATTCAGATTCAGCACTGGACCTTGCCACAACAGTTTGTTTCTTGCTTTTCCAAGAAACCAGAGAGCTCCCAACAAAAACGGCGAATCCTGAAGTAGACTTTCGATCCTTAGGGCACCCTGCATAATTCGCGTCTGCACATGTTGAAATTGATAAATATGTGCCCTTTCGAAATAGCAACCATGAGCCTGGAGAAGACTTTAGATACCTCAGTATCATGTATATGGCATCCATATGAACTTGTCTTGGTTGCTCCATAAATTGACTCACCCGGCTTACTGCAAAAGCAATATCGGATCGAGTTATGGTGATATAAAGGAGCTTACCCACCATCTCTCTATATCTCCTCTTGTCTACTTCTGCAGTGTCATCGTCATACAGCTTCATGCTTGGATCCATAGGAGTACTCAATGGTCTACATCCAACCATGCATGTGTCAATCGAAAAATCTGTAATGTACTTCTTTTGGGTCATCACCAGACCCTGTGCGTTTCTGGCAAATTCCAACCCCAGAAAGTATCTTAGGGTACCAAGATCCTTCGTGACAAACTGACGGCCTAGGAATGTTTTTGCCCTCTCTATTCCTTATACATCATCTCCTGTAACCAGAATATCATCAACATAGACCATGATGATAACCGTACCTGTAGAAGACTTCTGAATGAACAACTGATCTGCATTTGATCTTTTGAACCCCTATCGTTCAATCAGGTGGGAAAGCTTCTGGAACCACGCCCTTGGGCTCTGCTTAAGGCCATAAATCGACTTGTGAAGTCTACACACCATATGCTTCTCCCCCTCAGCAGTGAACCCTGGTGGCTGCTGCATGTAGACTTCCTCCTGCAAATCTCCATACAAGAAGGCATTCTTGACATCAAGTTGAGATATAGTCCAGTCACATACCACAGCAACTGATAAAAGAATGCGAAGAGTAGAGTGACGAGCCACTGGAGAAAATTTATCCATATAGTCTACGCCATAGGTTTGTGTGAAACCTCTCGCGACCAGTCGTGCCTTGTATCGATCTAGATTGCCATCGGCATGGTATTTAACTGTGAATATCCACTTGCAGCTAACAATGGACACGTCAGGGGGAGCATTAACCAAGCTCCATGTGCCACAAGACTGTAAAGCACGCATCTCTTCTTCCATAGCCAGTCGCCAGCAATCGATCTTCATAGCTTCTTGATAGGTCCGTGGTATGTCCACGGAAGACAAAGCCGCAGCAAATCTCTGAAAGTCGCTTGTAAGGCGATGAAAGGACACCTGGGAAGCAAAAGGATAAGACGCGCAAGTCCGTTTCTGCTTCCGAATAGCAATGGGAATATCAAGGTCGTCATCCACTGTACTGGATGGTGTAGTCTCCTCCTGCAATGAAGAATCCTGCACATGTACCATATCTGACCCGTCAGTAGTGATACCATCTGAACATACCTGAGGCGTGATGGATGCCTGACGTGTAGCATGAGCAGGACCTGACCGACGTGTATAGAATTTTGATAAAGGTGGAATAGGAGGTTGTGAATGTGGCGGTGGTGGAGGTGGCAGTGGTGGTGGTGGCGTAGCAACTGGAGCTGGAGTGGACTCAGGTGAACTCAAGCTAGGAGGAGGACGAACATAGACATCATCGTTGGTAGTGGACGAGACCAGCCTGTCACTTGCAGGGGAAAAGTACATAACGGACTCAAAAAATGTGACATCAGCACTGATAAAATATTTCTTGTTTATGGGGTCATAACAGCGATAGCCCTTCTGAGTCCGAGAGTAACCTACAAAGACACACTTGACAGCTCTAGGAGAGAGTTTGTCAAGTCCAGGAGAAAGGAGATGAACAAATGCAACAGTACCAAAGACACGAGGAGTAAGTGAGAATAATTCCTTATCAGGGAAAATAATAGAAAGAGGAATTTTCTCACCAAGGACAGATGATGGCATACGATTGACCAGGTAGCAGGCTGTAAGGACAACATCCCCCCAGAAAGTGATAGGAGCACAACTCTGAATAAGGAGGGTTCGAGTGATGTCAAGAAGGTGACGATGCTTTCTTTCTGCCACGCCATTCTGTTGAGATGTGTAAGCACAGGTGGTTTGGTGAATAATACCCTTAGACGAGAGAAACTGAGAGATAGACCGGGTGCAGAATACCAATGCATTATCTGTACGAACATATTTGACAGTAGAAGAAAAAAACATTCTGCACTTCATTAATCAAATTTTTAATAGCATCCCCTGCTTTAGATTTATTCTTTAAAAGAAAGACCCAAGATACACGAGAAAAGTCATCCACCACAACTAGATAAAACATGTGTCCCTGATGATCAGGTACACGACTCGGACACCAAATATCAATGTGAAACAACTCAAACGGGGAACTACTGCTCCGACTCTGATGACTAGGAAAGCTAGACCAACGATGCTTTCCCAACTGACACGCTTCACAGCGAAATGAAGAACTGGGAGAGATCTGAGGCAAGGGATGTCGCATTTTCTGGAGCGGGAGATGGCCAAAGCGAAGATGCCAGATGTACGGAGATACTGGTCCGACGGAATGAGAAGAGACGCCAGCATAAAAGTTCCATACCAGCCGATAAAGACCATTCTGCTCAGAGCCACAGCCAATCACCCTGCCCGTTAGTATGTCCTGAAAAATAAGAGATGAGGGGTCAAATATAGCACGACAATGCAAATCCTTCGTAATCTGACTAATAGATAACAAATTCATGGAGAATTCAGGAGCATGTAGAACATTCTGTAGATGCATAGAAGGTGATAAGGAAATCTCCCCCTGTCCAACAAGGGGGGAATGAGTACCATCTGCTATCAGCATTGAGCGTCCATGTGGGATGTCCCTGTAGAACTCAAGTCTCTCTCTATCCCGACAGAGATGATGGGCAGCACCAGAATCTATAATCCAATCAGATATATCATGACAAGATGTAAAGGCAGTAGCACTACCTGAGGTACTAGCAGCGGCAGACGAACTGGCAGAAGCTGTAGCAACAGCATCTGAAGGTCCACCTAGAGAAGCAGTAGATGATTGTGGCATGATATCACGTAGACGTGCCACAAGCTCTTCGAATCGGTTACCTGCAGTGGATGCTGACTGGGGCAGTACATGCTCGACTACACGCGCTGATGCTGGAAACCCATACTTAGAGTAGCATGTATCTTCCAAGTGGCCTGTGTGATGGCAGAACGAACATGGTTGGCGAAAGCGACCTCCTCGTCCACGGGGTCCACGTCCACGACCAGAAGACTGACCACCTCTCCCACGCGATACTGCCATCACCGATGGGGGTGGAGTAGACGTGCTGGAGGAAACTGATATGCGACTGAGCCTCCGGTAAACGTCCTCCATAGGTGGAATGACTGCATTAGCCAGTATCTGAGAGCGGGCTGCCTAATACTCAGGATCGAGCGCTGCAAGTAGTACGCCAACCATGGTAGCATTCCGAAATGTCTTCTGCTGCTCCGGAGTCGCCGTAAGTGGTATGGTACTGTATAATTTCTCGAACATCCCTCTCAGAGACGTGTACAATGAGTGAAGTGGCCGACCATTCTGCTTCATCGTGAATATATCATGCTGGAGCTGTAACATCTTGGTCTCGTTCCGCACTTGGGAATACGTAGCGGCCAGAATATCCCACATTGCCTTGGCAATGGGCTGATGGAGGACATCATTGGCAATCTCCATCGATAGTGTGCCTGACAGCCAAACCTTGGCATAAGAATCATCAGCCTCCCAAGAGGCATAGATCCCAGTCTTCTCTCCCGGGTCATCCTCGGTAAGTATATGCTTCTTACCGTTTGACTTCATGAGACTCATAAACTGCATCGCCCAGAGCTCATAGTTTGTCCCGTCCATCTTGACTATTGGTGCAGGACCTTTGAAGGCGCCTATGGAGGGCATATCGACTTTGTTCTCTGACATGTCGCCGTAGATGAAGAACTAGGGATTGTAGACCAGAAAAAGTGTCTACAAAGACTTGATCGGATTTGAGTGCATATGTAGACGTTACGCACTCAAATCCATGGAGATAGAACGGCCGACGAAAGAGGGGGTGTCGGCGTGGAAGGAAGGGGAACCCGCGGTGAGGGTCCCCTACCTTGGGCTTCAATCGACAGAGTAGAGAGGCGGGGCTCGGCGGCAAGACAAGGATCCCGGCGGTAAGGAGGGGTTGTGGCGGCGAGACGGGGAGGGCCCGACGGCAAGGCGGGGGCCCTACGGCAAGTTGGGGGCCCTACGGCGAGGAGGAGGGGGCCCGACAAGGAGGAGGGGGCCCTACGGCGGCGGCTGCGGAAGGGTGGTGGAGGAGGGGAGAGACGGTGGAAGAAAGAGGATCCGGCGGCGGTGGTGGAAAGAGCCTAGGGTTAGGGTTAGACCATGTGCTCTGATACCATGTTGGAAAAAGTGAGTAATCTATTATTCCAAGGAACCCTAGGCTCTCTTATATAGAGAGAGACCTCATGGGTAAAGTACATAAGAGTCCAGAAAATAAACAGAAATTAAGAAACGGTACATAAAATAATAACATAAGTCTCTACAGAATCCAATGTAGCTTTGAATACCACTGAGATTACATGGGACTATAACCTCGATCATAAGACTCGAAAAGATCACAACTCTACACAATCAAAGTATCTTCAACTCTTCTAAATGCATTCGACCACCCACTGAACTTGGTCTCCTGCAGCAACACCACCTCAATACAATGCTCCCAAGCAGGGTCACCATGGACATTTTCACGAGTTTGCCAAGACCATGTACATTCCATGTGATAACCTTTTATTAAAAGCGCAGTTTTTCCTGGTGGTGCCCATCACATCCGCATCTCCACACCCGTGATAATTGCTACCCCATTCGCATCTCTGTGAAGTTGGGAACAACATCAAGATTTGGAATGAACCTCCAACGGCTCAATTGACTCGATTGTCCCTTGATATTTTCACTTCCACTATGAACTTAGAAACCAGTTGATCCCTTTTAACCTAAATAACCCGAACCAAATTAAGTATTTTACGAGGCTAAAAATAAAATGATGTCAGCTATATGGATCCATCTCTTTTAAAATAGCTAACATGTCATACCAAAGGATGTTCCAAGAAAGCTGGAAAATTCATGACTCCTTCCACCTATTCTTTGTTCTTACCCAACCCCTCTTGACCAAAGCATCTGTCACCTTTCTCAAGATGCCAAAGCCACATTTTGTAGGTAAATGCCAAAGACACCTTATTATCACATTTCTGATGCTGGAGACACGCCAATAATGCCATTGTGAATTCAATTTATAGTTCACCTTTAGCATTTATTTTCTCGGTAGACATCCTCTGCATAATTTTGTTGCCTTCGGGAAGCTCATTTAGCAACATAAACTAGCTATTAAGAGATTCTCAAGATATATAACAGGAATTAGGTTCTCCAAATTGATCCCAAAAGAAAAACCCTCCATTTGAATAAAAGCTAACCGTATCCAATCTCAATACTAATGGATTATTTCTCCCTCGAAACACCTAAGTCACAGACTTATGAGACATTAGCCACAAACCAACCCTTTCCAACGTGAAAAGGCTGCAGTGGTTTGCAAGCAGCATAAGCAAATTAGCAGTGCATGCGCGTACAGGCAGATGACATATTCCCAATCGCTTCAACCATTTTACTTCCGTGCGAGAAGGGAAAGTTATGCAGCAAGTGACCACCAGCGTCCTCCAGTCAAGGTCGTTGGAATCAGAGGGGGGCCCGTTGCAAAAAGGTTGCACATTATAGGCGGACGTTCGCTCTAACAGCCCTATTGCAGCACCACTAGGAAGTTGAATGCACGAGATCTTCAGCAAATGACAATTAAAATTCGTAAGGAAAAAAGCAGCAAATCCAACGACGCGACATGTAAACCCGATCCGCAGACGAGTTCTATGCTATTAGATTTTTGGCGGAGTTAAAAAAAGGATCGAACCCCTTTACCTCCTCCCCTATCTTCCACGCGAAACCCGATCCGTTTGCAGCCTGTTCTCCCCACGTTGGAACCAGCGGCGTGCAGACAGACGGGAAGACAAAAACCCGAAATACTCCAAAAGACAACAACGTCCCAATTTGAGCCAGAAGGGGGGTCCCCCCCAAGCAAAACGACCTCCCTTCCCAAGCTCCTCTAACCGGCAACCAACCTCCAGTTTCCAAACGACCTCCCTTCCCTCGAATTTTCCCAAGAAAAAAGGTTGTAGGGCACCTCTAGCAAATCGAAGGGCCCTTTTTTTCCGAGGGAACGCCACCGATGACAAAGAGAGCCCCATTATTAGGCTCTAAGGGGCACCGAACGCGATGAAAATTAAGATTCACACCCCCCTCCCCCTCCCCCCAATGTAAAGCACAGATGCCAAATCGAATCGAGAAGAGCCCCTCACCTTGAGGTGCACAACACCGGCATGCTTCATCGGCCTCCGGCGCCCGCAGCCGTCAATAGGCTGCAGCCTGGCTGTGGACGGGTCCCCGATGATCCGCGTCTCCTCGTCGCCGCTCGGAAAGGGCGACTTGGAGTAGGAGAGAACGCCGTTGCGGAGGCGGAACCACCGGCAGCGCCATCCCTTGCTGTAATTAGTCCATTTGTAGAGCACACCCGCAACGGCGGTGGCAGCGGCCTCCTGTCCGCGGGGGATCTCCTCAGGAGGGGGGGAGCGGTCGGTGGCGGCGCCGGAGCAGTCAATGGAGATGCAGCAGAGGGGGTGGATCTCCCTCATCGTTCCTTCAGAGAGATGGAAGCTTCGTCGTGGTCGTCATTGGAGATGGGGAATGGAGGGGGACGAGGGAAGGTTGGATGGGGGTGAGAATAAATGGTGCGGTGTCGCCGGGAGCGCGAACGGCGTTATGCCGTTACGGGAGTTGAGGGAGGTTTGTCCGTGGCATCGCCCACCCCCACCCTCTTCAACAGCTCATTTGCTGGTAATGTATCATCAATTTCAATAGGAGTATTTTCTTTTGCAAAGGAAAATAGTATACCTCTCTTTTCAATGTTTCCAAAGAAATGGGTATTATTGTAATATAATTAACATTCGAGATATGATTTGGTATTTAAGGTATATACTTATCACTTTTACCTATTGTCTGAAAATGATTATCACCTCGGAAGTTCATGATCTATCACTTCTCTCTTGAACCTTCTAGATGATTAAGTATCGATCACTTTGAATTTTAATTGACCACTTTTTGAATTCAAATTCTAACGATCGCCCAACGTTCAAAATGATTTATCACTTGAAGATTTTTGATCGATCGGCCTTGGCCAATCAACCTAGATGTAATGATCGACTATATTGCTCACATTTTTTCTTTCAAGAGATATTATTTCCATATATTATTCCGATGGCTATAAGATATTTCAACGTCCCTTGAGCATTATAAAGCACTCTCAGACCCCTAGAAGAGACAACATTTCAACATAAGTTTAATCCTTCATTTCTACACTAATATTTTTTTCTTTCTATCTCTCTCTCTCTCTCTCACTCGCTACTCTTTGATGATATGATTCATATTCATTTTATTAGATTTTATTGAGTATTTATATGCCTTGAGAGCATCATTTATTCCTCTATAACAATCAACACTCTCATAGCCTAACCTTTTCTCGATGTGGAGACCTACTCGACCCATCTTCTCAAGAGCAACAAAACTCGAGTAGTAATGTCCGACTTACCTCGTCCCTTCCCTTGATTGAACAAGAATAGGGTCAGAGCTCGACATGCAACTACTCTCTTATGTTGGCTTCACCCTAATGATAACCGTCTTTGACCAAGCGAGTAAAAAGTGTCGGTGTAGAAACCATAAAGGAGAGAAACAGTTGATCAAACAAAAATCAACACCGAGATAAATTCAGTGTTGTTCACTATTTATTTATCCAGGTAAATGTGGCCTAGGTAGAACACAATGAGACAGAAAATTGTGCTCAAAATCTTTGATTTAAAAATAATATTTTTGTGATATTTTTTATCTTTCTTTTATTTTCTTCTCTTGTAATAAAACTCTTTTTGTATTTTTTATTCTTTTTATTTAATTTTTATTTTCCAAATTTTATTTAATTTTCAAAGAGTATATTTTCAATCAAATTATCTACAATATAGTAGGTGAAATAATATGGAATATAGGTGATACTATATAGTAGATAAGTGACTCGAGCAACGGGCTCGAAAAACAACTCAAAAAGAAAACAAAACGTATCGAAGATAGAGAGAAAATCAAAACAAAAAGCACGAAGAAATACTCAAAATTCGAAACAGGATAAAATGTAAAAAATATAATGATGATATGATAATGTCTAGATGTCCACAATGTCCAGAATAGTCCAAAAGTCAACGTAGGAGTATATAGAACAATATAAATAAAAGATAAAGGTCTTATTGCAATTAGATCCATGTTCAGGGACCTAATTGTAAGGAAACTCCTGGAATCCTTGCACTTAGGTCTCTGATCAGGGACCTAAATGCAATTCTAGAAAAGGCTGGAGGCGGGCGTGTATTCTGGAGATCTCCAAGGGTTTCTTTGATATTTTCACACTGTTTCGCAACTCACGGTCAGGATCAGAAGGCGCCGCACAATCGTGGTCATTCCTTGCTGCCACGTAGCGCAAGGTTGTGCCTCGTCTATTCTTGAGTGGATCTTCCCCAAAATAGCAGACACGACGTCTCTTGATCGATTCGAGCTCCTCCGCAGCTGTCTAAATGGAGGTGTGGTCGGAAAGGAAGCTCCTCCTCCTTTCGAGCACACCCACTACGTAGTGGAGTCGAGGAAGATGCGGCTCTCAAGCTATGGTGACCGGAAGTGAAGGAAGTTCTAGGGTTTGAACCCTTGAAACCGGGCGAGAAGATCTGATTCAAGTCGTTGCTCGAGCTGCTTGTATGTGCGTATTACTCCAGATGATCTCAGTGGCTAGCTTCAGCATTTAAGCTTCTGCAAAAATAATTGAATTGGCTTGATTCCAAGGAATTCGCCTGAATGATGATTCTTGTAGTTCAAGGACCTCCAGGTGATCAGAAATAGATGATGAAGTTGAGTGAATTTGGATGGTTTTGGGATAAATAAGATTGTGAAATCAACTAAGATGAGGGACAATGATTATGGTATCTAAATGTGTAATCAATTCGTTAAATCACACGCAAAAATCGAAGAATAAAATGAAGGAATTCACCTTTGTCTAGAGGATGTAAGATCCTCCTGGTCATCGCTCTATTGGGCGACGAAGTTCCCGGAGCTCAACACGGCGGCATTGGATGTGATTCAAGGCTTCAAGACTAGGAACTGCTCCACCCGAGTACCCTCTTCCACATGGAGTCGATGTTGAGTGTTGTCACCACCATAGATGGTCAGGGCGACTTGAGGAAGATGGAGGTCCGACTAGTTTGTTATGGTTATAGGAAAGTTAGTTGTAAGGGTTGACGTTTAGATCAATTTATAGGTGAAATGGCGATGGATTGGGTATGAATCTAGGGCAGGCGATGATCAAGGTGGTTAGGAGTAGGGAATTAAGGGTGGAGATGGTGATTTTGGTGAAGGTGTAGGCGGGAACAATTGGGAGAAAAGAGGCTAGCGGTAACAAGATGCAACCAACGACTTCTTGGAGAAGAAGCTCCAAGTGACACGCGTCAGCACCTAGTAGCTGTTGTATAATTAAATTACCAAAATTAATATATAATTTATTTTTATAAATAATAAATATTTAATGGAATATAATTAATAAATATTTATATAGTATACTTAATAAATAAGGTTTGATTTTTAATTTAATAAATAAATAATTTTTTTTATATTTTATTAATTAATAGAATAATAAATAAGATATGTTTGAATTTTTATGGATTTTATTAAATTATTTTAGATATATAAATAAATACATGTATGTGTTATACATTTCAAATTCATCTATAAATTAGGATTTTTTATTTATTTAAAATATTAAATAGTGTCTAAAAAATCTGATTAATTTATATGTAATCTACAAGATCAAGAAATTAATTATAAATTATAAAATCATTAAAACTATAAATAGTTATTTTGAATAAAATAAATAGCCCAGAAACTCAGTTGTCATTAGGTCCTAAATCAACTTTTTTTCAAACGAACTCTGATTTTTATGAAATCACCTTCATTAATTAGAGAATATCATTTTATGAACTTTAAATGTGAGTAGAGTGAAACTGGAGTTCGTATTAAGAAGTTATGATGTTCGGAATTCGAGAAATTGACAATTTGAAATCTGAATTTCTTGACATATACAAGTTAGGATTTTTTAGGATTTTTTATTTATATATATAATTTTAGAAGTAAATAGGAAAAGAGTTTGATGAAAAATATTTACAAATGAATTAACTAAAAATCATTGAACTTTTGATAATTATTGGATAAATAATGAACAATGTGTAGAGTGCATAATTAATTCTTTTTGATGCTTTCTTCCTTATCTCCCCCTACTTATTTATTTGTCGACCAATCCGTGCTATCTTAGTCTTGAGGGTTAGGTTATATAAATATATCATTCAGCTATATTTATATTTTATTGGTCATATTGTACATATATGCATATTTACAGCCTTCTTTTTATTTTCTTTCTTTTTTATTCTATATATTTACATTTTTATGCATAAAAATGTATTTTTATTTATGAATGATGTTTTGATAAGAAATGGGCACTAATGAATATTGACATGCATTTGTTAAGGATTTTAAGATAAAATGTGATAGAACTGTTAATGAATCATGGATTCATCACCTACCCAACCTGCCACCTTAATCCCTTACACCTATCAAAGCACAGGAGCGGGGTCGAGACTCGATACAGGACTCATGTAGTGTTGTGCACATCTCCCCTACTAATCATCTTAACCCGACATCTTTAGGTTACCACTACTTGCTGAATAGGTCATAAACGCGTGTAAAGCTACTACATGACTTTAGAAGTCCTCCTCGAGTAAACCCGACTTAGGACTTCTTTGAGATTTCAGTCAGCCATGATTGTTACTTGCTCCACAAGCTCTATACAACTCGTTAGGAAATTCTCTTTCGTAGACGACTCCTCTACTGGTGATGTGTACAGAACCTTGATTCTGATATTCACTAGTTTTGATATTGATATATATTGTTGTTGTGATTATCATCTGCATATCTGCATAGAATATTATGTGTGGTTGTATATTCAAAAAGGAATATTTTTTATATACTCTCTTGATAAAAACTTTGTAGGTTGACATTGTCTTTGATCCAAGTTTGTTAATTCCCTTAGTGTGTGATCAAAGAAGGTCAATAGCTTTGGTGTTTTACCCAAGCTCGACAGTTTCCTCTCTAAGAAGGTGTGAGGATTTGTTGTTAGTTCGGTCTCGATGTTACTTAGTGTTCATGATCCAAAGTAGAAGATTTTGGTGTTTGATCCAGAGTAGGAAGTATGGTATCTGTGATGCAAGGTTGTAAGAATTTTGGAGTTTGATCCAAAAGCTTGTAAAAGTTTGAGATATCATTCGCATAAAATATAACAATGGAAAGTTGATAGGTATGGTTGATCGAGAATCATGAGTCGATGAGTTAGGTCATGTTTTTCACCCAATTGGGTTTCCATGCAAAAATGCTCATGCAAGTGGTTGATTCTCTTGTTTGATTTCTCTATCTGTGATTTTTATTACTAATTATTTGCATTCGATTACATTTATAACTAACATTACCCATCCCTCCCCCACCCCTCTGGTCTCCGGTCTCCAGTAGTTTGATCCTATGAGTATCACAAAAATCACATATTGTAACGTTATTATGCTTAAACTTTTTTATTTTTATGATTTCAAAAATACAAAAATAAGAGAATGATGGGGAAACTATCATAGAACCATGTGGAAATCTCAAATCATATGATGGCTTATGATGAGAAGTCCGTTTGGAAAGGAGTCATATAATTATTAGTTCATGAGGATCATCCCTCTGCATAGAAATCACTCTTAATTGAGAATCTGACTAAAAGGAGAAATGACAGTAAATAAGATGCTGCCTTGAAGGATTGGAAGGTATCGGTACCCTGGCGTTACTATTCAATAAAATTGTGTCAATCCAAAATAAAAAAGAAATGGAATTCATAGCAAAAGGTGAAGATGTTAGACTAATAGCCATTTTGGGACGTACTAGTGATGAACTTAGGTTTCATTAACCTAAGAACCAAAAAATGAGCAGAATCTCTTAACAAATACATTCATCATGATTTCATAATTTTTATAAATCTTATATATTTTATAATATGTACTTTTATCACCTAAAATAAATAAAAATATGCAAAAGAAAAGGACAAATATAAATAAGGAAGAGTACAAAATGCATGAATATTGGTGGATGCAAAATATCTAAGAAAGGAAGAGGAGAAGGACTTGAAAGGTCTAGAACAGACCCTCGCCATGCCTCTCTCGACTAATATATAAATAGGAAAAATAAGGAGACACAAAAATACAAAATACAACTCTAAAATTTATCGACAAATTTCACAAAAAAAATATCTTTTTATTTACAAGTCCAATTATTTAAATAATTGATAATTAATGCAATAATATATATAATAGATAAGTCAATAATTATACCTTACACATTTTGCCAATGAAATCAAACCCTAGTTCTCTATATGCATGCATTCTAGATGTTTTATCTAGAGCATGTGAACCCAAATGGATCAAGGTCACCTTTAAAGTTCATGAAATTAAATTTTCTAAATCTTAAGAATACTTTAAAGTTGAGACATGCTCATTTGTGAAAAGGCGATTTTAGGACCCATTGTACCATTGCATACATAGATTGTACAATTTTTACATGATGTGTGTATGTGCTTTTATCTGGTTTTAGTTTTATTAGTTCTTATATATATTATTGACTCTTATAAATGTAAAACAAAAGTAACAATCATAAAACTAAAAAGATAAAAAGGATATGTACTTGATGATATATGTATATTTAACCTATTAAATATATTCCCTATTTTTATTTAACATCCATTGCATCCTAAAAATCCCAAAAACATATGTGTGCCTTTCTCTTATTGTATATTATCTAGTAAAAATACAAAACTATAATTTAAGCAAAAGAAACAAAGAAAAATACAAAATTTTAAAACACCGGTCAAATATACATATAATGCTCTTCTTGTTTTTGTAACTCTTAATTTGCAAAACTTTCTTCCATAACATTGTAGATCTTGAAATAATGGTCAAAGTTCAGGTTTCACACTTTTTCATTGAGGTTATTTATCCTTTCTTTTTCAAATTAGAAGAATTTTTTTAATTTTTTTATTTTTTGGTGGTGACATGTGTCACCTGCTCAGCGGATTATCTTCAACCTTGGTTTGAGTATCCAATGCCTCTGCCCCATGCCCAACCCCATCTTCCACCTTAATTTCTAACTGCTCTAGAAACCTATGATGACCCTCCGACATTCGATTGATCGCCCATTCTCCCATTTACCATGCCATACCAACACCTCAATTTCTCCTCAATGTTTGACCTCCTAAATACCTCTCCCAAACATCATTGAAACCCATCTCCTCTTTATGAAACCCTAACCCTAGAACCCTCCAACGAGGTCCTCCAACGTGACACTTGATGAATTGATGATCCATTAACTTTATCACTTCATTTCATTAAAGCCCTTAATAAATACATGTATATATGCATTAATATAATATTCTTGTAAAAACACTCTTCATGAATAGTAATGCAATCTTATGCATCAAAAACTAAGAAAAATAAAAGAAAGAAATTAAAGAAGAATGCACATATATAAATGCGTACAATTTGACATATAAAACTGAGTAAATATAGATGTAAGATATATTTATGAACTAATCTCAGAAACCAAATTAGCATGGATTCCTTGAACAACCACAAAGTAGAGAGAGAGATAAATAAGAAAATCCAGAAATAAGTAACCATCACACCTAAATTTCACTTATTTATTGTATGTACAATCTTCACTTAATTGTATATATCACATGTGTAATTATTTTCCAACAAACTCTTCGCCAAATTTTAGATAATAAATAACTATCCATAAAAAATCTATAAAAATAACCGCGATTAAACATGGGAAGAAACACCAAACTCTAATTGTCGATATTTCAACTTTCCATATCCATAATTATTTATAAAAAAAACTCTGAACATTGACCAAACACACTTTTAAACTTAATTATAAAGTTAAAAGTATTTTATAAAAAAATACAAAAAGATATTGTTGTTAAAAGTGGAGTTTTGGCTTTCAATCCCAATCATTTAATTCTCTTATATATACAAACTTTTGTATAGAATTTATTTGAACTTCAATTAACTTAATTCTTTTTTGTAACTTGCATATGAAAACTCTAATAAACAAAAATATTACTAGAGTTATATCTTGTAAATACACCAAGATTTCAAGTTTTCAATCTCCCAACTTTAACTTCTTCATATAAAC
This sequence comes from Ottelia alismoides, assembly GCA_037367405.1. NCBI lineage: Eukaryota > Viridiplantae > Streptophyta > Magnoliopsida > Alismatales > Hydrocharitaceae > Ottelia > Ottelia alismoides. The sequence continues at coordinate 380,443 of JAZKJV010010005.1, read as the reverse complement.
TTTGAAACTCTTGATCTCAACTTTAAAATTAAAGAAAAAACTTCGTTATTTAACGAATGTAGTCTCATCCCAAATTGAGTTAGTTTGCAAAAGTAGGCTCTTAGACTAAAATACAACTAGATTTCTAACTGGATAATTTATTATGGATTATAAGTATATCATATCACATGTTTTACAATTTTGAAAGTTATATTGAGATTTTTATATAAAGAAATAAAAATTTAAAAATAAAAGTCACCCAAAATTAATTTAAATAAATAAAAAACCTTTATTTGTAGGTATTTTTACCTATGTCATACCTATTTGTTTTATTTCACTACCTAAATTAACACTCAATAAAATACATAAAAATGCATTCATATTTATTAAATTATCCTTAAAATTATTAAAATTTTAAATTATCACCTTATTTACAAAATAATGCAAAAATAAATTAATATATACTATTATCGAATAAGATATTTTCGGGGCTTAGTTAATTAATATCTAAATTGTCGTTGCAACCTCGAAAATTCTCAATTCAAAAAAAATATTTATTGATCTATACAACTCAATCCAACAAACTAAAATAGAAGAATGTAAGCACAAGAACTATGAGTGCTATTTATTTACATGTATATCGTACAAGATTGAACTCAGGGGGGCTACAAAAATCCCGAGGGTTACTAAAACAATGAAAATCAATCAAATACAACAAAGAATCTCAAAGCAAACTAAACTTGGTTTTGGTGAAGCTTTTTGTCTTTTCAAAAATTTTATGAATTTTTAATTTTTATATTTTTATTTGATTTTCTGATTTTACATTTTTATGAATTTTCAATTTTGCAAATGTTTTAAATTTTTGAAAAGAAAAGAAAATAAAAACAAATAAATAAGAAATAAGAAATAAAGAGGAAAAATGCAGGTTTTTGGATTTTTAAAGCATAACAAAAATACACAAAAATTGGAATAAAATTATTTTTGCATTTCTAGCATTTTCTAATGTTTAATTTTCCAGAATTTTCTGATTTTTTAAGGATTTTAAATAAATGAAAAACATGTCAAATGACAAACAGAAAATATTATTGATTTTTTTGGATTTTAAAAATAGAAATGGAACTAAAAATTAATAAAATATGCACAAACAAAAAGGTAAAATTTTTTAATTTCCAGAAAGCTATTTTGTGATTTTTTTGGGAATTTTTTGTGATTTAAAATTATTTTTTTTATACTTTCGAATGTTTTCCTATTTTTGATTTTTTATGAGGAATATCAATGCGAAAATGGTACAGAAATTAAATCAAGGTAAAATAAATAAACGTAGTTTTTTGGAAATTTTCAAGAGTTTTTTATATTTTTTTATTGATTTTTAAATGCAAATAGGGAATTTTTATGTTGTTTTTGAATTTTAAAAATAATATAAATGGTACAATTACAAAATAAAAATCAATGATGCAAATGCTACTTAATAGGAATCATTATGAATTGATTGTTTGCTACTTTTCCAATTCATTTTAATCATGCAAAATAAATGTAGATGCATAAGGGTATGGATGGAAGAAAAAGTATTTAGGACTAAATGATGAACAGGTAAAGAAATTAGATGGCAAATGTGCAACTTGTCTAGAAAAATGCATGCGGAGGAACTTGAGTCCCCCTGGATTGGACCTTTTTGCAACTAATTTAATTCCATGGGCCAAATAATAACAACAAAATAAACAGACTTTTATTGCAATTTTCATAAAAAAAATGCGTGTTATGCACACGCTCAGTTCAAATTGGACTCAAAAGCAATTAAAATAAATGACAAGGTTCACAATGCAAATATTCAATTAACTACATGCAGACACATGTCCCGTTGGGACTTATTTGCGAAATAAAAACACGACAAGGGCTGGAGTGCAAAATTACCCTTAATACATGTGGAATCTTGGACGATTGTGATGGCTCTGGCTGCTGATCAGACGATTGAGTTGACAATGCTCGTAAATGGCCGCGATCTGATCTGGGAGATATGATCCACGATTGAAATTTGGGGGAAAGTGTGTCACTTGGATTCAATCCGGTAGAGCTTGTTCTTGATCGTGCGATTGAGAAGACCTTTGGAAGAACACTGTTGAAGGCTACCCTATGCGAGCTTCTATTGAGGAAATCTTGCTCGTCCCTCGCCTGAATCTACCTCGAAGTTGTGCTACGGCTTCCTGCGGTGCTCCTATTTATTCTTGGTGGATCAACGATGGTTAGAGAATGTTGAGGCAAAATATAGAGGTCAGAACATTTGAAGCTCCACATGGACCTCAAGATTGAGCTACACGCTCTCAGATACGCTCATAAGACCTGCAATGAAATTCGGACGCTCGGAGGGACTCCGACGATCTTATTAGCACATAAACACAAGCAAAATGGGGAAGAATGCGAACTTCTGGCGAACGACGATAAGATGGAGGTTGAACTCCATTTCTTTGAAAATCTGAAGGGGGTCAGATGTGAAAAGAGCTGGAGAAAGTCGAGGCGAAGGTCAAGGTCGAGTCAGGTGTTCGTCAAAATGGTATGAGCACCTCCGATCTTGCAAATCGGAGGGAGATGATGAAAATCTGATCTAACTAAATAAAGAATCAAACATAAGATTTAAAATGTAAGATTAGAATGGATTAAACCTACGGCTACCTACGGTAAAGAATTGGGAGAAGATCGCCTCGATCTGCTGCGATGGGCGGAGAGGCAAAACTACACCAGTGAAGGTCCAACGAGTGAATGGATCGTGTCTTCAGCCATCATCTCATGCGCCTAATCATAGGGAACTCTAACTGTCACCTGAAGCTCACTCTAGGACTCAATATCGGGGAGAAATGGGGCCAAAACAGATCAAAAGGTGGCAGAGGACGATCCATGCATGGGCAGAGGCCAAGCAAGAAAGCTCTTCCCTCCTTTCAACTATTATATAAATTTTGGCTTGTCGGTTGTATAGAAATCATTATGTTAGCATTCTCACTTTTGATATCTCCAGGTCTTGTCCCCAAAAACCTTCCCCGATTGACAGAACGCCATGCTACTGACACAAAAAGTTTGGCCTCGTCGCTTCGGTGAATCACTTGGGCCCTGAGACATTTTCTTCTAGTGAAGCAGGACGTCTGTAGGCTTATATATAGTCAGAATCTGGTAGGAAGACTTTGGAGACTGACTAGGGAGCGAGGGAGAAGCCAAGCCATCAAAAGGCGAGCAACCCTCCTCGCAATAGCAAACGACCCACTTATAGATTTTTTCTTTTTCTTCTTTCGTGAGGGAATGATCTTGCCCTCAAAACTACCAAAGGCGACCAGTCCGCCAAATAAAAGCCCCCCATGTGATAAAGACCAAGAGATAGAATTGCCTTTGCAACTGAGATCTATATATTAAACGGAAAAAGAGAATATTCAGACATTACCAAGATCGAACACGACCAAGACGAGAGAAACCCACCAAAAGCCTAGACTCAGAAACATGTAAGCATTTCTTCTCGCAAGTTCAACCCTCGCTTTGACACTCACCCGCACTCACACTCATCTAGGCTTTTCTAGCTCACCTCTTCGGGCATTGCTTTTCTTTATCTTTTAGTGTGTTGGGTTTGTTGACCTAAGAGAAAGCAAATCCTTTAAAAAAAGTTAAGAGATTTGTTTAACCACTTTCTTCTTTGATGGTTTTCTTCCCATTCTCCGGTAATATATATAGAAGTGAAGTCCGGTGAGGCTTTGAATTAAAAATGCGAGTAGATCGAGACGAGATCTAAGGATGTAATGAGCAGGAGATGGAGAGGGTTGAATGAGCTGAAAGTTAGGAGAAGAAAGCAGGGTGGTTTGATGAGAGAGAGACGTGCGGGAAAAATAGGTGAAGAAAGGTCGCCATGCGAGAAGGCGAAAATGGTGGGAGGCTAGGGGAATTGACCCGGGTCAACAAACCCCGGTCAACCAATCACAAAGCGCGTGGAATAAGACAAAACATGGAAAGTGATAAATAGGGTAAAAATGGAAAATAAATTAAAATAAAATAGGAAAAAAATTAAAAAAAATTATGTAAATAAAAAAGTCAGTAATTTAATTACCTTAATCATGGTGATTTTTAATTAATTAAATAAAGTTATATACATGTGTAAAAATAATTATAGTGTGTAATATAGGTGCATATTTCTATGTATACAAGACTATGATTTTTAATTCATTATTTTTACAAACGTAGATATAAATCAATAATTCATTAATTTACAATATTTTATAGGGATTTTAATGATATTTTTGTTAGAATTTATGAAGTGATTTATTAGGTTAAATAAATAGGTATATTTACCATATATATAGTTCTACATATACAATATATACAAGATTTTATTTTTGCTGATTTTTGACTTTGTGATTTTCATTTTTATTTTATATAAGTTGAATACAATATATACAAATATTTAAAAATACAATATATACAAAAATACATAGAACATAATATACAAAATATATACACACAATATACATAGGTATAATATACAATAATAACCCAAAAAATCACATTTCACACCTTAACTTTGATTTTTATGAAACCACCTCCATTTTAAAAATGATTTAATTTGGAGTATAGTGAAAGCGAGTTTGATTAATTTTGAGTTTTGATGGAGAAGATATTGATCTTACAGGTTGAGCTTTGCGGCTTTTTCAGTGTTGTACTTTACACAATGTACACATTATTATTGCAATTATTTTTATTATTTACAAAAGATTTTTATGTACAATTTATAGGAAGAAAAAAAATTTGATTTGAGGTGAATTGGGGTATAGATAAATTAGTTAAAAGAATCTGTATTATATACAATAATATACAAGTTATGAATATACACAAATGGGGCTTGCCTTTTTTCTGATTTTTTGGTGATTAGGCCTTATCTCCCCCTACTTTATTCCTTGTCGATTAGGTCAAGTCTTGACCTACTCTCGGGGTCAGAGTCAACCTGTATCTATTATTGTATATCTTTTATTTTCTTTATTTTTCTTTTATTTCTTTCTTTATTTATTTTAGGTTAAATTAGGGATATACAATATTTACACAAGTGAATTAGGGTTAGCAAAAGAATAGATTTATTGATATTTACAAGTGTTTTATAAAGGGTTTTAAGCTAAAATAAATGAATAAAGATGATGAAATGCGGATTCATCACCCCTTATGCTTTATCTTTGTTAGTCCCTTAGCAAACACTTATTTGAAGAATAAGTGACTAAAAGAAAAAGAAACAGAATAAAGGAAAAACAAATAACTTGGAACAATTTTGATTGTCAAACTTAGCTTCATAAAATCAAATTATGGAGCTTGGTCAGACCTTTGGATTATTAGTTTGGGTAAAACTTTAGTGGTAAATGAACTTGACCCTCAACAACCTCCAGAAACCGCACAACTCTTGCTCAAGTATCCTCAATAGGCAGGTCAGAATAAATCAACTCGTACGCAATCCCTTGTGACTATGAATCTTCCTTGTACAGTGTAAGTGACATGTAGCTCTCCTAGGTTGAAGCAGTAAAAGTTAGTCTTCTCAAAAATAATGACCCTAATTCCCCAATCCAATAACTCTTTCCTCGAGAAGCGGGGTATTCCTTTCTAAGTTCAAGTGCAACCAGCTCAAGAAGAGGAGGTGGAGAGAAATGGACGGTAGCCAGTGTAGCTACCTATCCTAGGATGTCTGGCCAGCGTGGCCAAGTCATCATGCTGCAAGCTCACAAATATCTGACTTTGAAGCTCAAACTTACTTATTGACTATACCCCTATATACATACTCCGGCAGTCATTTTATTTTCATTCCAGCCTGTCCACTTTTTTGAAGTTCTTGATTTTGCATTTTTTTAATATATGCAAGGGTGCATCATGTACATAAGGAGGTTTTCCTCTTGAGACAGTAGACTATCCCTCTTTTAAAGCTTTATTGCAACCCACAACATTCTGTCGTTAGACCTCGTCGCTACTAGACAGGGTTGAGGTACAATGGCCACAAATGTGTGACTTCCGATCATTAAATCCAACCCTCTACTACTTCAACTATGGTGAGTCAAGTGTAAGTGCAGGTGTGCAAGCTAGGTCATTATCAACAAGAATCATGCGTGTGCTCCTAAGTATTCAACTTAGGCAACCAAGATAACACTAAACTAAGTCTTGTGGTTCCCAAAGAATTAAGTCTATAGACCTGAAGAATCTCAATTCCATTTCCTATAAGGTTCCTCTGAAATTAAATGGATTAAAGTCCAACCAAGCTCCATTCTTTAATTTTATTCCATACTAGTTTAAATGTCAATACAATTCTTAAAAATGCAGTACAAATGCAATAAATATATACATTTTTTTTAAAAAGGGTTAGTAGATTGAATATATTTACAAAGAATATATACACGTATATATACATGTATTATAAAAATTTTATACAAGATTTAACAAAGGATTTTATTCACAAGTTTTAAATACAAGTTTTATAAAAATAATTTTATAAACAACCGAGAATTTTATGTACAAAGGACAAGTGATTAAGTTTTTTATACATACATTGATTTTACAAATATATATACATCTCCTAATCTATATACCACGTGAAAAATAGTTTTACAAAAAATTTACAAACCTTTTCAAAATATTTTACAAAAGATTTTACAAACATTTTTTTCAAAATATTTTACAAAGATTTTTCAAAAGTTTCACAAATGTTTTTTCATACTATTTTACAAATATTTTTACCAATCATTTTACAAACAATTTTACAAACATGTTTTTATAAACATTTTGTTTTCAAAAAAAATACAAATATTTTGTACAATATTTAATTTTGATACAACAAATATTTTAAAATATTTTATAAATAAAACAATTTTACAAACAATTTTGTAAAGATTTGTACAATAATAGTTTTACAAGAATTATACAAAAAAATTTACAAATAGTTTATAATAATTTTACAAAAGCTTTTACAAAACAATTTTTGCAAATAATTTTACAAAAGATTTATGAAAATCATTTACAAATTATCTTTCAAAACATTTTTATTCCATATGTCTAATGGCCACATGAATATACAAAAAAATCACAAGTTATGGCTAAAGTATATATACAATATATATGACACCCCATATACTTGCCTGAATTATGTCCTCATAGTGACCAAAAAGCTACAAAGGAAGACATAACTCGTGTTAAGTATAGAAAAGTGAAAATAATCCTATACAACAACAACAACAACTCAAAGAATAGATGAAAAGAATAGAAGACGGTGAATCCCCTACACTTAGGATGAAATAATCCTAAGTATAGAAGACCATATAACAGGGAAAACCGAGGAAAGGAATGAACAAACTCAACGACTCGACATCAACCATGGACAGATATAGCTTCAGCAATTGTCCATTCATAACAAATGGTTGTGCATCAGGTGACAATCTAAATATGACAATAATACCATTGTCACGCACAACTCTCACAATGAACGATCCTGACCATTTGCTTTTATGTTTTCTTGAAAACAACTTCAGTTTCATATCAAACAACCAAACTTTCTAATTAGGAGAGAAAATCTTCCTTCTAATGTATTTGTCATGCCAACGCTTGACTTTCTCCTTATACATGAGTGAGTTGTCGTATGCAAAATCTCAGAATTCCAGCAATATGTTAAGATCTAACACCTTATTCTATCCTGATTTCTCATAATCCAAATTGCGTACACGGAGTGTCCATAATGATTTGTGAATTAATTCAACTGGTAAGTGGCAAGGCTTTCCATAACCAATCTATAGGGAGACATACCAAATGGAGACTTGTATGTCTTCCGATAAGCCCATAAAATTGAGTCAAGCATTTGGGACCAGTTCTTCCTATCTGGATGTATGAGTTTCTGCAATATCGTCTTTATCTCCCTATTTGAAATCTAAGCCAAGCCGTTAGTCTGTGAGTGATAAGGAGAACAACTCTATGCTCAATGGCATACTAATTCTCAAGATTCTTGACCTCTCGATTAATGAAATGACTTCTCCCATCTGAAATGAGTATCTTGGGGCTCTCGAACCGTGCAATAATGTAATCCTTGAGCAAGGAACAAACTGTATGACTATCAACGGATCGAGTGGGGATAACCTCTACCCAATGACTAACATAATCCACGGTAAGTAGGATGTAATGAAATCCCTGTCTGACAGGAAATGAGCCCATGAAGTCTATGTCCCACTTATAAAAAACATATGAAATCTGGATATATCTCAGGAGCATAGTATCTTTAAAACCAATGGTTCTTCCCATTTTCTGGCAGTCAATATAACCTTGAACATATTATGTGGCATTCTTAAATAAAGTTGGCCACCATAGGCCGCTCTGTAAAACCTTTACTGCCATGTGCTTCCCCGAATGATGCCCACTAGACTCTAATTTGTGACAATGCTCAAACACACTGGTGCATTCCTCCCGCGGAGTGCACCTTCTCCAGAAACAATCTGCACCCTTACAAAACATGTACGGATCCTCCCATTGGTAAAAATGTATCTTTGACAAGAGTCTGTCTACCTTGTGCTTCGGATAATCTTGCGGAACTTTCTTGGAGACAAGATAGTTCACAACATCAGTATACCATGGGAGTGAGTCCACAGATAAATTGGTATCATCTGGAAAGGTCTTTGATATGGGAAAAATTGACTGCTCAAAAGTTTTTGCATCTATGATTCGAGAAATGTGATCTGCCACAACATTCTTAACTCCAGATTTATTTCAAATCTCTAAATCAAACTCTCGAATAAGAAGGATCCATCGGATAAGGTGCGGTTTGACATCCTTCTTTGCATGTAGGTACCGTATGGTAGTGTGATCCGTGTATACAATAACATGTGAACCAAGGAGGTAGGATCCGGACTTCTCTAATGCAAACATCAATGCTAACATCTCCTTCTATGTGACTATGTAATTATGTTGTGCTTCATCCAAAGTCTTGCTAGCATAGTGTATAGAAAACAATATCCCATCCCTTCTCTTCCTTAAAACAACTCCAACTGCAAAGTCTGACGCATCCGTCATGATCTCAAAAAGGAGTGACCAATCAAGTGTCTATAGGACAGGAGCACTAGTAACCATGTCTTTCATCCGGTGAAATGTAAGGAGGACTTTCTCATCAACAACAAACTCACTCTTCTTGCATAGAAGCTCAGTCAAAGGTCTGACGGTTTTGCTGAAGTCCTTAATGAATTGCCTATAAAATCCAACATGTCTAAGAAATGACCTTAACTGCTTCAAATTCTACGGCGACTCTAGCTTAGAGATCCATCAATATTAGTCAGGTCAACCTCCATACCATGCTGGGAGATGACATGGCCCAATATAATTCCATTAGTCACCATAAAGTGACTCATCTCCCATGAGAGCACTAAGTTTACCTTGCATTAACGTTGAAGTACTCGATTTAAATGAGCAAGACATGTATCAAAACTATCCCCATAGATCGAGAAATCGTCCAAGAAGACCTCTAGGAAACTACCCACCATGTCGGCAAAAATAACCAACATACACCTTTGAAATGTAGCAGGAGCGTTACACAATCTAAAGGGCATCTGTCTAAAGACATAGGTGCCAAACAGACAGGTAAAAGTAGTTTTCTCTTGATTTTCAGGAGCAATAGCAACCTGGTTATATCCCGAGTACCAATCCAAGAAACAAAAGAACTCCTTCTGCCAACCTCTAAATAATATGATCAATAAAGGGTAGTGGAAAGTGATCTTTCTTGGTAGCTGAGTTCATGTGCTGGTAATCTACGTAAACATGCCATGAAGTAGATACATGGGTGGGAATCTCCACACCACAGTTATTCTTTACGATAGTAATCCCTTATTTCTTCAGGACCACATGTAAAATACTGACCTACTTGGAATCCGAGATGGGATAAATAAAGACAACATCACACCATTTCCTAATCTCTTTCATGACAACATCCCAGAGGTTTTGGATTGAGACAGTGCTGACACTCATGGGAGGGTTTGCTGTCATCCTCTAAGTAGATATAATGCGAGCACAAATCTGGACTAATCCCACGGATCCAAAATATTCAATACAATGGCCCTACGGTTTTTCTCAAGAACCTCTAGCACATGAGATTCTTGTTCATAGGTCAACTACAAATTGAGGATGACCAGAAACATCTGGGGGGAAATCTGTAAGGAAGGCATATTTAAATGTTGAGGGTAAAGCCTTAAGCTCATATGGGGTCTGAATTGGCTCTGTGATAACCTCTACAACTGCACTAGTAGAAGGTATATGATCTGCACTGTTTGTACTATCTACCGTGGCTACAATAGGCTTACCATGTAGAATCTCAGAAAGGTCTACAATGAATGATCTCTACTAAAAAAAGGAATGGCTCATCAAGGTGTTCAGAATCCTCAATAAAAATCTTAGAAATCTCAGTAGGAGATATCTCATCAGTAATCTCATAAAAGGAATGTGTCTCATGAATCCCAGAATGTACCTCCGATATCTCAGATTGATCCTCAGAATACAACTCAAACTGTCCATCAACAATCGACTCGGAATGATCAACAAGGGAGCTCAAGGTTATTGTGCTTTCCAGAAGGTCCTTCTAAGAAAGGAACTCTCGGGTGTCCATGAAATCAGAGAATGAATCTTATCTCAAAACTCAGCAAGAAAATCACAGTCCTTAGAATCTATTGTAACTGTCTCTCTCTCATCAGTTGCTGCTTGTGACGATGATGGCTTAGGATCGGGAATCGTCTCGATTTTCACCTTATCACTGCAGGAGTGAAAGATGATCTCTACTTCGACCATTCGGAGGAACGACCAATCAAGTACGATTGGGGTATGGAGTAACGATGCATATGTATCCATATCCATAACAATAAAATCAATTGGGAATCTCATTCCTTGCACCGTTACAATAATACCCTCTAAAGTGCCTCTCGGCCTTTTGATCTACCAATCAGTAAACTGAAGGATCATCTTGGTGGATCTAAGAGGCCCCAACCCAAACTCAGTGGGTAGCAAAGATGGTATGAGATTAATGGAGGATCCGCTATCGAGAAGAGTATGATCAAATTCTTGATCAAAGTTATGGCAACAGATGTGAGGCGCTCCCTTATCTTTCTTTTTGGGCAGGAGGTTGCTAATGGAATGAACTATGGCCATGGTTAATATGTGTTTCTCTGTTTTCTTTCGCTTGTTCTTCTTTGGTTGACGCTTTTGAGTACATGCTTCTTTCATTCCCTTTTGACTGCAGGCATGTTGTAACGTCCCGAGCTTAGGTCCCCGGTCCGTTATCGAGGAAAACTAGCCCTGACAACTTGTTGGGTGCGGGCCCAAATGGACCCGTTGGCAACCACCCAAAATGCTTAAGCCCAAGTTATCAAGTAGTAATCCCCACCACTTATAAACCATACCCACACTTCGTGAGTTTTAGGTATGGCACTATGTTTGGGGTTGGGATGTTACAACCTCCCCCACTTATATTCGCAACATCCTCGTTGCGACATGGTCCATCACTTATTCCCAGTGATAGTGGCGGCTGCACGCTCCGGGTAGCCATTTCCTCCAACCTCTTGTAGGGGCGGCTCCACCTCTCGGGTAGCCCTTTCCACTATCAGAGAGAATTTGGCTCTGATACCATTTGTAACGTCCCGGGCTTAGGTCCCCGGTCCGTTATCGAGGAAAAACTGGCCCTGACAACTTGTTAGGTTCATGCCCAATTGAACCCGTTGGCAACCACCCAAAATGCTTAAGCCCAAGTTATCAAGTAGTACTCCCCACCACTTATAAACCATACCCACACTTCGTGAGTTTTAGGTATGGCACTATGTTTGGGGTTGGGATGTTACACATGTACTCCATGGCCTTAAGGAGTAGCATCTCTAAAAAGATATTCTGAAGGATTTCTACCACTCCAGGATCAGATAGTACTGTTTTTAATTTTTGGATTTTTATGGTTTTATTCAAAGATGAAAGAAATGGAACAAAATCAAAAGAAACATCATGCTGCTCATTTCTCTTATTCAAAATAGAGTCATCATGTACATGTGGATTACTCGATTCAATCTGTACAATGTATTCCACTACAAGGATAGAAGGAACAAAAGGAAAGACAAGACGAAGTGCTTGGCCTGTTGGTGTAGAAGAAGAATCCACAACTAGTGTGTTTTCCTTCATGACTGACTCGACACTGCATCTTTCTTTATTCTCTTTTTGGTTTTTCCTGAATAATGATGGTAGAGAAGGCGATGGTGATGGTGAAGAAGAAGGTGATGGAACTCCAAGATCTGGATCTGCTACACAAGATCGCTGCTCAGTTATTGAAGAATATGATGAAGTCGGTGAAGCTCTCTCAACAACTCTCTCCAATTCCAACTAATGTGCGGGCGACTGCAATCTCCTACCACTCCTGAGATGAATGGCACCAGATAAACATGTAAAATCAAGGGCCATACCTATATCGAGTGTGGATGGATCATGGGATACATGCTCCTTGCATCTGAAATTGGTGGGATTAGCCTCGACCTGGGTTGGAATCAATGTCTTAGTGGTGGTCAGGTCGTCAAGACTCTAAGTCAGGTCATTCATATTCTTCGTCAGTAAAGCAAACTGATCTAGTGCATGATTCACCAAAGGTGCCTCTAGATTCTCATTGACTGGTTGTCACTGAGACTGGTAGTGTGGAGGCTGTTGGTATCCAGAATACGACTGCTGATAATGGGGAGGAGGATGTGAAAACTGCCCATAAGATGTTGACTGCTGTTGATAGTAGGGTTGGTGAAAATATGCAAATTGCATCTGATGTTGTCCATCTCTCCAGTTATGGAAGTGAGGTGGAGATGAGAAGTGGGGATGTATCTGATGGTGCTGGGGTGTGTAGTCTCCCTCCTTGAAAATGGATGGGTCTATGACTCTGCTGGGAACCCAACTGACCTTACCCTGATGGACGGGGCTGGTTGCACTCTCGGTCGAACCAAATATTGTTCACCTCCTAAATGAGAGGTGGAGGTGGAGACTGTTGCTCAGGAATGTAAAGGGGCTCTTGCTGGTATGGTACAATCTGATGTGACTGTTGCGGAACCTGATCTGGGGTCTGCATGTAGTAAAAACGTGTTGAATTGTAGATGGTCATCCGGTACTCTGCTATGCTGAAGTGGAAGAAGTCTGCTCACAAGAAGAAGTATCGGCTGCTACACTCGCACTCTGACATGCACTGATTGTACTGCCAAGAAGCTCCAAATGCTTTATGAATTCATCCAGCTTATCCAAGTTCTTTGTCCTCTGTTCGATCACCTGTAGCTTCTTAAGATCCTTGGATCATTTCTCAATTATGTCCACTTTGGATAGGTGATTACCTATAATGGTCAGATCTACACTGTCCATCCTATCCACATCATGTGATGTCTTCATGTTGTTGTGGGGTACTGTAGGAGAATGTACAAGATGCTTCTGAAAAGCACGTGAAGAAGAAAGAGCTGCAGAGCTCTCCATCATCTCCTCAAAAATCTGATAAAGGACATCCTCGTCCTTGTTGAAATGAGACCCCTCAATGCTCAAACCCTAAAGAAGTTCTGCACAAGGCTTGTCTTTGGAATATTGTGATGGAGGCACTTCTCTATTAAATCTTTGAATCTTTCCCACACCTTGTGAATAGGCTCATGGGACATTTGAGAGAAGTTGGCAATCGAAGATCGCATTTAGTTGAGACATCCAAGTAGATAATATTTGCTTAGAAAAGCAGACCTCAACTCTACCCAAGTTGTGACAACCCTTTCCAAATGGTTAATCCAATATAGTGCCTTGTCCATGAGACTGAACGAGAAGGTTGTCATTTTCACTACCTCTAATGGAACATTTGGGTAGTGTATTGTGCCACAAATGCGATCAAATTATTGGAGGTATACATAAGGTTCTTTATTGATGTGCATGTGGAATATTGGGAGGTGTGGTAAAATTATGGGACTTATCTCAAAATGCCCATGAATAGCAGAGATCCTAATCCATGTGTTGGTATGTCCTGCCATTGGATTATATACATCCTTCAGTGTAAGCTTAGCCACTGGCTCAATGAGTGGATCTTCTCCTCCCCTATTCCCACCTCCCTGCTCCTCCTCTCTCCTTTCTTGTCTATTGTTCCTCAGCTCTAAGATCATATCTCTCAAACTGGCCCGGATATTAGCTTGTTCGGTCAACTGTGCCAGAATGACCTGTATGGAAGCTAACATCGTATTGTTGATCTCATTCTACTCTGCCATGGAACCTTTGCCCTTTGGTGGCATCAAGTGCTCTGATTCTGACTCTAAAAAGGTATAGGTTACCAGATTAGTCCTAAAAAATGGTAGAGTCTCAAATGATAGTTCGAGATTAGAGTTAATCTCAAACAATGGATTCGATGAGTAGATGTGTGATGTGGAAGAAGAGAAATATTCGAAAAGTGAGTCTTCCTGAATAGAAGACGACCGTACTAGAGTGTGAAATGAGCTCGCGGAGTCCGAACATGAAATACTCCAATTCGACATCTTCGATGTCAATAGGAAAGATGCGAGAACACAACGATCAACACAAGAAGAAAAAAGGAAGAAAAGATGCGAAGGGTGCGGAAGGATCTTTACACTAACAAACAAACAAACACAATACAAACCCCTGATTTACCAACTGGACACAAGTAGAGACTGTAAGAGTTCAATCTTTTATCTTTTCAGTTTTAAGTTTAGTGAATCTACAAGAAGTTACTTTCTACCAAGGACAGAGGGTGAGTCACTGCAATATCCCAATGTACATACTCATACCTCCCTGATCAATGGTACCATCTTCCCGGACTGTTGGGTTCAATATCAGGCCCAAAGGGAGATAAGATGATTATCACACCAAAACGATTTTCTATGGTCAGAGGCATGCTTGCATCTCAATTGTGCACCAAAGAATAATGCATATGAGCATAGGGCACAAGTGCATGGATTCAGGCTCAATCCTTACGGCTGCATCCTGACCCACTCTATCTGGAGGTAAGTACCTGCAAAAAATGAGGGGGTTACTCTTCCCAAAACAATGATTTTGTCCTTATGTTTTTTCGGACTGAGTTTTATTTAATAGTCCCAGTTTTATACAGTTATCACTTTTTTTTGAGTTTTTTCAAATAAACGGTCTAACGAATTTTCCAGTTCTTTTTGATCTTATGTGAGTGAAAATGGGGAAGGAAAATGTAAAAGCCGATGCGTGATGAAATCAATGATGCATGCAAAGGTAGAGATGCGTACCTTTCGCCAACACTCTACATGCAAGGTGATCCGTGCATAAAATAAATAAATAAATAAAACTAAGCTAAATGATAAATGAGAACCATCCTAACAACAACTTCTATTAGTGGGCAAGAACCAATTAATTTGATTAAGTCCAATCCTACGATCTAATCTATAAGAACATATATTCTTTTAGGGGCTTTGGATCTAATCGTTTTCCTGGTTCAAACAATATAACAAAACCTACTTCTAAGGGCTCAAGCACACAAAACCACGAGAAAGTAAATAAAAATAAAGTCGATGAAAACAAAGCCGGTGAGGTCCCCCAAGTGCATCGGTACTTGGTGAAACAATCCCCGCAGACACAAGGTATATATTGACCTTTTAGAAAACGAAAAAAGAGAGACAAGTGCCAAACGTAAATTATTACAAATTTTTACAAAAAATAATGTGAAATAAGATGTTAAGAAGAAAACAAAATATGTGCAAAATGATCCAAGAATTCGCTTCTTCCAAATCTACTACTCCTCCTCCTACCCTCTCCTACAGCTCTGTGAAGAAATGAGATGCCTCCGCTTCTTTCGGGTGCGCCGATGCTCCTAGGATTACTTCCCTCGCTCGTCGGGCCCTTGCACTAAAGAGGAAACACAAGAATGTTTAAGAAACACGATTATAATAATATGAGCAAAAATATAAGAAGAAGAGAAAGCAGAAAATATAGACAACAAACAAGACATACACAAAGGTGGATCATATGCAAAATGAGAAGAGCAAGTAAAATGGATCTCAAATGACTCCTAAGTCTAATATTTGGAAGCTTTCGGTGTCTGACAAATCGAATCCTGCAAGCGTTGTATAAGCTCACTCACGACACACAGAATTCGAAGTGAGTGCTTACTTCTTAAGGAGATGCAATCCACACAATAATTATATGTAGAAAATATAGACAAATAAAATGAATAAATGACAAAAATAAAAGAGACAAAGTATGAACAAGTTACAGAAAATATGAACAAGATATATGTGACAAAAATAAGAAGACAAAAAAATAAAAATAAAACAAACAAGTATCTACAACAAAGAATATCATGCTAAAAGGAAAACCTAGCTACCCTCGTCGTGCCTCCTCGGCAATGGTGCCATTTGTTGAACGGGATATTTTCGAGGCTTAGTTAATTAATATCTAAATTGTGGTTGCAATTCCGAAAATTCCTAATTCAAACAAAAATTATTTATAATCTATACAACTCAAGCCAACAAACTAAAAAGAAGAATGTAAACACAAGAACTATGAGTGATATTTATTTACATGTATAGCATACAAGATCGAACTCAGGGAGTCTACAAAAATCCTGAGGTTCTTGACGTGTTGGGCAGAGGTTCCTACGGGAAGAACATATCATTGATCTGAGTACCCACCTTGGATCCCCCAATCGGATGAGAACATCGATTTTTCACAATCTTCCACAAACACCTCTTCATTTATGATCTATAATTCTCTGACAACATTTGTTGAGCAACTAAATCTAAAATTGAAAAGATAATCGCATCTGCGGTAATTTATGTGGAGTTGGTGAATCAACAATTTGTTTTTATGTTTATCTGTTGTGTACTTGTTTGTCCTTGAGAATCTTTATTCATGGAAAAATTCAAGTTATGCTCAATGAGATGCACGAGAAAATGAAACTGAATCGAGATATTGCATTGAATTATTTGGAGGATAGGAAACTATCTTCTCGACCCATTGATCCACCTATTTTTTTACCGATTGAGCTTGAGATTGATGAAATGATGCATCTAGTGCAAAAATATCAAGAAGACAAAAAGAACGAGGCATCCGATCAAATATCAAAACCAACCCATGATGACTCTATGTTAGAGGAATTTCTTGTATTACCTTCTCCCGCATGCCCCTCCATTATTTCTTCCAAGACACTTTCACATGCAGAACACTCATACATTTCGAACACTGAGCTAATATCTGATTCTTTAAGAAATCACTCAATATACTTACCCCTATCACTGACCCATGAAAGTGACTCTCGACATACTCTTCATGAATTAGCTATCCAAATCCATCAAAATCAGGGAGCACTTATTGATGAGTGTTAGGATGCATGAGGATGTCAGTAAACATCTTTTGGAAATTTGTGCTCACTTGATGAATAGGCCAAATAGTTTGACTGTGAGTACAATATATCTGAACAATATTTTGAGAAACGTCAAGAAAAGAAAATTGGGGATTTCAGACACTCAAGAGAAGAAGAAAAATGGGTCCCAATATCAGTGAACTAAACAATGATACTTCCTTTTGATGAACTAGATGTGAGATGTATAGAAGAAGAATTTATTGATGAAATAGTTCCATCTCCATGTCACCTCAAACCCAGATTGGCTAAATTTTATGACATCCCCATCTTCGCTCCTCCTGTGTCAGACCATATATTGATTGAGATGCCCAATGATTTAATAAATAAATCTTTTCTCTTGGAAAGACTCAAACAGTTTGAGCATGGAACTTCATTTTATGATCTTGAGGGGCGTATTATGGAATATGACTCTATGGATGAAATTGAGGAGGAATGTGATATATTTCAGCATTCATGAATGATGTTGATCAGAATGATTTTAGAGAGTATAATAAGGATATTTTTGAAATTGAGATCACGCCCCTAATACATCTCGATCATGACCCACTCTTGATGGATACATGTATTGATGATGACATCGATCTTTCCTCGAACTATTCTGAAGGTTATGTACCCCAGTCTACTAATGATATTGATTGGTCTGAGATAATAGTTGATTTTGAGGATAGTATTGGTATTGACTTCAACGAAGAAATCAAGGAAGATTTGAGTTTGATGTTAATTCTGGATGTGATTTTACAATTAATGGAAAAAGTGCAAACTTAGAGTTTGAATCTGAGGACATATTAGACAATGAATTGACTTCTTCATGCATCAAGAATCTCTTCCAACCAACACATGATTATATGTTGAAGATCTTTTGTGATTACCCTTTCAAAGATGAGATTTCCAACTCAATTGCCTTCACCATTGAGAAAGAATATCCACTCAATTTGATCGATGACTATAAGAATACATCTTTTACTATCGAGTCAGAATATAATCAAACCAATTTTTTATTCTCTGATCCTTTTTCGGATGAAACTGAGGAACTACTCAAAACATTCGAAGACAATCATCCAATCATTCCTGCAATACATCGTTTGTCACATCCAACCTCTATTGTTGTACCTCCTAAGTCAAGGGCGAACATTCCCCCACTCCTGCCCTTTGAATACCCGAATCATATTTCTTGGAAGGAATCACCCTCGGGGCTCAAGCAGAGAACTAAAATGAAATTCACAATAGATGCCATCGAAGATAGCCATGATGATTATTTAAGGAAAAAATTATGTACCACAATATATGTTGGAAGACCACATGCTTATAGCCAATCAACCTTCATCGATAGCAGAATCAATTATTGGTCACTTAGAGGTTGACTTTAACCCATCGTACCAACTTTTAGTCCATGAGCCCATCATCAGTTCACCCCTTCCCCTCCCACTACATCTTGTCCAAGATCAAACAACTTCATCTCTCATTCTTGCTCATCGACCAATTACTTTCTTCACCATGTTAATGATACCACACATCTATCAAACCCATAAACCATACTCCCACATCTTGGTCATGATATCCATGTCGAACCAATGGTTTCATTGGGATTTTCTGAACACAGCTTCTGCACTCACACATAATACTGGATACTCTTGAAAAGTTGAATCGTCAAGTCGGGACGCTAAACCAACTGCATTTTGTGGGTCCATACCCATAGGTATGTTTCTTTTCTCTACATTTTAATTCCATTTTTTTCTTCTTATTAGCATTAGATAAGTATGGGGGTAGCCTTTTAATTACAAATCCAAAAACATTAGAAAATAATGAAAATTAAAAAAATAAAAACAAACAAAAATAAAAACATTATGAAATATTCATGCATCATTAAAATCCCTTGATCAATTGGTCCTCTTATTAATTTTTGTTTTCACTATGAGGACATGGATCTGATAAGCATGGGGGGTGTCTGCATATTTCTCAAAAAATCCATACTTTTCAAAATTGCATATTTATCTTGAAAATTATTTTCTAAAAAACATTTGCATACTCACAAAAAAATCAAATAAAAATTTGCAAAATTCCCTCAAAATATTTTTTCAAAAACACCAACAACAATATTTTCAAAAAAACCACAAAAATATGTCCCTCCTTCCAATTGTTATCCTATTTTTTGAGAAATCAGCTCTTCATTGCATAGATCATAGACTGAAGCTGAGTTGATCCTAACCTACTTAATTCCATCAGAATTTCACTAGTCAGCTCTTCATTGCATAGATCATAGACTGAAGCTGAGTTGATCCTAACCCCCTTAATTCCATCAGAATTTCACTAGGTACGAGTTTTAAGCTTTCTTCAGGTCCATATGGACTTTATTCTCTCAATTTCGCTAACTCTACGGTGAATGAGCTTCTGTATCCAACTAGATCACCTAAGAAATTAGTAGCACTCTTATACTCTTCATTGGATATTAAGCAATTGCACATTCCACTTAGCTTGATTAAGTTTATTTTACGAGATACAATTACAATCTAGTTGAGGTAAGGAGTTGTCCTCTTGGTTGTACCAATGCACGAACCTTGTCTATGGTTAATGAAGAAACTTGACTCAAGAGGAACATAATCTCTCTAGTCTAAGTATGTTAGCAAATAAGCCATTATCGTGCCTCCAAAGTCAATATTAAGTCAATACTACCTTGATGCCAAACCCAAAGCAAAAACACCACAAAAAAGCATATCATAATACAAAAGAATACCAAATACAACCAATCATGCAAAGATGTGCAAGGTAAAGCAATGAAAGATCTATCAAATAACTCTACTCCACAAAAAAGCCAAGGCCCAATGATTCTACCTTATCTCTTAAAAGTGGCCAAAGAGGCCCAGGGTTATGCTCTGCAAAAAGGAAAAGAATGAGAGCAACGAACCAAAGTGGTCTACGGAAAACCCCGAAAATTAAGTCCCATTCTCCATCCAAATTGCTCCCTATTCTTATGCTGACATACTTGAGTGAAAAGAGACTATGCATGAATTCAAGTGAAGACCAAGACTATAGACATAGGGAATCATTCGTTACCTTGATAGATTGTGTTG
The DNA here is from genome assembly GCA_037367405.1 of Ottelia alismoides. Taxonomy (NCBI): domain Eukaryota; kingdom Viridiplantae; phylum Streptophyta; class Magnoliopsida; order Alismatales; family Hydrocharitaceae; genus Ottelia; species Ottelia alismoides. The sequence continues at coordinate 360,010 of JAZKJV010010005.1, read as the reverse complement.
TTATCTCGTTCTTTCAACTCATAAAAGCTACAACATCACTAACACTGTTTATATCCACTCAAGGTCAAAGAGAATACTTGTTGACTAGAATGATCTGACTTGATCGACTTTCTGAAATCATTTCGATTTTGTCGGAACTGAAAGGCTGTTGAAACTACAAAGTCGAGTCAAGTCGATAGTTCAAACAAATCTTTAATCCATGGGTCGACTCTACTGAAGTTTGTGTATTCGTGTGGTTAGTATATGAAAACTCAAGACTTTATGAGTGTGTCTGCTGCAAACCCTCACCCGATCCATCTTGATTATTTCTCGTCCTTCATTATTATTTATCTTATTCTTGCTCGAGACTAGAAATATTTAAGTATGTGTGTGTGATGATTACATTATATACTGGTATAATATGATCAAATTATGTAAAGAACAACCTTAATATCTGACATATAATTTCCAATTACGCATAACTCACATTTTATTTATTCCATACACATAGCAGAGAAAACCGTCTTAATTACACAAAATCAATTAGATCATAACATAAATCGACAGATCGTGGTTATATATCCGGGCAAAATATTTCCAAAAATATCGATTTACATATTATCTACGAATTATATGGTGACATTATGCTTACTACTAAGATGGATAATTACCCATGATAATCACCAAAATAGAACTTAAATAATTATCTATATAAACTAAACAAATCATATGTAGTAAGAGAAAATAAAATTGCATTGAGATTATATCTATAGCATTGAATTTAATTAACAAACAACACATTGTTGGCCCTACATTTCCTTAACATTTTTTGTTGGAAAGAAAAAGGGGAGGGAGTTTTGTGTAAAAATCCCATTATATTTCTCATATGTTGAGCCACTCAAACTCTATTTACTTCCCATGAATGGAGCCTCCCCCTACGTATATCTGCCCCATACTCTCCCCTTTCCGATGCAAACCCTTCTCCATAATTGTCATGCATGCATTAACTTTTGTCTTTCTGTGTAGGTACGCAATAAGCCACCAATTGCAACAATAAAAAGAGAGGAGCAAACCATCAAGCTCTCTCATGCCAATTCCATTTCCTCCCTCACTTCCATCTAGCGGCCGACCTCCTTGATGTTGGCCAACTTCCTCGCGCACGTCCAGCTCTCAGGCGCAGCAGCCTCTTCGTGCGGGCTGCTCCTTCGCACGGCCAGCGGCCAAGCTCCTCCATTGTGCCATCCTCCTCGACGCAACCAAGATGCACCCTCTCCTCTCGCCATCATGAACCATCTCCACTGCCGTCGCCATTATCTTCATTTCGTATCTGGATAGAGAAGCATTTCTTTCCCATCTTTATTTACCTCTTGCATTTTTATTTCCTTAAGTTATTTTATGTAAGTTGAATTTAGAAGAAAACAACTCTCGTGTTATAATCTCGCCTTGCATTTTTATTACATTAGTGTTTTATTTAAGTTGAACTTGAAAGCATTCTTATTTTGTAAGCTATTCTCAATACTAAGTTCTCTATAATATATGCATTGCAAATTTTAAATTTCATTATTTTATCTTGAAACATTGCAAGTAACCTCTTATTTCTTCCATCTTTATTTGCAATTCAGCCCACGTCTTCTTATTTAGTTGCACTCATGCCCTCCTTCGTTTATTTTAAGTTCTAGGAAGTATTTTCATCGTAGATTGCATCGTCTCTTCAAGAATTCATGTTTTTCTCCCGTCGTCATGGATTAAGATTCTAACTGAGCTTGAAATAAGAAAAAATATCGTGAATTCAAGAACAAATATTGCCTAAACCCTAAACCCATGATCTGGACCGTCACATAGGGATGCGTGTCAAGGGCCTACAAACTGTGCTCTTGGAGTCGTTCTTCCCCAAACTTCACGAGCAATGGCGACATTTCTTCTCTCCAATCTTCGGTAAAGTGTGGCTTTGGATTTACTCTAGCAGGGACAGGAGGGGATTTCTTATCCCCTCCGAGATCGCCTACAGCAGGGCGAGGACGAGGAAGTCGAAGATGACGACAGTGGAAGTCGGCTAGGGTTTCAAGCCCTAGAATGAATATGTTGTTCCTCTTTGGCTTCAGTCAGCAAGAAGGTGATTTCCAGATGATGATGACGAAGGCAGCTGCACTCCAGGCCTCTTGAGGACCTGCAATGTAGACCCTATTGCTCAATTCAAGATGAATCGACCAAAGGTTTAGGTTTTTGCAGGTATATTAATGGGTTACAAGATAGATTTATATTAGAATGAAATCCGATTTATTTCGATTCAAATGGGGAAGATATTTCATTGTGAATCAAAAGGAGAGTGATTAGACTTCTTAGTAATGTGATTAATCGAACTAATTCGGCTCTAGAATTGATGAAGATGGAAGGGGCGAACTGGTTACCTGGGAGTTGTAGAGTATATGACTCTACAGGTCATCGCTCTACGGTTGATGGCCGGAGCTCCACATCGTTTGAGGCAGATTCAAGTCCAACTAAGAACTTGGAACTCTCCTTCGATGATCTCTCATCCACGCGTAGCAACTATCTAGGTGATGTCACCACCAAGGACAACGAAGCAATGTCTTGAAGTTGGGGTTCAGTCAGTTCAAATTGGAATGGGAGTACTTAGTTCGAATGAACGAACTTTGGATCGATTTATTAGCGAATCGATAGGTAGTTAGGTTATATTCTAGGGTAGGCGTGAGTTAGGGATGCTAGGTCTAGGGAATCAATGGTTTAGATGACATTTTAGGTGAAAGGTGATGACGGAGAAATTAGGAGAAGTTAGCTCTTTAAAACAAAATGCTAACAACCATTCTTGAGGAAGATGAACCAGGTGCTCTGACACGTGTCAGCACCTGATTGGCCAGATAATAGAATTATGTTATTCATTATGTAATAAAAATAAATAGCATTTTTTAAATAGGTATAAAAAGGAAAAATGTAGATAATTAAATTAACTAAATTATAAAATAATTTATTTTTATAAATGATTAATATTTAATGAAATAAAAATATAATATTATTAAATATGTATATAGTATACTTATTGAATAAGATTTTGATTTTTAGTTTAATAATTTAATAAATAACATATAGAATTTATATTTTATTAATTATTAACATAATAAATAGAGTGTATGTGAATTTTTCCATATTTTAATAAATTACTTTAAATATAATAATAAATAATGATATATACTCTGTAGGTGAAATTCATCTATAAATTAGGGTATTTGATTTATTTAAAATCCTAAATAGTGACATAAAATTCTGAAATAAATCATGGTTAAAATACAAGATCAAGAAAATAATTAAAAATTATCAATCATTAAAACTATAAATAGCTCAGAAACCCAGTTGTCATTAGGTCCCAAAACCAACTTTTTGCAAACATAATATGTTTTTTAGTGAAATCACCTCCATTAAGTATATACTATTTTATGAACTGTAAAGGTAAGTAGATGAAATTGGAGTTCGTATGAGAAAGTTATATTGTTCAGAAGTTGAGAAATTGATAATTTGAAAGTTGGATTTCTTGACATATATATATATAAGATAATATTTTTAACTTATTTTTATATTTTTCTATATATTTTTAGAAATAAATAGGAAAAGAGTTTGGTAAAAAATATGTACATATGAATTAATTAAAAATCTTTGAAATTTTAATAAATATTAGATAAATAATGAATAATGTGTGGAGTGTGTATTTTATTCTTTTTGTGGTTTTCTTTCCCTATCCCGCCTACTTATTTGTTTGTCGACCAATCCATGCTGACTTGGTCTCGAGGTTTAGGTTATATAGATATATATTTCAGCTATATTTATATTGTATGAGTCATACTGTACACATATACATATTTACAATCTGCCTTCTTTTTGTTTTTTTATTTTTATTCTTTTATTTATTTACATGTTTTTGATGCATAAAAGTGCATTTTTATTCATGAGTATAATTTTGATAAAAGATGTAAATTACTGAATATTTACATGTACTTGTTAATGGTTTTAAGATAAAATACAGACATAATGTTAATGAATCATGGATTCATCAGGGCCCTGATGGCCCGACTGCTACCGTTGAGGGGGATGAAGGTACTAGCTCTATTGTGGGTACTACATGCATTGTTGTGGCTGTCGTTGGGTGGCATTAGGATCATTAGTGTACAAATCCCATTCACCTCCCACACCTGTGGAGGTTCCTTGGTAAATGTCTGGACGGTCGGTTTTGTGAACAAGCTCTTGTGGAGCTCAGGCTGACACGGAACCCACATGTTATGTGGCCCCTGCATGGACTGCTTCTGAATGTGGTGCACTTTGTAGATGGGAGCACGGGGTGCATACAGGGCATGTATCCTGATCTTGGACACCTTCTCAACTAACTAAGTCATCTATCATGGTAGCTTGGTGAGGCTCTCCTACTCGGAGAGCTTATGTATCTCTCTCACCTTCTTCTTGAACTGGTTGACCTTATGGTGCGACTAGTCTCTACCATCTACTAGATAATCATCCATACCACGTACACTCCTATGTCCCGATAACTGCTTCTATAGGCATCATTTACTATTCCTTGAACCTAGAGAGTCAAACAACTTTATAAATTATGGACCAAGATCACCTTGTTGATACCATGACACGAACACTTCTGGATCAGATGTTTAAACCTTTCCCATGCCTCATTGAAAGGATCATGGGACAACTGTGAGAAGCTGGATATCTACGATCTCATTTGATTTGTCCTACTTAGAAAGGAGAACTTCAGAAACATGTCCTTTAATTCTGCCCATGCAATGACTACCCTCCCCAAATTCTTAAGCCAATATGCGGCTTTATTTGCTATAGCGAAGGGGAAGGCCCTAAGATGGATGCAGTTCTGAGAAACACTAGGCTATCCTAAGTTGTCATAACCAGCTTGAACTTCTGCAGGAACATGTATGGTTCCTCAATTGCATTGCCATACAATTTTGGCAAGAGTGTCAAAAAATGACGCTTCAGCTCCCCGCACATTTGGTGGTACTACTAACCTTAGCCAATTCTCATTCTTTGTGGTGCTAGGGTTATAAGCATCTCTCATGGATTACTCCTTAGGTTCATTCCTCCCTATCCCTCAATCAACCAAGATCTCGTCTAAATGTTTCATTCCTTTGCTCAGCTTGTGCCAATCTATCTAGAATATCCTTCAGTGTGTCATTGTCTCCCTCATCATCATAGTTTTTCTTGGGAAGCATCTCGCTCACTAGTTCATCCTTGTCACCTTAAGAATAAAGAGGACTCAAAATATATAGAGTTGAAAGAATTAGATCTAGAGGCATCAAGATGAGGATCTTCCTGATGTGATGTGGTAAAAGAGGGTTGATCTGGGTCTAACCACCCTTGAGAAAGAAGAGTGACTTATTTGCCTCGGTCCCTTGGGAACAATCGCCATGAAATCAACAGGCTCAGGAGGAGTCATCCCTAGCCCATGAGGATAGTCGATTTAAGGTGGTCAGTGAGAGGCTCATGAAGTTCAAGAAAAATAACCCCAATCCTCCACTCTCAATGCCGAAAGATGCAATGCATGAGCATTATGTAAAACAAGGAGTGATCAGAAAGGTGCTAAGAGCACTGTCTTTGAACACACACACCCCTAAATTCAAACACAAAGCAAACCCCAAATTCACCAACTGATGGACGCTGATTTCCACCTCTTCAATAATGATGAATTTTAGTATAGGAGGCAGAAAGTGATTCGTCAAAAACCACAAATCTTGAATATTGTGAAACAATTTCTTACTTGGTAAGTGTACTAAAGTGGAACACAGGGAACAATGTATTCTAGTTGCACGATTTAAAATTAATCATGTAATTAATTACTTGCAATATTGACCTCTAAGTCAAAAAATAAAATGAAAATAAAAGGAATGCGATGATGAAAATGCAAAGAAAGAGATGCAATGCGAACAAAATAAATGGAGAGGAAAATGAAGCACATGACCTGTGATTATATCCTTACATCCTCAATTCAAATAATCAATTTTTCCTCAAATAAAATCATAGAATGAATAAAATCCAAAAATATTTATCGATTAAATTTCAGGCTGCAGGATTAAAGAATAATCAATGCATAATCTTGGAAATGGAAATGATCAGATCAATTGATAATTTTCTCTAAGAGGAATTCTCCTAGAAATTTATTCCTCAAATACTATGAATTTTTGTCAAATAAAATATCAAGGAAATAAATTGATCACTCCTCGATTACACCCCTACAAAGATTAATTTCTCAAATATAATCAAAGATAATCACAAGAGAATTAATCATGTTTAAATCCCATAATAGAGTCCCTGCAGATTAAGTTGGATTTTTCTCAATATAAATATGACACAAATATGTCAAAAGTTAGCATGCATAATCATAATAGATCCTCAAAGAATAAGAAAGATAAATTAAGGTTTGATATGTTCACAACATATATAATATGATAGAGTATGTAATAAGCTTCAAAATGACATATTGTGCACAAAAATTGGAGTTTAAATGAGAAATACATGATGAAATGAAATGGTTGGGGGCTAAATGTAATAAAAATAATGAGTTTCTTCTCAAAAAGGTCCCTGGAGGGATTTATCTGTAATTACCAAAATCTACCTGGGTTTCCTTGTAATTTACCTAGGCAAGGATGTGCGGTGCATGCGTAGCTGGAGATAGGGGTGCCTTGCAATTTTCTGGAATGGTGGGGGTGGAGATGCAATTTTCCCCACCAGGCATGTGTGTCACATGTGATGCAAGAGGCAGAGGGGCGGAGGGCAGGCTTGGGCGCCCGATGTTCCACGTATCAAGTTGAGGGTTCGGTGACCGAGCCTCCAGGTGTGGAAGGGAGCCTCAAGAGGGGGGGGGTGGAAGATGTAGCCTTCCAGGGGTTGTTGGATCAAGGGCAATCCCCCTATCCAATGGTTGCTGCTCGTCAGGTGGAACGGTCTGGATCAAGCAACCGCGCATGGGGGAGCGTGGTTAAGGGGAAGAATTGCAGACGAGGTTGGGCGGAGGGGTCTCCACCTCCATCGACACATGACTAGAGATAGAGCCCCCCAAGGCGACGCCGGTCAAGGGTGAGCCGCTCATCGAGACGGAGGTGACAAGTTATAGTGGTTGCGGAGGAGGGGTGGAGTAACTGATGAATCTCCGTTTCATCATCTTTATTCTATCATTTTGGCCTTAAAACCCTAGTAAATGCATGTAAATACTATTAATGTAGGTATTTTATCATCCATGCATTATTATTTAAATAGTGTATAAATACTGTTTTTAATGCCAAGATTATAGAATAAATAAAATGAAAGAAAAAGAATAAAATATTACAAACATTTTATGACCCGAAACCCCGAGACCTAGGCATCTCGATGACTAGGTCGACAAGGAATAAAGTAGGGGGAGATAAGGGCCAAAATACAATAAAACTCCCTTTTATTTAATTCATTCTTTATTCATTTTTGGGACCTATTCTTGGTTCCACATTTTATACCTCAAATAAAGAAACTTTTAACATAAAAGTTGTAGATAATTAAATATAGAAAAATAAAAATTTTATTTCACACAAAAATAATTTACATATAAAAAGTTGTGATATGAATATGATTCTAGAATCCCAACTTACCAGACCTGTATCTCTCAAATAAAAACTCGAAATATATCAAAATCACCTTAACTGTATATAATTTTTAATAAGCCATTTAGTGAAGATAGTTTCATATTTTCCCGAGTTACGGTTTGAAAGTTAGGTTTTGGACCCCTATTGTATACTTATATCGATTAAAATATTCTTTTTTATTTATTATTCATTATTTTTTAAAATTTTATATTTTTATAATTGTGTAAATATTATTTATAATAGATGTACATATTAAAACTAGAATAAAACACTAAATAAAATATAAAAATAAAATACTTATATACAATACATAGGTATAATACCAATAAATATACCTATAAAGAATATACTTCTATTTATTTAATTGTATATAATACATCAAAAAAAATCAAATAAAAATATATTTAAGTTTATAAAATTAAGTTATAAATATATAAAATAATAAACAAAAATAATAAAATTAAAATACAAAATAAAAATAAAATATTAATTTCATAGATAAATATACCTATATAGCTCATAAAAGGTAACTTGTAATTTTATATCTCTAAAAAATAAATAAAAATCATAATAAAATAATTTAGAAAATAATAAATATTTTTTATTTACTAACCTAACATTAATTAAATCATTTATTATTTTTAAATGAATTTTCAAATCATTTTTGTAGGATTTTCCTAGTTGGTCCACGTGGACCAACAAGGGGGGTCTAAGAGTTGACCGCAGGTGAACTCTTTGACCTACCTCCTGTTCAGGTCAGATTTCGATTTTTTCGCCTTCTTCTCGATTTTTTTCGAGGGCCGACCTTTCATCTGTTTGCGATACTCCCTTCTGGACTTTTGCTCCTTATGGATCCACCTTACACCTAGGTCTCTCCTCGAGGCTTGCATCACTGATCCGCTCCAGAGTCTTCGATCTTTGAGCCCTGTCACACACCTCATTCAAAAACCCTCCAACCCTTCCCTTCCATTTCTGAACCCACTTTTGACCTTGCAAAGCCTCCCTTCTTACGCTCTGGACCGGAGGCCGTGACAGGGTATCCTCCAGCTGACTTGGGAGCGCCTCGCGTGGCCGAAGGAGCGGCTCCACCTCCATCTCCGGCCCTCGGCCATCGAGGTATTTATCTCAGGCAAACCTGCCTTTGAGGTCCGTCTTTTCTTCATTTTTCCTACTTGTTTAGCTTTGCCGTAGCTTTAGGAACCTATCTCCACCCTCCTTTTTGCTTCACACCCTAGGATATACCTTCGACGTCACCTCGCCAGAGCTTGCTCCGTCGAGCCTCCATCTCGTCGTTCTCCACCTTCTTTTTGCTCACGGGTGGCCGCGACAGTTTGCCCGTGACCCTCTTAACTTTTTTGTGTAGGTCTAGCAACTTCAAGCGCGCCTGGAGGCAATTTCGGAGGTCTGCCAGAGACGCCTGGAGCTTCACGCTTCTTCGTCCTCTTGGGGGAACTCCGGGCACTACCGGAGCTTTTTGCCGCCTCCAGCACACAAAGGACCATGCTAGGAGTCGCCTCGACCACCTTTGAGCCTCAACCGCCGTAGGAGGAGAGAGGAGGAGGTTGGAGAAGTTCTCCTTCATCGGCCTTCTCCCCAGTTCTTCGCGATCACCTATCAGCCGTTGATCTGGCCGCGTTCTTGGTGACACACAACATCCGTCGGATTTCGTCCTCCTGCAACCATAGGATCATCATCAAGCTCCTAATCTCGACCATAGGATGACAAATGGGTATTGGCCGTCCAGAGCTCGACCGTGTCCAAGTGACATCCGTCCACCGTTTGATCCGCCCGCGCCTGGGTATTTTCCAACTCCTACCCCAGCCGTTTTTGTAATTATAAATTAGTATTAAATCTTTCATCTGCTGTTTAATGTTTTTTGTAAAATTTACATTAAAGCTCCTGCACTTTTGATTATTGCAATTAGGTCCTTGGCCACGTCACCTCACGTGACTCGCGCACGTGAGGTCAATGGCTATTTTGCAAAGGACTCCCTCGAGGTTTTGGTATTTCTAATCATTCCATAGAATATTTTCTGCCGTTATAATATTTCTGGACATTTTGTATTTTGAGCCCTGGGTTTCGGAATATTGCACATTTGTCCCTGCCAGGTGCGTGCTCGTCACGTGTAGTTTTCGAAATTTTGCAGTTATACCCCCACGGGTTGAGGATTTAATATTGGGTCTCGAAACATTTTTAATTAGTTATATATTTCTAAAAATTGCACTCAGGTCCCTGGACTTTTGCTTAATTACAAAAATATCCCTGCTAGTATGTAATTTCTTTTTGTTTCTTTTATTTATTTCATGTATCTCTAAAATTCAAAAAAATCCCCAAAAATTACCATAAGTTCCTATTTAGTTGTGCTTTTATGCTATATTTTTATTTTGCATTTTTGCATCATTTTAATATTTATAAAAAATAAAAACCAAGCTTTTCAGCCCTATTTCCATTATAAAACCCATAAAAGTTATAAAAACTTCTTGAAAAATTCCCCAAAAAATACATTTTGTGTGTTTTTATATATTTAACCTTCAGTCCAAAAATTACTAAAAAATATAAAAGAAAACCCATAAAAATTACAAAACCCCTAAAACATTTATAAAAAATATATAAAATCCATAAGAATCCTAAAAATCTATTTTCTATTTCTAAATTTTCTTTATTTTATTATCTTTAATTTGAAATTAATTTGGAGAATTTTGTTACTGTTTACTATTTTTCCTCTCCATTCTAATTTTGGATCTTTATTTTATTCCCTATTTTAAGTTTTTGTGACTTTAAAAATACAAAAAATTAGCAAAAATATAGTAAAATCACAAAAACATTAGAAAATTATAAAAATCATAAAATATTTTATTTTCTGATTTTTCTTATTTTAACTATTTTTCTAAATGCATTATATCTCTTTCCCTTATTGTATATATATATATCTTATTTTATAGAAAAAGAAAATACTAAAAAATATAAAATATAAAAAGAAAATACAAAATCAGAAAATTAAAAACCAAAATATATTAATATAAAAATTAAAATTAAAAAAATTAAAAATTAAAAACCCACAAAAAATAGCACATATAGACAAATTCATCACAATCATTTTTGAGCATTTTTGCCCCGATCTACCTGTTTGCTTCCTGTATTCGATACTCTACACTGCTTGCACTATACACATCTTTTGTAGAGTTATAGTAAATTTTAACTCCGCATTTACTTTCATTGCTTGATTTATTTGTTGTGGGTTAATTGTTGCCTGATGATCGGGTTTTTTGTGGGTCGCAACACCGACTGTGTCTCTGCCTTGTGTGAGATGTATTTAGACTCGTGAAAAATCCTCTTCAACAAATGGCGCCGTTCCCGGGGAGCAAAAACGCGTAGATTGGGATTATTTGTGCTTGTGATTATTTGCCTATTTTTGTGTACTCCATTTATTTTCTTTATTTTGATATATCTGGTTGAGATGTCTAACCCATCTCTTTGTTGACTTTGTGTGAGGTACGCGGACCGAGGGAGGCGCTCTACCCTAGGTGCCTATGCACCCACGTGAAGCCGGCGTCAGCCTGCCGACCTAGCACCGAGGAGACTTATAGAAATTTTGCAGACTTAGATCCATTCATTTTATTGTATTTATTTTGTGCAATTTGAAGTGAGAGGGAGACTCTAATTTGTAATAAAACAGATACCCTGAACTTCGTACTTTCGGGCCCAATTTCCAAGTGATTGTTCACTTGGGGGATCACCGCAATTCTGCCGTACTTTCATCGCATTTCTTTTTCTTTTGTTTTCCGATTTGGTTTTCTTTATTTGTGTGATTGAGCCCTTAGCTTTAGGATCTGCTTGACGATAGTATTAGGTCCAAACACATTAATCACCATTGCATGTACCTATAGTCTCGTTTGGACTTAGTCAAATTTTTGAAATCATGCTTCACGCTAATAGCAGCTTCTCATCCTAGGGTGATTTCATCGGTTGCATTTGCATATAATTTAGGTTTCAATTCTGCTAAGCATCCTTGCATGTAGAGTGTTGGAGGTAAGGTGAGCATTTCTCTTTAGCATTCATCACCGTTTACCGCTTGCATTGCTTTTCCGACTCTCCCTCTGATTTTGTTAACCTAGGTGCTTAAAAGAATTGACTCCTCGATAGGATCGTGCATTTATCATTAAAAAATCCAAAAAAGTGATAACAAATAAAATCGGGACTGCTAATATTACTCGACCCTAAATCAACCAACAAGAAAAAAATTGTCCTGGGGAGAGTAGTCCCCTCATTGTCTTCGTTTTACATTGCTCACGCACACACTAAGGACTAGTGCCCAAATCCTATTCAGCTCCCTAAGTGTTTGTGAAACTTGTGGACTTCTCACCTAACTCTAAAATAGACAAGATAAAAAGACCGTATTTGCGGTCTTCATTGAGTTGAGTAGGTGAATTGAGGGTTTGTGTTGTGTGTGTTTGCTTGTGTTTGCTTGTGTGTATTCTAGATCGCTTCGACGCATTTGCACCTTTTTCTCACCTTCTCTTGGATTGATCTTCGTGCTTTCCTGATCATTTTATTTTGTTTTCGAGATGGACCCTCGGAGCATCTTTTATCCCACTTTGTGGATCCTTCGTTCACTCCAACCGGCCCACCTCCCTTTTATCAGGAGGATTATGCTCCTATTTTTTCTGATTTTTGTACATATTCGACCAACCCACTATTTCAGGATTCAGACCTTGACCTTTTCCCATCATTTCCACCACCATCACCTTCACAGTTCGACAACCCACTCTTCATTGAATATCCAGATTTGGACTGTGATTTTTGTCCGCACCCACCACCCACTCTCGACACACTCTATCCTGAGATTTTGGAGTCACCTTTCATGATATCCATACTTGAGACCTTGAATCAGATGATGGAGCATATGAATTCGAGGATCAATGATCTTACTAGTTTAAATAAGAACCAAAATGTCGCTCCATTCTTTGAGGATATGGAATTATTTGAGGACGATCATGAAAGCTTGCAAGCGCCAAAAACACAAAAAATGAGAAATAATTAAAAATACAAAAAGAATATGGGAGACCTTTGGTTGAGTCAGACTGTGAGGAGAGTGCCCATCTGCCAGGTCCTTTGACCACACAACCATTCACACTTTGTCCCACTTTCGACCTCGAGGATGCTGCTGTACATACTACTCTTGGCATGCCTCGTGTATATGTTGATTCCGACCTTCTCCCTTGTATGGAGGAGGTCCAAAAATTCAAAAAAAATGTTGACTGAACCTGAAGTGGTGGCCACCATTAATGAGATCATCCGTGCCCCACTTCAGCAGGCCATGACCGATTTATCTGCTCCTCTTCCCAAGAAGAGAAAGCGGAGGAGCAGATCTGAGCGTCATATTCTGACCATGGCCACTGCCCATGCCATCACTCACCGTCTCATTCCTAGGAAAAAGAGCACTACTAAACCTTTCATTAGCTGTACCATCTCTGACAACACATGTGATCACACTCTCCTGGACGACAGTGCATCTATTAGCATATTACCCTTCTTGCTGGTACAGTCTCTTCACTTAGGGCCTCAAAAGAAAATTAGGATGATAGTACAGTTTGCTGATGGATCAATCAAGAGGCCGAAGGGTATCCTTGAAAATGTCGTCATTTCGATTCAGGGTACGAGCTACCATGTAGATTTTGTCATTTTGCCCATGGAGACCTCCACGGGGATCACTCTCCAATCATTCTGGGACGACCATTCCTCGCCTCTACGAGGGTCGTTATTGACCATGGATCAGGAGAGATTCGCTTTCGTCCTGTTGACGAGAGCGAAGTGTTGATCACCGCACCCACATTTAACTAGAGACCTGCAGCTGATGTGACCTCACCTATCTTGGCTGACCTCGAGGACCATGATCTTGATGAGACTATCAGAGAATTTCGCTACTTATTGGATTCCACTAAGACCAAAGAAGTCCTCTCCAAGGAGGAAGACTTGGAAAGCATGGACCTCAGAGTTCCTTCTTCTGGGACTTGGCGATGTGTTGATGAAATCTGTGGGATTTACATGATTGATACCCTATAGCATAGGGCGGATTTGGAGACTAGACAGGACGGACATGACTTGACTACTTTCATCGATGAGTCTGTGCCTGTTTACTTAGATTCAGATAAGACAAAGGCGAATTTGATTTGGTTGCTTCTATTCGGGAATTCGGGCCTTTTGATGAGAAAGACGATCCCGTTGAGATTGTAGAGGACAAACATAGTTCGACTACTTCCACCGATGAGTACGTTCCTTTTGGTTTTGACCTGGATGATACCTCACAGGACGACTCCGACTACAATACTTCCGATGATGATGAGTTCGTCCATTTTCACGATGACATTAGCGAGACACCGAAGGCCGGACCTAGTCGTACCTCTTCCACTAACCCGTCTGCGCCTTCACACCATAGACCATTGAGGATCTTCACTCTGGTCGACCCTGATCGGCTTCCGTCCACTGTGGACCCCGATGTCGACCTGCACCATACCAGATCTATTCCTCACGGGTCTCGCAAGAAGTTCGCTTTCTACCTTCTTGATTCCATATACATCCATCTCTTTTGTATATTCTTACTCGTCTACCTTCTCTCTCCCGTTACGCTCATTTACCCATTCTCGTGTTTGCCTTCCCTAGGACGTACTTTGTCCTAAGTATGGGGGGAGGGGTAGATGAGCTGAGTGTTCAGTCTTCGTTCCGTTTCATCACTCCTATTGTTGCCTATACTTAGGGTTTCTTTTACCCTAAGTATAGGGGGAGTGGTGTGTACATCCTCTGATCTCTTCTTCCATCTTCATCTCTTTTCTTCTTTTCTTCTTTTCCTTTTCTATTTTCTTTTTCTACCGAAAAGGTGTTGCCCCTTGTTGTCAGTCTTCTATACTTAGGACGTACTTTGTCCTAAGTATAGGGGGTGTGTACCTCGAGTTCTTCTATTCGTTGATCCTCTCCATTGTCTCCTCTTCTTGTCTATACTTAGGGATATCTTACCCTAAGTATAGGGGAGACAATCTGAGTACGATCTGTTCATTCCCACCCTTGACCCTCCCTACTTTGCATATAGTCTGCTATACTTAGGATTATTTGATCCTAAGTATAGGGTGAAAGGTCAACTTCTCATTAGTTCATTCATTTCTTCGTTCTTTATTCTTTAGACTTTTCTATACTCAGTACGAGTTATGTCTTCTCTTTTTCTCTCTGATCTATGAGGACATAGCTCAAGCTAAGTATAGGGGGTCATATATACTACGTATATACTTTAGCCATAACTCGTACTTTCGTATTTTTATTAATAATATGGCTAATTACATTCATTAAAATCACTTAATAAAAAGATGTAATTATTCCTCAAATTCTTTTTATATTTACTGATTAATAAATCAGGAGAAAATGTTTTTTGCAAAATGTTTGAGAAATAGTTTGAAAATCCGTTTGAAAAATATTTTGAAAACTATTTGGAAAACATTTTGTTCAATATTTTCAACCTTTTAAAAATGTTTTTGTTTTAAAAATTTATTTTCTTTGTATGAAATAAAATGTTTGAAAAACTATTTGCAAATGGTTTGAAAAATAGTTGCAAAAATATTTTGAAAAATCTATATATACTGTTTGGAAAACCTTTGCAAAATGATTTTCAAATGTGTGTACATGTTTGTAAAAAACTTTTATAAAAATTATTTTGGACTATAGTTTTAAAAAATTGCTTGAAAAACCTTTTCAAATAAGTTCGAGGAATATATACATCACACCAAAAATTCATTATGTATATTTTTATAAAATTGATCACTGACCCTTTGTAAATCTTAAATCCACTTCTTGTAAATAAAAGATGCATCCCCGTGAAAATATTTTGACCTAGTTTTTTAACCAAAACCTTTTATTTTCAAAAAATTCCAAAAACATTTACAAAAGTAAAAAAACAAAAAACATTTGAAAAATCCAAAAAAATTGCATATGCATCATCCTTTTCAAAAATCCATAAAAAGTTCAAAATCTTTGAAAATTGCATCACAAAAATATTTTCTGCATTCTGCATAGCATTTGCATAGCAAGATTATTTTTCGGATTGAGTTTGACAGTTGAACAATTCTAAATAAAATCTGAAGATTGGATCTTGGTTGGACCTTAAAATGTACCTAATAACATGTACCTTATAGGAGCTGGAATTGAGGTACTTCAGGTCTAGTTGACTTAATCCTTTGAGGATCACGAGACTTGGTTCAATGGATTCTTGACTGCATAAGTAGAGTATTTCAGAGCACACACACGACTCTTGTTGATAATGACCTAACTTGGACACATGCACCTTTCACTTAGCTCAACTCAGTTGGAGTGGTGAGGGGGTTGGATTTGCCGATATGAGATGCACACAAGTGGAAATATTTGTCCTCCTCTAGAGAGGGAAGTGCACCCCAACCCGCCCAGTGATGAGAAATTCTAAAGATAGGAGAGTGTGGGTTGCAATAAAGCTTCAAAAGAGGGATAGTCTACTGGCTCAAGAGGAAAAACTCCTTATGTATATGCTGTTGTGAATAGTATTTCAAAAAAAGAGAGAAAAAAGAAAACTTAAAAAAAGTGGACATGCCTGTAAATAAAAGTAAAATGCTGGTCGGAGTAATGTATACATGTTGTATAACCAATAAGCAAGCATGAGCTTCAAAGTCAAATCATGTGAGCCTGTAGCTAGATGACTTGACTACAGTAGTCTTGCATCCTAGGATAAGTAGCTACACTTTAATTAGTCATATATTTCTAGAAAAATTGCACTCAAGCCCCTAGACTTTTGCTTAATTACAAAAATACCCCTGTCAGTGTGTAATTTCTTTTTATTTCTTTTATTTATTTTATGCATCTCTAAAATTCGAAAAAATCCCCAAAAACTAGGATAAGCTTCTGTTTAGTTGTGCTTTCACGCCATATTTTTATTTTGCATTTTTGCATCGTTTTAATATTTAGAAAAAAATAAAAAACAAGCATTTTCAGCCCTGTTTGCATTATAAAATCCATAAAAATTATAAAAACTTCTTGAAAAATTCCCCCAAAAATATATTTTGTGTGTTTTTATATCTTTAACCTTCAAACAAAAAATCACAAAAAATATAAAAGAAACCCCATAAAAATTGCAAAACCCCTAAAACCTTTATAAAATTATATAAAATCCATAAAAAATCTTAAAAATCTATTTTCTGTTTCTAAATTTTCTTTATTTTATTATCTTTAATTTAAAATTAATTTGGAGAATTTTTGTTACTGTTTATTTTTCATCTCCATTTTCTGTTCAGATCTTTATTTTATTCCCTGTTTTGAGTTTTTGTGACTTTAAAAATACCAAAAAAATTAGCAAAATATAGAAAAATCACAAAAACAATAGAAAATTATGAAAATCATAAAAAATTTTATTTTTCTGAATTTTGCTTATTTTTACCTATTTCTATAAATACATTATCTCTCTTTCCCTTATTGTATATATATCTTATTTTATAGAAAAAGAAAATATAAAAAAATATAAAATATAAAAAAGAAAATACAAAATCAGAAAATTAAAAATCAAAATATAAAATATAAAAATTAAAATTTAAAAAAATAAAAATAAAAAACCCACAAAAAATAGCACATATACAGATTCATCATCATCATTTTTTAGCATTTTGCCCCGATCTACCTATTTGCTTCCTGTGTTTGACATTCTACACTACTTGCACTATACACATCTTTTGTAGAGTTATAATAAATTTTAACTCCATATTTACTTTCATTGCTTGATTTTTTTGTTGTGGGTTAATTGTTGTCTGAAGATCGGGTTTCTTGCGGGTCGCCACAGCGACTGCATCTCCACCTTGTGTGAGACGTATTTAGACTCATGAAAAATCATCTTCAACAGTAACTAAGTAGTTAGGATGGGCTAGGGATGAGCATTTGGAGGCGATGCTGAAGAGTGGCGAGCAGTGGGTGGTGCAGTGATCGACGCGAGGTAGGTGCAAAGGGAGGTGCAGGTGGTGTGAGTAGGGTGGCCGGATTGAGTGGAGGTTAAAGTTGAAGATGAAGGCGATTGGTGGATGGAGGGTGAAGGGTGAAACACGGCGGGAGGAGAAAGCCAGAGGTGTACTGCGACGAGGCAGATGCAGGAGAAAATGTAGGGAAAAGAAGGGAAGGAGGAGGAGATACCTGGGGTTACACTTGGAGGTCGAGCTCCTCAACGGAGCGCTCCAGTTATCGCTCGAATCGTTGGTGTAGGCGACGAGATAAGTATCTCGATAATGAGGTTGCAACAGATCTCCTTGAAGCTCTATATCTCGTCGCGAGGATATGCCCGTCATCGACGCCTGGCGATGCTGAGGTTGCTGTCACTGTCCCAACGATCGGAGCTAGGGCGTCGAGTATCTCTCCAAGTTAGAAGATGAAAGTGGTAGGAGGCTGGTGACAAGGGCTTTATAGGTTAGAGAGAGGTAATGTGTGAGGGAGGTATAACGACGAGGGTGGTAACGAAGGGGAGGAGGTTGACGGGCGTTACAGGAGAAGGGAGCAGCGGCAATAACTGTTGGGGAGGAGAGGAGCGAGGGAGGCGACGAGGGAATGGGAGATAGGGTCATATGCTGAGGGCAGGAAAATGGAGGCATGGGCCGGGTCACGTGCAGCGTACGTGACCTGAGAGTGAGAGAGATAATAGGAAGGAAAGAGGAGATGGAGAAATGAAGATTGAGAGAAAGAGAGAGAGGAGAGGAGGGAAAGAAAAGAGAGAAATAGAAATAAAAAAGTAAAAATAACAAAATTAAAATTTAAATAAAAAATAAATAATAATAAATAATAAATTAAAAAAGATTAAAAAAAATAAAAATTAATTAAATAAAAATATATAAAAACAACTAAAATTAAAAGAAAAAATGAAAAGAAATAGTAAATGATGTCAAATCAAAAAGTGCTCAAATGAAAGTTGTTCAACTCGACGAGATCTACAAATTTTGTAAAGGATCCAAAATCAAAAGAGATCAAATGTATTAATAAAGGTACTTTATAGATAATAAAATATCCTATTTTTGCAGTTTGTAATTTTTTGTAATTTAACTCGATTTTAATTAGTGGATTTATTTATATACAATATATACATAATTAATCTAATTTTTATGGACTTTTATAGGTTTAGAAATTGATTAAATAAAATCAACCAAGATAAAAATATGTATGAAGCATATAATGTCAGAATTTTGCATTTTCTCTTGATTTTCTGATTTTTATGGGTGTTAATTCTTGTTGCTAAGTTAGTAAATTAATTAAAGAAAACAATAGAAGAAAAATAGTTTAAAATAAGTACTTTTTGTATGTAAAATAATAAGCTCAAACAGGGAAAAACAAGGTTATCTGATTACATATTTTAACCCTAGTTTTAGCACAATTAATGAGTATTAATAAATATGAATTAAGGAAATTAACTAGTGAATTGTTAAGGGGATTTTGCTAAAACAACCATATAGAATAGATGAATCACGGATTCATCACACCCCTATACTTAGCTCTTTGCTTGTCCCAAGCAGTTTTTAGATGGTTGAATCCCTGATTGTGTAGGTGCGAATTTCAAGATTTATCTCATAAAGAATTCTAAGTTTTAGTGGTCCTAAAATTCTAAGTTGAGCCAAGATTTAGTCAAAAGGAACCCAAATTCTCTAATTATCAGACTCTCTATTCATACATATAGCATAAGAGATATGACATTTAAGGTGTACTGCAATCATGAGAGTCGAGTTGAAACTTTACCCGAAGTCCTGATCTAAGAGATTCTCTTCAAGACTTAATTCTCAACATTATGGAATAAATCAGTTCTTGCATTCAATTTACCATCTCAGTAGTTTTCCAGACTTGAAAATGTAGATGAAAGGCCAGTCTCTCGAGTGCCTCATTACTCAACACATATATTTTTGGTTGTTGACCAGTGTGTCCGTCAAAAGATTGAGTCGTATGTACTTATTTTCTTGGGAGTACACTGGGATGTGTCTTCTTTAAATATCTAATATACTTACACCCATATTTATATTGCTTCCGATGTAGAACCCTTGTTGAGGTACTAGCCCGACTCTTTTGGCCTAATGAGCTTTGGTCCAAGTGGACACTTTGAAATGGTTGGGAGCACTCGCCTTTGATTGAAGCTCTTTGAGATTGACTTGTAATCAAGAGCTCTTTTTCAATAATATTTTATTGTAGGATAGCTCTACTGCTTTTACCAAGTAGGCACACCCTGATCAATAATTATTTAATTTCATCACACCATGGCACATAGGTCAGTATCAAAAGATAGCATGTGAACTTGTTCACATACTGGCTAGGGTTTGCTGACATTTAGGTTTCATGAAGCCTTCATCGATTTTATCCCATCCTCGAGCATCATAAAATCAGGTCAATACTCAAATCTCCAGTCCCAATCTCTCAAGTGAAATCTCAACTCATCTCATCAATCATGTAGTTATGCAGGTGATGTGCTGATCATATTCTTAAAAGGTAGAGACTGAGAGTGCAATATAGCGCTCAAATCTTCCAAACTAGAGAAGTGTGGAATATTAAGTCTCGAATTCTAATGACTAAGTGATAAACACGAGAAATAATTATTGAGGGTCTAAATATATATGTCATTGCGGTGAACCTCGACAAAAACCTCAGTTTGATCAGCAGATAACCCACAATATGAATAAAGTAATTAAATCTAAAAAATATGGAGTTAAAGTTTATTATAACTCTGCATGGAAATGTGTATGGGTGTAAGCACGTATAGAGGTCGAACACTGGGAGCAAACAGGAGGAGGAGGCATGATAAATGCACCAAAAATTCTGTCTTTTGTCTCTTGTCCACTTTATTGTTTTTGTGGGTTTTTAATTTTATATTTTTATTTTATTTTTGGTTTTGTAATTTTGTATTTTCTTTTTATATTTTTATTTTTATATTTCTTTTTGATATAATATATATATGTATATGTATAAATACAATATAGGAATACATAGATACTATATAGAAAAAGATATGTAAAAATAGTCAAATTATATTAAATAATAAATTTTTGTGTTTTTTATATTTTTCTAATTTTTTGGTTATTTTTCTGGAATTTTGGCTAATTTTTATGTATTTTTAAAAGTAAAAAATATCCCAAATAAGGGATTAATAAATAATCCGAAATTGATTTTGGTTTCAAAAATAGAAAATAAGTCCCAAATTACCCAAGTTAGTTTTAAAATATAAATAATAATATATAGATAATTACAAAATAGAAAAACATATTTTTGGTATTTTGTAGATTTTTTATATTTTTTGTTGGATTTTAGAGCTTTCTGATTTTTTTCAATTTTCATTTACTATTTTTAGGGGTTTTTATTTTCTGGATTCAATAAATATCAAAATAGACCATATATAATTTTTTGGATTTTTTTCAGATAGATTTTTATTTTTTTGGTATTTTATAATTTAGACAGGGATTATTTAGGCTCCTTTTTATTTTTAATAAATATATAAAATGCAAAAAATACCAATTAAAAATAAGGACGTGAAAGTACATAGCATGAAGCTTTTATCCCTATTTTTTTGTATTTTTAGGAGCTCATTAGCTATTTTTAATAATTAGATAAAAGCTACAAAAATATATGTCATAGCAGGGGCATACCTACAAATAAAATAAAGTCCAGGAGTACAGGCGCAATTTAGCCAACGTAGAAAAATATTTATTTAAATTTTAAAGTCTAATTTACAATAAAAAATGTCAGGGTTTACTTTGCAATTTTTCCACCGTCACGTGGGGACTACACGTGATGCTAGGAGGGACCAGAGTGTAAATACAAAAAGATAAGGGGCTAAAATCTAAAGTGCCCTATTTACTTACAACATAAACTTTTATTTACATAACTAATTATTAAATACAAAAAAAAACAGGGGTTGGATATGCAATTTACCCCTAATAAGGCACGATCGGACGGTCTGTATGGTTTCACTTATACACATGTCGTCCTCTCCGCGCCCGATGACGGTTCGCCGATGAGCGGTGGAGATCAGATCCAAGGGAGGATCCAACGATCGAGGAGTGGCTCTATCAGAAGGTTCTGATCAAAACTGGGGGCGTCTTCTTCATCGGACGGCTCCGGGCTAGTATGGAAGAACTAGGAAGAAGCTCGCCTGGGGCGAGCTTTGATCGATCATAGTGAGCTCCTCCGACCTCCTCCATCACCGCCGAGTGGCGCTATACATTCCTGGTCATCCCCCCATCTGATGATGGTCTCCACGAGGCACCTGGTTCTCCGGCGAGATTGGGCGGAGCCGAGGAAGAAGAGGAGCTCTAGGTACTTGGGCTTCTGCAAAAATCGACCCAATAAAGGTCTCTTGGCCTCCAGACCTGCAAGGAATAGTCGCACAAGCAATAAGACGGATCCAGGGCACTTATTGGTGGTGAAACGAGCGTAGGGTAAAGTGGGAAGAGGTCTCCGACGAGCGGCGGAGATGGAGACATTGATCTCCGGATGCAGTAGGGATCCGTGTGAAGTGAGGGGCCTGGGGCGAAGGGAATCTAGAGGGGAAGTAAATGGCGGTGGTAGGCGGTCGGAAAACAAGCGGAGTTATGGTGGAACGTTATGGTAATACACTAATTAAAACATGAAATTAAAAGCGGGATTAAAAACTACCTAGAAAGCAACTAAAACAACTCTTATACCTGCCGAAGAAGGCAAGGAGCAGGGCAACGCCGGAGTGCCGTTGTGGGTGCACTCCTTCATCTGCGAGCTGCCTCCAAGCTCCAGGGGACCTCCTCCTGTCACGAGGATGCACGCTAGACCGGAGTAGAGGGGTTTTAGGACTTAGAAAGTGACCAAATTTGAGAAGGAAGAAGGAGGTCGTTATAAACATTGAGGCATCCTTATTTGACCGGCGGAAATCAAAGAATATATCGTATGTACAAGCTATCTACAAGTCCGACGTGGATCACGGTTGAGTAATGATGATTTTTCATGAAGCGATCAAGAGTGATGGAGCGACTTATCATTTGGGAAAAATGCAGGAAAATAGGGGAAAAGATAGTTCTGACAGAAGTCAACACCGAAGGGGAAGTTGACCGGAGGATAAGACAAAATAGCAGATTTTATTCGAAAATAATTAATTTAAAATAGTAAATGATTTTATTAATTTTTGAATATAAAAAATGTTTATTATATAATATAGTGTTTATTATGATTTTTATTTATTTTTGGCTTTATTTATTAGTAGTTAATTTTTATTAGTGTATTTATATGTATATTTGCCTATATTTTGTACATTTTTATTTTAAATATTTTATTTTGTTTTTTGTTCTTTTATTTTATATATTTATAACTTATTTTTGTGAGTATAAATATATTTTTATTTTATTTTTATGATGTTTTGTATGTTTAAATAAATAAATATGTATATTGTATAGGTATATTTATAGGCATTTTACCTATGTTTTATATACATCTTTTTATTTTAATGTATTTTATGAGATTTTATTTTGGTTTTTTATTTTTTATATAATATTTACAATATTATAAAAATATAAAGAATGAAAGAATATTATCCACTTTTATTTATATACATATATGACATAGGTATTTTATCTATGTAATTACATAAAATATTTTATTTTTCACATTTTATCTATGTAATTACATAAACTATTTTATTTTTCATTTTCTTTTTGGGTTTTTCTAGTTTTAACATGCACATGTGCTATAAATAATATTTACAAAATTATAAAAATATGAATTTGTAAAAATAATAAATAATGAATAAATTGAATATTTTAATCGGCAGAATGTACAATGAGGGGCCTAAAACCTATCCTTCACCCAGTAACTTCGAAAAATATGAAACCACCACCATTAAATAGCTCGTGAAAAGTTGTATACAATTAGAGGTGATTTTGATATATTTTGAGTTTTTATTGGAAAGATATGGGTATGTGAAGTTTGGTATCTGGCTTTTTATTCTGGGTATAAAATGAACATTGTGTATTATTTTTGTACAAACTCAATTTTGTATTTGTATTTACATTATGATCTACAACTTTTATGTATAAAGTTTCTTCATTTGATGAATAAATAATAAAGAATAAAATTGGTGTCAAAAATGAATAAAAGAATGAATAAATAAGTAGCATTTTTATTGTATTTTTGCCCTTATCTCCCCCTACTTTATTCCTTGTCGGCCAATTAAATTCTTGACTTGGTCTCGGGGTTTAGGTCATAAAATATTTTCAATATTTTATTCCTTTTTCTTTTCTTCTCTTTATTCTATAGTTTTGGCATTAAAGACCTTATTTTATATACAAAAATACAATAAATAATGAATGCTACAATGCACAAATTAATGCTATTTACATGCATTAGCTAGGGTTTTAAAGGCCAAAATGATAGAATAAAGGTAATGAAATGGAGATTCATCACCCCCTTATACTTGCCTTTGCTAGTCCCTAGCAAACACTCATGCAATAAGTATAACTAAAGAAAAAGAAGAAAAGAAAAAGAAAGAATAAATGGAATTGATTCTGATAAATAAACTTGCCTGTATAAAATCAAAGTTTGGAGCTCAGGTTAGACCTTGATGTGAAAATATGTGTGGAACCTGGTTGGGAACCAAATTTAAAAGACAACATCCCTCAAGAGTCACAGAACTCGGTTCAAATCACCTCAATAGCCTGGTCTGAACTAGCCTACATCATACGCAAACCCTTATGACTATGAAGCTGACTTGTACAGTGTAAGTGATGTGGCTCTCCCCAACTGTAATGACAAAGGAACTGACTTCTCCAGAATGACAACCCAATGATTCCCCAATCCATCACTCTGTCCTCGAGGAGCGGGGTATTCCCTTCTAAGTTCAAGTGGCATCCAACTCAAGAGGAGGAGGTGAAGAAAAGAATGGACGGTAGCCAGTATAGCTACCTATCCTGAGATGCATGACCAGTGTGGTCAAGTCATCCAGCTACAGGCTCACATGGTATAACATTGATGCTCAAGATTGCTTATTTTCTATACAACATATATACATGCTCCGACAGGCATTTTATTTTTATTTTCAAGCCTGTCCACTTTTTTGGAGTTTTTTCAACATACTATTTACAACAGCATTTACATAAGGAGTTTTTCCTCTTGAGCCAGAAGACTGTCCCTCTTTTAAAGCTTTATTGCAACCCACACTCTCCTGTCATTCGACTTCATGGCAATTGGACCTGGTTGGGGTGCACTTCCCTCCCTAGACGAGGATGAATGTTTCCACCCATGTGCGTCTAAGACTGGCAAATCCAACCCCCTCACCACTCCAACTGATTGAGCCAAGTGAACGGTGCAAGTGTCGAAGTTAGGTCACGGCCGACAAGAGTCATGCGTGTGTCTCGAAAAGTTCAACTTAGTCAGTTGAGGTGACTTGAACCCAACTCTGAGTCTAAAAGAATAAAGTCCTATTGGACCTGAAGTACCTTAAACCTAGTTCCCATAAGGTTCCAGTGCAGTTAGGTGTGGTAAGGTCCAACCAAGCTCCAATCTTTGACTTTATTAGACTAGTTCAGTCATCAAGCTTAATTCGAAAGAATATGAATGCTATGCAAATGCTATGTACAATTATGCAAAGTCTAATGCAATTTTTCAAAGAATTTTGAAAACAACAAGAATTTTTACACAGAATTTTGCAAATGAAAAGAATTTTGGCACACAAAGTATAAAATATATACAGCTATTTACACAGGCGTGCTTATCTTTATTCATAAGACTTAAGAATTTAAAGAATTTACAGGTTTTAATCAGTGACTTATTTAGGTACATATATACACTTGATAAAGAATTTTATTTTAATTTTATTATATGTTTTTATTTTTAATGATGCCTTTATTCCTCAAATTTATTTGAAAGCAAATTTTGAAAACTATATTACAAAATAATTTTTGCAAGTATTTACAAACATTTGAAAGCCATTTTGCAAGGATTTTTCAAACAATATATACATTTTTCAAACTATTTTTACAAAATATTTTCCAAACCATTTGCAAATAAGTTTTCAAATCTTTTATTTCACACAAAGAAAAGATTTTTTGCATTTCAAAATATTTTTACAAAGGTTGAAAATATCTTACAAAAAGTTTTTCAAATGGGTCACACCATTTTTCGAATCATTTTGTAAAAATATTTTTAACCTGAATTATTAATCAGTATATACAAAATTAATTTAAGGAATGACTATTGTTATGAAATGATTTTTATTGAAATATATATGTATATATATAGTATATTTAGCCATATTTATTATTAATAATATTAAAGCATGAGTTATGGCTAAAGTATATACAGAGTATATACGACCCCCTATACTTAGCATGAGCTATGTCCTCATAGATCGAAAAGAAAAAGAGAAAACATAACTCGTAATGAGTATAGAAAAGGCTATACTACAATAAACTGAATAAGGAATGAAAGAATGAATTGATAAATGAATAAGAAGGTGACCATCCCCCCTATACTTAGGATCAAATAGTCCTAAGTATAACAGACTGTACACAAAGCAGGGAGGGTCAAGGGTGGGAATAAATGGATCACAGCTAGGGGTGTCTCCCCCTATATTTAGGGTGAAATATCCCTAAGTATAGCAGAGTAAATCAACAAGAGAGGAGACAGTGGAGGGGATCAAAGAATGAACGAATCGGGGTGCACCCCCCTATACTTAGGACAAAGTACGTCCTATGTACATAAAACTGACACAAAGGGGCGACACCTTTTCTGTAGATAAAGAAAAATGAAAAGGAAAAGAAGAAAAGAAGAAAAGAAGAAAAGACAGAGATATACAGATAGATGAAAAAGATCGTGAAGAATGTACACATCACTCCCCCGATACTTGGGGTGAAAGCTCCCTAAGTATAAGCAACAACAGGAGTGATGAAACATGACAGAGAAAGAACAACGTGGTGTATACCCCTTATACTTAGGACAAAGTACGTCCTAAGTATAGTCACACAGATATGACAGAAGATTTGGGGCACACGTGACATATGGGAGAAAAAACAAAACACATATATACAAAAGTAGGTAGTCTGGTGAGGTACAGGACGGTATCTGACAAGTGAATACCATACTCTCGTCATCATCTCCCTGTGAGAACGAGGACGCAGTCAGAAAGTGAAAAGACACCCAGGTATTCAATCATATGAGTGTCAGCTACAAGGGCCAAGATATCGAAAACAAAACCAGGGGCCGGTAGCAAAAGAAAAACATCGGCTCATAAGGAAGGAAACGAGTGAGCGGAGCCGATACCGTAAGCCATGGAGGAAGAAAGAACAGTACGGACTCCTTCAAGTCAATCATGGTCTCCGAAAGATATAAAAGGTAAAGATCAGGAGACAGCAACGTGATATCCTGTGATCATAGAGTCAGAAAGTCACAGGAATACACCGAACAACATAAGATATGGCTCAACCCTGCGACGGTCCTCAAGGTAAGCAGGATCATAGAGTAATTAGAAGACTCGGCTCCGTGCTCCAACGGAGAGGAGACACAACCAGGGAGGAGACTGAGTACCAAAATCAGTAGACTCGACTTCATGCCCCTCCAGAAAGGAAGCATAGAAGTGAAGTCGAGTACCTAAAATATGATGTACCCTCCCGCAGATAACCCTATGGGAGTAATACATGCTAGTCAATGAATAATCAGAACAGACGCCCACCCTTGCGAGGGCCGTCAAGGCGAGCGAACTCAAAGGAGCTGGATCCATCAAACGGAATAGAGAAGCGGTCTCTGCAGAAGACAAATCGTCTACCAACAGTAGAGACTGACGAATCAAGAAAATGTGACAGTGTCCCGCAGACAACCCTCGGGGAGCGTACTGCCAACTAAGAAAGGAATATTCAGAGTAGAAGGGCTCATCCTTGCGAGGACAATCAAGGACAGCAGACTCAAAGAAGTCTAGTCAGATGAGTCTCACGATCCAATAGATCGGATAAACCATAAAGCAACGGGGACCGGAGAATGAATCAGAAGACTCAGTTCCATGCTCCCACCAATAGGAAACACAATCAGAAAGGGGAACCAAGCGTAAAGAAAATGTTGCATTTTCCCGTAGATAGTCCTCGGGGAACAATGCAAACTAATCATGGAATAGCATATTAGATGTCATCCCTGCGAGGGTTGTCAAGGAGAGAGAGGACTCAAAGGAGTCAATCAAAATGGTCTCGGTAGCCGACAGAAGAGACCACAAATCTAGCGAGGTGTCTTAGTCTCTCGCAGATAACCCTCGGAGAACACTATGAAGTAAGCAGTGAATAATCAGAAAAAGTGAAGCTCATCCTTGCGAGGACCATCAAGGAGAGCAGACTACAAGGAGTCGGGGGCATTGGCCTCGTGCACCTACAGATCGGGCGCACAATCAGTAGGGAGGCCAATCAGTTTGATCGGACAACTCAGTTCCATGCTCCAATAGATAGGCAGCTGATGAATCTCGTATTCATCACTCTAAATCTCATTTATTAAGCTCAAATCCCTCAAAATAAACAACATTCTTGCATCTATTTTGCATAATTAGCATTCATGCATGTTTCCATAAGAATGACATTTTAGCACAAAAATCTGCATAAAATAAGAAGCCAAAAATCCAAGCCAAAATGACCTGTAAATAAGCCTAACTTCCCGGATTTTTAACACATTCATGCTAACTCCAAATAACTCAAAACCACTTCCACTGTGTACATATCACTAACAATAATAAAGAAAAAAAATACAAAAAAATAACTAACCCAAATAAGTGGACCAAAAACCCAAACCCTAATTTCAGGATTTTCGGACTAAAAGCCACATATCTTCCCCATCCAGTGTCCGATTTAATCCTACTCACTTTTGAACTAATGTGCATTCAATTACCTTCAAAACAAGACCAAGTTCAAGTGAATCGGAGCTCGTATGTGAAAGTTGGGTTTTGGGCCTCTTTTGTACATTGTATATTTTCGCGGTTTTTGACCTTGTATTTTATGTATATATTTTCTTAATCAATAAAAATCCAAAAAAATTAGATTAATGTGTCTTTATTTATCTTTGATTTTACCGTAATTTTTCCGTATTTTTATCTGTTTTAAAAATGACAAAAAAATTATAAAACCCAAAAATCAAGGTATTCTATGTACATAGGATACCCCAAAAATTCACTTTTTACATTTGACCGATTTTGGTTTTGATGTCTTCATGAAAGTTGTAGTCTCGTCGAGACGAGCATATTTCATGAAGGAAGTTTTTCGATCCGAGGTCATTTACTATTTATTTTCGATTTTACAAGATAATTAGATTTTTGTCTGAAAAGCCGGGGAGGCAAACGGCTTAGATTTTTGTCTGAAAATTTTTGTTCGGTTTTCCGCATTCGGGTAGTCTGACCCCCGAATTTTTCATTGTAAATTTCATTTTTTATTTTTCAGCCTTTATTTTTCATATATTTCTGAGTCACTCTCTTACATTTTCTCTCTTATTTTTCTTGCGAGGTACCTTGTACGTGGAGCGATTTTCAACAACCGACGCAACTTCACCAACTCTTGAAAAACCGCAATTAATTTAAGATCGAGTCAAGTCGTGAGAGAGAGTAGAGTCTAGGTTTTTAATTTCTGCACTTTTAATTTCTGCAATTTTATAGCGGTGTCCGTTTGGACTCTCGCGTGTGTAGAAAGACCTCTAAACTTTATTCTGTGGTGTGTCGTGGCCTGTTTCACTCTCCGGCGAGGGTGGGGCCCGACTTGAGTGGCGAATAGGATAGACCTGCACTTACGGCTCTCAGAGCATTTATATTTTTGCTTGTGCTCGTAGGATCTTAAGCCACACTGCACTTTAATCAAGACGCACATAGATCGTTCAATTTAGCCAAAAATTTAAATCAATTCTTCCCGCTAATAGAACTTTCTGCTTAGGTGCGGTTTTTCATCGGCTTGCATTTCATTTAGAATAATTTAAAAATTCTGTCTAGCATCCCACACGGAGATTGCGAGGATTCACTGTAAGTCTTCTAACTGAGCATTCATCATAGTTTTCCACGTGCATCGGCTTTTCTCGAATTCCTCTCTCTTGTTTTATAACATAACTTTAAAGGAAATTGGGACTGGACGGTAGACGTGTATTTGTGCTCATCTAATTTTTCAGTAATCACCTCATTAAAACCGGGACTGCTAAATATATCTGATCTCAAATAACCCATAAAATCAAGAATTTTTGCGGGAGAGCAACCCCGACCTTGGATGATTTTAACTTTTTTGAGTGAGCAAGAGACGACACTTAAGGATAGAGCCCAAATCCAAAATCTCAAGCTCGCTAAATTTTTGCCAAGATTGAATTATCACCAACTAAGATTGAAAAGATAATAGCCGAAATCTTACGGCTTCATTGTGTGAGTTGGTGAACCCAGGGTTTGATTTGTGTTTGTATTGGTGTGCGTGAACCGATATCAAAGATCAATAGCCGCACATTTGATAAAATTTTCTGTCCCATACAATCATCTCTCCCATCTCTTGATTTTAATCTCATCATGGAAATTTTTCCAAATTTCAGATCCAACCCATCATTTCTCTCAACTCCTTCAAAAATGACCGAACACCACTATGGAAACAAATCTATGTCGGTTTGGCCCAAATCCACTACTTCCTCTTCAACATTTGCGGGAAGCTTTCAACCGCAGATGACTTCGACCTCATTAAATCCTTTCTCAAATCATCCAACCACACCATCTTGGAGTGAACCGTCTTATTCTCACTCTCTCGCCAATGAAACATTTCAAGATCAAAATCTCTTTAAATCCCATGACTGGCAGAGAACCCAAACCCAGATGGAAAGACATGCGCTTAATGATCATCATCGTTGGATTGACCATGACAGACCCCTGGTCAGACATGATACTCATACAGAGGACTGGACTGAACTCCTAGACACATATAAACCCTGTATGCTGACTCCACAATATCAAGATCTGACCAAACATGATCAAAGGACCGAATTCTACTCAGATCAAATACACATGCCTGTAACATATGAGCAGCCTCCTTCCGTAATTTTTGAGGAGAAATTTTCAAGAAATGATCGTATAATGGATATTCCAAGAAATTCTCCTCTCCGCACGTACAGAAAAATGGAAGATGGAATTATTGAACAAAATCCGAGTGCTCCCATGATTGATCATGAACAAAATTGTGAGGATAATGTTTCGAGGATAAAAACAAGATTTGAATTGATGGAGGACAAATTTCAAAAATTTGCCGACCGAGTAATCTCATTCTATGGTGGATCGGGTGTAAAACCAAATGAGGAAATGATTGGATTCCATGATGAAAATTTTGAGGATATTCAAAGACCTAGGGATGACTCTAATATCAAAACTTCTGCTCATTATTCCCCTAGGAATGACTGTGCCTCTGATCCATACCCTGAACATCTACGCCCCTTCTCATCTATGGACGACACCACATCACCACACCACACAGAAAATACAAAAAAATTTGAAAATCCAGAAAATCTCATAAAAATTGAATCTGAAGAAGATCTGAGGAATTTGGATCCTGCTTTACGGGAAGCACTGGAAAAATACTTGATTTTTGAACTTCCCATTATAAAGGCCATTGAACACTTCCCTGACCTTAAGAAATTTCTAATGGACAGATTAATAATCAAAAAGTCAGGAAGGATTAGAACAAACTGAAAGACATATCTTGTCAATGGCCTCCTCCTTGGTGTTGAGGAGAAAAACCAAGAGCCGCATAGTGAAGCGGTTGCCTAGATTTGACTGCGAAATCAAAGACACAATTTTCACACATGCTCGTATTGATGACGATTCACCGATCAATATCCTCCCGACCTCTGTATTTCAGGAACTCAAACTCGGGCCAATTCGGAAGATACGAGAGATTGTTCAATTGGCAGACCGATTGATAAAAAGGCCAAGAGGAACCATTTCTGTCATCATGAAATTCCAAGGTGCTCCAATCAAGGTAGAATTCACGATCATTGATATTGAGCATCAAGGAGAATTCACCCAGTCTCCAATCATTCTCGGAAAACCATTCTTGGCATTGGCCAAGGCGAGTATCGATTGTGAGACTCGGGAAATAAATTTTACGACATTGGAATCACTACGATCTGATACAGTCTTTGAGGAAGCACGATTTTCTGAGGTAACCCACAAAGTCCCCAACAACCGCAACCATGAAACGGTAGAAGAGCCCTACCCTGCTGCTACACCTGAGATTGCGTTTGTTAATGAGACTATTGGTTTAGAGACTCTCCCCGATATCTCAATTCCCACAGATTTCAAAATAGACAAATCCTTCTACTACGATCCTGAGACATTTGCATGGTCGCACCCTGGAACAACCTACTCTGATTATCTTGACCAAATCCTCCCAAATCAAGAGTGCACCAACATTCAGGAAACAAAGAGCGAACACGTAGCCCGAACTCTGACCAAGGAGAAGAATTTTAATGGCTATTCATCTGGGTACTCAAGTGAACCGACATCTTCACGAAACAAGAAAAAGAAAGTCACCTTTGATCTTTCGGAAGAGGAATCGGTAGATGATCCCTCATCAGGTCCGGAAAAGGTAGTCTACATGAGTAAAGTCTGTTCGGCATCTCTAAAGCCATATCTTCGCAAGGATCCAAAATTTGATTCTCGTTGGACAACTCTCGTTCCTAATTATTACTCATCCAAAGCTGATGCTCCTACCTTCCACAAGTACACTGGAATTATTTCTTATGAACTGACTGAGACTGGAGCGTCCGAATATTCATCTAAGGACAAACTGATTGATCTTAAAAAGAAACGAATTTTGAGGAAACAATTGAAGAAACAAAAAGACATGAACATCTGGAGTGTGTCCACTTTCAAATACTATTCCTCTGAGGATAACTCTGATGATGGTTACTTTTCATCTGACTCAAATATTTCATCTACTATCCATCATGATATTTCTGAGGATGACACTGATAATAGTTGGGAATCATATGCCTCATCTCCGACTCATCATTACGATCTCCCACCGCAGGCTCACAAGAAGATCAACCGTAAACCGCCTTAATCATCGGCTACCCACCCTCCCTCCCGACCACATCGGTCTCCTTGTACAGCTTCTTCCTCTACTTAGGCCAAGGCCTAAGTATAGGGGGGACCGATGCCATATGTATATACCATTTCCATCATCACATTCCGATCTCTCGCTCACTCCATATCCATCCTTCTTCTATACTTAGGCTGACCAAAGCCTAAGTATAGGGGGAACCACCACCCACCTATATATACCCTCCTCATTCACATACCCCGACCGCTTCTTTTTCTTTTTCTTTTCTTTTCCGCTCTTCTTCTATACTTAGACTATTGACAGTCTAAGTATAGGGGGGCGATTTTGTAAATCGTTTTCCTTTCTTTTTCACTCTCTTACGCTTAGCCCGAGCTATGTCTTCTTTACGCTTCTTGTGCTCTGAGGGCACAACACTCGCTAAGTATAGGGGGGTCTGTATATATACTTTGTATATATTTTAGCCATACATCGTACTTTCGCGTAAGTCTATATGAATTTACGAGGTGGGTTTTTTTTTAAAAAAAAAGAAAAAAATTGTTTTTTCCACTAACACTGACTACACCCAAAATCTTTGAAAAAAATGGCTTCTTATTCATTTTTTTTTGCATAAAAAAAAGAGAAAACAAACAAACAAACAACAAAAATCCTTTGCATAAAAAATCAAAAAAAAACACAAAAAAATGTGTCTGCATTTCACACACTCGCATTTCATCAAGCATCGCATTTGCATATGTGAAAAGTCTTTGGGTTCTGAACCGAGTTATGAGCCGAAACCGAGAGTGGTCTGGACTTAACCTTAATCCACCTAATTTTCAGAGGAACTTCACTGAGAAATAGGATTTTAGAGTCTTCAGGTCTTTGACTTAATTCTTTGAGTTCCACATGACAATGTACAATGTTTGACTCTTAGTGTCTAACCTGGTCTCTTCATTCTGGGTACAACTCTGGAATAGGGAATTAATTTGTACTCTCGCACTATGCACTTAGCTCAACTCAGACGGGATGTTGGAAGACTGTGTGAGTCTCTTTTCTGGTAGCGTGGAAATCTAAAGACCGGAGTACGGGTTGAAATAAAGCTTCAGA
Source organism: Ottelia alismoides (assembly GCA_037367405.1). NCBI lineage: Eukaryota > Viridiplantae > Streptophyta > Magnoliopsida > Alismatales > Hydrocharitaceae > Ottelia > Ottelia alismoides. The sequence continues at coordinate 326,241 of JAZKJV010010005.1, read as the reverse complement.
AAAGGGATGGACGGCTGGGCACAATTTTTTCTAAGACCCCAAAAAATGTATGGAAACAAAAGATTCTATATCCGTAGGGGCACAACAAGATCCAAGCAGAACCACCAAAAATTCCAAATACAAAGAAGCAACTACCAAATAAAATCTGACCAAAAAGGTCCAAGCTTCCAGAAACCTGCAGATCTTGGTGGAGACTCGGCTACATTGGCCATCTTCACAAGGAGAGGTGACTACACTGGCCACCCTCCAGTTCTTTTCTCATTCTTCTATCTTCTCCCCCCAATTCGATTGTGAACACAGCGCGACAGACCTTAGAAGGAAATACCTGACTCCCCGAGGACGAGTTATTGGAGAGGAGGCTTGCGCGGTAGTCCGGCATTCTGGGTGGGAAGAGCTAAAATATTTCACACACAAGAGTCGGTTATTCAATGTTCAAAGAGTATACTTTGGGAAGATGATTGATCTAAGATGACTTCTGAGCCGAAACTGTAGCAATGATGTGTAGAACTTGAGGGCTGTTGATTTTAAAATTCTAAGTCTCACAGAAGTTCCGACACACAAATAATCCAAAGGTTGAGTTTAGGATTACTTTCACCTTCAGCTCATGGTCTTGGTATGGAACCCAATCTCATTTCACCTCATGGCATTTCTTTTTTATGCTCAGGGACGAGCATGGTTTAAGTATAGGGGGATGATGAATCTCGTATTCATCACTCTAAATCTCATTTATTAAGCTCAAATCCCTCAAAATCAACAGCATTCTTGCATCTATTTTGCATAATTAGCATTCATGCATGTTTCCATAAGAATGACATTTTAGCATAAAAATCTGCATAAAATAAGAAGCCAAAAATCCAAGCCAAAATGACCTGTAAATAAGCCTAACTTCCCGGATTTTTAACACATTAATGCTAACTCCAAATAACTCAAAACCACTTCCACTGTGTACATATCACTAACAATAATAAAGAAAAAAATACAAAAAAATAACTAACCCAAATAAGTGGACCAAAAACCCAAACCCTAATTTCAGGATTTTCGGACTAAAAGACACATATCTTCCCCATCCAGTGTCCGATTTAATCCTACTCACTTTTGAACTAATGTGCATTCAATTACCTTCAAAACAAGATCAAGTTCAAGTGAATCGGAGCTCGTATGTGAAAGTTGGGTATTGGGCCTCTTTTGTACATTGTATATTTTCGCGGTTTTTGACCTTGTATTTTATGTATATATTTTCTTAATCAATAAAAATCCAAAAAAATTAGATTAATGTGTCTTTATTTATCTTTGATTTTATCGTAATTTTTCCGGATTTTTATCTATTTTAAAAATGACAAAAAAAATTATAAAACCCAAAAATCAAGGTATTCTATGTACATAGGATACCCCAAAAATTCACTTTTTACATTTGACCGATTTTGGTTTTGATGTCTTCATGAAAGTTGTAGATCTCGTCGAGATGAGCATATTTCGTGAAGGAAGTTTTTTGATCCGAGGTCATTTACTATTTATTTTCGATTTTACAAGATAATTATTTTCTGAATTTTCTGGTGCTGACACGTGGCAGCCCCAGAGGCCGCCACGTGTCAACCATTTTTGGACTTTATTTATATTCGTTTTAATAAAAAATAAAAAAATAAAAAATAAAAAATAAAAAAAATAAAAACCACGCACGTGCGTCGCACGTGCCTCCCCAGGCACGTGCTCCGCACGTGCCTCCGCCTCTCGCCTTGTGCCGCCACGTGGCGCAACGGGCACCGTCCGATCAAACGCGATCGGACGGCACCTGTGCGTCGTCCTCCTCCGCCCCCCTCCCCTTCCTAATCAGCCTCCTCCGCCTCGCGCCGCCCGCGAATCTCGGCCGCCATCGAATCCCCTCAATCTCGCGCCTCCGCCCATCTCCGATATCCTCCTTCTTTCAGCCTCAATCGCATCATCTTCTCGATTCGTCCAAATCGCCGCGAATCCCTCGTTAATCCCTTCCATCTCCGGCCGACTCCCCTCTCTTATTTAAGAGCACCGCCGGCCCTCCTCAACGCCATCCGCCGACAAGCCTCAGGCGAAGCCCGGTGGTGACAGCCCGGAGCTTCGCCGTCGACGAGATCCGAGGCCACGCCCTCCCGGCCCTCGTTGCAGCCACGGAGATACTTCTCTGCAGGCGCTTCTGCTCCGGCCATCCGTTGAGCCAACGACGCTTCACCGACTCCGCAACGCCTCTCTGACCACCGATATCGCCTACGCTACGACAACCACCGCACCTTCATCAACGCCTCGATTTCGTCTTCTTCGACCATTACCACCTTTGTCAACGACGCTCCAGCTGCTACAACATCGACCATCGCCCCGAAGGATCTCACCTATCTGCACCGCCGATCTCCTTCGCCGCAACCTCAGACGCTCCGACCACCACGCCGCCAGCTCCCTCGACGGTCACGCCGTGTATCGGGCACACACGGTGACGCCTCCGCCAACCTCCTCGGCCGTGAAGACCCCCTACGCCACTACCGCCTCAGCCGCAGGCCGGGCTCGAAGCCCGAGGCCCCGGCACGTGCGAGGCACGTGCGCGGGGAACGACACTTCTTCATCCCCAGGGGTCACGTGATCTGCACGTGACCCGCTGGGTAAATTGCAGAGACCCCCCTGGACTTCCTCTATTTGCGCGCGTGTCCAGCCTTCCAAGGGGGACGTGCGTGGCACGTGCTCCATTGGAAATTTTGCAGAAGATACCCCCCAACTCCTGGTAACTACAATAAAGTCCTCCCAGTGCATTTTATATTTTATTTATGTGCATCTGTACCCCTGTGTTCCCCCTTAGTTTTGAACCTTCTCTCTACATTATTTTATTAATCCAAAAATAGCATGATGTTGATTAATTAATTCTCTACGCTTTGACATGTTGTGGGTATTTTTGTGACGTACGGTTAATTATTAAATAATTGTTTTGTGAAAATTGGCGTATTTTACCCATTTTTTGCTCTGAAATTGATAATTGATTAATCGTTGCTCTAAAAATTCCCGAAAAATCAACATTGTAGAGTTAATTATTCTTCACATTGTGCCCAAAAAGATTTGCATTTGCATGCATATTTTATCCTGTAAAAATCATTTAGCACATTTTAGTATTTAATTTTTAATAGGTATTAAACCCCACATTTTCGAGGTTTAGGATTTTTCTGAGATCCGTCACCTAGTGGTAGATCTCAGATAATTTTGATCCTTGAAAATAAGTAGGTTTGCTATTTATTAAAATTAAATATTAAAAATCATTTGACTTGCATTTAAAATCCATAAAAAATTCATATTGCATCCAAAAATTCCAAAAAAAATTACAGTACATCCATTTCATTATAGTTTACATTGTGGCCAAGTTTTGTATTTTTCGGACATCGTTTGGACTTAATTCACATTTTTGTCCCTAGAATAGGCCGAATTTGCATGTGCACCTCCTAATTCATTGAAAAATTCCAAAAAAAGACCGCTTCGAAAACCGAACACGAACTTTGATAGACTTAATTCTAGGTTGTTCCTTTGCCTCCTTGTGATCGACCTTGGGACTTGCCCAAGTAAAATAAACATAAAACCACGAGACGAAAAATTGAATAACTTATTTGTGGTATTTTCTTGACCGTTTCCGATTGCCGCCTACAACGCACAACACGATAAAAACAACTTCTTATCGCGGCATTTCCGGATTCGTCAGCAGCATAAATAGTGAGGGAACTGAGCGTAGAGAATGTGTCGCATCCTCCCACAGATAGTCCTCGGGGAGTAATGCGATCTAGGTCAATCAAGTCTTGGGATTGCTGACATCCAATCTCAGGTCCTCAAAAGCAATCAACCAATCAATCCTCAGGAGGGCATAAGATCATGCGAGGATAAATAATCAGGTCAATCACAAAATATCCCTCAGGTCAATCAAATCAGCTGAGATGGCACGAAAGATAATCAGAAATCCTCTAGTGCCACGGGTGGATGGATAAGTCAGGAGATCGAGAATGGATCAATGAAGGGATATGTGAGATCATACGGGTTCAGGTCACCATCGCTCTGAAGTACAAATCTAGATAGTCAAACAATCCTCAAAATAAATATGGATGGAACCTCAAGATAGATAGATCAATCAACGCTCATGAAATCATCACCAAATTATCAAAGTATATCACATCCTCAATTCGGTATGTGAGATCAAAAATCATCAAGTAATAATCACACCTAGTAATCGTGCATCATTAAAGTCGTCAATAAGCTCCTATGCACATATCAAAAGTCAAATCCACCAAGAGTAAGGTATCAATCTCAGCAACCTCAAAACACACCCGACTTACTCTATTAATCAATGTAAGTCAAAATCCTCGATTCGGGCCATACCTACCAGCACAGCAATCCCGGGTAAGAGAAGTGATGATACGAGGAACACGAGGCGGGCGGGCGAGATGAAGGTGAACACAGTCAAAATTGTGGTTCAAGGAGAGGGTCTCCTCGAACCGGACTCGAACAACTCGGAGTGTGCACCCCCCTACACTTAGGACAAGATACATCCTAAGTAAAGTCAAAAGATATAGCGAATGATATAGGGTGCACTAAACATACGGGAGGAGGAAGAATGAAAACACATATCTATAAGAGGTGATATACATAGGGTTAAGAAGGTTGAAAGTGAACCTTCTTGCGGGACTGCTGAGGAATGGATCTAACAAGGTGTAGGTCGAAATCGGGGTCCTCAAATGACACTAATCGATCAGGGTCGACATGGTGTAGGTCCTCAGTGGTCCTATGGTGTGAAGGTACGGACGGGTAAATGGAAGTAGTGCGGCTAGGTCCGGCCTTGGTCGTCTTGCAGATGTCATCATGAAAAGGGACGAACTCATCATCATCAGGAGAAGTGTAGTCAGAGTCTTCCTGTGAGGTCTCATCTAGGTCAAAACCAAAAGGAATGAATTCATTAGTGGAAGTAATCGAATCATGATCATCCTCTACAGTATCAACCAGATCGTCTTTCTCATCAAAAGGCCCGAATTCTCAGATAAAAGCAACAAGATCAAATTCGTCCTTTTCAGTCTCATCTGAATCTAAGTGCACATGAACAGACTCATCAGTGAAAGTAGTTGGTCATGTCTGTCCTGTCTAGTCTCTGAATATGCCCTCTGCTCAATGGTATCGATCATGTAAATCCCGTGGATATCATCAACACATTGCCAATCATGGGAAGAGTCTTTCTGAGTCTTCCTCCTTGGAGAGGAATTCTCGGGTCTCATCATTGGTCATAAAGAAAGTCTCTCTGATATCCGCGCATAGATCATAGGCATTGGGGTCAGCTAACACAGGCACACTCTCATGGGATGCGGGTCTCTGGTCGGTGGTAGGTGCGGTGATCAACACATCGCTCCCGATATCAGAATGAAAGCGAATCTCTCCTGATCCATAGTCAATAATGGCTCCCACAGAGGCGAAAAAGGTCGTCCCAGGATGATTGGAGGACACTCCACAGAGGTGGAAGTCTCCATGGGCAAGACAACAAAGTCTGTCGTGAAGCTCATGCCCTGAATCAAAATGACAACATTTTCAAGGATACCCTTCGGCCTCTTTATTGATCCATCAACAAATTGTACTATCATCCTAGTTTTCTTGAAAGGCCCAAGATGAATAGACTGTACCAACGAGAAGGGTATTATATTAATCGATGCGCTGCTGTCGAGGAGAGTGTTGTCACATAAATGGTCAGAGATGGTGCAACTTACAAGAGGTGTGACAGTGGTCCTTTTACTAGAAGATGGACGATGGGCGATGGCGTGGGCAGTGGCCATGGTCAAGATATGATGCTCAGATATGCTCCTCTGCTTTCTCTTCATGGGAAGAGGAGCAGATAAATCGGTCATAACTTGCTGAAGTGGGGCACAAATGATCTCATGAATGGTGGCCACCACTTCGAGTTCAATCAATAATGTTTTTAATTTTTGGGCCTCCTTCATACAAGGGAGAAGATCGGAATCAGCATATACACGAGGAATGCCAAGAGCAGTCTGTACGACGACATCCTTGGGGTCAAAGGTGGGACATGGTGTGTGTGGATATGTGGTTGAATGATCAGGCATATGGTACCTCTCCTCACAGTCTGACTCGATCATGTGTCTCCCGAAATCTTTTTGGATTTTTGAATTTTTCTATTTTTTTGTATTTTGGGTGATAGCAATCTCTCATGATAATCAATGAATCTATATCGTCAGATCGTGAAGCCTCCATATGGCTCTTATTTAGGCAAGTGAGGTCGTCAATCCTCAAATTCATTTGCTCCATGAACTGGGTCATGGTCTCAAGTGTGGTCATCGTGAGAGGTGACTCCAACACATCAGTCTCGGGTGGATGTGAAGGTGGAAAATATGGAGGTGGTGGTAGATGTGGGTAAAAGTCTGAGGGCTGATATTGTGGCTGAGGCAGATATGTACAAAAATCAGAAAACATAGGAGGAGAATCCTCCTGATAAAAGGGAGCTGGACCGACTGGAGCGAAAGAGGGATCCACAATATCCGGATAAAATACGCTCCAGTCAGTCATCTCGAAATAAAAGGAAATGATCAGGAGAGCATGATGGTCAAGTCAAGAGTAGTGAGAAAAAGGTGCAAATGCACAAAAGCGATCTAGAATGCACATAAACAATCACAAGCAAACTCACACAAGACAAACCATCAATTCACCTACTCAACTCAGTAGAGACCAAAAAAGAACGGTCTTTTTATTTGATCTGTTTTAGAGTTAGGTGAGAAGTCAAAAATTTTGCACAAACACTTAGGAGGCTGAATGGGATTTGGGCACTAATCCTTAGTGTGTGCATGGGCAAATAAAAGCGAAGACAATGAGGAGATTACTCACCCCAAGATAAGATTTTTCTTTTTGTCTTTTTTAGGGTCAAGTAATATTAGCAGTCCCAATTTTATTTATTATCACTTTTTTTTGGATTTTTAGTGAGAAATGTACATGCCTAACGAGGAGTCAATTCTTTTAAGCACCTAGGTGAGCAGAATCAGAGGTAGAAGAACGGAAAAGAAATGCAAGCGACAAATGATGATGAATGCTAAAGCGTAAATGCTCACCTTGCCTCCAGCACTCTACATGCAAAGATGCTCAACAAAATTGAAACCTATCTATATGCAGATGCAAGCCGATGAAATCTCCCTAGGATGAGAAACTGCTATTAGCATGAAGAACAATGTTTCAAAATTTGACTAAGTCCAAACATAGACTATAGGAGCATGCAAAGATTATTAGGTGTTTGGACCGAATGCTAACGACAAGCAGTTCCTACAACTAAGGGCTCAATCACACAAAAGAAATAAAACAAAACCAGGAAACAAATAAAAAAATGCGATGAAAACCGACAGAAAACATGATAAGCCCCCAAGGGAAGAAACACTTGGAAATTGGGCCCGCAAGTTCAGAGTCCAGAGTACCTGTATTATTACAAATAGAGTTTCTCTCTCACTTATATTACAAAAATAAATGCAAGAAAAATAAAATGAGCTTGGTCTTCAAAAATTCTCTAAGTCTCCTTGGTGCTAGGTTGGCAGGCTAGAGCCGGCTTCACGTGGGTGCGCAAGCACCTAGAGTAGAATGCCTCCCTCGATCCACGGTACCTCTCATGAAGTCAACAAGAGAGGAGGTTAGATAACTCAAACAATTATACAAAAAATAAAGAAAATAACTGAAACACAAAAATAGGCAAATAATCACAATCAATCAAGCAATCCCAATCTAAGTGTTGTTGCTCCCCGACAATGGCGTCATTTGATAAACGCGAAATAATTATCGAGGGTCTAAATATATATGTCGCTGCGGTGACCCTCGATAAAAACCTCGGTTTGATCAACAGATAACCCACAATATGAATAAAGCAATTAAATCTAAAAAATGTGGAGTTAAAATATATTATAACTCTACATGGAAATGTGTATAGGTGTAAGCACGTGTGGAGGTCGAACACTGGGAGCAAACGGGAGGAGGAGGCATGATAAACGCACCAAAATTCTGTCTTTTGTCTCTTTTCCATTTCATTATTTTGTGGGTTTTTTATTTTTTATTTTCTATTTTATTTTTGGGTTTGTAATTTTGTATTTTCTTTTTATATTTTTATTTTTTATATTTTTTTTGATATAATATATGTATGTAAATATGTATAAATACAATATAGAGTATACATAGATACTACATAGATAAAAATATGTAAAAATAGTCAAAATATAGTAAATAATGTATTTTTGTGATTTTTATATTTTTCTATTTTTTGGTTATTTTTCTGGAAATTTTTGCGAATTGTTATGTATTTTTAAAATAACAAATATCCCAAAGAAGGGATTATAAATAATCCGAAATTGATTTGGGTTTCAAAAAACAGAAAATAAGTCCCAAAATTACCTAAATTAATTTTAAAATATAAATAATAATAATATATAGATAATTACAAAATATAAAAACATATTTTTGATATTTTTGTAGAATTTTTATATTTTTTGTTAGATTTTGGAGCTTTTTGATTTTTTTCAATTTTCTTTTACTATTTTAGGGGTTTTTGCTTCTGGACTAAATAAATATCAAAATATACCATATATAATTTTTTTTTGAATTTTTTTCAAAAAGTTTATATATATTTTTGGTATTTTATAATTTAGACATGGATTATTTAGGCTCCTTTTTAATTAGTAAATAGATAAAATGCAAAAAATGCTAATTAAAAATAAGGGCATGAAAGTACATAGCATGAAGCATTTATCCCTATTTTTTCGTATTTTTAAGAGCTCATTAGCTATTTTTAATATTTATATAAAAGCTACAAAAATATATGTCCTCGTAGGGGCATAACTGCAAATAAAATAAAGTCCAGGGGCACATGCACAATTTACCCAACGTAATAAAATATTTACCTAATTTTTAAAGACTAATTTACAATAAACAAAAATGCTAGGGTTTACTTTGCAATTTTTCCACCGTCACATGGGAACTACATGTGACGCTAGCAGGGACCAAAGTGTAAATACAAAAAGATAAGGGGCTAAAATGTAAAATGGCCTATTTATTTACAACGTAAACTTTTATTTACAGAACTAATTATTAAATACAAAAAAAACAGGGGTTGGATATGCAATTTACCCCTAATAAGGCGCGATCGAACGGTCTGGATGGCTTCACTTATACACTTGTCGTCATCTCCGCGCCCGATGGTGGTTTATCGATGAGCGGTGGAGATCAGATTCAAGGGAGGATCCAATGGTCGAGGAGTGGCTTCATCAGACGGTTAAAACTGGGGGCGTCTTCTTCATTGGACGGCTCCGGGCTAGTCTGGAAGAACAGGAAAGAAGCTCGCTTGGGGCGAGCTTTGATCGGTCGTAGCGGGCTCCTCCAGCCTCCTCCATCGCTGCTGAGTGGCGCTATACATTCTTGGACGTCCCCCGCATCTGATGATGGTCTCCATGAGGCACCTGGTGCTCCGGCGGGGTCGAGGGAAGCCGAGGAAGAAGAGGAGCTCCAGGTACCTGGGCTTCTGCAAAAATCGACCCAACACAGGTCCCTTGGAATCCAGACCTGCAAGGAATAGTCGCACAAGCAAAAAGACGGATCCGTGGTACTTATTGGTGGTGAAACAAGCGTAGGGTGAAGCGGACAGAGGTCTCCGGCGAGCGGCAGAGGTGGAGACCTTGATCTCCGGATACATTAGGTATCCATGTGAAGTGAGGGGCCTGGGGTGAAGGGAAACGAGAGGGGAAGGAAATGGCGGTGGTAGGCGGTCGGAAAACAAGCAGAGTGATGGTAGAACGTTCGCCGGAGCGGAGCTCCGACGAACTACAAAATCGCTAAGCTATGCTAATGCACTAATTAAAATATGAAATTAAAAGAAGGAAATAAAAAGCAAGATTAAAAACTACCTAGAAAGCAACTAAAATAGCTCTTATACCTGCCGGTGAAGGCAAGGAGCAGGGCTACGCCGGAGCACTGTAGTGGGTGCACTCCTTCATCCGTGAGCCACCTCCAAGCTCTAGAGGACCTCCCCCTGTCACGAGGATGCACGCTAGGACAGAGTAGAGGGGTTTTAGGACTTAGAAAGTGACCAAATTTGAGAAGGAAGAAGGAGGTCGTTATTTATAAACATTGAGACACCCTTATTTGATCGGCGGAAATCAAAGAATATATCGTATGTACAAGCTATCTACAGGTCTGGCGTGGATCACGGTTGAGTAACAATGATTTTTCATGAAGCGATCGGGAGTGGTGGAGCGACGTATCGTCCGGGAAAAATGCAGGAAAATAGGGGAAAAGGTAGTTCTGACAGAAGTCAGAAGCATAGGGGAAGTTGACCGGAGTTCAACAATCCCTGGCTTCCTATTAGGCCACGCAGGCCCGCTAAAAGACAAAATAGCAGATTTTATTCGAAAATAATTAATTTAAAATAGTAAATGATTTTATTAATTTTTGAGTATAAAAAAATGTTTATTCATTTAATGTAGTGTTTTATTATGATTTTTATTTATTTTTTGGCTTTATTTATTAGTAGTTAATTTTTATTAGTACATTTATAGGTATATTTGCTTATATTTTGTACATTTTTATTTTTATTTTGTATGTTTTATTTTATTTTATTGTTCTTTTATTTTATGTATTTATAACTTTTTTTCGAGTATAAATATATTTTTATTTTATTTTTATGATGTTATTTGTATGTTTAAATAAATAAATATGTATATCGTATAGGTATATTTATAGGCATTTTACCTAGGGTTTATATACATCCTTTTATTTTAATGTATTTTATTAGGTTTTATTTTAGTTTTGTATTTTTAATATAATATTTACAATATTATAAAAATATAAAGAATGAAGGAATGAAAGAATATTATCCACTTTTATTTATATACATATATGACATAGGTATTTTGTCTATGTAATTACATAGACTTATTTTATTTTTCATTTTCTTTTTAGTTTTAATATAGTTTTAATATGCACGTGTGTTATAAATAATATTTACAAAATTATAAAAATATGAATTTGTAAAAATAATAAATAATGAATAAATTGAATATTTTAACCGGTAGAATGTACAATGAGGGGCCCAAAACCTAACTTTCGCCCACTAACTCCAAAAAGTATGAAACCACCACCATTAAATAGCTCGTAAAAAGTTATATATAATTAGAGTGATTTTGATATATTTTAAGTTTTTATTGGAAAGATATAAGTCTGTGAAGTTTGGTTTTTGGCTTTTTATTCTGGGTATAAAATGAACACTGTGTATTGTTTTTGTACAAACTCAATTTTGTATTTGTATTTACATTATTATCTACAACTTTTATGTATAAAGTTTCTTCATTTGATGGATAAATAATAAAGAATAAAATATGTGTCAAAAATGAATAAAAGAATGAATAAATAAATAGTATTTTTATTGTATTTTGGCTCTTATCTTCCCCCTACTTTATTCCTTGTCGACCAACTCAATTCTTGAATTGGTCTCGGGGTTTAGGGTCATAAAATATTTTCAATATTTTATTCCTTTTTCTTTTCTTCTCTTTATTTTATAATTTTGGCATTAAAACCTTATTTTATATATAAATAATACAATAAATAATAAATGCTACAATGCACAAATTAATGTTATTTACATACATTATCTAGGGTTTTTAGGGCCAGAATGATAGAATAAAGGTGATGAAATGGAGATTCATCACTAAGGTTGGTTAACTCTAAAACCTTAAAAACTCGAGTTTCTTGCACGCAAGCTTCGAGTGATAGTGAAATAATCAGGGATAAAACCTTAAGTTAGTTTTGTTTTTGTTTTTGTTTGTTCGTTTTTGTTATAACCTCTAATTTTGTGAAAAGTTTTGAAAATAAAAGAAAATATGTAAAGCATACACAATACACACAACTTAAATGCAAACTCGATTTTTGATGAAATTAATTAAAGTACGAGCTATTGTAAAGTATGTAGAATATGTACACCTCCCATACTTAGCTTGTGCCATGTCCTCATGGCACAAAGTCAAATGAAGACATAGCTTGTACTAAGCATAATTGATTGACAAGAAAAATAAGTCAACTCGCCCCCTATACTTAGGCTTTTGAGGGCCTAAGTATAGCAGAAGAGCAAAAATGAGGCGGTCGAGGGTGAGAAAAGAAAAGAATAGAAGTGTTGTATACACAATGATATCGGACCCCCTATACTTAGGCTCAGGTCAACCTAAGTATGAAAGAGCAATCACAGGTAGAAGATCGAGTAGATCAAGGTTTATATACAAGTGATCAACTGAATCTTCTAGCTACACTGAAGAGGATGGCTTCTATTATCAAGGTTTCACACGAGTTGAGGAGGTCTTTCATCTGCATCTGTCATCCATGTGAAAAATATTTGCTCAACCTGTACCAACTGCTCTTGTGATTCTACGAAGTGCTTAAGCAGTTCTCCATTGATTAGGCAAGTGTTTGCAATGTCTACTGTTTCAGAAATTGTGACACATGCATTATTGTGTAGTTCCCTAACGATGAATGGTCCCATCAATTTCGATTCAACTTGCCTTGAAAAGTCTTTGACCTTGCATTAAACAACCACACTTTTTGCAATGGGATGAAGTTCTTTGTTCTAATGTGCTTGTCATTCCATTTCTTTACTCTATCCTTCTAGATTGTGCTATTTTCATATGCATGATTTCTGATTTCTGAGAGCTCATTTAAATTCATATTTCTATTCTCCTTTCCTTGGTGACAATTCCAATTCATCTTTTTGATTGCCCATTTTGATTTGTGCACTAATTCTGCGGGCAGATGGCATGGTTTTCCAAATACCATTCTAAACAGGGAGGTTCCCAATGGGGTCTTATAACCCGTCATGTAAACCCATAGAACTTGGTCCAGGAATTGGGACCAGTTCTTCATTTCAGGGCAAACCAACTTCTGCAAAATTCTTTTGACCTCCCTGTTTGACATCTCTACCATGCCATTAGATTGTAGGTGGTAAGAACTAGCGACATGGTTCTCGATACCGTAGTCCTTAGCCAACTTCTTTACCTCCCGATTGACATAGTGGCTACCCCCATCAGATATCAGAACCTTGGGGTCCCCAACCTCGAAATAATATGACCTTGTAGAAATTTACAGATGATTTTGCTGTCTGCGACTCGAGTAGAGATAGACTCCACCCACCTTGGTTAATAATCTACCGTGAGAAGAATATATTCAAATCCATTGCTGTTAGAGAATGGGCCCATAAAGTCAATGCCCATGCATTGAATACATCACAAATAATCACTAGTTGCATAGGCACGACATCGTTGGGACCGATGGTCCCTCCCATTCGCTGACAGATCGGGAACGACTTGACAAAATTGTAGGCATCCTTAAACAAGGTTGGCCAATAAAATCCACATTGTAATATCTTCTCAGCGGTCCTCTTCCTGGAGTGGTGTCCTCCAACCTCTAAAGTGTGGCATAGAGTGGGAATACTTTGGTATTCCTCCTGATGAATACATCTTCGCCATATACAATCTGATCCTTCAAAGAAAAGGAACGGATCCTTCCAATGGTAGTGTCTAGATTCCGACTTAAGTCGGTCAATTTTGACAACTTTCTTGGAGACAAGATAGTTAACCATGTTGGCATACCATGGGAGGTAGTTAACAATAGAAATTGACTCATCTGAGAAGGATTCAAGGATCGATTCTGAATCAGGGATTTTATCTTATTCGATCTGAGATAGATGGTCGGCCACCACATTCTTCACTCTAGTTTTGTCATTAATCTCCAACTTAAATTCCTAAAGTAGAAGTATCCATCTGAGAAGACACACCTATGCATTTTTCTTTGCCATTAAGTATCGGATGGATGAATGATATGTATACACTGTCACCTTAGATCTTATAAGTAGAGATCTGAATTTTTCTAAGGCAAAGACTACAACAAGAATTTCCTTTTCTATCACAATATAATTTTTCTAAGATGGATCCAAAACTTTTCTTGCATAGTGAATATCATAAAAGACTCCATCCCTCCTCTGTCGTAGCACAACCCCTACTGCAAAATCAGAGGCATCGGTCATGATCTCGATGAGAAGAGAACAGTAAGGGGCTTGTAGGATGGGAGTTTCTATGATCTTTCTTTTGAGCAGCTTGAAGTCCTCAAGACACTTATGATCTGCAATAAACTCGGTGTATTTCTGATGAATCCATGATTCAACATCTTTATTCTTTTATTTTAGCTTAAAATCCTTAGCAGAACGCCTATAAATAATAAATAATTCCAATAAATTAACAATATGATCTTGTTTGTTAATAATGTATATTTATCACTTATTTACACTAAAATAAAAGAATAAAGAAGAAAAGAAAAAGAAAAAAAAGAGAGAAGGATGTATATATGTAACATATATAGACAAACCCGAACCCCAAGACCAATCCAAGAATTAGAATGGTCGTCAAGAAATAAAGCAGGGGGAGATATGGTTCATAACTTCTAAAAATCAAGAAAATCATTTTCACTTGTTTATATTCTTCATTATTTATTTTGTATATATCTTGTACTATTTTATTTATCAATAAACACCTCAAATTAAATTATTCACTTAACAAAATTTGTATATAAAAATGTGTTATAAATAATAAAAATAATTGTAAAAATGGATCAAGTATAGAATAAAAGACACAACACTCAGAAAAAAGTCGTAAAACCATAATTGAAAGATCAATACCTTCTCCATACGAGCTCAAAATTAACCAAACTAACTTTTATTGTATTCTAAATAAAATAATCTTTAAAATGAAGATGGGTTTCATAATTATTTGGAGTTAAGGCGTGAATGTCGGGTTTCGGGGGTTGTTTGTATAATTGTACAATTATTTATACTTGTATATATATTTTATCTTTTTTATTTTTTTACATATTGTATTTTTAATATTTTTATATATTGTATTTTATTTATATAAAAATAAATAAAAATAATAAAATACAAAAAATAATCAAAATAAAATAATTTATCTATTACATAGGTATAATGTACCTATTATGTGTATTCTCTTCTTTATTTGTACAATTAAATTAACTTTTAAAATAATTTATATTTAAAATCCTTAAATTATTCTACAACAACATAAATTATTAAAGTATGTAATTATTTGTAAAAATAATTTATTAAAAATTGGATTGTTGTATATATAGTTATTTTATAACTATTAATAAAGGTTTTTATTTATTTTACGTTAATTAATTAATTTATTAAATTTATTAAAAATCATGAAAATAATTATTAAATTATTAATATTATTTATTTTAATAATTTTTAATTTAACATCATTCTCTAATTTATTTGATTTATCTTTATTTTTGTTATTTTTACTTATTCTTATTTTGTCTTATTCGTCGAGCCCTCTCATTGGTCCACACGGATTCGTTGACTTAGGTCAACTATCCCCCCCTCCTCTTCTCGAATAATCTAGATCTGCCTTCTTCACCAGATATCCCCTTCGAATCTGGCCTTCTCTAACCCCGATTTTGATGCCCAACTCATATAAGTGGAACTGAAATCCACGCCTGAGTATCCAAGCATGCGGATCTACCTCGGTTTGTATGCTTTCATCCTTCAAATTTTCACCAACACCCACATATTAAACCTCTTGTTGCTATGCATTTTAGGAATCTTTGGCACTTTCATCTTCCTTCAAGGAACTCGGATGATTCGTGGGTGACAAGCAATCATTGTTGCAGTGAGGAGAGGTTGATCAAGCCTCTGATCAGGTAGCATCTCCACCATACTCTGCCATAAGGTGAGCTCAGCCTCCAGCCTCATCATGCCATTGAGGCAATGATCCTCGGAGCTCCCTGATCTCCAGTCCAGGCATCTACTTTGCTCTAGATTTGATTAGATCCTTAGGTTTATTCGATTTTTGCTCGATTTTCATCGTCGTAGCATACAAGGTGTACTCAACCTCTGTTCACCTGATCCGAGGTTCTCATCATGACTAATTTCCCCCAATTCGACCGATCTTCACCTCACTTGACCCGATATCGATTCTACATCCTCTAACTATAATCTGATCATCTTAGATCTGAACTTGTTGGGTTTGAATCCTCCGCATACGCCATAACCTGAATCATCCCATTCATTCTCTTCATTTTTATCTGCACAATAACCCTCAGGTTGAGGACTTAGTCTGTGAACGTTCATCCTAAACTTGCAGGTTGTTTGGAGTCATCAGAAGCACAGATCAGAGACATCGTGAACGTAATTAGCACGTCGCACAACTTCAACTTCCAGTTCTCCGACCAACGAGATTTGGACTTGGATAGCACTTCAGGCTGACAGGAACTCGTCCCAGGAAGCGAGTGATCCCATCAGATCTGAGATCTGACCATGATCTACTAAGATCGGTCCGATCTAACTTCAACTAGTGCGATCTTCAAGCACATTTGTTGGGCATGCGAGCCCACAATGAGCCATTACACAATAAATGTTATTGCGAATATTATTCCCTGATATGAAATGAAGAATAACCAATTTTCATAATAGGTCCTTTAGTACAATTAGGGTTATGTACCATGTCCGTCTTAATGATCATACAACTGTTGATTCAATTATTGAATCATAGAGGCTGGTGCTTGGATGAATATCTAAAGAGTTAGATCGAGGACTCATCAAGTTGTCAAATGATTGTTAAGAGAGGATCTCCAGCCTGAGTAGGAGATGGCAATCCTTTCTCACTTGCTTCATATCTGACCGACCTCTTGATGTAGGTCCTTTGCATGAGAATAGAGATTCAGAGGTGTCAGATTAGTTAGGTCAAAGAGTCGACTTAACAAGATCGAGATAACCAAAGTCCTATGTCGTATGCTGTCATGATATAGGCACACATCCTCTGACTGAAGACAGATGTGTTACTATTTGTCTGAGTATGTACATTTGACAAACCAATAGGTTGATGACCTAATCAAGGTCTATACACCGGCGTGCTGGTGTCATATAAGGGCATATGAGTAATACGATCTCTCAAATGGATCATACATGTTCATTTATTGAGCCGGAAGACATGAGCTCACTCATGAGATATTGGGAAGAATCAAATTCCGTGCATGGTCGTCACGCTGTGGAAGCTTGATTGAATTTGTAAGGTTTGATATATACATTTTAGAAAGTATATGATCAACGCCTATGTATGATATATGCTTTTAGAAAGTATATGATCGATACCAACTCCCAATGATTGAATGAGAAACTTAATGATAAATCCTTAAAGTAGACAATATAAAATTGATCTTATACTTCAGGATTATTCTGGGTCTTCCAGTATGCATGATGTACAGGTATTAGAATGCCTGAGGGTGATGTGATCATAAACGACTGTATAACCATGACGCTTCCATTCCTAGGGAGTGATGAAACGGGTCTGGATTTTAGTGACTCCTCTCAGTAGAGAAGTGATCTGATCTTGGTCCAAATATTGGACATTGATCTGAATGTGATTCAGATGCAATGAGAAGATTAGATTTGCAGTCTTGATTTAATCAAGCATCTATGAGAGGCCCGAGATCTGGATTTAAGATGTGATCTTAATATCCAAGTTACTATACGTGGAATAATACAATCACCCTCTCCTTATCTACAAATATCCGCGGAGAAAGCGCATTGTCCATGAAATAGTTCAGGATAATTTCATTGTTGATATATATATATATATCCGAGCATTGAGAAATTGGATAATTAAATGTGATATAATTATCATGAATAATATGAATTTGATTCATATTATAAAGAGTTATATCAGATAATTGAATGAGATTTTATTATCAAAGATGTGAATAATGTGAACGTGATTCACATTATTTGGGCACATGAGAATAGAGATCCAAGATGATTAAATGTGATTTAATTATCATGGATATGAATAATGTGGATAGCACTATCCATATTAATCATATATATTATAAATGTGAATTATAATATATAAGAGAGAGCAATTTGTAATTTACATTTGTTAATTAAATGTTGATGTGAATAGGATTCACATTGGACAATTAATTGAAAATGTAATTCATATTTTATTCTGGGCTGTAAATGTGATTCACAAATTTCCAATGGCAAGATTGCAATATTCACAAAATAATTATGAATTATTTTTGTAGAATAATTTGCAACAAAAGTTGTAGCAAATCTTGGAGATTACATGGAAAATAAAAATGCCACCTTCCCAAAGGAGGAGGGTGGACGACCACCACTCCTATTAGGAAAGGGTGGTCGTCCCCCTCTCCACATGGAAGGAGACACTCTCTCTTCCATTATCTCCATGTATTGTTGATTTAATTTTGTGATTAAATTGTATTGATTTATCAACATATATTTAATCAAAATCAAATTAATTGTTGTTGGTTTTTACTAACACAAATCTTAGCCATTAAAAGAAACACAAATCAACGAGAGCCATTGGATTTGTGTTGCCCATGGATTGAGATCCATGGATCCCAAAATATTATAAATAGAAGGGCACCCCTTGCTCTTCAAATGCTAATGAGAACACAAGTCTCTCTCTCTCTCTCTCTCTCTCTCTCTCTCTTTCTCTCTACACGCCCTCTCTCCATCTCTCTCTCACGGTCGTCCACCATGGATTTCCTAGAGAGTCTTTATCACCACAGAATCGTCGTTATGCTGCTGGATCAATTGCTCGTGGATCTCCATCTCCTTCGGTGCGTCTCGCTCGTGAAGAAGACGCCAGATCTCGTGTGTCGAGATCAGGAGATCCGCTGCTTGGATCATCAACATGGATTGCGAGGAGCACGTGTTTCATCAACACGCTTGCAAGCGTCTTCTCCGTCGGATCGGACTTGAGACAGGAGGTCTCTTCGTTTAGAGACTCAATCGCAACCACGCTTCAAGAGGTAATCCTATTACTTGTTTGTGGTTTAGACGAAATGATCCGAGAAGTGTTCTTGGATCACGTGGTTTCGTCACATAAATATTTTTTATTTTCCGCTGCCTCGAGCAACTAGTGCGGCTAGTCGCTCTCGATCGCATACGATGCGATCCTCACACTTCCGTGATGCGCTTAAGGATCTATCCATATCCTTCAAGTGGTATCAGATCCTTAGGTCGGTGGTTTTGGATACGATCCATAAACCTAAGACGACTTGGGTTCGTTAGGGTTTGCGAAAATTTTATCGCGTTTTATTTTCGCATCTCTGTTTTGTGATTATTTTCGGTCATGTTTAAATTCTTTAAACACGAAAATAAAACTTTTATTTTGTTCCCCAATAAATAAGGAAACTGTAGGATCTGAGTTTGCATGATTTCAAATCCTTTTGCTCAAGTTATGATCAAATTAGTGAACATGTATCCACTGTTTCAGGGACTGCGAATCTTAACGTATATAAAGAGTTAATTGCGGATTTGAAACGTCTTTAAATACGTGCAAATCACTTCGATTCTGTTTTAAATCAAACTAGCAAACTTTGGAAACTTACTTTTCTTAATTTGGAGTTAAATTGATTGAGATATGTTAATTTTAGTAAGTGAGGGTCACTGCTGGAAATTACTTTCCTAATCAAGAATCTTGTGATTGTCATTTAATTAATTAGTGAAATTAAATAATTTAATTTCCTATAATATTTATGGATAAATGTTTGTGAAATATTTTAAGATAATTATTTCCTTAAATGACAATGCCTTAACCAATATTTGATTAGATGTGATCTAGATCATAAATTGGTTACATGATCTACATGATCTACTTTCCAACAAACAATGTTGCTTGAATTAGATTTGGATTTGTTTAACAAATATCATTATAATATTGATAAAAAATGTTTTGATTATTATTATATATGGTATAACTTCGGTTGAGAGACCGATTATAATCTCAAGTACACAATGATCAATTTGGCATAATCTTTTCCCGAGGTGGATATGGTGTCTAGTCGGAGAGTGTTGGGGTAGGAGGTTGCATCGTGTGTGGTCTGTCCCACTCCCGTCGGTACTGGCCATAACAGCGGGTAGGGATTCGATAATGCAGGAGAGATCACAGTGTATTTTTCTAATTATTAAAATTCGAAAAAATACGTATTTGAGATAATACCATAATTCAAGTAACAATAAAGATTGTTTGTTGGATATTAATTGGATAATTGATTTAATATGATTAGATTAATTGGAATCCTATTAAAATTAAACACTCTATTATTAGTAGAGTTGTTATTTCCCTTGAAAGAATTAATTATGTGAATATGATTCATAATAATTAATTAGAATTTGAACAAGATATGGAGGATCACATAAGTGACATCCACGGTCTCCTGTCAAGGCGAAGGGTTCCGTCGCCAGATAATTGTATGTAGGAGATGCCTGTCCGAAGTGACAACTCCTGCATACAATCCATTTGGATCAGGCTCTTCGCTTCTCGAAAGAGTAAGGGCGTATGCGTAGTGACCCCAATATCGAGTCCTCATATTATTGGGCGATATTGGATTGAGCATAGCGAGTTATATTCCTGTTGATTGTTGGTTCAATTAATGATGGGTCAACATCACCGTAGGGGTGGTGGGCCTGGGTGTTAAAGACCGAATTGGGAGATTCAAGTTGGATTTGCAAGGCGGAATGTGTTCCCGCTTCTTTTTATCCGAGTTAAAGGTTCTCATATTATTGGGATGTAACAAAGATAAGGAAGGAGATCCCAGATCTTGCTTGAGATATAATGATGAGTATATCTCTTACATTGAAAGTGATTGAGGGAATGAACTTTCAATGTTGACAAGGCAAGATAACTTTGATATAAAAATTCCTAAATCAAAGTAAAATATGTATATATAATATATATTTATGAAAATTTCTTATTTCAGATAATCCTTCATTAAACCCACTCAATACTATACTCAATAATAACCGGTAAAATGTCATGCATTGAATCCATGATCAAGATATTGTACTTGCAATTGGAGACATAATGTATGTGGTTGCAATGTGCAAGTCTTCCTCATAATAATGAGGAATGACAATTAAATAGATAATAGGACTACAACCCTAGGGTTTGTATGTCTCTATAATCTTGATCTCTCATTGAATGTACTTTGGAAGTGACAAGTCGATGATGATCGTAATTGTCAAACAATCCTTATAAAATTCTAAGAAGATGTTCTGGCATACATATGTGCTCTCGATATTTAATCATGAATGATGTGGTTCTCTGCATCATGCAGAATGATGGCTCTATAAGAGATGATGTATTCAAATTGTTTGAGTACCTACCCGAACCAATGTTTTAAGAGTTTAGATGGATGTAGATAGGATGAGTGTCATCAGTCTACTGTCTATACTCTGGTCATTCATGATGCTTCATATTATTCATATTGTATGAATTGAATGAAGCATGTGTAAATGTTGAAAATACTCTTATATTGAAATTTTTTGATTTCAACATAAGAGATCCTTTGTCTTGAGCAATGGTTGTTTATAGAGGGAGCGCAATGGAAGCATGGGTTGGACCCAAGTAAGAAGGAAAGTCAAAAAGTTGACTCTACTTCTGTGACTTCCATATGACATCCATATAGTTGGATGAATGTCAATACTGCAATAAGCTGATGTACTGATAGTGTGATTATCTTGTCTATCTAGAATCCTTAGAGAAGGATCTATATGGTGCATCGGAATAATCTACATGTATATTTAATCATGAAATTGACTTTCTTATTTGATAAGATCAAAGTCTAATAATTGTATCTCATTCTTGTACTAACATTTGCAATTGGTTGCATATGTATTAGAAGACTATAAAATTTGATTTTAAGGTTTAATAGTCATCCACATAGATATTTATGAAATTGTCACAACAATCTCTATTAGATAGATGGACTTGTTAATTTCAGTGGAGAGCCCTTAGTCTTATAGAATGTCTCTATGACCTAGATATTAGAATACACTCATTGTTTATTTCTAAATGTTGGAAATAAACATGAATTCTGTAATAGACCTATCATAAAGAGTTATGATGGAGATATTTCAGATAGTAATATAAAATCTAGTGGACTCTACTAAATTAGAAAATTAATGAATGGTTCATTAACATTTCTAATACTGAAAATAAACCTTAAAAGATCAATAGGAGAATGAAGATCATTTGATAATGAACTGGCATCAAGCATTGGATATTTATCTATTGATGAGATCAATGGACTAGTAAGAGATGGAACTTTAGATTGTCTGAAATTTCATATCTTACATACTTATGAATATTGTATTCAAAGTAGGAAATGTCCAAAGCACCCTTCTCTGGGAATGGTGTAAGATGTCGATGTATTCAAGATCTCATACATATTGATGTATGTGGATCATCCATATCATAACAAACATTATAGATATGTGATATCCATTGATGATTATTTGTGATATGAGATTTCTTTTCTTCACCTAAGAAAGCTTTGAAATGTTCAAAGATTTCACAATTTTGGTTTTGAACCAAAGTTTGAAGGAAGTTGATCTAACCTAGGTAGCTTGTACCTATTAGATGAATTCAGGGAATGCCTTATGAAGATATGAATATCATTCCTATCTCAATCCTCCTAATAACCTAAACTCAATGGAGTTGTAGGGAGATACAATTGGATCATGCGTGACATGATTTTATCAATAATGATTCTTAGCATAATGACCTCTTAGTTTCCAAGGTATATATGTAGTAGAGACTACAATATATATCCTTAATAAGGTTCCAAGCAAGTAAGCTGGAATTGAACACCTGAGAGTGCTACTTCATTAGGAAAATAAAGGATAGTATTGGATACCTACTTTATGACCTTGAGATTCTTAAAAGATCTCATCTATGAGAATGTGATTCTTAGAGGATGAGACTCTTGAGAATGAAAATGAAGTGAAGGAACTCATTTAATCTTGAGAAGATAATGAGGCTCCTAAAATTGAAACTAAAAGGACAATTAAAGATGAAATACTAATACCTCTTCAAATAAGTTTGAAGATGGATTCCATGTATCAGTTGAATCTGGCAATGATCTGACTTCATGTGATGAAGCTTCTGAAGATCATAGCATGGAAAGATGGGTGTTAGCAGTAAAGTATAAAGTAGACTTCATATATAAGTGTTGTATATGGACCCTTGAGGATCCACCTATATGGGTAAGACCCATTAAGGTGTAAATGGATCTTCAATAGAAAGAGGGAACTTGGTGAAAAGGTAGAGACTTTCAAAGCACGGTTCGTAGCCATGAGTTGCACACTGAAGAGAAGACATCACTTGCTATGAGACTTTCTCTTTAGTGACCATGCTTAAACCCATCAAATTATTGCTAACTTTAGCTACACAACTTGACTTTGACATCTTCAAGATGGAGGTCAAGATTGCATTCCTCTATGAATACCTCTCTGAGGATATTCACATGAAGTAGCCCAGGGCTTCATGGTTGAGGAGAGCAAGGTGTGAAAGCTAAGGAACTCCATCTTTGGACTCAAATAAGCTTCTTGTATTTGGAACATAAGATTTTATGAAATTATAAATGTTATGATTTTAGATAGAATCTTGATGAACTGTGCGAAGCTTAGTGGGAGTGCCATTGTGTTCATCGTGCTGAATGTAGATAATATCCTAATCATCTAGAATGATATAAGGATGATAATAAGTGTTTTATAGACTGGCTATTCCATATCTTGAGATATAATCTCAAGGATACCTCTTAGATCTTAGTTTTGAAGTTGTTCAGAAACAAAGAGAAGAGGATATTGGGATCATCACATTAATGGTACACCTTGGACATTTCCATTTTTCTGGAAAATTCCAAGAAAGACTTCTTTCCCTCTACATATGGTACTGACCTATCTAAAGGGATAACACCTCAAAGAGTTGAGAAAGTGAATGGTAAAACTGGTTGCCCTTTGTGCATCAGTTACGAGAAGCTGAAAGTATGCTAGATGTATACAAAAGCCAGATGTCTGCCATGCAGTTGGAGTAGTAAACTGTTACTAATCCTACTATGGAGATAGAACACTTGATTGCAGTAATAACAATATCTTCAAAGATGACAAGTCTTTAGAGATAGTGATCTCAAGTCTTATCTTCAAGAAATTAAGACTTTATAGATGGAGATCTAAAAGGTCTTAACTACAAATACCTTAGGAGATAGAGATCACCAGGAATAAGGGTATTCTGATAAGGATAATAGAAATTACATATTGGTTATAATAATTATTGAGGTGTAGTGTCAAGGACACTATGACTGACATGGTTGAGTATTGGTTGCATGAGATGCAACATTCGCATTGGATGCGAACACTGTCACTAGGAGATATGCAAGTGCCGTAAAAGGACTTGGCATAGTCTCTTGGGAACATAGTACTTGATCAGCTTACATAACTATTTTCTAAATAGCCTATGATTGTCACATGAGTGTGGGTTTAAATGATTAGCCCATTAATGGCTCTTTGGGCTAGTGGGAGATTGTTGGACATGCGAGCCCACGGCAAGCCATTACGCAATAAATGTTATTGCGAATATCATTCCCTGATCTGAAATGAAGAGTAACCAACTTGCATAATAGGCTCCTTAGTACAATTAGAGTTATGTACCATGGCCGTCTTAATGATCATACAACTGTTGATTCAATTATTGAATCATAGAGGCTGGTGCTTGGATGAATATCTAAAGAGTTAGATTGAGGACTCATCAAGTACTATCAAATGATTGTTAAAAAGGATCTCCAGCCTGAGCAGGAGATGACAATCCTTTCTCACTTGGTTGATATCTGACCGACCTCTTGATGCAGGTCCTCTACATGGGAATAGAGATTCGGAGGTGTCAGATTAGTTAGGTCAAAGAGTTGACTTAACGAGATCGAGTTAACCAAAGTCCTATGTCGTATGCTGTCATGATATAAGCACACATCCTCTGACCAGAGACAGATGTGTTACTATATGTCTGAGTATGTACATTTGGCAGACCAATAGGTTGATGACCTAATCAAGGTCTACACACCGATGCGCTGGTGTGCATATAAGGGCATATGAGTAATACGATTTCTCAAAGGGATCATACAGGTTCATTTACTGAACTGGAAGACATGAGCTCACTCATGAGATATTGGGAAGAATCAAATTCTGCACGCAGTCGTCTCGCTTTGGAAGCTTGACTGAATTTGTAAGGTTTGATATATACTTTTTAGAAAGTATCCGATCAACGCCTAGGTATGATATATGCTTTTAGAAAGTATATGATCGATACCAACTCCCAATGATCGAATGAGAAACTTAATGATAAATCCTTGAAGTAGACAGTGTAAAATTTATCTTATACTTCGGGATTATTCTGGGTCTTCCAGTATGCAGGATGTACATTTATTAGGAATACCTGAGGGTGATGTGATCATAAACGATTGTATAACCATGACGCTTCCATTCCTAGGGAGTGATGAAACGGGTCTGGATTTCATTGACTCCTCTCAGTAAAGAAGTGATCTGATCTTGGTCCAAATGTTGGACATTGATCTGAATGTGATTCAGATGCAATGAGAAGATTAGATTTGCGGTCTTGATTTAATCAAGCATCTATGGGAGGCCCGAGATCTGGATTTACGATGTGATCTTAATATCCAAGTCACTATACGTGGAACAATACAATCGCCCTGTCCTTATCTCCAAGTATCCGCGGAGAAATCACATTATCCTTGAAAGAGTTCAGGATAATTTCATTGTTGATATACGTATCCGAGCATTGAGAAATTGGATAATTAAATATGATTTAATTATCATGAATAATATGAATTTGATTCATATTATAAAGAGAGTTATCTTAGATAATTGATTGAGATTTGATTATCAAAGGTGTGAATAATGTGAATGTGATTCACATTATTTGGTCACATGAGACTAGAGATCCAAGATGATTAAATGTGATTTAATTATCATGGATATGAATAGTGTGGATAGCACTATCCATATTAATCATATATATTATAAATGTGATTTATAATATATAAAAGAGAGAAATTTGTAATTTACATTTGTTAATTAAATGTTGATGTGAATTGGATTCACATTGGAAAATTAATTGAAAATGTAATTCACATTTTATTTTGGGTTGTGAATGTGATTCACAAATTTCCAAAAGCAACATTGCAATATTCACAAAATATTATGAATTATTTTTGTAGAATAATTTGCAACAAAAGTTGTTGCAAATCTTGGAGATTACATGGAAGATGAAAATGCCACCTTCCTAAAGGAGGAGGTTGGACGACCACCACTCCTATTAGGAAAGGGTGGTCGTCCCCCTCTCCACATGGAAGGAGGCACTCTCTCTTCCATTATATCCATGTATTGTTGATTTAATTTTGTGATTAAATTGTTTTAAAATAAAATTAATTGTTGTTGGTTTTTACAAACACAAATCTTAGCCATTAAAAGAACCACAAATCAATGAGAGCCATTGGATTTGTGTTGCCCATGGATTGAGATCCGTGGATCCCAAAATATTATAAATAGAAGGGCACCCCTTGCTCTTCAAATGCTAATGAGAACACAAGTCTCTCTCTCTCTCTTTCTCTCTACACGCCCTCTCTCCATGTCTCTCATATGGTCGTCCACCATGGATGTCCTAGAGAGAGTCTCCATCGCCGCAGCGTCGTCGTTATGCTGTCGGATCAATTGCTCGTAGATCTCCGTCTCCTTCGGTGTATCTCGCTTGTGAAGAAGACGTCGGATCTCATGTGTCGAGATCAGGAGATCCGTCGCTTGGATCATCAACATGGATTGCAAGGAGCATGTATTTCATCAACACGCTCGCAAGCGTCTCCTTCGTCGGATCGGACTTGAGACAGGAGGTCTCTTCGTTTAGAGACTCGATCGCAACCATGCTTCAATAGGTAATCCTATTACTTGTTTGTGGTTTAGACGAAACGATCCGAGAAGTGTTCTTGGATCATGTGGTTTCGTCACATGAAATTTTTTTAATTTCCGCTGCCTCGAGCAACTAGTGCGACTAGTTGCTCTCGATCGCATACGATGCGATCCTCATGCTTCCGTGATGTGCTTAAGGATCTACCCATATCCTTCAACATTCTTCCAGACCCTCTTAGGAACATTTGATTTAGAGGAAGAGGCCCAGATTTGATCACAATCGTTGCTACGCGCCCAAATATCATCCATCAGATCAGATCCGTGAGGCGCAATCTGGACCGCACACCGCTTCCCACCTCCACATGATCATCACGTGCTCCATTAGTATAATTCTGCATCTTCACCTGCATATCTTTTTATTTCACTTTAATCCTTAGTTTGCAAATAATAGTTCATAACATTTGCATCTGAATCCTTAATGTTTTCATGAATTGCATTTGGGTCCTTTAGATATGTATTCATGTAGCTCTACTTGTGTTTTCTTTGGTGTTCTTGCATGGTTGTCCTGGAAACATTCTCTAGTTAATAAAATTGAAACAAGTTTTGATTATTTGATATATACCCCTATGGCTTTATGCACATGATCTTTGCATGTTTATTTGGGATTTTTGCATAGTTAGTCTTGCATTTTCTTATCTTGTTAATAAAAAGTTTAGAAACTTTAAATAATTGCAATTTTGTCCATTAATTCCAGATAATTTTGTGTGCCTTTTTTCAATTGAAATAAATATCATAATTGCTCTAAAAAATCCCTAAAAATCAGCGTAGGTTCTTATTTTATTACTTTATCATCTAGATTTTTATGTTGCAAATTAAATGGTTTTCTTACTTTTAATAATTCAAAAGCCCATTGAAAACTCCCTGTTTTCTTTGTAAAAATCATAGAAATTTGAAAAATGGTTTAAAAATTCCATTAAAAAAATAAAAAGCTTAAAAAATCCATAAAAATCGAGGTAGTTTTCTTAGAGTTCCGTTCTCTTTATTTCATTGCTTGTCTTTGATTTCATCCTTGTATTTAACCTTTGGAGCTATATCAGGTTAATAAAAAATGAACCCATATTTTATTTTCTTTAGTTGGATTAAAATAAAATTTTGTTTGATTAAATTGGTTTTTCTTTGATTACAACGACTCTTTTGATTGAATAATTAAAACATTGAGAAACTAGTTTCATCAAAATGGCGTCGTTGCTAGGGGAGGCACGATGAGGGTAGCTACGTTTTCTTCTTAGCATGATATTCTTGATTTGTATATACTTGTTTTCCTTTTCTTTTATTTTTGTTTCTTTTTCTTTCATTTATTTCATGTCTATATTCTTGTCATGTGTTTCTTTATTTTCTGTCATATAGTTGTCTTTTATTTTTGTATATATATCTTATGGATCTGCTCAGTGTTGAGGAGTGAACACTTATTTGAGTATCATTTGATGTGAGGGAGCTTATAGAATGCTTGCAGGATCGGATTTCTCGGACTTCGAAATCTCCCCCAGATCGAACTTAGAGTCTTCATTTGAGATCATTTATTCTTGATCTTCTCATTTAGCTATTTGTCCACATTTGTGTTTGTTTATTTTCTGCTTTATTTTTTCCTTCTATTTTCTCATATTTTTCATAACTGGTTATGTGATATATCTCTTGTTTCTCTCTTTCTTACATGGACCTGACGAGTGAGGGTGGCATTAGTAGGAGCACCGGCGCACCCGAGTGAAGCGGAGGCAGCTCGTTTCTTCACAGAGCAGCATGCGCGTGTAGGAGAGGAGGAGTATGAGATTTAGAGGATCAATTGAGCATTTATTTTTTGTTTTATTTTTAGTATTTTATTTCCCATTTATTTTTGCAATTAATTTTTAAGAATTTCAGCACTTGCCCATTTCTGTTTTCTTTAGAGACTCTGGACACAACATTTTGCAGGGTCTGTTTCACCAAGTGCCGGTGCACTTGGGGGACCTCACCGTATTTTGTTTTTTTATTACCTTTATTTTTATTTATTTCACATGGATTTTTTTATGCTTGAGTCCCCTAGATTTAGTTTCTATTTGATTGATCCAAGTAGCATTAGGACCACAACCCTAAACTATTATATGTTCTTACAAACCCCGTTGGACTTAGTCAAATAAATTTATGCTTCACGATAATAGAAATTTCTATTTAAGGAGGTTGTCACATTTTATTCATTTAGATTAATTTAATTTTTATCTACAGATCGTATTGAATGTAGACTTTCGGAGCAAGGTACACGACTTTATCTCGTGCATGCATTCACAAATTTTATCGCACATCGGCTTTTCCGTCTTCCTCTTTCTATTTTTTGGACTTAGAAACAAAAGAAAATTGGAAAATTCATTAGATGTTTCATGGAAAAATATCCAAAAAAAGAGAGAAAACCAAAAGGTAAAAATTGGGACTGCTAATTGAATTTGATCATTAAAATCAAATGTAACATTAAAATCAAATGTAACTGATTCACTTCCTTGTTTTGGGGAGAGCAACCCCCTCATTATATATAAGTACTCTCTAAACCGAGTGAGGCACACACACTTAAGGGTTAGAGCCCAAAGCCCTCGACTTGTGCCCAAGCGCTTGGACTGACTTTTGGGTCATGTTATTGATGCGAGCACTTGCCTCCGACTTTAGTAGACGTAGTCGTGTTTAAGTTGGTGTGTTCCGCCGGCTTAGACACAAACTACCCCAGGAGAATGCACCTGCGAATTTGTTTGATCAACAAACTCTAAAATTGATAAGATTAACGATCGATCCTTCACGATCTTCATTGAGTTGAGTAGGTTTATTGGGGTTTTGCTTTGTGTTTGTATGTGATTGGTGTTGAGTTAATTACATTAATCTTCTCTTGGTCTTAAGCAGTCATCTTCTCTTTCCTCTATTGTCTTCACTTTGTTTTATTTTCTCCCTCCCCCCACCTTTATCTGTCTTCTTCTCTTGTCATTTCTCGTGTCACGATGATGGATTGACAATCACTTCAGCGGAATCTTGCGGCTCCATTTTTTCATCCTCATCATCGTCATCTACTGTGTCTTGAGGTTGGAACTCCGACCAACCTCTTGTCCCGTCCCTCATCTTCTCTTTCTTCATCCCCATCCTCTTTGTTCCCTCCCATTCCACTTCCTACTTTTACTGGGCATCCGAGATAGGAGTTGAGGTCTGTGGATATTACACTGAGCAGATGTGAGATACGAGCAATTTTCTACTGGAATGACAACGCCTTCATTGGTAGATATTGGTGAGTAGCCAGATCTAGGAGCGTAGTCAGTTAATAATTTGAGTCCATTCACTCTGGATTTAGAGTTCGTTCAGATGATGTCGAAGTTTACTAGGGATGTGCACGAGGAGCCATATTTTCTCATATATGAGCTTGAGGAGTTTTGTGATTCCTAGGCATATTCAGATATGACTTCTAAAGACTTGAAGCTGATGACCTTCCCTTTCACACTTCAAGCTAGAGCAAAGAGATGGCATAAACAGTTGGGAAGGAAGATAGCTACATGGGGTGAAATACGAGTATCGTTTTTGCAGAGATTTTACCCCCATTGTATAACATATTTGATGAGGTCTATTATTAGAGATTTTACCTTATACCCCCAGGAACCATTGCATGATTCATGGCTAATGTTTTATTGACCTCTTGAGGAGATTTCTGGATCACGGAATCTTGAAGTATGACCTTGTATAAATCGTGTATAGGGGATGATCGTCAAGCAGCAGGCACTGGTCGACGCCTTGTGTAGTGGTTCACACCACAGTCTTGATGTTGATTCACTTTGTTTTATCTTTGGAGAGCTTTCTGACATCTTGTTGACTTCCCAGTCTTCACGAGATTATTTAGTTGGGACAACATACGAGGGGGATGCAGAACCAATCATGTGTGATATACTTTATGAGGATTTAGAAATCACAGACCAGCCATAGGACATGGATACCGATGCCACACAGATGATGGATGATGAGATAGTCACTGAGGCTTGGAGACAACCATTCCAGTATTCCAAGAGATAGAGCATGAGCCCATGTTGTTTCAGATGTTCGTTCAGCCAGTCCAGTCTCCATGTTAGGACTTACTGGATTTCATTCCTCGAAGGCACTTCTCATATTCTTATGGATGTTTTGGATCATTTCAATAGCCAGAGCGAGATGCGAGATATCATTTTGATTTGTCAGACATTGCTAGTCCCACGAACGAGCCTTTCGTCCTCCTGCATAATGAGATCGATAAAGTTTCTGAGGGCCGGATGATTGTCAGCATTGCCCCAACTTAGATCCCTTCACTCTTGCAGGTCAATAATCTCTTTGATCTTGACCTGGATTTCTTCGAGCATGATATTTCTGATATGTTGTATGGTTTTTCTATGACTTCGAAAGAGAACCTGTTATTTGAGTTTGATCATTTATTCTCTTCTTCAAATCATTCTGATTTTTCCCATCTCCATGAGAGTTATCTACAGGTGATATGTTCTTTGTACTCAGTTCTATTTCTTCAGTATGAATCCGATCTGTTGGATCACGAGATCGAGTTTTCTGTTTCTTCAGAGTCTAAGTTGTCTCCCCTCGATAACCCTCGTAAGGATGAGTCAATCCTTGAGATATTTGATGATGTTGTTGATTTCTCTACATTATGCGCATTGTATATCGATTTTCTTAGTGAGTCTCCTGATCCTGACTTTACGTACCTTTTTGAGATGGTGATTGATGTGGAGGATTCCATGACCGATCCTTCTTTCTCCATGTTCGATTTCTTCAACTCTACCCTGTCACTCCTTTCTGATCTTGAACCGATGATTTCATTTTTGCTACTGATTCCTAATTTTATTTTCTCCTCTATTTACCCAGTAGCAGACACCCACCTGATTGTTTATTTGGGTGTCATCGTTTACATTATTGACTTCGTTGTTGTTCTCACACCGAGACAACAACGACAATACGACATTCTCCTTACAGATGCCATCCTAAACCTTGATACTTCTTTGTCCTAGCCCTTGCGCCCAGCTAGGAGCGTAAACTCTAGCGCTTTTTGAGAGGAACCTCAATATTGTCTACATTGTATATACATGTTTTATCTAGATTTGTTCCTTGTTTCTTCAACTTTTTGTTTTACACCCCAAGTCTCACTTAGGATTTTTGCTATACTTAGCATGTACTTTACCCTAAGTATAGGGGGATGTAAACACCGAGTTGTTCTTTTTCTTTATGTTTTATTACTCCTGTTGTTGTCTATACTTAGGGATCTTTTACCCTAAGTATAGGGGGAGTGTTGTCGTTCATATTGTTTTGTTTATCTTCGTCTTAGTTTCTTCTATTCTCCTGCTTGTCCCTCACTGTTGATATTCTTTTTTATACTTAGGGATCTTTTATCCTAAGTACAGGGGACAGGTCGAGTCATTGATTTCGTGTAAATTCTCTTCCTCGATCTTCCATGTTTGTGCAGTCTTCTATACTTAGGATTATTTGATCCTAAGTATAGGAGGATCACTGAATTCTTTTATTCTATTCTTTTATTCTTTGAGTCATTATTATATAGGATTCTTTTCATTTTTCTATACTCAGAACGAGTTATGACTTCCTTTATCGCATCTTGATCACTATGAGGACATAGTTCGAGCTAAGTATAGGGGGATGTCATATAAACTGTATATATACTTTAGCCATAACTTATACTTTTGTGTTTAAAATATGGCTATTATTTAATCAGAATAAAAATATTGTGAAAAATGATTTGCAAAATGTTTGTAAAAATTATCTGTAAAATCTTTTGTAAAAGTTTGGTAAAACATTTTGTAAAATTGTTGTACATGTTTTTTTGAAAGGAGTTTGTACATGTTTTTGTAAAATGTTTTGTAAATTATTTATAAAAATCTTTTATAAAATTATTTTTGTATAAATTGTTGTATTTTTATAAAATTATTTGTTTGTAAAATATTTGTAAAGTATTTTTTTATCAAATTTATTTATATTATACAAAGGTGTATAAAATGTTTGAAAACAAAAATGTTTGCAAAAACTTATTTGTAAAATTGTTTGTAAATTATTTTGTAAAAAGGTTTGTAAAATTATTCTTGAAAATATTTTGTAAAATATTTTGTAAAATATTTTTACAAAAAATGTTTTGTAAAAGGTTTTCTAAATTATTTGTAAAAATTTTGTAAAAATTTTGTAAAATGGTTTCTAAAATTCTTGTAAAATATTTTGTTACGTGGGATATAGATTATGGGTATAAAAATTATTTAAAAACGTATAAAAACCACATGTATATAAAAGCTATAATTATTTGTATTTATGTAAATTATAAATCTGTAATTAAAACTTGTATATAAAATCCTTTAATAAAAATTTATAGATGTAATCCTTTGTAAAATTGGTATAAAACTCTTGTAAATTTTTGTATTATGTACATAATCCTTGTATCTACATTCAATCCACTAACTCTTTTTGTTCTTTCTTTCAAAAATACAAAAAAAATGTAAAAGATAAAATCAATAAAAAATCAAGAAAGCTTTCTAAAAACCTCTTAAAATGTTTACTAATTTCTTTTTTATTTTATTTTCAAAAAATGTGTTTTCCTTGCATATGCATTTGCATTTTTTAGAATGATGTTGACATTTGAACCAGTCTGGAACAAAATTGAAGAATGGAGCTTGGTTAAGACCTTAATCCACTTAATTTCAGTGGAAGCTTATATGAACTGGAGTTGAGACTTTTCAGGTCATGGCGACTTAATTCTTTGAGTCCATAAGACTATGTTTACATGTCATCTTGATAAGTCTAAGTAGAATATCTCACAACACATGCATGACCCTTTTCGATAGTGGCTTAACTTGGACAAGCACTCTATACGTAACTCAATACAGATGAGATTTGAGGAGGCATAATCCTTTACCTTAGGGAAACATGCGAGTGGAAACATTCGCGGTCACAATAAGTGGCCTGTGTGTCTTAACCTAGTCTAGTGGTGCTAACGTCTAACGACGGGATGTTGTAGGTTGCAATAAAGCTTCAAAAGAGGGATAGTCTACTGGCTCAAGAAGAAAAACTCTTTATGTACATGCGATACAATTATATATATGTTTTAAAAAAGAAGTAGAAAATCTCCAAAAAAAGATGGAAGGGTAAAAAGTAAATAAATAAAAATTATCGTCGGAGAAAAAATATGAATAAGTAAGGAATATGTTTTAGAGTCTCATACCAAGGAAGCCTGCAGCTGGAGACTTGGCTACACTAGTCAAGCTCCAAGGATATGTGACTACACTAGTCACAGTCCATTCTCTTCTTTACCCCCTCTTGTTGAGCCGATTGCACTTGAACGTAGAAGGGAATACCCCGCTCCTCAAGGAAAGTGTAGTTAGACCATGGAATTAGGGTTACCTTGTTAGAGAAGGTTGTTTCTTTGCCATTTCCGAAGTGGGGAGCTATACTTCACTTACACCGTACAAGGAAATATCGCAGTCATAAGAGTTTGCGTATGTAGACTTGTTCTGACTTGATTGTTGAGGTGACCTGAACATATAATTGTGGAACTTGAGAGCTGTTGAGTCTTGAATCCTATTCCCAATAAGGTTATGCCAAACTAATAATCCAAAGGTCTGATCGAGCTCCATACTTTGATTTTATGAAGAAAAGTTTAATACTCAATATTGTTCTAAGTACTTTCCTTTTTCTTTTCTTATTTTTGTTTTCACTTGTTCTTCAAATAAGTGTTTGCTAAGGGACTAGCAAAGGTAAAGTGGAATGACGACTCATGATTCAACATCTTTATTCTTTTATTTTAGATTAAAATCCTTAGCAAAATACCTATAATTCCAATAAATTAATAATCTGACCTTGTTTGTTAATATTGTATATTTATCACTTATTTACACCAAAATAAAAGAATAAAGAAGAAAAGAATAAGAAAAGAATAAGAAAAGAATAAGAGAAGTTTGTATATATGTAATAGATACAGACTTACCCGAATACCGAGACCAGGCCAAGCATTGGGATGGTCGACAAGGAATAAAGTAGGGGGAGATAGGGTCCATAGCTTATAAAAATCAAGAAAACTATTTTTCACTTGTACATATTCTTCATTATTTATCTTGTATATATCTTCTACAGTTTTATTTATCAATAAAATATCCTCAAATTAATTATTCCCCTAACATAATTTGTACATAAAATGTGTTGTAAATAATAAAAATACTTACAAAAATGAATAATGTATAGAATAAAAGACACAACACTAAAAAAACATGTAAAAAGCTAATGGAAAGATCAACACCTTCTCCATATGATCTCAAAATGAACCAAACTCATTTTCATTGTGTTATAAATAAAATAATATTTAAAATGAAGGCAGTTTCATAATTTTTGGAGTTAAGATGTGAACATTAACTTTTTGGGGGTTGTTTTTATAATTGTACAATTATTTATACATGTACATATTTTATTTTATTTATTTTTTATATATTTTATTTTTAATATTTTGCATATATTGTATTTTATTTATAAAAAATACAAATAAAAATAACAAAATCTAACAATAATCAAAAATAAAATATTATATTTATTACAAAGGTATAACGCATCTATTCTGTATATACTCCTATTTATTTGTACAATTGAATTAACTTTTAAAATAAAATAAAAATATATATAAAATTCTTAAATTATTTTGTAATTAAATATTTTATCAAAGTATGTAATTATTTGTAAAAATAATTTATTAAAACATGGGTTGTTGTATATGTATTTTATTCCTATTAACAAAGGTTTTTATTTATTTTACCTTATTTAATTAATTTATTTAATTTACTAAAATCATAAAAAATAGTTTATTAAATTATTAATATTATTTATTTGAATAATTTTTAATTTAACATCATTTTATAATTTATTTTGATTTACCTTTATTTATTTTTTATTTTGTCTTATTCTTATTTTTTATTCATTGAGCCCTCTCATTGGCCCACGTCGGATTCGTTGACTTAGATCAACCGGTCCCCCCTCCTCTTCTTGAATAAGTGGATCTAGATCCGCCTTCTTCACTGTATTTTACCTACCAAATTCGGCCTTCTCTCACCCCGATTTCGATGCCCGACTCGATTAAGTTGATCTGATATCAATGCTCGAGTATCCAAGCATGCAGATCTACCTCAATTTGCATGCTTTACTCCTTCGAATATTCACCAACACCTGCCTATAAAACCTCCCGGAGCTCTGCATTTTAGGCATCTTTGGTACTTCCATCTTCCTCCAAGGAACCCCGATGATTCGTGAGTGACAACCAATCATCGTGTAGTGAGGAGAGGTTGATCAATCCTATGATCCGGCGACATCTCCGTCGTGCTCCGCCATTAGGCGAGCTTAGCATCTAGCCTCATCGTGCCATTGAAGCAATGACCCCCAGAGGCCCCTGATCTCCAGCCCAAGCATCCACTTCGCTCCAAGTTTGATTAGATAGGTTTTCTTCAGTTTTCGCTCTATTTTCATCGCCGTAGCATCCGAGGTGTACTCCACCTCTGCTCATCTAATCTGAGATTCTCATAGTGATTAATCTGCACCGATTCGACCGATTTTCACCTCATTTGACCCAATTTTGATTCTACATCCTCTAACCATGATATGATCATCTCAGATCTTAGATCTGAGCTAATTGGCTTTGAATTCTCCGTATATACCAAAACCCGAATCATCCCATTCGTTCTCTTCATTTTTGTCTGTATAATAACTCTCATGTCGAGGACTTAGTTTTTGAACCTTCATCCTAAACTTGCAGGTCATTTGGAGTCATCAGGAGCACAGATCGGAGACATCCTGATCATCATTAGCACGTTGCAGAATCTCAGCTTCCAGAATTTTGACCAACGAGATCTGGTTTTGGATAGCACTTCAAGCTGACACGGACTCCTCTCAGGAAGCGAGTGAGCCCATCAGATCTGATACATGACCAAGATCTACTGAGATCAGTCCAATCTAAGTTCAACTAGCATGGTCTTTAAGCGCTTTCTTCCAGACCCTCTCAAGAACATTTAATTAAGAGGAAGAGGCCTAGATTCGATCACAACCATTGCTATACGCCCTAATATCATCCATCAGATCAGATCTAGGAGGTGCAATCTGAACCGCACACCGCTTCCCGCCTCCACATGATTAGTACGTGCTTCATCGGTATAATTGCGTATCTTCACTTGCAGATTTTTTTTATTTCACTTTAATTCTTAGTTTGTAAACAACAATTCATAACATTTGCATCTGAATCCTTGATTTTTTGTGAATTGCATTTGTGTCCTTTAGATCTGTATTCATGTAGCTCTACAGATGTTTTCTCTGGTGTTCTTGCATTGTTGTCCTAGAAACATTCTCTGGTTAATAAAATTGAAACAAGTTTTGATTATTTGCATCCATAACCCTGTGGCTCCGTGCACGTCATTCTTCATGTGTTTATTTGGAATTTTTACGCAGTTAGTCCTGCATTTTATTATCTCGTTAATAAAAAGTTTTATAACTTCAAATAATTATAATTTGGTCCATTATTTCTAATTTATTTTATGTGCCTTATTTTGATTGAAATAAATATCATAATTTCTCTAAAAAATACCTAAATATTAGTGTATAATATCAGTTAGGTTCTTGTTTTATTGCTTATCATCTATAATTTTTGTGTTGCAAATTAAATTATTTTCTTATTTTTAATAATTCAGAAACCCATTAAAAACTCCATATTTGCTTTATAAAAATCATAAAAATTTGAAAAATAACTTAAAAATTCTATTAAAAATCAAAAAGCTTAAAAAATCCATAAAATCAAGGTAGATTGCTTAGAGTTATCTTCTCTTTATTTCATTACTTGCCTTCGATTTTAATAACCTTGTTTAATAACAATTACCTCCTTGTGTTCGATCCTGTGAGCTATACCAGGTTAATAAAAAGTGAATCCATCTTTTATTTTCTTTAGTTGGATTAAAATAAAAAATTATTTGATTAAATTGGTTTTTCTTGGGTTACTATGACACTTGTGATTTAATAATTAATACCTTGAGAAACCTGTTTCATCACTTTCCCTAAGAGCACAGTCAACGGTCGAATAATTTTTGAAAAATCCTTGATAAATCTTCGATAAAAACCAACATGCCCTAGAAAAGACTACACTTGCTTTACGTTGGTTGGTTGCTCGAATTTCTTAATCACATCCACCTTGGCAAGGTCAACCTCCATTCCCTTCTTGGAGATGACGTGCCCCAACACGATGCCCTCATTTACCATGAAATGACTTTCTCCCAGGAGAGCATCGGATTAACTTCCCTACATTTTTCGAGGACTCGATCCACATACTTGAGACAATCATTGAATGAGTCACCATGGATCGAGAAGTCATAAATAAATACTTCCAGGAAATCTCCAACCATTTCGGTAAAAACAACAATCATGCACCGCTAAAAAGTATCGAGGGCAATACATAGCCCGAAAGGCATGCGCTTAAAAGCGTAAGTATCAAAGGGACAAGTGAATGTTGTCTTTTCCTGGTCCTCATGTGCGATGGCTACTTGATTGTAACCGAAGTACCCATATAAAAAGCAAAAGTATTCTCTTCCCGCTAGTCGCTCAAAATCTGATCAATAAATGGCAGTGGGAAGTGATCCTTCTTCGTTATGGTATTCAAGTGCCTGTAATCCAAACAGACACGCCACGACGTGGGTACACATGTCGTGATCTCCTCTCCCTCCTCATTGGTGATGATCTGGAGTGCTAACTTCTACGGGACTACGTAAGGGTGCTACCCACTTGGAGTCCGAGATGGGATAAATAAACCCTGCTCTACACCATTTCTTTATCTTAATCTTAACCACTTCTCATAAATTTGGATTCAACCTATGCTGGAATTCACAAGATGCTATAGCATTGTCCTCAAGGTATATAAGGATCTATTCTCTGTTCAGGTGGAAATATATGAAAAAGGAGAATAAACTGGAATAAAGGTAGGTAAGGTGGAATAAAAATAGAAATAAGAGTAGAATAAGGTGAATTGATGGAAAGTGGATGTGAATAGCCGTATTCTTGAGAACCACGTCGGGCGGAGAATTCATCCCTTATTCCAGTCCAGCACTTATTCTCCAAAAGAACAAGAGCTTAATAATAAACAAAACTAGTTGAAGACAATGATGATTATACCAAACTTGTAAGGAATAAGCATAATTACTGTGAAATAAAAGTACTTTTGAGCCCTCAAATACTCTATTTCGTTTCTTTGAAATTTTATTTTCAATTGTTGTTTACTCCATACCTAAATAATAAAAATATTCTTCTCATTCCATCAGGAAGCGTGGTATATACACTACTGGTGACTAAATCTCGGCATAAGATGTCTACTAATGAGGAATAAAGCTCGATCACTCCAAATGTGATATTAGAATAAGGATTAAGATGGCCACCACGTGTAGTTGATGTCACATCCAGAGAGTAGATGGAAGGAAGGAGACGTTAAACCGAATTTCGAGAGACGAGACGGCTGAAAGTAGAGTTGGTATTGTTGAGCTGCAGCTTTCCACGATATAGTCTGCTGATAGAATATAGATATCCATAAATAAAGGTAAGATGGTTACCACGGACAGAGACATGCCTCATGTCACATCTAGAGGATAGATAGGTTGAGAAAAACGTTAACCAGAACTTCCAAAGGCGAGAGAGGCATAGTTGACGTCGGAAGGAAGGAAGACTGGGTATCGTTGAGCCGGCGCCTCTCCATTGCTTACGATACACACAATAATTCGAAGATTACCGTTCCCGGGAGTCCGACGAACCCTGCTAATCTACACATCGAATATCGAGAAGGAGAACGTCTGTGTGTCCACGTGTCTTTTCGTGGATTCAACACCGGCAAGGTCCCCTCGCCTCGGTTGGTACGGCACACCTGATGATCTATTCTTGTATTTTTGTGTTTGGTTTAGTTGTAAGGATCATACAAAATTTTTTTGTTATATCACGTTCAAATAAAAAATTAATATAAAAATATATTATAATCACTATAAAAAGTTAATATAACACATATCAATATCACATCACATTACATTTATCATTCCAATCTTCTCTGACACTACTAATCATTCAAATAACTACTATTTACGGGATGTTATTTCAACCCAACTCAGTCACCAAACATACCCATATATGTCTTCCTACTCGATCCATCCTTTCCACCGTGACTGGACATGGACCTTCTCTAAGTTTTCACAAATCACATGTTTTTGATGTTGAACCTTTTTTCTTCTATGTGTATAAATTTAGACGCAATGGGGTTCATATACGTTAAAAACATGAGCATGGTTAATTAGATCTATGAGATCTAAGGATCATGAGCATTACTTGTATTAAAAATTTAAAAGGAGTGAACTCATAATTCTAACAACATTAAGTTGTTGGAGTCTTTTAGGAATAATACTATTGAGCTTTTACTCGGGCCTATAAAAAGAGAGTGTATGCGGTGTCATTAGGGATGAAAACGGAATAGTATTTGATTCATCATCTTATTTTGTATATATTTTAATATTCGTATTCATATCCGTTTTAAAATTGATGCGAAATGCATATCACTTTAACATAGTAAGTATTCGTCTTTGTATTCGTATATTCTTTCTAATATATAAATATAGTTGTAGATTTATTTATAATTACGTGTAATAAAATTTTATTGATCTTATTCACCATTGTGATATAATTGTTATTAAATAAATATATTTACTATATATGTTTATGTGAAAACGATCATATAGTTAAATTAACCTATTAAGTATTTCAAGTATTATTCATACTGATTCATATTCACTTTTAAAGATATCGTAATACGACTTTTCCACTCATTAATATTCACATTCGCATTTGTATTCATATTTTAAAATGAATTAGGATATGATCATACATGCATTTCTATCCGTATTTGACTATTTTCTTTAAGGGTGAGCAAGGATCACATAAAATCCGTAATCTCATCTAATCCGCTGCCATTGGATTAGATTGGTTTGATTTTATCATTTCAATAAATTCGATTGGATTGAAAATTTTCAAATCTGTCAAAGCATGGATTGTATCAGATGATAGCAGAAGACGGATCTAATCCAATACGTCAAATTGCTAAGATACACACACTTATAAATATATACACATATACATACACATACGTACATATATATTATATATAATATCTGTCTACACCCATTTTGAATTTCATGTAAGCTCACAATTAATGTCATTCATTATATTTTTTCCATATCAATCTTGGACACAATCTTCTTGTCACCACCCTATCTTACTTATTGAAAATCCAATTTTAAATCCTTAAAATTATAAAGTTTGCTTATAACATGTAAAATTATAAACCATATTCGATTATTTGTCTCACGGTTCCTCTCCCTCTCATTTCACTTTTGACAAAAAAATATTCCTCACAGTTCCTTCTCCCTTTTCGCCCATTTTGTCGATATTTCCCCCTCCACAATGTTGTTACCCTCCAGTATAACACCACCTCCCTTTGAGATGTAGTCCATCATCTCGCACAATGTTGTTACTCTCCCACGTGATACAATTTGTCATCAGTATTCTACCACTCTTTTGATCTACACTAAAACAAAATAGATTCGAGAGAGTTGACCGGTAGCTTGCAACCTTATCCCATTGATGAAAGTGGATCAACTACATGATGAGATGCACACACACATTTAATAATAAATAATAATTAATTGAATTCCTTTTATTCTTAATTTCATATTTGATTTTGATTCTTAATTTTATAAAATAGGCATATTTTGACGATAGGTATAATCTTGTGAATAATTTCTATTTTAAATGAGAGGGGGTGGGCTATATTTCAGTTAGTTCTATCTTGGATACTCAGTCGCATATGAATGCTCTATGTTTCTTGTATTGTTAATGATACATTATAGAGCCTTGAAAGGCATGTGCTCTAGCATAGCTCAAAAACCTATATTAATCATGGACTTCATCAATATCCGACTACGAAGACTACATTTTTGGTTTATCTAATTTGTATTGGTATCTTTATTTGGTAACTTGTATTGCGCTTATTTGAATCATTTGTTGCAAGTAAATTGTAAAAATATGCCAATGCATCATTTATAGCAAGAAACTTAATTTCCAAATTCAATGCAATCCTTTAGTTTGATGCTGTAGTCTTCAACCCTTTATAAATAATGGATTATTGGAATTCTTCAATTTTAAATTTGATTATGTTATATTTAAATATTCTTTTATGCACAACTATTTATATTATTGGTTTTAAGTCATAATTAGATATGCATAGTTACAATGCTATAAAATATAAACATGAAAGAGTAGATTATTGAGGGGGAAAGTATGCGTAAAAAATTTGACCCATTCCCATCCAATCCATAATCCGATGGATTGGATTGGATTGAATTTAAATATTTGATTAATTAGATTGGATTAAAAAATAAAATCCATTAAGGTTGGATTGAATAGAACCCTTTGAAGGGATAAACAGACTTCACCTTATGGTAGCATTGCGTGAAGAATATAATATTATTTATGGTGCAAATAATATAGTTACAACTCCCTTCTACTTAATCCTACCTTTAAAATTTACCATCTTATTAAAAATGAGAGTGGAGTTTATCTCATGTCTCGTTGGACAAGGAGAGATTCAAGCGATCGTGGCTCTTAAGGTGATCAAGACACTCTCAATGATAATATATCCCATGATTCCCTTATGAGGCTCTTCCTTTGTTGTTGTTAGTGGCTCAAGTACGTGTCTCTTGACCTGCTCTCTTCTTTTCAGGTTGTCTCCCCACAGGTTTTTGTTCCACCTCTCTCATGCTTTTCTTCGAAAATGGGCCAAAATGCTCGCCGAACTACTATGGTGAGGGAAACACAAGTTAATAAATATTTGCTAGAAAACCAAACTTTAATGTCAAATTCCTAGAAGCAGAGAGTGACCAAGGTGGGACTAAAGAGAGGTTAAACCTCATACATCACATAAACATGAAATAAACAAATCAAATTTGTAGAATATGGTGTTCATTATATGAGCACCAATGCAATCATATAACAAAAAAATGATTGAAATCACAGAATCACATGGTAGAGGGAATACTTTCCAAACCGTTTCACAGGATTACGAGAGAATAGAAGGATACCTTTTGAAGCTTGAGTCTATAAAACAAAATACCTCTCGAGTTAAGTTTTATCCGATGGATGTTTTCTCTTGCATGAAAGATGATGAGTCGTGTTGCTTTCCACAAACTTGAGAGATTTTATCCATCAAGTTGTCCATGAAAAAACAAATCAAGACTAATCTAGACAACCTGATTTCATCACAAAAAAATCAAGTCCTTCTACACATACGTAATGCACGAAGAAGAAAGTAGATCCTTCTAATTAGTCGAGCCAATGAAGTGGAACAAGGACATGATCTTTGGTGGATGGCTAGGGATTTGTAGAGAATTGTGTGTGTGGGGGGGATAGGTGCAAGAAAAAAATAATGAGAACATATCTAAATTATTTTCTACTATTTTTCCTTAGGACTTGAAGGTGGAAATCTTTCAACTCGATTGAATCAATTATTTTAGAAAAGAAGACATAGTCCTTTTTTATAGAGCATTGGATGACCATGATGGAGTCCTACTCCATGCATGGACCTCTAAGATGGAGAGAGAGAGAGAGTCATCTTCTTTCCACTTTATCTCTTCTAATATGGAATTTCCAATTCGATTAGAAACAAGACTATAATTTGAGCTATTGATTTAAATAAAGGAGATATCAGGGAAAATAATTTTCTCATGTTATTCTCTCTTCACAAGATTACGAGGAGAATTACATTTAGTTTCTCATCTCACTCAATTCAATTTCTCACAGGCAATATGTTATGGAATTATTTATTTAAATCAATAATTATTTTTCACCAACCACTATGAGATAATCATAATAATCACCCAAGAAAATTGTATTTAATTCAGTAGTTAAAAATAAATTGTAAACTAATTTACATTTATTTAATTATGTGAATCACATTCATATAAGTCCTAGTTAAATATGTATCATATTAATTAATATAGATCTTTCACATTAATTAATTACAAATAATGTGAATCATATTCGCATATTCTCATATAAACGTTATCCTTGATAATAACAATTATTATTTTGATATTTGATACCTCAATGTATGAATTCCAATCCAATTAAGACTCATGAGCACCATTTTGCAGATATTTGAAAATGATGTCAGGGAGATTATATAAACCATGTATAGTGACTTGAAAATTAGATCTCACCTAATATAAGCGGTTTAAACCATTTTGGGAAATTCCATTAGGATCCATTTCAAATCATTTCTCTAAACCATTTCGAATCAATTTCCAAACATTTGGATATGGTTCAAACCTTTTCTCCAACCCTTTGGATCTAGAAATATATTTTATGAATTGGGATTAAATTCAAAATATTCTTAATCATCTAACCACAAAATGGCATCAATAAAATACATCCGCTTTCATCATTTCTTGTGGAATGGAAATATCATGGTATATACTCTATTTTAGTCGAATCTACCTAGAGTATTTCCACCACTCAGGCATCCTAAATACTGGTAGACTTTGATTAAATACAAAGTTCAAACCCATGTTTGCCCGTCTCCTTCAAACATTATCAACATATTTCTCAATCTATCACTGGGCGACAATATCAATCATGGCTTTCCAAAAGC
The DNA here is from genome assembly GCA_037367405.1 of Ottelia alismoides. Lineage (NCBI taxonomy): Eukaryota > Viridiplantae > Streptophyta > Magnoliopsida > Alismatales > Hydrocharitaceae > Ottelia > Ottelia alismoides. The sequence goes on along the minus strand of JAZKJV010010005.1, from coordinate 281,623 downwards.
ATATATTAATATTCTTGAAATCTTATCTTGTTTCATAAATAAGGCAATGGAATTTGTTGTGACCTTAATGTCTCATGAGTGAGCTCCATCTCTCGATTCAGAAAGTATGAATATGTATGATTCCTTCGAAAGATCATATATCCCATACTTCCACATATGTACACTAACTCATTGATATACAGATCTTTTTAGGTCATCGACCTAATATTATGCTAAAAAAGTATACTTGGACATATAGACACATATATGTTCCCTATCAAGGGATGTGTGCATGTTCGTAATAGTATACGATACATATCTTTAGTATCTCGAACTCATCAGGTCAACAATTTGACTTAAATCAACATATTGACTTTTGATAAACATATTGACTTTTAGTCAACATATTGTCTTTTGTTGGCATTTGACCTCTTTGATCAACATTTGATCTTTGATAACATTTTGAATTTTTGATCAACATGTTGATTTTTAGTAAACACCTTAATAATCTCTATTCCTATGCAGAGGACTGATGATTCACTCGATAACCCTTTATGAAATAATGTGAATTATGTTGTGGTTGGGAAAAACATCTCTTACAAAACAGCTCTGAAATCTCTGCAAAGAGGTATGATAATTAATTATTTAACTTGGCAAGCCCCAAGGTCGACTCAAGGAGAAGAGCCTAATTGGTATTTTTAGGTGTCAAATAATTGATTAGTTCAGTTTCTAGCTCAATGCAGTCAACTTGGTGAATGCATGATACTTTTGTAAACATGCAACATAATGAATTAAGTGAATGCACCACAAACACAGAAAAGGCTCCTGTAATAATTGTGATTCTAAGGCTACAGTTCAATAAAAATCCATCCTAAAGCTAAAGGTAAAATAGACTCCGAATTCAATGTGATGACAAGTGTGGTAAAGTTATTAAGTCCTTAAACCAATAAATTCGCCTATACATTAAGAACATGGAATTAAAATCCTCTAATTAGGAGATTACCTAACATAAAAGTCTAGACGAATCACGCTTCACATGGCCTATTTATTTGCATTATTTGAACACATGTGCAATTTAATACAAATTAAACAAGCTACAAAAAGCAATGGACTTATCTTGAAAATATTTAATTTCTATAAGTCTAATCAAAGCATACAACATATCAAGAAATAAAGCATTAATTAATTTTAAAACAAGATTATTTTCAATTAAGTTGGATTTACACAAAAAGATCCATGGGTATAAATGTAATAAAAATTAATTAAAAACTAATTAAAAAACATAAGATAAGAGATTATCTACAGTTAAAATAACCCAAAGGGGTTCTTTCTGTAAATATTTCAAGTACAAAAGAGCTTAAATTAATGCAATATAAGAAACTCGATGGGGTTCAGATGCAAATTGCCTGGGTATGGGCCACGTGTCACGCACATAAGAGTAACCTGGACACAAATAGTAGAAGTTGGTGGGTGGGCATTGCAATTCACTCACCCACATGCCACCTGCACGTGAGGGTGTGCTTCGGAGCGAGGCTGGGGGCTGGGGCTCCACGTGACGATGTGCGGTGGTTTGGGGGAGGCTCGATTGACCTGAACTTGGTGAGGTGGTTGGAGGGTCGGTGTCGGGTCCAGCACTGTTGGATAAGGGAGATCCAGCGACCTATATCAAGTAGGGGATGGACAATGCAGATCCAGTACCTATTAGTTAATGATTAAGATGTGGTGTGTTTGTTTGGGAATAAACCCAAGAATAAGGGTGTTGTTCGCCTCCCCTCTCCCTCCTCATACATCTATTCCCCTCTCCTCTCCCTTATTCCTATCTTTTTTCCACCTTACTGAAATAATGATTTTGCATAGGGTCGTACAGTCTCACAAGGTGAAACCATAGTTGATGTGTTGACCGCTCAAGAAAATCGCTAAATTCAACAATTAACCTGCAAATAATTATCAAGTAATGAAAAGCAAATGTGGAGTTAAAATTTATTTTATTTAATTATATATTAAATATGTGTATAGTGTTCAAGTATGTATAGAGTGTCGAACACAGGGAGCAAACTAGATAGATCGGGCAAGAATGAATGCAAAAGTGATTATGAGCTTATTTATCTATATATATTTTTTTGTGAGCTTTTAATTTTTAATTTTATTTTTGTTTTATATTTTTGTATTTTGATTTTTAATTTTTTGTTTTATATTTTCTTTATATATATTTTTTATATTTTTGTATTTCTTTTTGTTTTTTATAAATATAATATAGTTATATATATGTCTATATATACAAGAGACCTATATAGATATAAGTAAAAATATTTAAAATAAGGGAAATAAATTATTTTCAGGTTTCAAAAATTTTTTTACTATTTTATATTTTTTAGGAATTTTTGCTAATTTTTTTATATTTTTAAAGTTAAAAATACCGTAAATTAGGGTTTAATTAAATAGGCCAAAATTGAAATGGAAATTAAAAATAGAAAATGGAGTCTAAAATTTTCCAAATCAATTTTAATATAAAGATAATGTTATAAATAAAATTCAAAAATAGAAAATATAATTTTTGGGGTTTTTAAAGATTTCTTATATTTTTATAAGGGGTTTTACAGTTTTTCAATTTTAAGGATTTTCTTTTATAATTTTTTGGGTTTTTTGGTTTGGAGATAGAAAATAAATATATAGACACAATATATATTTTTTGTAATTTTTCAAAAACTTTTTATATTTTTTATGGATTTTATAAGTTAGACAAGGAATAAAAGGGTTATTTTTTATTTTAATAAATAATAAGATATTCTAAAATTGCAAAGTAAATATGTGCATAGGAGTGTGTGCAATCAGGAGCATATACATATTTTTGTGGATTTTGTTGAGCAAAATAGTTGTTTCAAATAAATAGAAACAACAAAAAGAAACTATATTACTAGCGGGGGCATTTTTGTAAATAAATTAAAGATCGAGGGCCAAACATCAATTTCTCCAAAAAATTATAACGTAAACAAAGAGTTCCTAGACCTACTACAAAATCCAAGACTTTCGAGGGACTTGATGCAAAATGCCGCACCTTAAACGCACAGGCACGTTAGGTGATGTGGCCGAGGTTTGAATTGTAATTACCAAAAGGCCGGGGGTCTATTTGAAATTATAAAAAAAGACAATAGCAGATGAAAGTTTAAATTCTAATAATTAACTGCAAAAAATGCCGGGGTCAAATGCACAAAATACCCACAACAGGCAGGATCCAACAGTGCTGCGAGCTCCACTTGACAAGTGTCACCACTACAGCGTATGGTGATGGTTCAGCAGGACGGCTTAGATTAGATCATGAACACGATCCATGGTTGGCGTGTGGCTCCATTGGACGGCTACGGATCAACCTGGAGGTGTGTTCTTCATGAGACGGTTGCGAGGCGCGGTGGACGAACTGGCGAAGAACAACTGCACGACGAGATTGGATCACGACCAACGAGTTCCTCCATCCGTCCCTCGAGCAACTAATGGGATTGCGATATTCCTGAGGTGATGTCGGAGGTGGCAGATAGTCGGAGAAGAATAGGGACCCGAAGAATTAGTCCTGGTGGCTGGGGATGCACGCTCGACCTGGAGTTGCCTCTTTGGCAAAATTGGGGCTCGAAAGCCCCCCGTCTCGACTTGCAAAAAGACCAAAAAGTACGATAGAGTTCTGGTGAGCAGGTCAAGGCAATTATTGGTGGAAGGTGACGCAAAATGGTGGCGAAACGGAGGTGTGAGCATGTGAGGTTGGAGTAGAATTCCGACGGGGGTATTAGGTCGGAATCTACGCTAAAGGGAATCTTAAAACATCATTAAACATGTTAATCTAACCCTAAATATACTTCTTACACAGAAAGCATATGAAAAATACTTCAAATGGTCAAGGACCATGAGATGTGTACCTCGATGGTGAGGGTCACCGGAGGTGGATGGAAACTCCCCCACCTTGATCCTTCCTCGCTACGAAGTGCTGGGGTCTCCTCCTGTTACAAGGAGCTCCACGCTTGAGCTCTTCGAAGGGTCAAAACAAGAGCAGAAGAACCAAAAACGAGAAGGGAAAATGAAGGTCTTATGTACAGGCATGGTGAGGGAGTGACATTCGAGGTGGTGTTCAGATCGAACGAGGATGATTTTGGGAGATCTACGCACCCAGCGTGGATCACGGATGATCAGAGACCAAATCTCATGAAGGGGCAAAGTCTCCTCGTGCCATGTATCAATGGATAGAAAATCGAGATATAGAGGAAAAATGCAGGTCTGTCAGAGGCTAGACCTGGGATCAGAGTTGACCTAGGTCAATGGGTGGTATGGCCTGATTAGGCCACGTCACCCGCAAAAAGACAAAACCATCAAAAAAATTGAAAATAAATTAAAAATAAATTAAAAATAAATTAATAAATGATTTTATTAAATAAAAGTTATAAAATAAAAAAATGTTTATTATTTTGTAAAGTATTTTATTATTGTTTTTATTTATTTCTAGAGGTTATTTATTAATAGTTAATTATTAGGGGTGTATTCATAGGTATATTCATCTATGTTTTTGTCTCTTTTATTTTTATTTTGTATTTTTGATTTTATTTATTTAATTTATTATTTTATAAAATTATTACTTAATTTTATATACATAAATATATTTTTATTATATTTTTTTGATGTCTTATATACACTTAAATAAATAAATCTATTTCTTATATAGGTACTTCATCTATGAATTTTATATACCTATTTTATTTTAATGTTTTCTTTATTGTTTTATTCATATTTTAATATGTAAATATATTATAAATAATATTTACAAAATTATAAAAATATAAAATTACAAAATACTAAAGAATAAATAAAATGATTATTTTAATCGGGTATAGTATACAATAGGGGTCCAAAACCTAACTTTCACACCTCAACTTCATGGATCTGGAGAGATCATCTTCGGCTCTAGCAACGATAAAATCAAGATAGAGACCTTATCTGATGCAAAATCAACAAAGGGAACATCTGCTCCGAAGACTGTGAATTTTTAGCAGAAATTCAAGACACCAACCTCTTTATGGATGATAACGAGGTCTATGAATTCCTCTACCCCGAAGAGGGATTGGAGAACGCAGTCGAATTTCCCCTTATCGACCATGATGAGACTCTTACTGATTAACTTGATGAGATTCATGTGGCAATGGTCTGCCTTCAAGACCAAGAGCATATTATTGAAGATTTCTGCAATGAAGAAGAAATCATTGAAGCCTTCTGTGGATTATTGAATGAAGAGGCGGAACAGAGCATGGTGGACACCAAAGATGAAAGAACCACCACCTGCGATGAACACCACTGAAGAAGCTCCCACTCCGCCTGAGCTAAAGCAATTACCCTCCAATATGAAATATGCCTTCCTTGCAGGTGAACCGAAAATGTACCCAGTCATCATTATTGCGCATCTGACTGAAGACCAAGATTCTCGTCTGATGGAGGTTCTTGAATGTAACGCAAAGTAATAGGCTGGAAAACTTTGGATCTCCATGGGATAATTCTGTCCTTGTGCTCGCATCGTATTTTCCTTAAAGAAGACAACAATCCCTGCCATGAATTTCAGAGAAGACTAAATCCAAACCTCGGAAGGTTGTCATGAAAGAAATTCAGAAACTGTGCGATACGGGATTCATATATCCCATCTCTGACAGCAAATGGATGAGCCCTTGGAATGCAATGACAAAGAAATCAGGGATCACTATTGTGAAGAATGAAAAAGGAGAGGACAACATGACTAATGTACCCACTTCTTGGCGAGTATACATGGATTATAGAAGACTCAATCTCGCCACAAAGAAGGACCACTTTCCGTTGCCCTTCATTGACCAGATTCTTGAGAGACTGGCCACGAAGTAATACTTCTGCTTCTTGGATAGATACTCTGGATATAATCAAGTCGCTATAGCTCCTGACAAAGAGAAGACCACGTTCACATGTCACTTTGGTACATACGCCTTCAAAGGAATGTCATTCGTGCTATGCAATGCCCCAGTAACATTTCAGAGGTGTATGCTTGCAGTTTTCGCTGACATGGTGTGGAATTTTCTTGAGGTCTTTATTGATGATTTCTCGGTCTACGGGGACTCATTTAATCAATGCCTTGATTATTTAGACCAAGTCTAATAGAGTTGATACGAAGTGAATCTGGTGCTCTCATGGGAGAAGATCAACTTCATGGTAACCGAGGGAATTGTGCTGGGTCATGTTGTATCAAAACGTGGCATGGAAGTTGACCCAGCCAAGGTTGAGGTGATTTCCAAGCTAGAGCCACCAACAACCATCAAACATGTCAGGTCATTCTTGGGCCATGCCGATTTTTACCGGCAATTTATCAAAGATTTCAGTAAGTTGGCCAGACCATTGACCGAGTTACTAGGCAAGGAGAATGATTTCATTGTGGACGACCACATACTCCTTGCCTTTAACCAGTTGAAAGAACTTATCACTCAGGCCCCTGTCTTACAACTGCCGATTTGGACACAACCTTTTGAGATAATGACAGATGCATCAGATTATGCCATCAGTGCTGTGCTCGGACAGAGGAAAGACAATGTACCATTTACGATTCACTATGCTAGTCGAATGCTCAATGAAGCCTAAAGGAATTACACAATTACGGAGAAGGAGCTGCTAGCAGTAATCTTTGCCTTGGAAAAGTTCAGATCTCATCTCTCGGATCCAAGGTTATCATTTACACAGATCATTCGGCCATCCGGTACTTACAACATAAGAAGGGTGCCAAGTCATGTCTCATCCGGTGGATCCTTCTCCTCCGGGAATTTGACCTTGAAATTCGAGATAAACCTGGAGTTAAGAATGTAGTAGCCAACCACTTATCCAGACTTCTCGAGCCTGAATCTCTTGAGCTGAAGTTGCAACCAATCATAGAAACCTTTCTAGATGAGGAAATTTTGTCAATCACCTCGCTCCCCTAGTATGGTCATATTGTGAATTATCTTGTGTCCAGGAGAACTCCACAAGATTGGCCGAAGCTGAAAATGGATAAATTCTTGTCTAAAATCCATTTTTACCAGTGGGAGGATCCATATCTATTTTGTGAGGGGGAATATTGCATCTGGAGGAGGTGTATTCCTCAGGGAGAAGTTTCGATTGTCCTCACACTTTGTCATGACCAAGAATCTGGAGGACACCATTCAACAGACAGACGGATGACAACAAAGGTTCTTCAGAGTGGCCTTTGTAGGCTGACATTATTTAAGGATGCACATGATTATGTCAAGTGTTGCACTGACTGCCAGAAGATGGGTGACACCATAGGAATGAGAGACACAATTCTGCATAGAGCATCGTGTTGCTTCACCATACCGCCTACAGTCCAGTGGCTTAGCCAAATGTTCAAACAGGGAGATAAAGACAATCCTACAGAAGCTTGTGCGTACGGATTGCAAGAACTGGTCTCAGTTGCTTGATTCAGTTCTTTGGGCTTACAGAACCGCATACAAGTTGCCACTAGGAATGTCTCTCTACCGCCTTGTATATGACAAGCCATGTCATCTGCCCCATTGAGCCGATTCACAAATCTTTATGGGCCATCAACATCTGCAACTTGGATTCTGAGAAAGCCGGTAAGAACTGAAAAGTGAACCTTAATAGATTACTAGAATTCAGAGATTATACATATGACAACAACATGATGTACAAGGAGAAGGTCAAGAAGTGGCACGACAAGCATATCCGCCGCAAATCCTTCAAGCCGGGTCAGAAGGTGTAGTTGTTCGATGCAAAATTAAAGATCTTTCCAGGAAAACTGAAGAGCAAATGGACTGGGTCGTTCATAGTGAGGCACGCACGTGACAATGGAAGTGTAATGATATCTGGTTTGTCAGCTAAAACATAGCTGTTTGTGGTCAATGGACAACTTCTGAAGCCTTATCTTGAACATGACACATTTCTGTCTGTTGTTGACTCCGTTCAAGTGATCTACGATGACAAACTGATTACTTCGCTAGCTACAATCGAAGACAAAGCAAATCAAAATATTTTTGAATGAATTTTCTTCTTTTCTTCTTTTCCTCCTTTCATCTCTTATTCTACCGAAAATGTGTCATCCCCTTCATCATTGCTACACTTAGGATGTACTATATCCTAAGTATAGGGGGGATGTGCACCCCGACTTGTTCAAATTCCTTAGTCTATCTTTACTTATCTTTTCTCCTTTTCTTCTTTTCCTCTTCATTTCTCTTTTTCTATCAAAAAAGTGTCACCCCTTTGTGTCAGTCTTCTATACCGAGGACGTACTTTGTCCTAAATATAGGGGGGTGTGCACCTCGATTTCTTTCATTCTTTGATTCTCTCCACTTTCTCCTCTTGTTGTCTATACTTAGGGATATCTTACCCTAAGTATAGTGTGAGATAGTCTGAGTACGATCTGTTCATTCCCACCCTTGATCCTCCCTGCTTTGTATACATCCTGCTATACTTAGGATTATTTGATCCTAAATATATGGGGGACTGTCAACTTCTCATTCGTTCATTCATTTCTTCGTTCATTTATTCTTTAGACTTTTCTATACTCAGTACGAGTTATGTCTTCTCTTTCTCTATCTGATCTATGATGACATAACTCAAGCTAAGTATAGGGGGGGTCGTACATACTTTGCATATACTTTAGCCATAACTCGTACTTTCGTATTTTTAATATGCTAATATACTGTATAAAATATTTTTTAATTCATTAAAATCACTTAATAAAAAGATGTTGATTATTCCTCAAAATTCTTTTTGTATAGACGGATTAATAAATCAGGTAAAAATATTTTTTGCAAAATGTCTGAGAAATAGTTGAAAATCCTTTTGAAAAATCTTTTGAGAACTATTTGGAAAACATTTTGTTCAATATTTTCAACCTTTGTAAAATTATTTTATTTGTAAAATTTATTTTCATTGTGTGAAATAAAAATGTTTGAAAAATGATTTGCAAATGGTTTGAAAAATGGTTGCAAAAATATTTTAAAAAAATATATATATTGTTTGAAAACACTAGTAAAATGATTTTCAAATGTGTGTAAATGTTTGTAAAAACTCTTTGTAAAAATTATTTTGGACTATAGTTTTCCAACATTATTTGTAAAATAATTTTCAAATAAGTTTGAGGAATATATACATCATAGTAAAATTCTTTATTAAATTGTATATACATATCTATAAAAGTGATCACTTATCCCTTGTAAATTCTTAAAAACCCAATTCTTGTAAATATAATACGTCTCCGTGTACATATCTATAAAATAAATCACTTATCCAAAAATCTTTTGTTTTCAAAATACACAAAAACATTTGCAAAAAACCAAAAGGATCAAAAACATTTGCAAAATCATTTTGAAAAATTTAAAAAATGCATGTGCACCATCTTTTCAAAAATCCATAAAAAGTTCAAAATTTTTGAAAATTGCATCACAAAAATATTTTCTACATAGCTTTTGCATGGCATTCGCATTTTTCGGATTGAGTTTGATAATTGAACAAGTCTAAGTAAAATCCAAGGATTGGAGCTTGGTTGGACCTTAAAATCTACCTAATAATAGGAACCTTATAGGAGCTGGAATTGAGGTTCTTCAGGTCGAGTTGACTTAATTCTTTGAGAGTTATGAGACTTGGTTCAACGGATTCTTGACTGCCAAAGTAGAGTATTTCGGAGCACACGTACGACTCTTGTTGATAATGACCTAACTTGGACACATGCACCTTCCACTTGGCTCAACTCAATTGGGATCAGATTTGATGGTATGAGACACACACAAGTGGAAACATTTGTCCTCATTTAGGGAGGGAAGTACACCCCAAGCCTTCCAATGGCATTGATATCAAAAGATAGGAGAGTGTGGGTTCCAATAATGCTTCAAAAGAGGGATAGTCTACTGGCTCAAGAGGAAAAACTCTTTATGTAAATGCTGCTATATAGTTAAAAAAACAAAAAGCAAAAATTCCAAAAAAGTGGACATGCCTGATTGAAAATAAAATACCTGCCGTAGTATATATATTTGTATAGTTAATAAGAAAGCTTGAGCTTCAAAGTCAAAACATGTGAGCCTGCAGCTGAATGACTTGTCTACACTGGTCTCACATCCTAGGATTGGTAGCTACATTGGCTACCATCCATTCTTCTCTTCGCTCCTCCTCTTGAGATTATTGTCACTTGAACTTAGAAGGGAATACCCTGATCCTCAAGGAAGGAGTTGTTGGATTGGGGAATCACTAGGTTGTCATGTTAGAGAAGTCAGACTCTTTGTCATTTCAGTTGGGGAGAACCACTATTACATACACTGTACGAGTCAGATTCATAGTCATAAAGGTTAGGGTATGAGTTGAAGTATTCTGACCTAGTTATTGAGGAGACTTGAGTGGAGTTTTGGTATTCTCGAAGGCTGTTGGATTTCAAATCCGATTCCCAATAAGGTTCTGCCCGCACTAAAATTCCAAAGGTCCGACTTAAGCTCCAAACTTTGATTTTGTGAAGACAAGTTTGATAATTAAACTTAATCATTTTCGTTCTTTTTCTTTTCTTTTAATTTTTATTTTATGCACTTATTGCATAAGTGTTTTCTAGGGACTAACAAAGGCAAGTATAGGGGTGTGATGAATCTACATTTCAACAACTTTATTCTATCATTTTGTCCTTAAAAACCCTAGTAAATGAGTGTAAATACCCTTAATTTAGGCAAATTAACATTCATCCATTGTGTAAATAGTGTATAAAATACTGTTTTTAATGCCAAAATTATAGAATAAATAAAAGAAAAGAAAAAGAATAAAATATCAAAGATATTTTATGACCGTAAACCCCGATACCTAGGCATCTCAATGACTAGGTCGACAAGGAATAAAGTAGGGGGAAATAAGGGTCCAAAATACAATAAAAATCCCTTTTATTAATTCCTTTTTTAATTCATTCTGGTATCCATTTTATTTTCCACTTTTTATACTTCAAAAAAAGAAACTTTGTACATAAAAGTTGTAGATAATGAAACATCGAAAAATATAAAATTGATTTCATACAAAAATAATATACAGTGTACAAATTATACTCAAAATAACTTTCCAAAATTCCAATTCCCAGACCCATATCTCTCAAATAAAAACTCAAAATATATAAAATCACCTTTAATTGTATATAACTTTTAATAAGCTATTTAATGATGGTGGTTTCTTATTTTTTGGAGTTAAGGTGTAAGTTAGGTTTTAGACCCCTATTATATAGTAGACCTGATTAAAATAATCATTTTATTTTATATTTTTATAATTGTATATTTTTATAATTTTGTAAATATTATTTAGATTATATGTACATATTAAAAAAAGAATAAAAAAAGAAAGAAAATATTAAAAATAAAACATGTATATAAAATACATAGGTAAAATACCTATAAGTATACCTATATAATAAATAGACTTATTTATTTAAGTGTATATATTATATCTGAAAATTATAATAAAAATAAATTTAAGTATTTAAAAATAATTTATAATTATTTAAAATTAGAAACTCAATTAATAAAATAAAAAATACAAAATAAAAATAAAAGACCTAAAAACATAGATAAATATACCTACATATAACCCCTAAAAAGCAACTTGTAATGAACAAACCAAAGAAAATAAATTAAAATCATAATAAAATAACTCAGAAAATAAAAATATTTTTATTTTACAACCTAAAATTAATAAATTCATTTATTATTTTTTATTGAATTTTTTAAATAATTTCCAAGGGTTTTTTCCTGGTTGGTCTATGTGGACCGACCAAGTGTCGCGAAGAGTTGACTCAGATCAACTCTCTGACCCGCCTCCTATAGTTGTCAGACCTAATTTTGATCTCTACTTCTCGATTTTCCCCTCGAAGATCTATGTGTCCTTTGGGTTGGATTTGTTCTGACTTTTTCTTCCTCGGTCTTTGACGATTCATGCGTGTAGCTCTCCTTGGGCTATGGATTACTGTGGTGCCTGATGCACCTCGGTCTTCTCATCGCCTGGGTCACCGGTATAAAGAATCACCTCTGACCAATTTTGAAAGCTCGATACCTCTTCCGCCTTCCACACATGTCTTTGAGCTTCGTGAAAGGTCCTGGTGACAGTAGGAGTATCCTTCGCTCTAGCGCATGGTGTTTGGCATCGAATTTGAGACCGCTCCGCTGATCGCTGCCACCATCGCTGGAGCTCCTGCTTCCGGTAGTATCTCTGGTGCGATTCTATCTCTTTTTCTATTTCATTACTTTAGATGCCAGGAGTGTAGAGGTAGCATTAATTTGATGAGTCTTGATCTGCTTCACCGCTAATCATGAAAGCCTTCGTGCGGCGGAGCTCTAGCTCCACCCTTCTTTTCCAACATCCCTAGAGTTCAATAGCTTCCCCATTCACCTCACTCTTAGTCCACACCATTTTCTCCATGCTCCATGCGCCTCCATTTCTCTAATTCTCGCACAGAACTAGAGATCAATACGTCCTCTCCGCTGCTCGCCAGAGGTACATCATCTGACTCTATCACGCCTCGCCTCACCCACCTAAAGCTCCCTGGTGCTTCGCCCCCTTTTTGTGATACTAACCTGCAGGTAGCGGAAAGAATAGACCCCTTTGCAGGGGTTGTCGAAGGAGGTTTTGACGCTTCAGGTACTGAGCCTCCCTGGAGCACCTCCGATGGCTCCCTGTGATTTTGAGCGCCACCAATCGATAGAGGGGACCACTGGCAAGCTCTTGGACCACATAGCAGTAGGGGATCATGCCGGAGGAAGGAGTTCACGTCGATTCAAACTTGTCGGGCTCTTGTTCTTCGAGTGTTCTTGCAGATCTACTTCGAGCCATTGGATTACCCCCAGTTCCTCTAGGTCTACAACAACCCTTGGATCATGCCCTCTGTCAGCCGTTGATCCTCTTCTGAGGATCTAATCAGGGCCGTCCCCACGAACTGTCATCGATCGCTCCCAGCACGACACATGGCATAAGGGAGGCACATATCACCATTGGATTCATGCCTTTATTGGGTATTTTGCAATAACACCTAGAGTCTTTTTGTATTTAACATCTGAACCATAACCATTCATCTGCCTTTATTATATTTTGTGTATTTTGCATTTAGGCCCCTGAACTTTACTGTAGTCCCTTTTTAATCAACACCACGTCACCTCATGTGATGCCCCACGTGAGGTGACAATTTTGCAGGTGTGACCCTATATGTTTTTATATTATGATTCAGTCCAGGAACTTTTAAATTTAGTTATAAATTTTTGGAAAATGCAAGGTGGCCCTGGACTTTTATGCTAATTACGTTTATGCCTCATCAGTAATGTAGTTTCTCTTTATTTCTTGTATTTATTTTAAATAGAAATTACTTCAAAAATCCCCAAAAATTAGGTGTCAATTCCTGATTGCACGTACTTTCATGCATATATTTTAATTTGCAATTTTAGGACCTTTTATTATTTATTAAAATAAAAAATTTACCCTTTTTAACCTTGTTTGCAATAGAAAAACCATAAAATATAAAATATTTTGAAAAATTCACAAAAAATCTATTTTGTTTATTTATGTATATTTAATCTTAAGATCAAAAATCATTTAAAAATACAAAACAATACCCTTAAATATTGAAAAACCCTAAAAACACTTATAAAATTTTATAAAATTCTCAAAAATTCTAAAAAGTGTGTTTTCTTTTTATATTTTTCTCTATATTATTATCGATATATTAAAATTATTTTGGAGCAATTTTGATTCTATTTGGAATTTTTCTCCTCCATTTTATTTTCGGGTATTAATTTTATCCCTATTTTAGGTACTTTTGACTTTAAAATATATAAAAATTAGCAACATTTTCTAAAAAATCACAAAAATAGTGAAAAATATTTGAAAACTCAAAAATATTTTATTTCCTTTATTTGGAATATTTTTACTATTATTTATAGGGTAAAATGGGGCTGCCCTTATTGGGGGAGCTAACTTGGCTCCCTGCCCCATTTCCCCCATTTTTTATTTCTTTTTTTGAAAATTTCTTCCGTGAATTTTCATCAATATATCCCTATATTACGTCATAAAATTTCATGCGAAACAGATATTCCTACAGCCTCCATCCAGATGGGGTCAATTTTAGCAATTCTGTTACCGTTAAAAAAAGACTATCTGGATGGAGGCCGCAGGAGTCTCTGTTTCACATGAAATTTTAATGACCTAATATAGGGATATAGTGATGAAATTCCATGGAAGAAATTTTCAAAATAAATAATAAAAAATGGAAAAAATGGGTGGGGGATCCAAGTTATCTCCCTCAGGGGGCTACCCCATTTAACCCTTATTTATATCCTTATTAGCATATTTTGTTTATATACTCTATATATAGCCTTATATATATTATATCTCTTTTATAAAAAAAGAAAAAAAGTATAAAAAATTAAAAGAAAATATAAAAATAGAAAATTAAAAAATAAAAAATATGAAAATATAAAAAAATAATAAAATTAATTAGAAATTGAAAACCCACAAAAATTATTTCTTGGCTAAGTAGTTGAGTGATAATTAGTGCTTTCATTTCATATCTTGTCCGCTCTATTCCCTTGCTTCCTATGTTCGACCCCTATTTGCTTGCCATTATACATTTCTAGTAGAGTATAATAAATTTTAATTCCTACTCAATTGCTTATTATCCGTGCAGGTTAATTGTTGAAACAACGAGAGTATTCGAGCAATCACCTCAGCGACAGTGAGTCTGATTTGCCAGACCATTATTCATCAACTCCTATTCTCTCGTTTTTCACTAACCCATGTGATGCTTCACTTGAGTATCGACCTAGGTCTAGGCATACGACTCTCCGAGCTCTTTTATTGTCCTATCATTTATGCTTGCCTCATAGGTTAGGATACACGTAATTCACGAGACACACATAAACATTGACCCACTTAGCCAAATTTAAATTAAATTCTTCCTGCTAATAGTAATGCAAGTTAATGAAATAAAATGAATTAAAATCACTCTTGGTTTATGGGAGAGCAACCCCCATCATTGTACGTTGGATGTTTGAATGCTGAGAGGTAAGGATGTATCCCTAGGATAGTACCCAAAATCTAACCTTTAAACATGTGTAATGGACTTCAATTTTGGATGATCACCAATAAAGTGTACAATATATCTGACCAACTTTGTTGGTCTTGATGTGTGTGTTCGTGAATCAAGGATTTTCTTGCTTGCTTGGTTGAGCCTTATTATGTTTTAACCCAACCCTCTCATAACCCTAGATGATCTACACCCACCATCCCACCCTTTCGTCTCTGTAAATCCACCAACCCTCTAACCTTGTTAATCATTGGTTCAACATCCTTAATTACACACCCTTTAGCTACTCTTTAGCCTAAGTACAGGGGAATCCTGTATAGTCACTGATTATTCACCACAGGTCTCTCCATCCTAAATGCATATCCAATATTTAAGCTACTCTCATCCTAATTATAGGGGGACGCGAGTCATTCATTCTTCCATCTTCTTCTTCTTCTTCTTCTTATATTAGGTCATTTTGATCTAAGTATAGGGGGAAAATCCGATCAAATCTGCTATATCACCTTGTATTTTACATGAGCTATGGCTTCATATCGTTTTTGTGCTTTGAGGACATATCAAAAGTTAAGTATCGTGGGGTATACCGTATATATTGTATATATACTTTGCCATAGTTCATATTATGAAAAAAATTGAAATTTTTTGGGGCTACGGGATAAGTATTTGTGAACTGATTTTTGTAAAAAAAAATTTGTAAACGCTTTGAAAAATTCTGCGTGAAACTATTTTGAAAAAATATTTGACAATGGTTTGGAAAATAGGGATTTGACTTGTTTTAAAAGTCATTTGAAAATTATTAAAATCTTTATTATTATGTGACATGATTTGAAAAATGTTTTCAAAATTCATTTAAAAAATGAGGGACTAACTTTTTGTTCAAAATTCCATAAAAATCTAAAAAAATAAAATCTTTTCTTAAGTAATGATTCTGACTAATGAGTTTAAAAATGAGTACCCATTTCTCAGCGAGTTAACTACAACCTCCATTAACAGAGTGGGTGGTTAAAAGACAATGCAAATAGCACCGTCTTGAAGTAACACAGGTAGTCGTCTCACGGTCTGTACTTAAACCCACACTGGTTGAAAATAGATGCAACTATTCATATGACTTGGGTCAGTCATTATTTCTCTTGAGATTAAAAAAATCCCATAAGGATTGCAAAAATCACCACAAAAATTCACTAACCTTGGATTTGTGTATTCCCAACACATTCACTATCATTCAATGATTAACGATGTAAGGAGACTTGGTTTTTGAGATCTTGAGAGTCTGAGTCAACCAGCCTTAGTAATTAGGGTTTGAATCTTAATAATCCACACTTTCCTAGTTTGAAAGATTTGAGCGCTATATTGTACTCTTCATCTCTACTTTCTAAAGAATATGATCAACACATCACTTCCACAACTACATGATTGATGAGATGAGTTGAATTATCACTTGAGAGATTGGGACTGTAGATTTGAGTTAGACCCGATTAATGATGCTCAAGGATGGGATAAAGTCAATGAAGTCTTCAAGAAACCTGAGTGTCAACAAAATCCTAGCTAGTATGTGAACAAGTTCTCATGTTATCGTTTGATATTTACCTATATATCAGGGTGTGATGAAACTAAATAATTATTGATCATTGTGTGCCAGCTCTTGGTAAAAACAGTGGAGTTAGTCAATAAGAAAAGAAAAGAAAGAAATGTTAAAGAAAACCTCTATTAATTCAAAGTCAAGTACCAAGAACTTACATCAAAGGCGAGTGCTCCCAACCATTTCAAAGTGTCCACTTGGACCAAATCTACTAGGACCAAGGAATCAGGCTAACACCCAAAAAGGTCTTTGCATCATATAGTGATACAAGTCTGGGCATCAAAGGTATCATAGATACTCAAAAGAGACACATCCTGGTGTACTCCAGGAAAACAAGTGCAGACGACTCTGAGCTCTCTTGACGGACACATTGATCAACAAACCAAAATATACATGCGTCGAGTAAAAAGGCACTCGAGAGGATCCTTGTTCCATGTGAGGGAGAGAAGAAAAATTCACAATCTTATAGCCTCCATCATCTGACCTTCAATCTACACTTTCAAGTCTGATGAAGTAATGAGACGATGGATTGGATGCAAAAAAATACTTTCTCTAGTGTTAAGGATTATGTCTAGAGGAGAGTTTCTTGGATTGAAACCTTGGGTGACATCTCGACTCGACCCTCATGAATGCAGTACACTAACTGTCATATCCTTATATTATATGTACAAGCAGAGAGTCTGATAATTAGAGAAGTTGGATTCCTTTTGACTAGAGCATGGTTGAGCCCCGAATTTTAAGATCATTCAAATTAAGGGTCTTCTATGAATTGAGCTTTGAAATTCACATGCACTGTCAGGAATTAATTAGACCCCTTCATTCTTTAGATGCTCGAGGATGAGCATAGTTTAAGTATAGGGGTGGATGAATCTATGATTAATCATCACTATACTCTTTTTTTATCCTCGGAGCATATTCACCTTCATTCAAATCTTCGTTAATTCTGCATCATTAATAAGAAAACCTCTTCGTGCAAATAACCCTATTTATTGTATAAATATTAACCGTTTATTTTTCTTGTTTTATTTCTTACTAAAATCACAAAAAATAGATATTATTGTATATATATTTTAGATTTAAAAAAAAATTAAAACTACAAAAATCTCAAACCTATTAAAAAGAAATGGTTTTGTCCATTAAAAATATTTCCATAAATTTTGCTATGTGTTTTTAATCTCTTTTGGTTTTTTGTTCAACATGAAACTTGTAGATCTCATCAAGATCTACAACTTAGATCTACAACTTTCATGTTTTAACTTTCTTTTCTAATTTAGCCTCCTTTTATTTCTTTTCTAATTTCTTCTTATTTTTTCTTTTTTTGAACAATCTGGATGAGCCACGTGGGGATCTCTGGAGCCGCCACGCGACCCATCTATCCTTGCACCACCCATCTCTCTCCATCATTGTCTGATATTCTTCTGTAGAGCTTCATCTAAGCCACCCATTGACAGACCCAGAATTCAACCCTTTAATACTGTTAATTTAACACTTCTAATGTCATTGCAGTCGACCGAATCAGATCGATCAAAAGACCACTTAATTAAATTAACAGTCAAATCAAATGGTCGAATTTATATTTTACTTAGACAAGCCCAAGGTCAAACTCAAGGACACGCACCTCTTTAGTTTAAATTAGACTCTTATTATTTAGGTTAAGTGTTGGATTAGTAATCTTAGGTCAATGGAATGCATGAAGACATGATCCATAAAAAAACATGATAAATGCAATTTTTATTTGATTTTTTATCAAGCGACAAATGCAAGGACATGCAATGTTAAAATGATGCAAAATATGCCCTAATTAGAAAATATTTGAGCAATTGGGTGTAGTCGAGTTCATATTCGAATAATGAAGCAAATTTCATTAATGTAATGATATACGGCATGAATAGTCATTCGACAAAAAAACACTATGTTAATGACTTTAATCATAAAAAATCAGAGTGTAAATTTAGAAGTCTAAGCATGCCATTAAGAAGACAATGAAACTAACTTCGAAACACAACTGAAATCAACTGAAACTGAGATACGATGCTCAAGATATGTATAAAAGAAGACAAGGGCATAAATGCAAGAAAACATAAAAGATACATAGCAAACAGGTCCTTGGGAGGGACTGAAATGTAAATAAAATAAAGTTCGAGACCTTCCCTGTAAATAACCCATACACATGGGGGTATTTTTGTGATTATTACAATCCGTGAGGGTATGAGTGCAAAATACCCCAGACACACGTGGATTGCACGTGAGTTCTGGACATGTTTGCAATTTGGAGAAGTTGGAGGGGCCTCCATGCAATTTGCCCAGACTGTATGTGAAGAACACGCGAGGCTATGCTCGGGTGGCGCTGGAGGTTCGATGGAGGCTCGGTGTATGGTTCAGCCTCGAAGCAGGCTTGATGGAGGCTCTGGATCGGAGAAGGCTTGGCAGTGGTTCGATAGACCCAGACCTACATGCTCGGAGGTTGAGGCTCGGGTCTGCCCTGCGCTTGGCACATGGATGTCCAAGGACCATTAGATCTTGAGGATCCAACGGTAGCTGTACCCTGAGCTGGTGAATACGTGGTTGCGTCAGCGCCGTTGGATGGGCACCGGGGAGGAGCATCCAACGACACTTGTAGGATCTGGATCTTCCTCCTCCGTCGCAGGGCTGGTGGTTGGTTCTGATCTCTGGCGAAGCCTCTCGTGCTCCGCCTTTCTTGCTCAAGCCCGGTGAAGCTCCCCAGAACTCCATGGAAGGTTGGCGAGGTATCTGGAGCCCATGGGGATGCGCCGAGCTATCTACAGGTGGCCAACCAAGTCTGGAGGCAGGAGGCGGAGCTGCGCAAGTTCTTCTCCGATGATGCTCCGGCTATTGAAGTGTGAAGTACCTATAGGGTTAATCTCGTAGTCAAAGCGTGTTGTGCACAATATGGGTGCGAGGTGGAACGAGATGGAAGGCCGTGATGGGGCGCAACAAGCGACGACCGGTTGTCTGCTCCGGCGAGCCCGGAGGTGGGGGTCGGAGTGGATTGGGGTTGTGAAGAGGATAAAAGGTGATCGGAGCGGTGCGCATGGATGGCAGAAATGTGATGAAGATGAAGGACTGATTGGTGAACGGAGATAAGGAAAGGAGTGTTCTAATTAATTAAAAGAAGAAGCGAAGGATATACACGGGTATTAGAGAGCTTACCTGGGTGAATGGCAGAGAGGTGGCATGGGCTTGAGCCTCTTGGAGAGGCTCAGGGTCTTCACACATCGAGGGCGGCTGATCCTCGGAGCTAGAGCGGCGCAGAGCCACCGGAGCGCAGCCATGAAAGGCGGCGGGTCTCACCGGGGACAATGGCCGTCTTCGCTCGATCCTAGCCTCTCCCCCTGTCACAGGGAGGTGAAGGAGGGCTGGGCCTCACCACTCGTGAAGGCAGACAGGGCTAAAGATGGTCGGAGGCGGCATATTTAAAGAGCGGAGATGGTGGTTCCGGTGGGTGTTTCTGTGGGGAATACAGAGTGAGTAGAGGGGAGATGTGGAATGAGTGACGACCTACGAGGATGTCAGTTGAGTGGGGTAGGTCGTGGGGTCACGGGGATGTTGCGAGTTTAGTGGAAGAAGTGGCGAAAATAGGAAGGGGGAAGATGGTGCGTGAGAGGGGCGACATGTGCGAGGAAGGGGGCCGGAGGTGGAAGAAGAAGTCTCGGCTGTTGGATCTCGCGATCCAATGGCCAAGAGATGGGCACAAAGAAGCGGTCCAGATCAGATCTAAGCAGCGTGATCGAAGGGCATAGAACATGCCACTTGGCACGCTGAGAGCGTGGCGCTGACAGAGGGATGAGATGCAATCGGGGGCACGATCGAAGGGTCGAGGGTAGCGCAGGTGTGTGCGGTGGGGATGAAGGTACTGGGGATGGATTGAGTGGCTAAGGTTTTGACATGTGGTGCACCTAGGTGAAGGCGGAAGCGGACGGTGGCGATTAGATCAGGAGCATGATCAAAGGGCCAAGATTTGAAGCGGAATGATCGATTGGGATCTGAAGCACATGGAGGAGATCGGGTGATGTTGATGACACCATGTGGCGAGCTGAGGAAGTGGTGCGGTCAGACGTCCTTGATGCGATCATGGGGCTGATCGAATGGTCAGGAAATGGGAAGGAATGAACGACATGGATGGAGAGCTCCAAACAACCATCCAACGATAGCAGATGATGGGCACATGGCGCGTGATTGAGTGGGCCGCGTGGCGTAACCAGAAAGCGCCACGTGGCCCAATCACATTATTGCGAGGAAGAAAGTGAATTATGAAGGTGAAGATGACCGAATTTGGAAAAACTCAAAACATGAAAATTGTAGATCTCGATGAGATCTACAAGTTTCATGTTGACAAAAAGCAGAGATGGGATCAAACAAGATAGAACATATTTTTGTTAGCGTTTTTAACGGTAAAAACACTACGATTTTAATTTTTGCTAATTTTTTTGTATTTTTAATTTATTCAAAGGGTTAGATAATTACAAGGGTCAACCTGGTTCTTATTGATAATTAGTCTAAGCTAATGGGTTAATTTTAGTGAATTAAAAGCATGAAACTGGGTTTCATCACCCATCTCCCCTTAACCCTCTGCCCTTGGATCCATCCTCCTGCCTTAATCTCAGCCGCATGCTTCTACCTTAACCATGGTCGTTGGATGGCTTAGCATCCAAAGACTCCTTTTTCTACACGTCACCTCTCATTTTCCCAGCTGTAGGATCCTACCCCTTCTCCATCACAACCATTCCCTCACGCCTCACTGTCCACCATTGGATAAGATCCTTTGATCTGATCCAACCTGTTCCCTTACGCCTTCTTCCCGATCGTTAGATCGCAAGATCCAACGGTTAGAACTCCATCTTCCACCTTATGCCTTCTCTGCCCAACCATTTCACCTTACTAGGCCTGCTCCCCTTCCTTTTCTTACTCCATTATTCTACCACCTCATCCCAATCCAATACCTCCTCGATGAAGCCCAAGCATCACCCTCCTTCGTGGGGCCATTACCCAGTCAAGACCTATCTCTAAGGCCACTGTTGACTGTTACAAATCTCACCCATTCATCACCTGAAACCATCGACCATCACCTATAATAGCCTCCTCCTTCGCCTCGCTTCACCCTCATCCACCATTCATAGGTTGAGCCCTAGCTATCCCCCTCCTCCAATGACAGAGGAAGAGGGAATTTGATTGATGATCATGGACCCTCTGCCTAGATGTCAACCCTCGACCACCCTGGCCGAGTAACGGCGGCTCCACCGTCGCTGAGCATTGAGGCACGATCGCCTTCATTGTGCGACGACCCTGAGCACCTCCGATGCTCAGCACAGGCCTCCGCTCTACCACTTGATCCAGTAGTCTCGTATCTCATCTTTTTCTCTATTTTCTCTATATTTTTCCGATGCACACAACACCTACCGCCTTCACCTTACCATCCTCCGAGCTTCACCACATCACTACACCTTTGCGACATACTCCGATCACCCTCTCCCTTCTCTATAGCGTCGTTTTCATCTCCATCCAATCTCCTCTTCGACTCATCAAAAACCCAGGTCCTCCATCCTTCCACCCGAAAAGGACCTCCATTCTACTCCCATCGCACACACAAAACATGCTTCGGCTATTGTTTAACAACCACATGTCCTTCTTCTTCAATGGTCGGTGTTCACGATCTAGCTTCGATCTCCTTCGTTGCCTTCAATGACCTGACATTGTCGTGCCTTCTCCACCACTGTAGCTACCCATAGCACTAGTGAGACCTTTGCCGATGTTCCCCTCGAGTTTCCCTGACCTCTCACCTATGAGCAGTACCTCGGTGGAGCTCGGGGGAGGTCGTCGAAGCCAAGGCTCCCAGCCACCACCCACGACGGAGGAAGGTGGAGCAGATGCCCTTGGATCTTGATCCAAGGATATTTGCATCAGTAAAGCCCTAGCCATGCAATCCTGAGATGCAGGAGGATCCGCAATCGTTAGATCCAACCACCCGAGCCTCCCAGCCTTGGGTGGACCCGCTCTACCACAACGCGTCACGTGCAACTTCAATATCCCAAGCATGCAGTCGAACCTCCATCTGCATCCGAGCCTAGCCCGCGTGCATGCAGGTTGTGTGAGGGCTGGGCAATTTGCAACTATGTCCTCCGATCTTCTAGAGTTTGCAAGAAGGTCCTTCCAGGCGCACATGTGTTGTACATGTGTGCTTGGAAAAATTGCAAGAATGCCTCGCTGTGATTTCTTAATTAAACTTATGCCCCTGTGAAGGAATTAATTGCATAATTATCTCATTTTATTTTGCATATTTTTACTACATTTATGTCCCTAAATTAAAATGCACATATCTTGAGCATATGGACTCCGATTTGGTTGATTTCAATTTCATTTTTTAATTCTTTTCATTCTCTTTATAATGGAAAACTTATTTATCTGATTTGACACCTTATTATTTATGCTAAATTTTAGGTATTCATTGTCTCATTTGTTTATCATTTAAATGTCATTATTGAATCTTTGTTCAGTTTAATGCTCAATTTGATGATGAAATCAAATCATCTTTTATTTGCTCAGGAATAATTATTTTAGGGCATATCATCCTCCTCTTGCATATTATTACGCATACATCTCATTTAATTGCATAAGAACAAAAAAAGTGCATGCATCATCTCCGTGCCATCTTATTTGAATTGCATATTTGTGCATTCTGTGTTGTGCATTGTGTCTGCATAATGAGACCTATATCAATGAATCCAATCACTCAACCATAGTCAATAATTTTTGATAGATAGATGAGGAGGCTCGTGTCCCTATATTCGATCTTGGTATACTTAGCAAGTAAAAATTCTCCACAATATTCAAAGATTGAAGTTTTTGATAGATCGTTTTTCATCTCCTATACTACAATTATTGATTTTTAAAGAGGTAAAAATAGCGATTCATCGGGACGTTTGAAAGTAGAGTAGCTATCGATAGATTTTTGCACCTTTCCATGAATAATTAGAAGATCGCTGTTCCCTGGAGACGGAGAAGAAGCACAATGCGAGTTGGTGGGGGCCTGGTCATGAATAATTAGAAGATCGCTGTTCCCTGGAGATGGAGAAGAAGCACAAAGGCAGTTGGTGGGGGTCTGGTCATGAATAATTAGGAGATCGCTGTTGCCTGGAGATGCAGGAGAAGCACAAAGGGAGTTGGTGGGGGTCTGGTCTATACGTGGAACATTGATGAGGAGGACATCTGTGTATCCACGTGATGCTGCTCTCGGCTTCAACATCAGCATGGCCCCTCGTCCTCGCCTCCTATCTGGACATGCAGCACATTCCAAAGTCGTTGCAGTCATTATGTCTTCGATGATATATCGATTTCTATGACTGGACATGCACATTCTGCAAGTGTTTCGAGCATCACATCTTCCAATATGTAGGATCACTTAGTGTGTATAAATTAGAAGGGGGTACAACTACACTGACTACCTCTACAATAGCTTCATGAACACAGTACAGTATCAGTTTCCTCCCATTTTTTAGTCGCCGATCGATGATCGCAGATTTGTAGATGGTCAGAGCCATCTTTTCTTAACTCCTCGATATCTCGATATCCTGATGTTTCGACCTCTCATCATAGCGAGCTATTTATATATGATTATGTATATCAATTGCCTTTGTTGCATTGGATTGAGCATTTAAGTTTGTTGACAGGAATCTGAAGTTTGTCGGAAAATGGTAGATATCAGATAACCGTTTTATAAAAGCACTTTTGTATACTTTAGTAAACGTAGGCTAATGGTTAAAAAACGTTTACTTAATCCAAACATATAGTTTTAAAAATATTCGCATCTATTTTCGATGTACTTTTTGTGATTGGATTTGGGCCGATATTCATACATAAATTGAGAAAGGATCTCGGCCTGGCCCATAACTCAGAAGTCAAGCAACAACTCAATACTCTCATTCTGTATAACCACAATCCAAGATTGTATAACCCTAAATTGTGATTTGATTAGATTTGATCAATATTTATTAGTATTTTAATTGATTGAGATTGCATGGAATCTTGATTGGTTGAGAATGATTGTTATAATCAATCCAAGATTGTGTTTGAGTCTATAAGAAGAAAGTGTGACTCGTGTCAAACCAAAATCCATAGGAAAAGACGAGAGATGGATGGAGCAAAGTGACTTGTATGTGTTATTTGATTTTTCTACTCCAGTGGTCATGAGAGGGAACCGAACACCATGGTCTTGTGTGTCAGTCTACTTTACATGCATTTATGGTGGTTGATTGTGCATCTATTCACATCCCCAACAACATTACGCAAATTTCACAAATTAGGTAAGGAAGCTTCTCCTCTGCATGTTCTCATTTGGTAACAATGCTCGTCAATTTAGGATAACTAAAAAATGTATGGGTTGGTAGTAATTTTGAAAGAGGCAATGAACCGAAGTTGCCGCAAGTTGATTCAAACCTCACCAGAGCTCAATCCATTACCGTCAAACATGAAACATGCCTTCCTTGCTGGTGAGCCTAATATGCACCTGTCCATTATCAATTTCCATATGATCAAAGATCAATAATCTCGTTTGCTTGACGTTCTTGAAAGAAACTACAAGACGATAAGCTGGAAAATCACATATCTCCATGGGATTGACCCGTCGCTCTACTCGCATCACATTTACCTTGAAGAATATAACAAACCGTCCCGAGAATTCTAGCGCAGACTGAATCCTAATCTTCGAAAGGTTGTGATGAAAGAAATTATGAAATGGTGTGACACAGGATTTATATATCCAATCTCTGATTCCCTAAATGTGGTGCCGAAGAAATCTGAGATCACCATTATAACTAATGACAAAGGAGAGGAAATTCCGACCAGAGTACCAACTCTTGTTATGTCGGTTTGGACTATTGCCGCCTGAATCTTGCTACCAATAAGGACCATTTTCCACTTCCCTTCATCGACTAGATAGTCAAAAAACTGGCCATGAATGAATATTTCTACCTCTTGGACGGTTACTCTGGGTACAACCAAGTCGCCATCGCGTCCGAGGACTAAGAGAAAGCTACCTTCACCTATCCGTTTTGGACTTATACCTTCAGAAGAATACCCTTTGGATTGTGCAATGCACCAGCTACTTTCCAAAGGTGCATGCTGACAGTATTCAATGATATGGTTGGTAGTTTCCTTGAGGTGTTCATGGATAATTTCTCAGTATATGGGGATAGTTTTAAGCAATATGTCATATATCTAGATCGAGTTCTGAAGAGGTGTTGTGAAGTCAATCTTGTGCTCTTGTGGGAAAAGAGTCATTTTATGGTGACCAAAGGAATTGTGCTGGGTCACGTCATCTCCAAGCATTGCATGGAGATTGACCCAGCTAAGGTGGATGTAATTTCAAAACTTGAGACACTAACTAATTTGAAGCAAGTCTGGTTATTTTTAGGATATGTGAGATTTTACAGAAGATTCATTAAATACTTCAACAAGATTGTCTGACCGTTGATTGAGCTTCTTGGAAAGGAGACCGATTTTGTCGTTGATGACCAGGTTCTCAAGTCCTTCAATCTGCCGAAGGACCTTATCACACATGCTCGTATCCTATAACCGCATGATTGGTCTCTTCCTTTTGAGATCATGACTGGCACCTCTGATTATGCAATAGGTATTGTTCTTGGACAAATACGGGAAGGACTTATATTTTCTATTCATTACGCTAACAGGACACTTGGTGAGGCCCATATAAACTGCACTATCACCAAGAGAGCTGCTAACCATAGTTTTTGTGCTGGAGAAGTTCATATCACACTTACTAGGATCCATGGTTATAGTCTACACAGATCATTCTGCCATCTGGTACCTGCAAAGTAAGAAGAATGTCAAGCCTCGTCTGATTCAATGGATCCTTCTACTCTAGAAATTTGATTTAGAAAATCGAGACAAGCTTGGATTCAAGAATATGATGGCAAACCATCTTTTGAGAATAGTTGAAATTGAGACTCCTGAGTAGAATACAATTCCGATCACAAAGACCTTTCCAGATGAGGCAATTCTATCTATTGCCCCGCTCCCCTAGTATGTGAATATAATGATTTACCTTGTCTCCAAGAAGCCTCCACTTGATTGGACAACGCTCAAAGTTGATAAATTCTTGTTAGATATATAATTTTATCAGCGGAGGTGTATACCTCATGAGGAAATTACATGTGTCCTAGAACATCGTCATGAACTTGATGCTGGTGGACACTGATGAATACCCATTCATCACTCTTTGTTCTTTTATTTTAGCTACAAAACCTTTGCCAAACGCATGTATATTCTTATAAATATAAATAATTATCAAATTGCATGCATTGTGTAAAAATTAATAATTAGCATGTTTTTGTGCAAAAATAAAAGAATAAAGAGACAAAAGAAAAAGAGGGAGATATTTAGAATAAATATTGAGCGACCTAATCTCAAGGGAGGGCTCAGCATGGGCTTGACCGCATAAAAACCAAAGTAGAGGGAGATAAGGAAGCTCATGTGTGTAAATATACCTGTATATAAAACAAAAATATTTTCCTCTAAAAATAAAAATAAAAATGGGTTTGTATATATTTGTAAATAGTTGTAAATATTAAATTAAAATAAAAATAAGAAAAATTAAAAAGAAAACAAAAATGCTTTCACCCTTGTATATACACCATGTACATAAAGCCACTTCCCTATTTATTTTCTCTTTATAAATAAATAAATAAAATCCAATAAAAATTGTATATACTCTATATCTCATTGTGTAAATAAATAAAATAAAAATTAAAAAAATAAAAAATAAAATAAAAAGGAATAAAAATAAATCAATTTCCTATATTGTATATATACCATGTATATAAATGTACATAAGTATTTATTTAACCCTTGAAAATAAATAATAAAAATAAAATAAAAATACCAAAATATTCCAAATTTTATCTTGTAAATAAATAAAATATAAAATTGGAATAAAAATGTACAAAAATAAATAATTAAAAATCAAAATTAAAAATACAATATTGTATATACCTATGTATATAATACTATATTGTAAATACCTAATTTTTATTTCAAAAAAATAAATAAAAATCACAAAAAATAGTTTAAAAATAAATAAATAGTTTTCATGTTTTTTTGAGTTTTTCTTAATTCGACCATTTACTATTTTATTTTTAATTTCTAAATCTTTATGACGTGGCCATTCCTCATTGGTCCACGGGGGATGTTGACCCCGCGGTCAACTCCCCCCCTGGACCACTGATTTGTGGATCTGCGCCCGACCCACCATTTCTCCCATTAATTGCGTCATGATCTGACCACCAAACCTCGAAACCCCGAGCTCCGTTTGTTCCCTGATCGATCTAGATCCACGCCCGGGGTGGGTTTTGGGGATCCGCGCTCCGATCGAGTCACCCGACTCCCATCTTCTCAGACCCCTAGCCACTTAAATGCTCAGCTCCGCCGCACGATTCCAGCATCTTTGGCTCCACAATCTTCTTCCCAGGACCTCCATTGCTCTTGCCTGAGTGACAGCGAGCTGAGGGTAGTGTCGCAGCGAGGAGAGAGTGTCCAGACCATTGATCCGGCGACCTAGCGCCGCCGTGCGCTGCCCCCTGTGTGGTGCTCGAGCCTCGGGCATCGACGACCCTCGAGGCAAGGACCTAAAGCTTCAGCAGCTCGCCCCCAGTCGACCTCGACCATCTGGTACGTTCGATTCTTCCTACCTTTCGCCAATTTTAGTTTACGCCCAAATCGCCCGTTCGCCGACGACCATTGATTCCGACCACTCCAGTCACCTTCTCGATATCGGAATCGACCCTCACGTTCAGAGCCTCCTCCGCACCTTCTACACCCACTTGCACTCCCTGACTCGCCCCGGAGTAGGGTCTTCGAACTCCTTCGCCGTCGCTTCGCCGGAGTTCGACCACCACGACGCACCGACCCCCCACTTCGCTCCTAACCGGGTCGAGGCACTTTGCCCTCAACCCAGCAGTCGTTCTGTGCCATTTTGCAGGTCTGAGGAGGACCATCTGAGGTCCTCCACATTCATCACAGGAGCTTACGCTCCGCCGTCATCGCTGGAGCTCTTCAGAGCATCCTAGCGTTATCGGAGGAGCCTGACCGACGCGGGAGGCCTTGGCGATCATCTTCCACCTATTAGCAGCCTGCGAGGAGGTCCAGCGCGCTCACATTCCTTCGGCGAAGTTCGCCGGTGAGGAGTTCTTCCAAAGTCCTTCAGAGCCGTCCGTTCAACCCCAGAGTGCCAGATTTTATCTGGACCGTTCGGTGATACGAAGAGGCGTCCCGCACCACCACCGTCCGATCAGCACGTGGCGCCATCTTCACCGTCCGTTGCAGAGGAGAGGCGAGCCTCGCCCATAGACGTCCGATCAGATACGTGGCGAGCCCTCCACCGTTGGATCAGAGCCGAGGGCCCCTTTATTCAGCTGCAGCGTGCCTCAGCCAGACGATCATCCACGTGGTGCGCCTCTGGCCCTCGGATCAGAATAAGGGGTAATTTCCCTTAGGCCCTCTATCTTTTAGTTTTTAGCATTTAGTCTTGTAAATATTTTATAGCGTTTATTTTAGTTTGGAACATTTGCACTTAGGACCTTGTCATTTCTGATATTTGCATTTCTACCCCTGTACATTGTGGACACGTGCATCGATACGTGATATCTTGGAGAAATTGCATATTGTGGCATGTAGTTTCTGGTTGTTATGAAATGAAAAATATTTTTGGTTAATTGCATTTATGCCCCTGTGAGTGGTTTATTTCTGCATGTGCCGAATTTAGTGGGCTTTTTGCAACTTAGCCCCTGGACTTTTAGCACATGTTCCTAATAGGTCCAGGGACTTAAATTAATTGCATATTGGTCACTGAGTGCCAGAACACGTGTGTGGCGCGTGGGAACCTGGGATTTTTGCACATGGACCCCCTGGACTTCCATTTTTGTTACTTTTAGGCCCCTGAAACATATTTTTATTACGATCAGGTCCCTATGCAATGTGGGCTCTTGGTTATTTTAAATAAAATATCAAATCTCATCGAAATCAAGTTGAATTTGACATGTGGCTCCTGCCACTGTGTAGAATTTTCACTGATTTTTGGGAAATTTTTGGAGCCCTTTCGGTATTTTTAAAAATTCGAAAACCATTGTTTTTTTGTTTGTTCATCTTGAAAATCCATAAAAAAATATTAAAACATTTTCAAAAATTCTAAAAAAATCATATTTTGTGTGCCTTGGTTTGTTTGATTTTCTGACCAATTTTGGTCATTTTTGGACTTATAGAAAATATAAAAATTGAAAAATAATAAAATCTCATAAAAATTCTAATAATTAATAGAAAATCCGAAAAACAATAATATCAGTCTCTGAATTTTCCTTTTTGTTTCTAGTTTACATAATAAATACTTCAGGCTTTGTTAGGGTCATTTTATATTTTATTTTGACCCTTGAAGCCTGGCTGGACAGTAGCATTGTTTTTCAGCCTTCTTTCATTTTTATAAAATCCTATAAAATCAGAAAATTATCAAAAATTCAATAAAAACAATAAAAAATATAAAAATCATAAAAATATTTTTGTTTGATTTTTTTGAGCATTTTAGAGTAGTAAAATAATTGTTGAAAGTTGCTTGTTTTAGTTGTTTTATTATTTTCTTTATAATGAATAATTCCAAAAAAATATAAAATATTAAAAATCCACCAAAAATTGCTTGTTTTTATTTTATTTGTTTCTTGACTACTTTGTAGGCTGCGAGGCCATCACGTGCTCTCTGAGTTCGTCCCTGGGTGCTATACCAGGTTAATCCAATAGCAAGACCGCTAGTTTGAGTTTCATTGATTTTTATCTGTATTTGGTGGTCTAGTAATTTTTCTTGATTGAGCTTTGAGTCCCGAGTGACTGAGGTCACAACGACCGCAGTTATTACTTTACCTTAGTCGTTTGGGCGGCTTATCAGAATGGTGTCGTTGCCGGGGAGCACGGCTTAGTAGTCATTTTATTTTCGTTTTATTTTTGTTTTTATTTTCGCGGCTTTCCGCGGCTCTTTCTGAGTCCGCGGCTTTTTCTTTTTCTTTTATTTTCATTTTATTTTCATTTCTTTTATTTTTGTTTTTGTTTGATTTGCTTGTTTATTTTCTTTCCATTTTTGCATAATACCCTGTTTTCTTTATTTTATTTTATCTGTTTTATTTTTATCTGGTTTGACACTCTTCTGTTTTCTTGTGAGGGCCCGAGGACCGAGGCGGCGACTCTCGAGGAGTCGGCGCAACCGCGGTGATCGGAGGCGGCTCCCTTCTGCACGGAGCCGCAGGAGAGCGCGAGGAGGCAGCTGAGTGTGGGAGGAGTAGTTAGAGTAGTTAGTTTTATTTTCTGCAACATTTGAACTATTGTAATAATACAGGGACATGACACTCTCTTGGACTTAGACACTCTCGGGGTATGTTTCGTCGAGCACCGGTGTGCTCGGGGGACCCCTTAGTTTTCTTCGCGGTTTTTCGCGGTTTTGTTTTCTTTACTGCCTTTTCCGGTTTCTCGCGGATTTTCAAGCCCCTAGCCTTAGGACTTTCTGCTTGATTGTGATGCAATACTTAGGATCCAAACACCCTAATAAAGCTGCATGTACCTATAGTTCGGTAATTGGACCTATAATAAAAAGATTAATAAAATAGTTGATTCACTTCCTTCGAGTCTACGTGCCGCAGCCCACCCTGCCAAGCGCTGCTCCTGAACCCGATTTGTCGGGAGGAGGAGGGTTGGACCGAGATCGGACTTTTGGATTGGAGGCTGGTGGTCGACTAGCCGTTCTTTTGAGTAGAGCTGCTGTTTAGGGACTCGGTTTTCCGCCTGCACCATTTAGGTAGTTTATTTTCAGTCTTTCAATTCTACACGGATCATTTTGCATGTAGACTGCTGGAGTCAGGTACGCATCTCTTACTCTGCATGCATAATTGATTTCATCGCGCATCGGCTTTTTCGACTTCTCCCCCCTGATTTTTGGACTTAATAACCAGGAGAACCGAAAAATTCGTTAGGCGATTTTGCTTTTTATTGAAAAAATACCTAAAAAGAAAAACAATAAAATTTGGGACTGCTAACTCTATCAACCCTAAAAGACGATCACCGAAAAATTTGTCTTGGGGAGAGCGACCCCCTCATTGTCTAGTTTGCTTGCGCGAGAGAGTGACCCACACACTAGGTAGAGCCCTCCGATATTTTTCTCGACTGATTACCGGCTCTTTCTGTACGGGATAGTCGGTTGAGAAAATATCAGGTTAGCCAACAGGTCACGCTAATCGCTCTGCTATCCTGACTGATCACCTAATAAAATTGAGAAGATAATTGATCGAGCCTTTACGGTCTTCAGCTCGCGTTGCATTGGTGAATCGGGGGTTTGTTTGTGATCATAGTTGTTACCAGATCTTATCCGCCCAACTCACCAGATCAAGATGATGGGCATAAGGTCTCTTAGGCAGCCTCTGGCTGCACCACTTCCCAACACTTCTGCCTGCTCGTCTAGATTGGTTCGCGAGAGCCGAGACCCACCTCCGAACCCGAGTTCGACTCCACCCTGTTCCCCCTTGACCCCCCTTCTTTCAGTTCCGAGATACCAGTGCCATAGGAGAGACATATAGATGATTTATCGGCACCTGAGTTTGGATGCTTTGATTTTGCAGAGACTATGGTCGGCAGCAGTGATGACCGCACCAGAGGTACCCAGCTTGAGTAGACATTCATTATGGACCATGGTGCGATCAACCCCACCCTGATCTCCTCCCTCGAGACAGTACAGCAGCAGTTGAGGGATCAGGGAGCGTTTATGATTGAGATGAGGCGTGAGATGGAGCAGTTGAGAGCCGCTCGCGACCAGCGCGAGCCCGGAGATGGGCTGAGGATACCCGACCATGCGGCAGCCGCCGCAGCAGCTGCAGCAGCAGCAACAGATCCACCGAGACCGATGCGGGAGTTACACAACCCCGGATCAATCTTGATGCATCACTGGGTTGTACTTCCAGCCATCGTGGGGGACTTCAAGTCCCCCCCGAACACTTTGCAGCTTCTCCCCCGGGTCCATGGGCTCGCCACAGAGGAGCCCCATCTCCACTTTCAGAAGTTCTTGATGATCTGCAGCACAGTCCACGACCGTCAGGTGGACCAGGATACCATACGTATGATTGCCATCCCCTTCTCCTTAGCAGACAGAGCAGCCACCTGGCTGAAGCACTTGGGGAAGTTCGTCTACACCTGGGAGCAGCTCCGCACCGAGTACTTGCATAAGTACTATCCACTCGGGCGAACGAACGCCGCTAGAGCCCTAATCAGCAACTTCTCCATGCTCCCCAACGAGTAGTTTCACGAGGCATGGGAGAGGTTCCGTGAGCTGACCGATAGATGCCCGCACCATGACATTTCGAAGTCGAACCTTGTTCAGAGCTTCTTTAGCGGGCTGACACCAGAGCTTCAGGGCTTGGTGAACGCTTCTTGTAGAGGGTCCTATTTCGCCAAGGATCACGATCAGGTCTGGGCCATCTACGAGGAGATGGCCGAAAACTACATGGTGATGTCCCAGACCAGGTTGTACACACAGGGATGCCAGCAGCCACAGACCGTGCAGTACTAGAGGATAGCACGGGTTGACGCCGGTCCATCCAGTTCGTCAGCAGCAGCAGCACATGCCGAGAGTTCAGCTGCAGACATGGGGATTATCAGCGAGAAGCTGGACCGGATGGAGATTATTGAGAAGAAGCAGTGCCAGGGCATTACGCAGATGGAGCAGATGACACAGACTCTGAGTGACCTGAAGACACAGCTCATGTGTCTCCAGGAGGCACAGACGGCTTCACAGCCCCGTCTTCAGGCACGAGGCGATCCTAGCAGCAGCAACAGCTCGTCCCAGCGCTCCAGCTCCCACCAGCAGCCTAGACAGGTCCATCTTGTAAGGCGGAGCCGTACCAGCAGCCGTAGCTTACTTACCAGGCACCACCATCCACGGACACACAGATAATGGTATACTAGCCGGATCAACCTCTGGCAGTGCTCCTGCCACCCCAGTACGATTCAGAGCCGTTGATGGATGTCAACGGGATTTGGTACGACCGCCCCCAACCCGGTATCTGACGAGACCATCCCGGATTCCGTTGGGCGGCCGGAGGTGCCCAGCCCCAGCAGCAGCCGTCAGGACAGGGTGGCCAGTACAACCATCAGAGGGATCACCAGCAGCAGCAACCCCTAGTGTACCCACAACAGCAGCCACAGAAGTCACAGCAGTATGGTCCTTGTCCCTATCAGCAGGGACAGTCTTGGAGGCGTGATCAGCCTAATCAGCTACAGCATCATCCACAGTCTTACCCCTCTCACCCACAGCAGCAGCAGTAGCCTCACTACCAGAGAGGCTACCCTTCAGGTTCTCATGGGCCATCCTATGAGAACCCCGCCTTGGATGACATAGCCCACCTTCTCACAGATCAGCAGGATACATTCTGACGGGAGATGGATGAGTTCCGCCAGGAGATGCGGGACATCGTGAGAGGGAAGGCCGCCATCCCTGCCTAGATAGAGCCCAATCCGAACAACCTCAAGAGGAAATCTGAGCAGGTAGTTTGTACTGAGTATGCCACTACTAGTGACACATTTGGAGATATGTCTGCATATTTGTTTGATACTGATTTTGTCACACTTAGGAGCGGTAGGATGCCAGCAGGCAGCGCCTCATCTGAGCGACACCCAGAGGCTACTTCCAGAGCGCCCGACGAGGAGGAGAGAGGTACTGAGGCCGCTAGAGATGATGACAGTGGTACTGATGCCACCACGGATGCTGATCCCACCGGCGGTACTGAGGTCGTCGTTTCACCAGTTGGAGGAGGTGGTACTGAGGCCACCCATGTTGCCGAGCCAGAGTGAGGTACTGAGGCTGCGAGTCTTCCAGCCAAGGGTGGTGCTGATGCCACCAGTTTTTCTGAGAGTCCTGTAGTTTTTCCTTTTGCTGATGTATCTCAGAACACTTCTGGAAATAAAGGAAAGGGTTTGTTTTCTTCTGGTCCCACTGTGGTGCTTGATGTATGTGTGGATCCTGCCGTCGAGCAGCTCAGACCCGTTCCTAGTCCTTCATCTGAGAAGGACCCCGTGATCCCCTTCCCTAGAGCTCTTCAGATGGGGAAGGGGAAGAAAATTGAAAATCCCAAAAAGAGGCAGCATGAAGAGTTCAGCCAGCAGATGATAGACCGTTTTCACATTCAGCTGACTCTTCAGGAGGCTTTGCAGCACATCCCTCTACTCCAGCGTTCACTCAGAGACAGGACTACAGTTAGGAGGAAGAGGAGGAACCACCATTCAAATATTCATGTGCTGACGAGAGCTACTTGTTTCGCGATCCAGAACCGTCTGCCGGCCAAGAGGCCAGACTCAGGAGCCCCATATGTCAGATGCCATATCAGAGAGAAGAGGTTCGACCGTACTCTATTAGACAACGGATCGTCGATTAACCTACTTCTAGCAGCCCTTCTCGACCACTTTGAGTTGGGCACTCTTCGACAGAGCATGACAGTCCTTCAGTTTGCTGATCGATCTGTCAAGAGGCCAAAGGGGTTGCTGAGAGATGTTGTCGTCACGATTCAGGGCCTGCAATTCCCCGTGGACTTCGTAGTGTTGGACATGGAGATCCCTGAGTCAGTGACCGATACCCCCATCATTCTTGGTCGCCTGTTCTTGACCACAGCCAAGGCAGTGACCGACCATGATAGCGGGAAGGTATACTTTCGCGTCGAGGGCGAGAGTGTACAAATAGAGACGGTCGAGGACAACAGAGCCAGAGACAGAGCATGCTCAGAGACTACTTCCGATACAGAGCAGATGACAGATGCTGGGCCAGACATCCACCAAGACTGCGACTTTGTGATTACAGATGACGAGGCAGTTTGGGCAGACCCAGATGCACAGGCCATCCTCTCACCTTCAGAGTCTACTGATGTAGAGACGCCAGCAGAGGCGAGCTTGGAGAGCACATTCATGGTCCATGATACTTTTGAGGCAGCAGAGCCGGTTCTCGACCGCGATATTGATTTGTTTTGTGAAGATGGTGGTACTGAGGCCACCTTAGATGATACAGATCCCTCAGAGTCAGATTTTGACTGGGCTGAGTTTGATGAGTACATACCAGATCTGACTTCCACGGAGCCTGCAGCTAGGGAGGAGGTAGATGCCGAGCAGAGCAGAGACAGTCCATCAGGGCAGCCTTCTCCAGATTCATAGAGTGACAGAGAGTTTCAGTTCTCCCATGCAGATTTGGCAGCCTTTACGCAGAGTTTTAAGAGGCCAGATCCACCAGCACCCAGTTGTCCAGAGCTGAAGCCACTTCCTGCGTCGCTGAAGTATAGGTTCCTTGCGGGTGAGCATGAGATGTACCCAGTCATTATCTCCGCTGATTTTACTGGAGAGCAGGAATCCCGTTTGATGGGGGTTCTTGAAAAGAACCGCAAGGCGATAGGATGGAGCGTAGCCGATCTACAGGGGATAAGTCCGGCCCTGTGCTCCCACCATATCTATCTCGAGGATGAGGTGAAGCCGTCGCGTGAGTTCCAGCGGCGGCTGAACCCGAATCTGAGAGAGGTGGTCATGAAGGAGATATCGAAATGGTGGAGCGCCGATTTTATCTACCCCATCTCCGACTCCAAGTGGGTCAACCCTTTGCATGTGGTGCCCAAGAAGACGGGCATCACTACAGTGGTCAGCGAGTCTGGAGAGGAGATTGCTACACGGGTACCCACTTCTTGGCGAGTCTGCGTGGATTACAGACGACTCAACCAGGCCACCAAGAAGGATCATTTTCCCTTCCCTTTATAGATCAGATCATTGAGAGACTGGCAGGGAAGAGCCACTATTGTTTTCGGGATGGGTACTCGGGCTACAATCAGGTGGCCATCGCTCCCGAGGACCAGGACAAGACCACCTTTACCTGTCCCTTCGGCACATACGCCTTTCGACGCATGCCATTTGGGCTATGCAATGCCCCTGCGACTTTCCAGAGATGCATGATGTCGATCTTTTCGGACATGGTAGGGGAGTGCTTGGAGGTCTTCATGGATGATTTCTTGGTTTACGGCGACAGATTCGACTCCTGTCTTGACTGCCTAGACTGAGTCCTTCAGCAATGTATAGAAGTTCACCTTGTGCTATCTTGGGAGAAGAGTCACTTCATGGTGACTCAAGGTATGGTGCTTGGCCATATCATCTCCAACAGGGGCATGGAGGTTGATCCAGCCAAGGTTGATGTCATTAGAAAACTCGCACCACCGTCCAATTTGCGGCAGTTACGGTCTTTCCTTGGGCACGTCGGTTTCTACCAGCAATTCATTCATGATATCAGTAGGATTGCCCGGCCGTTGACTGACCTGCTGACGAAAGACACTGAGTTCCTTGTCGATGACAAGTGTCTTTCGTCGTTTGAGACTCTCAAGCGATGTGTAATTGAGGCTCCTGTTCTCCAGCCGCCTGATTAGTCTCTCCCATTCGAGATCATGACGGATGCCTCCGATTTTGCCATGGGGGCAGTGCTGGGACAGAGGAGGGATGGAGTTCCATTTGCTATCCACTACGCTAGCCGCACATTGGATTCCGCGCAGCGGAACTACACAGTCACAGAGAAGGAGATGCTAGCCGTAGTCTTCTCCCTAGATAAGTTCGGATCGTACATTATTGGATCTAGAGTGACCTTGTATACTGATCATACTGCCATCAGGTACCTCATGGCAAAGAAGGATGCCAAGGCCAGACTGACTAGATGGATCCTTCTACTCCAGGAGTTCGACATATAGATTAAGGATAAGCTTGGAATCAAGAATGTGGTGGCGGATCATCTCTCCCGATTAGAGCATCTTCAGGATTCTGAGCAGATTGACCCCATTTGTGAGACCTTCCCAGATGAGGTGATCCTTGCTATCGCCTCTCTCCTGTGGTACGCCAACATTGTGAACTTTCTTGTTGCTAAGAAAGTTCCACAAGTTTGGCCCAGACAGAGGCTTGAGACCTTCCTTGCGAAGGCCAAGTCCTACCACTGGGAGGATCCCATCCTTTACCACGAAGGAGGGGATAGCGTCTGGCGTAGGTGCATTCCTCAGGAGGAGCACCATAGCGTCCTCACGTACTGCCACAAGCTTGAGGCAGGAGGACATCACTCTGGGAGGAGAACGGCACAGAAAGTTCTCCAATCCGGCCTATGGTGGCCTACCCTCTTCAAGGACTCTGATGAGTTCGTGAAGAGGTGTAATGACTGTCAGAGGATGGGCACTTGTGGACAGCGTGATATGATGCCGATGCAGCCCATTCATTTCTGTGAGGTTTTTGATGCGTGGGGCATCGATTTCATGGGTCCATTACCTAAGAGTCAGGGATTTGAGTACATTCTGTTGGCCGTTGATTATGTGAGTCGTTGGGTTGAGACCATCCCCGCCCGAACCGCTGATGCCAGGACTGTTTGCAGATTTTTGAGGAGGCATATTATTACACGGTTCGGGGTACCTCGAGTGTTGATATCTGATGAGGGGTCTCATTTCATCAACGACTAGGTTAAGGCCCTTGCTAGCGAGTTCAAGACTATCTGAATGGTCTAGCCGAAGTGTCGAACAGGGAGATCAAGACTATATTGCAGAAAGTCATCCGCCCTGACTGAAAGGATTGGTCACAGCTTTTGGACTCGGTCTTGTGGGCATATCAGACGTCTTTCAAGACACCGTTGGGCACATCTCCCTTTCGCCTCGTTTATGGCAAGCCGTGCCATTTACTTGTTGAGTTGAGACACAGGTCACTTTGGGCAGTCACAGATATACTTTTGGATCCATATAGTGTAGGAGACCCGAGGAGGGCAGAGTTAGCAGCCTTGGAGGAGCTTCGTGATACCGCCTTCTCAAACAGCCTACAGTACAAGGAGAGAGTGAAGGAGTGGCATGATTCTCACATCAGCCACAAGCATTTTGAGCCTGGACAGAGAGTATGGTTGTTTGATGCTAGGCTTCGTCTATTTCCAGGGAAGCTACAGAGCAAATGGAAGGGACCTTATCTTGTGAGAAAGGTACATGACAATGGGAGTATTGATATATCTGAGTTGTCTTTTGAGAGTACCTTTCGAGTGAACGGCTAGCGGCTCAAGCCATTTCTAGATCATGAGTCGCAAGTCGTTGATGTTGCCTCTATTCATTTTGCGTGAGATGTGGTCTTTTGACTCACATCTATTGCATCTCACGCCTGATTATCACTGTTCTCCCGACTTGTATAGATCCAGATGTCCATATCATTCCATTCTTTAGTTCCACATCCCTTTCTTCATCTATTGATTATGCTACACTTCGGGTGTACTTTACCCTAAGTATAGGGGGGATGTAGGACCTTTGGGTAAGCTTTTGATTCATTTTACCCCTGTTTTTGTTGCCTATACTTAGGGATATTTTACCCTAAGTATAGGGGGGGTAGACCCCGTACATTCTCCACTCGGTTTTCCCTTTGTGTACAGACTGCTATACTTAGGATTATTTGATCCTAAGTATAGGGGGAAAAGTCGAGATCCTCCTGATTTCTATTCTTTGATTCGTCTTTGTATATAGCCTTCCTTTTCACTTCCCTATACACAGCACGAGTTATGTCTTCTTCATCGCTCTTGACTTTGAGGACATCGTTCGAGCTAAGTATAGGGGGTGTGTATATATTTCATATATACTTTAGCCATAACTCGTACTTTGTGTGAGTGTGTAAATAAATAAAAATGGCTAAAAACTCAAAAAAATCCATAAAAATTAAAAATTTTCCCTATAAATAATCATTCTTTTATTGCACATACATAGATAATGTACAAATTATTTTTGTAAAAATGTTTTCAAAAACTTTTTGTGTAAAGTTTGTGTAAATATGTGCATATCAAAACTATGTATATAGTACAAAATTTTTCCAAAATGTTTTGAAAATCAAAAGTGTGCAAAAACCTTGTGTAAATTTGTGTAAATATTTTGCAAAACTTGCATTCATGCATACATCCATGATTTCAAAACATTTTTCAAAATTTTTTGCATGTTTGTAAGTATTGTGTAAATAGCATCTTTATATATACTTGTATATAGTTTTTCCTGGATTATAGTTGACATTTAAACTAGCCTGGAATTAAATTGGAAGATGGAGCTTTATTAAGATCTTAATCCACTTAATTATAAGAGAAACCTTATAGGGCTTAGGGTTAAGGCTTTTCAGGTCCATGGTGACTTAATTCTTTGAGTCCACTAGGCTATGATCACATGTCATCTCAATGAGCCTAAGTAGAGCACTTAACAACACACACATGACTCATATAGACAATGGTTTTACTTGGACCCGCACTTTACACCGAACTCTCTACGGATGAGGTGGTGAGGAGGCAGTCTTCCTTGACTTGGGGTAGCATATGAGGGTAGTACTTCTAGGCGGAACCTCTCTTCTTCTTTTAGTGAAGGAAGTGCGTCTCAACTTGGTCTAGTTGCCATGAGGTCTAACGACAGGAGTTGTGGGTTGCAATAATGCTTCAAAAGAGGGATAGTCTACTAGCTCAAGAGGAAAAACTCCTTATGTATATATGCTGCACATGTATGTGTTGTACAGATGCACTTGAAAAAAAATGCAAAAAGAAAATAACTCCAAAAAAAGTGGTGGGTCTGATAGAAAATGATAATCCCACCGGAGTATGTATATAGTGCAAATAAGCAAAGCTTGAGACTCATGGATTCCATCTTATGTAGCTTGCAGCAGGGAGACTTAGCTACACTGGTTGAGCTCCCAAGGATACATGGCTACACTGGCCATGGTCCATTCTCTTCTTCCCCCTCTTCTTGAGCTGGTTGAACTTGAACTTAGAAGGGAATACCCCGCTCCTCGAGGAAAGAGTGGCCAGACTGAGTTCATAGAGTTACCTTGTTGGGGAGGGTTGTCAAGTTACTACTTCTGAGGTGGGGAGCTTATCTATCACTTATACAGTACAAGGAAAGATTCATAGTCCTCAGGGTTTGTCTATGATGACTTGTTCAGATCTGGATTATTGAGGAGTCCTGATTATAGATTAGTGGAACCTAGAGGCTGTTGAGTTTTAAACCTAAGTCTAAATAAGGTTCCGACACATCAATAATCCAAAGATCTGATCGAGCTCCATATTTCAATTTAATAAAGGCAAGTTTAATAATCAACCTTGATCCATGCATATTCTCCTCTTTTTCTTTTTCTTTTTCTTTTTCTTTTTCACTTCTTTTTCAAATAAGTGTTTGCTAAGGGACTAGCAAAGTTAAGTATAGGGGGGTGACGAATACCCATTCATCACTCTTTATTCTTTTATTTTAGCTACAAAACCTTTGCCAAACACATGTATATTCTTGTAAATACAAATAATTATCAAATTGCATGCATTGTGTAAAAATTAATAATTAGCATGTTTTTGTGCATAAATAAAAGAATAAAGAGACAAAAGAAAAAGAGGGAGATATTTAGAATAAATATTGAGCGACCTAATCCCAAGGGAGGGCTCAGCATGGGCCTGACCGCATAAAAACCCAAGTAGAGGGAGATAAGGAAGCTCATGTGTGTAAATATACCTGTATATAAAATAAAAATATTTTCCTCTAAAAATAAAAATAAAAATGGGTTCGTATATATTTGTAAATAGTTGTAAATATTAAATTAAAATAAAAATAAGAAAAATTAAAAAGAAAACAAAAATGCTTTCACCCTTGTATATACACCATGTACATAAAGCCACTTCCCTATTTATTTTCTCTTTATAAATAAATAAATAAATAAAATCCAATAGAAATTCTATATACTCTATATCTCATGGTGTAAATAAATAAAATAAAAATTTAAAAAATATAAATAAAATAAAAAGGAATAAAAATAAATCAATTTCCTATATTGTATATATACCATGTATATAAATGTACATAAGTAATAATTTTACCCTTGAAAATAAATAATAAAAATAAAATAAAAATACTAAAATATTTCAAATTTTATCTTGTAAATAAATAAAATATAAAATTGGAATAAAAATGTAGAAAAAATAAATATTTAAAAATCAAAATTAAAAATGCAATATTGTATATACCTATGTATATAATACTATATTGTAAATACCTAATTTTTATTTCAAACAAATAAATAAAAATCACAAAAAATAGTTTATAAATAAATAAATAGTTTTCATGTTTTGAGTTTTTCTTAATTCGGCCATTTACTATTTTATTTTTAATTTCTAAATCTTTATGACGGGGCCATTCCGCATTGGTCCACGGGGGATGTTGACCCCCCGGTCAACTCCCCCCCTGGACCACTAACTTGTGGATCGACGCCCGACCCACCATTTCTCCCATTTATTGC
Organism: Ottelia alismoides; assembly: GCA_037367405.1. NCBI lineage: Eukaryota > Viridiplantae > Streptophyta > Magnoliopsida > Alismatales > Hydrocharitaceae > Ottelia > Ottelia alismoides. The sequence continues at coordinate 239,606 of JAZKJV010010005.1, read as the reverse complement.
GTCATGATCCGACCATCAAACCTCGAAACCCCGGGCTCTGTTTGTTCCCTGATCGATCTAGATCCACGCCCGGGGTGGGTTTTGGGGATCCGCGCTCCGATCGAGTCACCCGACTCCCATCTTCTCGGACCCCTAGCCGCTTAAATGCTCAGCTCCGCTGCATGATTCCAGCATCTTTGGCTCCGCATTCTTCTTCCCAGGACCTCCATTGCTCTCGCCTGAGTTATAGCGAGCTGAGGGTAGTGTCGCTGCGAGGAAAGAGTGTCCAGACCATTGATCCGCCGACCTAGCGCCGTCGTGCGCCGCCCCTTGCATGGTGCTCGAACCTCGGGCATCAACGGCCCTCGAGGCAAGGACCTAGAGCTTCAGCAGCTCACCCCCAGTCGACCTCGACCATCTGGTATGTTCGATTCTTCCTACCTTTTACCAATTTTAGTTTACGCCCAAATCGCCCGTTCGCCGACGACCATTGATTCCGACCACGGCAGTCACCTTCTCGATCATCGGAATCGACCCTCACGTTCACGAGCCTCCTCCGCACCTTCTACACCCACTCGCACCCCCTGACTCGCCCCGGAGAAGGGTCTTCGAACTCCTTCGCCATCGCATCGCCGGAGTTCGACCACCACGACGCACCGACCCCCCACTTCGCTCCTAATCGGGTCGAGGCACTTTGCCCTCGACCCAGCAATCGTTCTGTGCCATTTTTCAGGTCTGAGAGGACCATCTGAGGTCCTCCACATTCAGCACAGGAGCTTACGCTCCACCGTCATCGCTGGAGCTCTTCGGAGCATCCCAGCGTCATCGGAGGAGCCTGACCGACGCGGGAGGCCTTGGCGATCATCTTCCACCTATCAGCAGCCCGCGAGGAGGTCCAGCGCGCTCACATTCCTCCGGTGAAGTTCGCCGGCGAGGAGTTCTTCCAGAGTCCTCCAGAGCCGTCCGTTCACCCCAGGAGTGCCAGATTTGATCTGGACCGTTCGGTGATACGAAGAGGCGCCCCGCACCACCACCGTCCGATCAACACGTGGCGCCATCTTCACCGTCCGTTGTAGAGGAGAGGCGAGCCTCGCCCACAGACGTCCGATCAGATACGTGGCGAGCCCTCCACCGTTGGATCAGAGCCGAGGGCCCCTTTGTTCAGTTGCAGCGCGACTCAGCCACACGATCATCCACGTGGCACGCCTCTGGCCCTCGGATCAGAATAAGGGGTAATTTCCCTTAGGCCCTCTGTCTTTTAGTTTTTAGCGTTTAGTCTTGTAAATATTTTATAGCGTTTATTTTAGTTTGGAACATTTGCACTTAGGACCTTGTTGTTTCTGATATTTGCATTTCTACCCCTGTACATTGTGGACACTTGCATCGACACGTGATATCTAGGAGAAATTGCATATTGTGGCATGTAGTTTTGGTTGTTATGAAATGAAAAGTATTTTTGGTTAATTACATTTATGCCCCTGTGAGTGGTTTATTTCTACATGTGCCGAATTTAGTGGGCTTTTTGCAACTTAGCCCCTGGACTTTTAGCACCTGTTGCTAATAGGCCCAGGGACTTAAATTAATTGCATATTGGTCCCTGAGTGCCCAGAACACATGCGTGGCGCGTGGGAACCTGGGATTTTTGCACATGGACCCCCTGGACTTCCATTTTTATTACTTTTAGGCCCCTGAAACATATTTTTATTACGATAAGGTCCCCGTGCACTGTGGGCTCTTGGTTGTTTTAAATAAAATATCAAATCTCATACAAATCAAGTAAAAATTTGAGACGTGGCTCCTGCCACTGTGTTGAATTTTCACTGATTTTTGAAAAATTTTTGGAGCCCTTTTGGTATTTTTAAAAATTCAAAAACCATTATTTTTCTGTCTGTTTATCTTGAAAATCCATAAAAAATATTAAAACATTTTCAAAAATTCTAAAAAATTCATGATTTGTGTGCCTTGGTTTGTTTGATTTTTTGACCAAATTTGGTCATTTTTGGACTTATAGAAAATATAAAAATTGAAAAACATTGAAAATATCATAAAAATTCTAATAATTAATAGAAAATCCTAAAAACAATAATCTCAGTCTCTGAATTTTCCTTTTTGTTTCTAGTTTACATGAAAAATACTTCAAGCTTTGTTAGGGTCATTTTATATTTTATTATGACCCTTGAAGCCTGGCTGGACAGTAGCATTGTTTTTCAGCCTTCTTTCATTTTTATAAAATCCTATAAAAATCAGAAAATTATCAACAATTCACTAAAAACAGTAAAAAATATAAAAATCATAAAAATATTTTTGTTTGATTTTTTTGAGAATTTTAGAGTAGTTAAATAATTGTTGAAAGTTTCTTGTTTTAGTTGTTTTATTATTTTCTTTATAATTAAAAATTCCAAAAAAATATAAAAATATTAAAAATCCACCAAAAATTGCTTGTTTTTGTATTATTTGTTTCTCGACTACTTTGTAGGCTACGAGGCCATCACGTGCTCTCTGAGTTCGATCCTGGGTGCTATAACATGTTAATCCAATAGCGAGACCGCTAGTTTGAGTTTCATTGATTTTTATCCGTATTTGGTGGTCTAATATTTTTTCTTGATTGAGCTTTGAGTCCTGAGTGACTGAGGTCACAATGACCGTAGTTATTACTTTACCTTAGTCGTTTGGGCAGCTCATCAGACACCATTGTGGAAATAGAACGACAACTAAAGTGCTTCAATATGGCCTCTGGTGGCCAACACTGACAATTCTACAAAAGTTTGTGCGACCTGATAGGAAGAACTGGTCATGGCTGCTCGACTCAGTTTATTGGACATACCATACTACATACCGGTCTCCTCTAGGAATAACTCCCTATCACCTCGTCTATGGAAAACCACATCATCTTGCGATAGAACTCATTCATAAATCAGTGTGGGCACTCAACATGTGTAACTTGGATTCCAAAAAAGCTGGAAAGAACAGAAAAGTAGATCTAAACCGCATGCTTGAATTCAGAGATTATGCATACAACAACAACCTCATGTACAAGAAAAAGTCAAGAAATTGCACGATAAGCATATCCATAAATAGCTTTCGATCTTGGACAGAAGGTTTGGTTGTTAGATACCAGGTTGAGAATATTTCCAAGCAAGCTGAAGAACAAGTGAATAGGGCCTTTCTTAGAAAGAACTGTGAGTGATAACATAATCCTATTGATATTGGAATTGTCACCTGACACACAGCCTTTTGTCATAAACGGACAGTTGCTAAAGCCATACCTAGAACATAACACATTCATGTTCGTCGTAGACTCAATTCAAGTGGTTTTTCAAGAAGAGCTCCTAGAGTCAGAGAGATCAAATACTTAATCTCAAAAATCAGATAAAATTTTATCTTCTTCTTTTCTTCTTTTTATCTTCTCATTTCTTAATCTTTTGAAATGCACTCGTACCTTTCATCACTTCCATACTTAGGATATGCTTCATCCTAACTATAGAGGGGATGAGTGACACAAGTTGTTAATTCTTTGATCCCTCGCATGTCTTCTTGATTCTTGATTACTCTATCTATACTCAGGGATATTTCACCATATGTATAGGGGGGACATGCCAAGATAGTTGATTTCGTACATTTATAACCCTTGACACTTCCTACATGTTGCATACAACTAGTTAATCTTAGGATTAATTGATCCTAAGTAGAGGATGGACGGTTGACTTCTTATTCTTTGTTTAGTCGTTGTAGTATAGATTTTCCTATAGACAGTACGAGTTATGTATTCCTTTCTTTCTTTGATCACTATGAGGACATAACTCAACCTAAGTATAAGGGGTCTTATATATGTAGTATATACCTTAGCCATAACTTTTACTTTCGTATTTTTGATTAATATGGCTAAAAATACTATATGGATAAGGGTATTCAATCCATTAGTTATTACAAATACATTAAAAAATATAAAATTGTTTCAAAATTCTTTGTATATATTGATTACTAAATCCGATATAAAAATATTTTGCAAAATGATTTGAAAAATGATTGAAAATGTATTGAAAAATCTTTTGAAATAATTTGTAAAACCTTTGCGAAATATTTCAAACCTTTGTAAAAATCTTTTCAAATAATTGCAAAAATATTTTTCATTTGTTTGAATAAAATTTTCGAAAATTCAACTTGCAAATAATTTGGAAAATGATTGCAAAAATACTTTGAAAAATCTATACATATGGTTTGAAAAAGCATTGCAAAATGATTTTCAATTTTTTAAATATTTACAAAATTATTTATAAAAATTATTTTCAAAATAAAAGGTTTCAAAATTGTTTGTTAAAATGTTTTCAAATTTATTTTGAGAACCTTATATATAATTCTTTACGTGCCTTGTATATAAAAACCAATGAATAACAACTAACATAACAAGTACAAATTCCTAGTGTAAATCCTACAATCAATCCTTGTAAATATTGATGCACACCCATGTAAATATTTGTACATATTTCTTTCACTAACCTTTATTTAAAAATCCCTAAAATTTTGCAAAATATTTTTAAAAAAAATGCATAAAAATTTGCAAAATTTTTAAAAAATCCATAAAAATTCAACATCAGAAAATTACTTTACAAAAATATTTTCTTTTCATTGCATTGCATTTGCATTTTTCAGATTGATAATGATAATTAAACCAGTCTAAATAAAGTTTGAAGATTGGAGCTTGATTGGACATTAATTCATTTAATCACAGGAACCTTATATGAACTGGAATTGAGGTGCTTCAAGTCTACTAGACTTAATTCTTTGAGACCACAAGACTAGGTTCAAATGTCATCTTGACTACCTAAGTACAATATTTCAAAACGCATGCATGACTCTTGTCGACAATGACTGAACTTGGACACATGCACCTTACACTTTCTCAACTCAATTGAAGTGATAGAGGGCTGGATTTGTCGGCATGAGACACAAGTGAATGGAAACATACAAAGCCACAGTCGGTGGCCATTGTACCCCAACCAGATCCAGTAGAGACGAGTTCCAAGGACATAAGGTTATGGGTTGCAATAATGCTTAAAAAAGGGATAGTCTACTTGCTACAGAGGAAAAAGTCCTTATGAAAATGTTGTTGTAAATAGTATTTAAAAATACAAAATCAAACACTTCTAAAAAATATAGATGGGCAAAATTCAAAGAAAACTCAATTCTCATCGAAGTATGTATGCATATATAAAATTAGTAAGCTTGTTCTTCAAAGTCAAAGATTCATGTGAGCCTGCAGCTCGATGACTTGGCTACACTGGTCAAGCATCCTAGGATAGGTAGCTACACTAGTTACCGTCCATTTACATCTCCTCTTCTTGAGCCGATTGTACTTGAATTTAGAAGGGAATATCCTGTTTCTCAAGGAAAAAGTTGATGGATTGGGAAATTAGGGTCACTGTGTTGGAGAAGACTGTCTCTTTACCGCTTCAGTCGAGAGGAGTAACGTATCACTAATACTGTGCAAGATAGACTCATAGTCATAAGGGTCTACATATGACATAAACTTGTTTTGACATGGCTTTTGAGGAGACTTGGGCAGAGTTTTGTGGTTCTTAGAGGTTGTTGAGTTTCAAGTCCGCTTCCAATAAGTTTCTAACCAAACCTAAAATCCAATGGTCTGACTGAGCTCCAAACTTTGATTTTATGAGGATACGTTTAAGAGTTAAAATCAATCCAACTTATTTCTTTTTCTTTTTTATTTTCTTTTCTACACTTATAAATGACGAATTCTCGAATGCCCTTATTAATTACGTAAAATTAACGTTGATTTTTCATTGCAATCGGGTAAAATTCAGAATAATAGAAAACAACTAAATTAATTATTAGGCTAATTAAAGCAAGTGATTATTTTTTTATTTGGGAAAGTCCAAGATCGAACTCAAGGCATTCACTATCTCCTTAGTTGATTTAAAGTCAATCTAGAGGTTAGGTTTTCATAGAGGATTTTTCTGATATTTTTTAAATGCAATCAATGAGCGAAGTGCAATTTTGACGATGTTCGGGGACAAAAATGAAAATTATGATCAAATTAAGTTCCAAAATCCTCAAACTTGGTTAGAATGTGTAATATGATGAAATTAGGCTATTGTAATTATTTTGAAATAATAAATTATGAATTAATTTGAATTAAATAGTACAGACTAGGTGATTTTGAGAAAATTAATTTTAATAAATATAAACTTCAATTTTTCCTGAAATTAATTTATCCTTGATAGGTATACGAGAGATATCCAGAACAACTTTTAATTCGTAAAAAATACCAAGTCTGGAATTAATTATAAATCAATTACTAGAATCACCATTTCATTTATTATGACCTCTATATGTGTGCAAATGAGATGAAATTTGGGCACAATGTAAAACAAGATAAATTCTATCTACTACGAAAATTTGGAATTTTTTGATCAGCGAATAATTAAATATCAATTTCAGAGTATAAAATGGGTAAACTATGCAAGTTTCCACCAAAATAATTATAATAAATAATCTATTGATCACAGAAATATAAATAAATGCTCATTAGATAGAAAATAAGTTGCTCTACCACATACTATTTTTGGAATAAAAAAACAATGTGAAATGTTTGTTCAAATAAATGTCCAAACATAGGGGTTTGTATGCAAAATAGGAAATTAAAAGAAAAATTAAAAAAAACATAGCACACAAGGGCGCTTCTTTAATTACCAAGTCATCCAGGGGCCTTCTCACAATTCTTCCAATAAATCACATGCACTACGTATGAACTTCTAGAAACTCAAGGGTGCCAGTGCAATTTCTCAACGACTCACGTGCACCACACTTGAACAGCAGGTGGGAGCGGTCTGATAATTCCCCAGCCTGCACGTGCCTTGCAGGTGAGGTGGGGTTGATAGTGAGGAAGTGGGTGGGCACACAGCTTGAGGCGAACTGGCTAAAGTGCATCGATGGCAGTGCTCGCCTTCCTGTGGTGGCGCACGGAGCATCGAGCTCACCAGTGGAGAAACACGACTCAATGTCGAAGGAGGGGGTAGGCTGCAGTCAGTGGAGTGAGTCATGGTCGGTGATGATGGGTGATGTTGTTCACATGGTGGCACACCTAATGGGACCAAGATATGCTGGAAGGCACACAACTACTCGAGGTGGCTATCATTGGTGGTGGTGAATCTCGAGGATGCGGTGAAGGCTCGAACCTGGTGCAGAGGCATGTCCAGGGGTGAGGATGTTGCATGGTGGCGGAGAGGCGAGGTCTCCGTTGGCAGCTTGAAGGTTGAGGGAGGCGGCGAGCTGCGAGTGGGAGGAAAGGTGGCTCTCGCTAGCGGAGCTCGACCCTTAAGAGACACATGCTCGAGGTTCGAGGGGGAGGCGCAAGTCCAGGGGCGGCATGCGTTGGAGCATGGAGCTGTATGTATGGGAATAGGGCTGCAATGTGCTGGCGTTGAAGGAGGTGTCAGCAATTGGCGAGGGGTGCAGGCAGTCGCACGGGGGCACGATGGTGGAGGAGTTGGTGGAGCGCAAGGCGGTTGATGGTCGACTTGGATGTGAGAACAAATAAAGGGGTGGGCGTACTGACGGTGATGGTGGGAGTGTGCCCCGAGGTGGCGGGTGAAGTTGTAGAAAGGTGGAGGGACGGAGGACGCAATCGTAGCAAAGAGAGGAGCACAAGAACATGAGGAAACAAATGAGAAGGAAGACCATAGAAAGAAAGAAAGGGCAAAAAAAGAAACAAAGAGTATACCTAAGAAGAAGGAGTGCACTATTCCTTGGGTCCTTGCTTCAAGGCCTCGATGAGGCCAAGCTCGGGTGAGCTTAGCAAGCTCACGACAGCCGCACGAGTGGCTGGATCTCGCTGATGAAAGAGCGGTCGTAGCTCGACCTTTGGGGCCTCTCAACTGTCACTAGAGTTTCTCAAAGGAGCTCTCGTCCTTTAATCAATAATGGTGGATGCCGTTGAATGGGGCAGGGGCTGTGTTTTTAAGTGTGGTTATGCAAGGTGGCGGTTATGTGCGAGGATAGGAGAGATAGGGGGAGGAGCAGGTCAACGAGGGCCGCTTGTGATGGTTGCAGGAGTGGGTCACAGGTGTAGTTTGGGATGGTTTTGAGAAAGATAGAGAGAGAGTGGAAGGAGAGGCACGATTGAGATAGGTTGCATGGGTAGCGAGAAATCAGGAGGAGAGAGAGCGCACAAGAAGGAAGTGAGGGGAGAGAGGGAGTAGAGGTGTGGGTCGTGCGGGCCTTCATAGGTCACATGGGAGAGGGAGATCAAAAGGGAGAGAGAGAGAGAAGGAGAGGGAGAATGCGAAGAACATGAGGGTGCATGGAGAGAGAGAGAGAAATGAGAGGGAAGGAGAGGGGAAGAAGAGTGGGTCATGTGGCACACGCATGGCATCGCCACATGGCAACAAAAATAAAATTTAAAATAAAAATAAAATAACAAATAAATAAATAATAATATTAAAAATCATTATAAATAATTATAAATAAGATAAAATAAACAATAATAATTAAAAAATTAATAATTAATAATTACTAATTAAAGTAAGAAAATAAATGAGTAAATAATAATGTAATAAAATAAATAACTAAAAGAAGAACATCGGTGACACATGGTGGCTCTAGGAGATGCAATGTGTCGCTCCCAGAAAAATAAAAAATTACATCAAAAGAAAAATAAAAAAGAAATAACAAAATGGGTCAAATAAGAAAGTGGTCAAAATGAAAGTTGCTCATTTCGACCTGATCAACAATTTTTGTGAAGGACCAAAAGTCAAAAGAAATCATCTGTACAAAAAGTATTTTTGGGGGTACCTTATATATATAATACCGTAATTTTATCTTTTGCAGATTTTTTTATCATTTTTAGATAAGAGAAAAACAAAATTAGAAAAAATATGAAAGGAATATTCACAACTTAATCTATTTTTTGGATTTTTAATAATTAAGAAAGATAAAATAAAGGGTCACTGAACTTCTTCCTCGCTCAACGACCCGACTCGCTCCTGTCACGAACTAGATGGAGGATGGAGCTCACTAAAAAAATGGAGGAAATAGCGGATACCCCGGACGGGGGAGGTCGACGCACTATTTATAGGGTTAGGTGGCGTGGTGCCCAAGGGAGGTGGTGCAGGCACTGGCCGACGGGGTTCAGTCACCGGCGGGTTATTAGTTGAATGGCCAACAACCTTTCCATCAGAGTCGTTGGTGACGAGAAGGGGAGAGGTGAAGGAGGTAGGCGACAATGGGAAAGAAGGTGAGTGGCGAAGAAGATACGGGGAAGAAGAAAGGGAAAGGAGAAGAGAGAATAAAAATAAAATAAATAATAAATTGATTAATATAATTAATTTGTATAATTAATAATTAAATCAATATAAGTAATTAATAATTCGATTAATTATATTAGTTAAAGAATAATTAATTGATAATTAAATTAGTAATTAAGTCGATGATTAAGTTATTAAATATATAAATAATTATTTAATTAAATTAATACTAATTATTAATAAATAAATATATGTTAATTAAGTAAATAATAAATAAATAAATTATTATTTTCTTAAATTTAACAGTAGAATATTAATATATTAATTAGTAGTATAAATTATGGTACATTATACAATATACCAATGCAGTCCTGAAACAAACATTTTTCATACTAACTCCAATTTTAGCGAAATCAGTGTCATTTTGTAGATAATTAAATAATATGAATTTTAAGAATGAGTTTGCCCAATTTAGAGTCCGTATGGCTGAGTTATGAGGTCCGGAAAATTTAGGTAGCGGTTTCGTGGCTTCGGGTTTTATTGATATTTTGACTTAGTTATATATATATATATATTTAGAAGATTTTTAGAAAAGAAATTAAATTAATCAGGTTTATGGTTATTTAATTAAAAATCTGGGAAGTTTTTACATATAGTACATATATACAATGGGTCTCAAACACCAAAACTCACCAGTTTTATTCGAATATTTTTTTGATACTTTTAATAAATAGTATTAAGCATAAAACGAAGTTTAAAAGTGAGTTTCGTCTATTTGGAGATTTCTATTAATAGTTATGAACCTCGGAAGTTGGTTTCTGCGAACTTTTTGGTCCATTATAATATTTTATTTTTGTGATGAATTATTTTTTTGATATTTTTATAAAATAATATATATTTTCATGAACATCTTTTGTGAAAGAAGTAATCTAATTTAATTAGGAATGATCTAAATGATAAATAAAATAGGTGAAATATTCACAAGGTGGAAAATGGATAAATTATATTTTTGTTCTTGGTTTTCTTGATATTTTATAAATTAGAATCCATATCTCCCCTTACTTTTTATTTTATCGACCAACTCAATATTGACCTGGTCTCGGGGTTAGGATCAGTTTGTATATATTTCATATTTATAGACTTCTTTTCTTTTATTTTTCTTTTTTTCTTTATTATTTTATTTTGGATAAAATAATTGTAAATATATAATATTAATATTTGTGCTTAGAATGATAATTAGTTGGAATTAATTATTATTTATATGTAATTTACCAAGGATTTTAGAAAAAATGAAAGAATAGAGGCAATGAAACACGGATTCATCACTCCCCTATACTTTACCATTGCTAGTCCCTTAGCAAACACTTATTTTATAAAAAAGTACAAGCAAAAAGAAAAAGCAAAAGAAAGATAAAAGAACTTAGAATATGCTTGTTTCGTTAAGCTGAATCTCACTTCACCAAAATTTAGAGCTTGGATTCAGACCTTTGGATTAATAGTGTGTCGGGACTCTATTAGAATTAGGATTTAAGCCTTGACAACCCTCAAGTTCCACAATATCCAGGTTCATCTCAACAACCAACTCAGAGCCACCTATTCATGACGCGAACTTTTCAGCTTTATACTGTATGTGAAAGGTTTTAGCTCTTCTCTATTAGAGAAGCGAAGAAACCACCCATCCCAGTAATACACTCCCATTGGGCCCTCATCCAGCTACTCGATCCTCGAGGAGGGGAGGAGGTATTTCCTTCTAAGGTCAGTCGTGTTGTATCCACAATCGAATATAGGAAGAAGATAGAAGAATGAGAAAAGAACTGGAGTGTGATCAGTATGCTCACATCTCCTGTGAAGCCTGACCAGTTTAGCCAAGTCTCCACTAAGACATGCAGCCTTTCTGAAGCTCAGACCATTGTGGTCAAATTTGGTATTTGGTGTATTTGGCTTCTTTTTAGTAGAGATGATTATTGCACTGCATAGGTCTTTTATGCCCGATAGACATAGTATCTTTTCAGTCCGTCCATTTTTTGGGGTCTGAGAAAAAATTATGCCAGCAGATCCTTCCCTCATCCGAAGCTTTATTTCAACCCCAATCTCTACCGTCTTTAGACGTCAGCGCCACTAGACAAGGATGGAAACACACCACCGAAATAGATTACTCTTTGCAGCCCCATGCAAGTCGAGCTAAGTGTAGAATGCATGAGTTCAAAATTGATTCAAATATAGAAGAGTTAAACGGATGACACCGGGAGTCCTACTTAGGCACTTTCAATTTGAATTCCAAATATGGTCTCATTGAACCCAAAGAATTAAGTCTAAAAGTCCTGAAGAGTCTCAATTCCAATTCCTAATAAAGTCCCTTTAGAATTAAGTGGATTAAGGACTAAACCAAGCTCCATCTCTCGGACTTATATCCATTCGGTTCAAGAATTAGACTTGTTCTGAAAAATGCTAATGAATGCAAAAACATTTTATGAAGTGAATTTTTCGGATTAATTTTTTAAGTGATTTTTAAAGACTTTTGCAAATTTTTATTGAATTTTAATACTTTTTATTTTTTAGAGTTTTTTTTGAAAGAGTTAGTGGATTAATTCCTTTTGCACAAATTCTACACGAATTATATACATTTTACAAAGGATGTTATATAAATTTTATACACAAGATTATACGGATTTTATACAAGATTTTACAAGAATTTTATAAGTTTTAAATAATTAAGATTTTATCCAAGAATTTTACAACATTTTTATATACAATTTTTAAGCCATTTTTAATAAGTCATATTTACAATTTTCTTGTGGCTTTTAAAACCCCAAAATATACACCCATACTTTTAGAGAGTTATATTATTAAAAATATAATAAAGTACGAGTTATGGCTTCTATAGTATATATATCATATATACGACATCCCCAATACTTAGCATGAACTATGTCCCCATAGTGACCGGAGAAGCGGCAAAGGAAGGCATAACTCAGGCTAAGTATAGATCGGTGAAAAGAATTTCATACTACAATGACTCAAAAGAATAACGAATAAATGAATAGAAGTCAATAATCTCCTCGATACTTAGGATCAAGTAATCCTAAGGATAGTAGACTCAAAACCGAAGATGACCGAGGTCAAGAGAATGTCCACACTCAACGACTCGTCTTGTTCTCCCTATACATAGGGTAAAATATCCCTAAGTATAGAGATGAAAATCAAAAGGTAAGGGACAAGCGAGGGAACAAACTATACAAAAATTGACGGCAATCAAAAGAGGAAATGAGCGATATTACCCCCTATACTTAGTGGAAAGCGCACCCTAAGTATAGGCAACAACAAGGGTAATAAAATAGAACAAATGAGAAACAACAATGTCTATACCCCCCTATACTTAGGATAAAGCATATCCTAAGTATAGCAAAAATCTAGATGAACCTAAGGCTATAAGACAAACAAAAGAAGGAAAGAATAAATCGAAAAGTATATACAAAGTGATCTGGAAAATCAGTTATGAGATGCAGAATGTAAGAGTGAAAAGATCATCTCATACAAAATAGATGGGGGCAACTTCATTGGTCTGTGGTTCATGATCGAGAAAAGATTTCAACTGCTGACCATTGACTCGAAAGGTGGAATCATACGACAACTCAGATATATCGATGCTACCGTTGTCGTACACCTTTCGTAAAAGATTTGAGCCTTTCCATTTGCTCTGAAGTTTCCTTGGGAATGGCTTTAGTCTAGCATCGAATATCCAAACTTGCGGATCGGGCTCAAACTGCTTGTGGCTAATGTGAGAATCATGCCACTGTTTCATCCGCTACATGTAATGCAGGCTACTCGTGAAGGCTTCATCTTTCAATTCTTCCAGGGCTGCCAGTTCATTCTGTCTCTGAACTCCCGTGTCATCTAGGCGAAAGATCACTTCTTTCACTACCTACAAAGATCGATGCTTGATTTTGACAAATACATGGCATGGCTTGCCATAAAGAGTCGAAAGAAATATGTACCCAATGGAGTTTTGAAGGATGTTTTGTAGGATCAAAGAATCGAGTCCAAAAGTTGTGACCAATCCTTTCGATCTGGGCAAACAACCTTCTGCAAGATCGTCTTGATCTCCCTATTTGATACCTCAACTAGACCATTTGTCTGAGGATGATACGAAGTAGGAATCCGATGGTCTATGCCGAACTCGTTAGCAAGTGCTCTTACCTTGTCATTGATGAAGTGGCTACCCCCGTCTGATAACAGAACTCGAGAAACCCTGAACCGCATAATGATATGCTTTCTCAGTAACTTACAAATCGTGTTCGCATCAGCGACTTGGGCAAGAATAGCCTCTACTCAACGACTCACATAATCCACAACTAGAAGAATATACTCGAACCCCTGACTTTTCGAAAATGGCCTCATAAAGTCGATACGCCATGCATCAAACACTTCACAGAAGTGAATCGCTTGCCGATGAATCTACGCTTCATCATCTTTATTCTATCATTTTGGCCTTAAAAACCCTAGTAAATGCGTGTAAATACTGTTAATTTAGGCATTTTATCATCCATGCATTATTGTGTAAATAGTGTACAAAATACGGTTTTTAAAGCCAAAATTATAGAATAAAGAAAAGAAAAAGAATAAAATATTGTAAATATTTTTGACCCGAAACCTCGAGACCTAGGCATCTCGATGACTAGGTCGACAAGGAATAAAGTAGGGGGAGATAAGGGCCAAAATACAATAAAAATACCATTTATTTCATTCATTTTTTATTCATTTTGGGACCTATTTTTGGTTCAACTTTTTATACCTCAAATAAAGAAACTTTGTACATGAAAGTTGTAGATAATTAAATGTAGAAAAATACAAAATTGATTTCACTCAAATCAAATAAAAAGATATGTGATCTGAATAAGATTCCAGAATCCCAAATTCCCAGACCTGTATCTCCCAAATAAAAACTCAAAATGTATCAAAATCATCTTTAATTGTATATAATTTTTCATAAGCTATTTAATGAAGGTGGTTTTGCATTTGGTGGAGCTACGGTTTGAGAGTTGAGTTTTGGAACCCTTTTTGATACTTACACAGATTAAAATAGCCATTTTTTTCATTATTTATAAAATTTTAAATTTTATAATTTTGTAAATATTATTTATAATAATTAAGTACATTTAAATCAGAATAAGAACCTAAAGAAAATACAAAAATAAAATCCCTGTATATAACACGTCGGTATAATACCTGTACATATACCTATATAATTAATTCTCCTATTTTATTAAGTGTACAAAACACATCAGAAAAATAAAATAAAAATATATTTAAGTGTATAAAATATCTTATAAATTTAAAAAATAATAAAAAAAATAAATAAAATTAAATACATAAAAAAATAATTTATTAAAATATATAGATACATATACCTATATAGCATATAAAAGGAAACTTATAATTTTTTTATCTCAAAAAAATAATTAAAAATCATAATAAAATAATTTATAAAATAATAAACATTTTTTATTCAATAACCAAAAATTAATAAATTCGTTTTCTATTTTTAAATGATTTTTTAAATGATTTTTCCAGGGTTTTTCCTGGTCACCAGGAGGATCCGAGAGTTGACCACGGGTCAACTCTCTGACCTGCCCCCCGTAGATATGTTAGAACTGTGTTTTGACCCATGTTTGCGATTTTTCGAGAGGAATCCTTTCACCATCTCGTGTTGACATCCACATGACTTTTATTCCTCGTGGATCGGGCATACACGCCCAAGGTTCTTCTTGATCATTGTGTCACTGAATCGATGACACCACCTCGTTCTTGTAGCCCCATCGACCTCCCTATTCAAAAGCCACCAGAATCTTCCTTTCTTTTTTGAACCATCTTCTGGCCGAGTTTAGACATCTAGGCGCGTGATGGAGTGGCTCCGGTGACAGGGGAGACCCCTAGCATCCCCATCGAGGTACGACGAAGCCCTGAAGGTTGGATTCCACCACCTCCGGCCAAGTTTGGCCGTCGAGGTCCACCTCGGGTTAACCACCTTTGAGGCATCGTTTTAATTCATTTTTTCTTGCATTTTTGTTTTTTTTTCCGTAGCATTAGGATCCATTTCCCCCTGTCGTTTTCGCTTCTCACCCATTCAATCGCCTACGCCACCCCTCACCGGAGCTTGCTCCGGCGAGTTCCCATTCTCCCTATTCTTCACCATTTCTGCCTCATCGTACACCCAGGAGGGGCGAGGCACTTTGCCCTCGCCCTCCTTAATGTCTTTTGCAGGTTGCAGGAGCTGAAGAACCCCATCTGGGGTCATTTTAGTGGGAGTCCAAGATACATGGAGCAGCCCCGTTCTGCCACGTCGCGGCGGCCTGTCGGTGAACCCCACGCCATTCTGAAGTCGCCGATCGCCATGTGTTCATCCCATGAAGCTCCCAGGCCGTTTTGAAGCATCACGGACCTTGATTTGGCTGGGGAAACTTCGCAGCCGCGTAGTTCTTCCTGGTTCTTCCTCGCGCCTCCTCCGTCGTTCGATGAAGGCCTGTTCTTGGAGGCGCACAGGAACCGTCTGATCTCCCCAAGCGTCCAACATTTGATCACCGAGGGAGATCTAATCTGTGCCCTCTGTTTCCCAACCGTCATCGTGCTCTCTGGGGACGCCACGTGTATAAGTGACATCATCTTGACCGTCCGCAACGCATAAGCTTAGGGTATTTTGCATTTACTCCCAAGGCATTTTTGGTATTTAATATTTAAAGCTAAATCTTTCATCGGCCGTTTAAAACTTTTGTAGAATTTGCACAATGCCCCCCTGGTTTTTGTAATATTCCATTCTAGTCCATGCCAGGTCACGTGCTCTGCGCACGTGACTTGGCAATTTTGTAGTGGTACTCCTAGGGTTATTTGTATCTTATTTTAGCCCAGAAACCTTTTATTTTAGTTATAAATTTTTGGTGAAATTACAACTTAGCCCTCCCAGTCCTTATTATTTACGGTTTAGTCCCTACCAGTCACGTGCCCCATGCACGTGACTTTGGGGAATTTTACGAGTATATCCTTGGAGTTTTGGCTATTTGTTATTAGTACAGAGAGTTTGATTAGTTATATTATTTCTGGGAATATTGTACTTTGGCCCTCGCATTTCTATTAATTACCAAAATACCCCTACCATGTTGAATTTTCTTCTTATTTCTTTTATTTATTTCATGCATCTCTAAATTCCTAAAAAAATCCATAAAAATTACCATACATTCCTGTTGCACTGTGCTTTCACCCATATTTTTGTTTTGCATTTTTATTGCATTTAAATATTTATAAAAATTCAAAAACATGTATTTTCTCTACTGTTTGCATTAGAAAAAACCCCAAAAAATTCAAATCCCCTTGAAAAATTCTAAAAAAATCGCCTTTCGTGTGTTTCTGAGTGTTTTAACTTCAGTACAAAAATCACTAAAAAATTCAAAGTAAAACCACTAAAATTAGCAAAACACTCAAAAACTTCATAAAAATCTTAAAAACTCCAGAAAAATCTTAAAAATATAATTTTTGTCTCTAAATTTTCTCTGTTTTATTATCTTTAATTTAAAATTAGTTTGAGGAATTTTGGACTCTGTTTGATATTTTTCATCCTCATTTTAGTTTCTGCCTTTTATTGTATTCACTGTTTTCAGTATTTTTGATTTTAAAAATACCAAAAAATTAGGAAAAATATAGAAAAATCACAAAAACACAAGGAAAATATAAAAAGCACAAAAATATTCTATTTCGTGATTTTTGCTTATTTTTACATATTTTCTCTCTATATTAGATATCTCTTTCTTTTATTACATATATACTTCCTTGTTGAAAAAGAAAATATAAAAAATACAAAATACAAAAAGAAAATACAAAATTAGTAAATTAAAAATCAATATATAAAATTGAAAAAATCAAAAATCAAATAAATAAATTAATTAAAAATTTAAAACCCACAAAATAACACATTTGTAGGCACTTGATCACTTTCATTGTTGAGCATTTAGCCCTGATCTATCCTGCTTGTTCCCTGTGTTCGACACTCTACACATACTTGCACTATACATACTTATTGTAGAGTTATAATAAATTTTAACTCCACATATTGCTTTTCATTATTTGACTGTTGTTGTGGGTTAATTGTTGACTTAACCCAGATTTTGTGTGGTCAGTTCAACGACTGAGTTCCCGCCTTGTGTGGAACTTAAGACCCTGTTATCTTGCGGTTAATCAAATAGCGTTGTTGCCGGGGAGCAACAACGCTTAGTTCGGGTTTTTGTTTGATTGTGATTACTTGACTATATTTTTGCCCTCATTATTTGCTCATTTATTTGATATCATTGTTTGACTTGTCTAATTACCCTCTCTTGTTGACTTTTTACGAGGAACCACAGATCGAGGGAGATGTTCTACCCTAGGCATCTACGCACCCACATGAAGGCGACAAGAGATTTCTGACCCTGCATCAAAGGAGGTAGGGGGGACTTGAGAAGACAGTCATATTTTTTAGCATTCTTGTGTAGTATTTTTTTTGTAATTTAAGTGAGTGAGAGACCCTCTATTATTGTAATAATACAGGTACCCTGAACTCTGGACACTCTGGCCTAATTTCCAATTGTTTGTACACTTGGGGTCTCACCGCAGTTTTCACGGGTTTCATCGCTTCTTTTTATTTTGTCTTTCGGTTTTATTTTCTTTATTTTATGTGATTGAGCCTTAGTTTTAGGAATTGCTTAGCGATAGAGTAGGTCCAAAAACCTAAGTATATTTGCTTGTGCCTATAGTCAACGTTTGGATCTAGTCAAATCTTGAAAATTGTGCTTCATGATAATAACAACTTCTCATCCTAGGGAGATTTCGTCATCTTGTATCTGCATATAGATTAGGTTTCAATTCTATTGAGCATCCTTGCATGTAGAGTGCTGGAGGAAAGGTGAGCATTTATGCTTTAGCATACATCATCGTTTTGCCGCTTGCATTGCTTTTCTGCTCTTCTACCTCTGATTTTAATCACCTAGGTGCTTAAAGGAATTGATTCCACGTTAGGTGCGTGCATTTCTCACTAAAAATCCAAAAAATTTTGACAACAAATAAAATTGGGACTGCTAAAAGTACTCAACCCTAAAATCAACCAAAAAGAAAAATCTTGTATTGGGATGAGTAATCCCCTCATTGTCTTCGCTTTTACTTGCTCGCGCACACACTAAGGATTAGTGCCAAAATCCCATTTCAGCCCCTAAGTGTTTGCACAATTCTTGACTTCCTACCTAACTCTAAAACAGACAAGATAAAAAGACCGCATTTGCGATCTTTACCTAGTTGAGTAGGTGAATTGAGGGTTTATCTTGTTTGAGTTTGTTTGTGCTTGCTTGTGTGTATACTAGATCATCCTTGCGCATTTGCGCCTTCTTCTTCACTCTCTTGACTTGACCTTCGTGCTCTCCCGATCGTTTCCTTTTGTTTTCGAGATGGACCCCTGGAGAATTCTCTATCCGGACTTTGCAGATCCCTCGTTCACTCCAGCCGGTCCACCTCCCTTTTATCAGGAGGACCCGCCTCCTATTTGTTCTGAATTTTGTACATATCCACCTCAGCCACAGCATCAGACCTCGGACTTCTACCCACACCCACCACCACCTTCGTATTTTGCACCTTCATATCCACCCGAGACTGACCTGTTGGAGTCACCTCTCACGATGTCCACACTTGAGACCTTGACCCAGTTCATGGAGAAAATGAAGTCGAGGATTGATAAACTCACCTGCATGAATAAGAGCCACATTGATGCTTCACGATCTGATGATTTGGAATCATTTGAGGATTATCATGAGAGCTTGCAATCACCCAAAATACAAAAAAATGAGAAAATTTTAAAAATGCAAAAAGAGTTTGGGAGACACATGATTGAGCCGGACTGTGAGGAGAGTGCTCACTTGCCAGACCCTTTGACCACACAACATTTCACACCTTGTCCCACCTTCGACCCCGAAGATGCCGCTGTACAGACTGCTCTTGGCATGTCTCGTGTACATGTTGATTCCGACCTTCTCCCTTGTATGGAGAAGGTCCAAAAATTCAAAAAAATATTGACTGAACCTGAAGTGGTGGCCACTATTCATGAGATCATCTGTGCCCCACTTCAGCAGGCCATGACCCAATTATCTGCTCCTCTTCCCAAGAAGAGAAAGCGGAGGAGAAGATCTGAGCGTCATATCTTGACCATGGTCACTGCCCACGCCATCACACACCGTCCCATTCCTAGCAAGAGGAACACAGCCACACCATTCATCACTTGCATCATCTCTGACCATACTTGTGAACACACTCTCCTAGACGGTGGCGCTTCAATTAACATTCTACCCTTCTCGTTTGTACAGTCTCTTCACTTAAGGCCTCTCAAGAAAACCAGGATGATCGTTCAGTTTGCTGATGGATCAATAAAGAGGCCGAAGGGTATACTAGAAAATGCCATCATTTCGATTCAGGGCATGATCTACAATGTTTATTTTGTCATATTGCCCATGGAGACCTCCACAGGGGAGCCCCCTCCAATCAACCTGGGATGACCATTCCTCGCCTCTGCGAGGGTCATTATTGACTATGGATCAGGAGAGATTCGCTTCCGTCCTGTTGACATGAACAAGGTGACCACCACCGCATCCACTACTGAGCAGAGCTCTGCACCTGATGCACCTTCACCGATTCTAGATGACTTTGAGGCCTATGACCTATCTGACGATATTAGAGAAGTTTGCTTTATGACCGCTGATGAGACTTGAGAAATCCTCCGAAAGGGGGAAGACTCGGAAAGCATAGACCTCGAAGTTTCTGCTTCTTGTGATTGGCGATGTGTTGATGAAATCCGTAGGATTTACATGATTGATACCATAGAGCGGAGGGAAGACACCAAGACTAGACATGACGGATCTGGTTTGACTACTTCCACTGGTAAGTCCGTTCTGGGTCACTCAAAAGTGGTTATGATTGAGGTCGGTTATGATCTTAACGCTTATTTTCAGAAATTCAGGCATTTTGATGAAAAAGATGACCCGGTTGAGGTTCTTGAGGACGAACAGAGTTCGACTACTTCCACTGATGATTTCGTTCCTTTTGGTTTTGACCTGGACGAGACCTCGCATGACGACTCTGACTACACTACTTTCGATGATGATTAGTTCATCCCATTCCACTTCGACATCGGCGAGACCCCCAAGGGCGAACCTAGCCATACTACTTCCATTGACCAGTTCATGCCTTTTCGATTTGACTAAACTGAGGGCCTTCACCCTGTCAACCCTGATCAGTTAGTGTCATCTGCGGACCCTGATGTCGACCTGCACCATACTAGATCCATCCCTCAGCAGTCCCGCAAGAAGGTTTGCTTTCTGTCTTCTTGATCCTGTGTACATCCATCTCTGTTGTACATTCACTTTTGTGTACCTCTGTCTCTCTATCGTATTGCTCGTCCACCCATTCCTCGTGTTTGCCTTGCTTAGGATGTACTTTGTCCTAAGTATGGGGGGTGTATGAGCCGAGTGTTCATTCTTCGTCCCGTTTTATTACTCTTGTTGTCGCATATACTTAGGGCTTCTTTTACCCTATGTATAGGGGGAGTGATGTGTACATCCTCTGATCTCATTTCCATTTTCATCTCTTTTCTTCTTTTCTTCTTTTCCTTTTCTATCTTCTTTATCTATCAAAAAGGTATCGCCCCTTGTAGACAGTCTTGTATACTTAGGACGTACTTTGTCCTAAGTATAGGGGGGTGTGCACCCCGAGTTCTTTCATTGTTCGATCCTCTCCATTGTCTCCTCTTCTTGTCTATACTTAGGGATATCTTACCCTAAGTATAGGGGGGACAATCTGAGTATGATATGTTCATTCCCACCCTTGACCATCCCTGCTTTGTGTACAATCTGCTAAACTTAGGAATATTTGATCCTAAGTATAGAGGGGCGATTGACTTCTCATTGATTCATTTGTCTTTTATTCGTTATTCTTTAGACTTGACTATACTCAGTATGAGTTATGTCTTCTCTTTTCTCTCCGATCTATGAATACATAGCTCAAGCTAAGTATAGGGGGTTCGTATATATTGTGTATATACTTTAGCCATAACTCGTACTTTCATATTTTTATTAATAACGATGGCTAATAATTCTTTAAAATTCATTAAAACCCCTAATAAAAAGATGTTGATTATTCCTCAAATTCTTTCTCTATGTATTAATTAATAAATCAGGTGAAAATATTTTTTGCAAAATATTTGAAAAATAGTTTGAAAATCTTTGTGAAAAATCTTTTAAAAACTATTTGGAAAACATTTTGTTACATGTTTTCAACCTTTGTAAAGTATTTTGTTCTGAAATTTTATTTTCTTTATGTGAAATAATATATTTGAAAATTTATTTGCAAATGATTTGAAAAATGGTTGCAACAATATTTTGAAAAATATATCTATACTATTTGAAAACCTTTGCAAAATGATTTTCAAATGTGTGTACATGTTTGTAAAAATGTTTGTAAAATTTATTGTGGACTATAGTTTTCAAAATTGTTTGAAAAACCTTTTCAAATAAGTTTGAGGAATAGATACATCACACCAAAATTCACTATATATATTTATAAAATTGATCACTTACCCTTGTAAATTCTTAAAATCCACTTCTTGTAAATATAAGATGCATCCCCGTGTAAATATTTTAACCTAGTTTTTATACAAAATTCTTTTATTTTCAAAAAGCCCAAAAACATTTGTAAAACTAAAATACAAAAACATTTGGAAAATCTTTTTGAAAAAACACAAAAAAATGCTTATGCATCATCTTTTTCAAAAATCCACAAAAAAATCGAAATCTTGAAAATTGCATCACAAAAATATTTTCTGCATTCTGCATATCTTTTGCATAGCATTAGCATTTTTTCGGATTGAGTTTGATAGTTGAACACGTCTAAATAAAATAAGGAGATTAGAGCTTGATTGGACCTTAAAATCTACCTAAATAATAGGAATCTTATAGGAACTGGAATTGAGGTACTTCAGGTCTAGTTGACTTAATTCTTTGAGGATTACGTGATTTGGTTCAATGGATTCTTGACTGCCTAAGTAGAGTATTTCGGAGCACACGCACGACTCTTGTTGATAATGACCTAACTTGGACACTTGCACCTTTCACATGGCTCAACTCAGTTGGGGTGATGAGGGGATTGGATTTGCCGGTATGAGACGCACACAAGTGGAAACACTTGCCTCCTCTAGGGAGGGAAGTGCACCCCAACCCGTCCAGTGATGAGGAATTCTAAAGACAGGAGAGTGTGGGTTGCAATAAAGCTTCAAAGAGGGATAGTCTACTGGCTCAAGAGGAAGAACTCCCTATGTAAATGCTGCTGTATATAGTATTTCAAAAAAAAACTCCAAAAAAGTGGACAGGCCTGTACAAAAATTAAATGCCTGCCAAAGTATGTGAATATGTTGTATAGTCAATAAGCAAGCTTGAGCCTCAAAGTCAAATTATGTGAGCCTGCAGCTAGATGACTTGACTACACTGGTCTTGCATCCTAGGATAGGTAGCTATACTGGCTACCGTCCATTCTTCTCTTCACCCCCTCCTCTTGAGCTGGTTGCCACTTGAACTTAGAAGGGAATACCCCACTTTTCGAGGAAGGAGTTATTGGATTGGGGAATCATTGGGTTGTCATACTGGAAAAGTCAGTCTCTTTGTCATTCTAGTTGGAGAGAACCACTATCACTTACACTATACAAGTCAGATTCATAGTCGTAAGGTTTTGCATATGAATTGAGATATTTCTGACCTGGCTATTGAGGAGACTTAAGCAGAATGTTGGGATTCTCGAAGGCTGTTGGATTTCAAATCCGATTCTCATTAAGGTTCCGCCCGCACTAAAATTCTAAAGGTCCAACTTAAGCTCCAAACTTTGATTTTGTGAAGACAATTTTGATAATTAAATTTAATCCACATTTCTTCTTTTTCTTTTCTTTGTTTTTCTTTTCTGTATTAAGTGTTTGCTAGGGACTAGAAAAGGCAAGTATAGGGGGATGATGAATCTACATTTCATCATCTTTATTCTATCATTTTGGCCTTAAAAACCCTAGTAAATGCGTGTAAATACTGTTAATTTGGGTATTGTATCATCCATGCATTATTGTGTAAATAGTGTACAAAATATGGTTTTTAAAGTCAAAATTATAGAATAAAAGAAAAGAAAAAGAATAAAATATTGTAATATTTTATGACCCAAAACCTTGAGACCTAGGCATCTCGATGACTAGGTCGACAAGGAATAAACTAGGGGAAGATAAGGGCCAAAATACAATAAAAATACCTTTTATTTCATTCATTCTTTATTCATTTTGGGACTTATTTTTGGTTCCATTTTTTATACCTCAAATAAAGAAACTTTGTACATGAAAGTTGTAGATAATTAAATATAGAAAAATACAAAATTGATTTCACTCAAAAATAATGTACAGATAAAAAGATATGATCTGAATAAGATTCCAGAATCCCAAATTCCTAGACCTGTATCTCCCAAATAAAAACTCGAAATGTATCAAAATCATTTTAATTGTATATAATTTTTGGTGGAGCTACGGTTTGAGAGTTGAGTTTTGGAACCCTATTGTATACTTACACAGATTAAAATAATCATTTTTTATTTATTCATCATTTATACAATTTTATTTTTTTATAATTTTGTAAATATTATTTATGATAAATGTGTACATTAAAATCAGAATAAGAACCTAAAGAAAATATAAAAATAAAATCCTTGTATATAACACGTAGGTATAATACCTGTACATATACCTATATAATTAATTCTCCTAATTTATTAAGTATACAAAACACATCATAAAAATAAAATAAATATATATTTAAGTGTA
Source organism: Ottelia alismoides (assembly GCA_037367405.1). NCBI lineage: Eukaryota > Viridiplantae > Streptophyta > Magnoliopsida > Alismatales > Hydrocharitaceae > Ottelia > Ottelia alismoides. The sequence continues at coordinate 215,468 of JAZKJV010010005.1, read as the reverse complement.
TAAAAATATCTTATAAATTTATAAAATAATAAACAAAATAAATAAAATTAAATACATAAAATAAAAATAAATTATTAAAATATACAGATACATATACCTATATAGCCTATAAAAGGAAACTTGTAATTTTTTATCTCGAAAAAAATAAATAAAAATCATAATAAAATATTTATAAAATAATAAACATTTTTTATTTAATAACCAAAAATTAATAAATTCGTTTTCTATTTTTATATGATTTTTCCAGGGTTTTTCCTGGTTGGTCCACGTGGACCAACCAGGAGGCTCTGAGAGTTGACCGCGGGTCAACTCTCTGACCCGCCCCCTGTAGATCCGTCAGAACCGAGTTTTGACCCATGTTTGCGATTTTTCGAGAGGAATCCTTTCACCATCTCATGTTGACATCTACGACTTTTATTCCGCGTGGATCGAGCATACACGCCCAAGGTTCTTCTCGTTCATTGCATCACTGAATCGATGACACCACCTCGTTCTTGTAGCCCCGTAGACCTCCCTATTCAAAAGCCACCAGAGTCTTCCTTTCTTTTTTGAATCGTCTTTTGGCTGAGTTTAGACATCTGGGCGCGTGATGGAGTGGCTCCGGTGACAGGGGAGACCCCCAGCATCCCCATCGAGGTACGGCGGAGCCCTGAAGGTCGGATTCCACCACCTCCGACCAAGTTTGGCCGTCGAGGTCCACCTCGGGTTAACCACCTTTGAGGCATCGTTTTTATTCATTTTTTCTTGCATTTTTGTTTTCTAATGTAGCATTAGGATCCATTTCCCCACTACGTTTTCGCCTCTCACCCATTCAATCGCCTACGCCACCCCTCGCCGGAGCTTGCTCCGGTGAGCTCCCATTCTCCCTATTCTTCGCCATTTCCACCTCATCGTACACCCAAGAGGGGCGAGGCACTTTTCCCTCGCCCTACTTAACGTCTTTTGCAGGTTCCAGGTGCTGAAGAACCCCATATGGGGTCGTTTTTGTGGGAGTCCAAGATACCTGGAGCAGCCCCGTTCTCCCACGTCGCGGCAGCCTGTCGGCGATCCCCACGCCATTCTGAAGCTGTCGATCGCCAGGTGTTCATTCCAGGAAGCTCCCAGGCTCTTTTGAAGCGTCACGGACTGCCGAAGAGGCACGATTTGGCCGAGGAAACTTCACAGTAGCGCAGTTCTTCCCAGTTCTTCCTCGCGCCTCCTCCGCCGTTGGATGAAGGCATGTTCTTGGAGGTGCACAGGAACCATTTGATCTCCCCAAGCATCCACCGTTTGATCACCGGGGGAGATCTGATCTATGCCCTCCGTTTCCCAACCGTCATCGTGCGCTCTGGAGACGCCACGTGTATAAGTGACAGCATCTTGACCGCTTGCAGTGCATAAGCTTTAGTTATTTTGCATTTACACCCAAGGAATTTTTGGTATTTAATATTTAAAGCTAAATCTTTCATCGTCCGTTTAAAACTTTTGTAAAATTTGCACAGTGCCCCCTGGTTTTTGTAATATTCCATTCTAGTCCATGCCAGGTCACGTTCTCTGCGTACGTGACTTGGCAATTTTGCAGTGATACTCCTAGGGTTATTTGTATTTCGTTTTAGACCAGAAACCTTTTAATTTAGTTATAAATTTTTGGTGAAATTGCAACTTAGCCCTCCTAGTCCTCATTAATTACGGTTTAGTCCCTCCTGTCACGTGCCCCGTGCACGTGACTTTGGGGAATTTTGCGAGTATATCCTTGGAGTTTTGGCTATTTGTTATTAGTCCAGAGAGTTTGATTAGTTACAATATTTCTGGGAATATTGCACTTTAGCCCTCGCATTTCTGTTAATTACCCAAATACCCCAGCCAGGTTGATTTTTCTTATTGTTTCTTTTATTTATTTCATGCATCTATAAATTCCTAAAAAACCATAAAAATTACCATACATTCCTGTTACACTGTGCTTTCACGCCATATTTTTGTTTTGCATTTTTATTGCATTTTCATATTTATAAAAATTTAAAAACATGTATTTTCTCTACTGTTTGCATTAGAAAATACCAAAAAATATTAAAACCCCTTGAAAAATTCTAAAAAACCACCTTTCGTGTGTTTCTGTGTGTTTTAACTTCAGTACAAAAGTCACTAAAAAATTCAAAGTAAAACCCCTAAAAGTAGCAAAACACTTAAAAACTTCATAAAAATATTAAAAACTCCAGAAAAATCTTAAAAATATAATTTTTATATCTAAATTTTCTCTGTTTTAATGTCTTTAATTGAAAATTAGTTTGAGGAATTTGTTCTTTGTTTGATATTTTTCATCCTCATTTTACTTTCAGTCTTTTATTGTATTCACTGTTTTCTGTATTTTTGATTTTAAAAATACCAAAAAAATTAGAAAAATATAGAAAAATAAAAGAAACATCAGAAAAATATAAAAAGCACAAAAATATTCTATTTCCTGATTTTTGCTTATTTTACCTATTTTTCTCTCTATATTAGATCTCTCTTTCTTTTATTGCATATATACTTCCTTATTGAAAAAGGAAATATAAAAATACAAAATACAAAAAGAAAATACAAAATCAGTTAATTAAAAATCAAAATATAAAATTGAAAAAAAATCAAAAAATCAAATAAAAATTAATAAAAAAATTTAAAACCCACAAAAATAGCACATTTGTAGGCACTTGATCACTTTCATTTTTGAGCATTTAGCCCTAATCTATCCTGCTTGTTCCCGGTGTTGGACACTCTACACATGCACTATACACACTTATTGTAGAGTTATAATAAATTTTAACTCCACATATTGCTTTTCATTGTTTGATTGTTGTTTTGGGTTGATTGTTGACTTAACCCGGATTTCGTGTGGTCAATTCAGCGACTGAGTTCCCACCTTGTGTGGAACTTAAGACCCTGTTATCTTGCGGTTAATCACTTGCATCAGCATTATGTCTCCATGTCCACTAGTGCCCATTTTCTGACAGTCAGTACATAAGAATGCATAGGCATCCGCTACGAGAGTAGGCCACCAAAGGTCGGATTGGAGCATCTTCTGTGATGTCCTCTTCCCTGAATGGTGTCCTCCAGCTTATAACCTATGGCAATACATGAGGACACTCTGGTATTCCTCATGAAGAATACACCGACGCCAGACAAAATCCGCTCCTTCATGATAATCAGATCCTCCCAATGGTAAGACTTGGCTTTCACGAGGAAAGTCTCAAGTTTATGTTTGGACCAACCTTGTAGGACTTTCTTAGCAATAAGAAATTTCACAATGTCAGCATACCATGGCAGCGAGGTGACAACAAGAATCGCCTCATCGGGGAAGGTCTTGATCATGGGTGCATCAAACTCAGAAGTCTCAGGTGTTTCTAACCGGAAGAGGCGATCCGCCACAACATTCTTAACTCCAAGATTATCCTTGATCACAATATAGAACTCCTGGAGTAGATGGATCCATCTGGTCAGATACGACTTTGAATCCTTCTTGTTATTAAATACTTGATGGTGGTATGATCAGTGAAGATTGTAACCTATGATCCTAAGATGTGGGACCTGAACTTATTTAAGGCAAATACTACGACTAGCATTTATCTGTAACCGTGTAATTCCGCTTGGCGGAATCCAAAGTCTTGCTAGCGTAGTGTATGGCATAAGGAAGGTCATCCCTCCTTTGTCCCAATACAGCCCCAACGGCAAAATCAGAGGCGTCCGTCATGATCTTGAATCGAAGATACAATCGGGTGGCTGAAGGACATGAGCCTCTACATCCATGTTCTTGAGATTTTCAAAAGCAGAAAGACACTTATCATCTACGATAAACTCGATGTCTTTTGCGAGAAGATCATATAATGGTCAGGAAATTTTACTGAAGTCTCGTATGAAACGTTGGTAGAAACCGACATGCCCGATGAAAGACCATAACAGCTTCAGATTGAACGGTGGATTGAGTTTCTTCGTGATATCCACCTTGGTCAGGTCAACCTCCATGCCTCTGTTGGAGATAATATGACCAAGGATCGTCCCCTGAGTCATCATAAAATGACTCTTCTCCCAAGAAATAACAAAAGGTTAACTTTCGTGCACATCTGAAGCACACGGTCTAGGCTATAAAGGAAAGAATCAAAATTATTGTCGTAGACCGAAAATCATCCATGAAGACCTCCAAGATATCTCCCACCATGTCTGTAAAAATAGAAAGCATGCACCTCTGGAATGTAGCTAGAGCATTACATAGTCCAAAGGGCATCCGTTTGAAAGCATACATTCCGAACAGAAAGGTGAATGCCATCTTTTCTTGGTCTTCAGAAGCAATGGTCACTTAATTATATCCCTACTACCCATCGAGAAAGCAATAATGGCTCTTCCCAGCTGATCGTTCGATGATCTGATCAACGAACGGTAGCGAGAAGTGATCCTTCTTGGTCTCCTGATTCAAATGTATGTAGTCCATACAGATGCGCCAAGAAGTTGGTATTCGAGTAGCGATCTCCTCTCCATTCCCATTTATCACTATAGTGATACCCATCTTCTTGGGTACCACATGTAACGGATTAACCCGTTTCGAGTTGGAGATGAAATAGATAAAATCGATGCTCCACCACTTGGATATTTCCTTCATAACCACCTCTCGAAGATTCGGGTTCAGCTTGTGTTGAAAATCACGAGATGGTTTGGCGTCATCCTCGAGAAAAATGTGGTGGGAGCACAGAGCCAGACTAATTCCATGGAGATCATCTAATGACCACTCGATCGCCTTGTGGTTCTTTTAAAGAATCTCCATCAGATGGGATTCTTGTTCATCGGTCAGATCAGAAGTGATGATGACGGGAAACATGTTAGGCTCTCTAGCAAAGAATCGATACTTCATACTTTGAGGTAACAGTTTGAGTTTAGGGGGAGAAGGAATAGGAAGAGCTAGACTAACTAGGGCCTAGGTATAGGCTACTAGGTCGGTCTGTGTAAGCTCGGCCTGCTCTGAGTCAGAAAGATCTGGTGATTGCTGGATATTTTATCTAATTCGGTCTCCAAGCTAGTTGTAGGCTCTTTAAATGGAGTCTGAAGTGATAAGAATTCAACGAAACACTACCAATTAGCATCTTTGGATTCTGACTGATCTGCGGGTAATTGACAGCTCTAGTTATCCACTTCTGACTCAGAGGGATTAAGAATATCAGATTGATCTAAAAAAGTCTCAGAATCATCTCCATCAAGATTTTCACTATTTGGTTCCAGGATTGTGTTCTCTAATCGCCCATCATCTGATATTTGAATCTCGGCTTCTACTGAAGGTGTGATGAATGATTGGGTACTAGGTTCGACCAAAACGACCTCATCATCTATTTATATGAAATCACAGTCTTGATGTCTGTCGGGTTCATCATCAAATGCTCTCTCTGATTCAGCTGATCTGGATTGTCGGTCTTGGATCGTCTCTATATGTATACTTTCACCATAGACATGAAAGTACACCTTCTCGGTGCCATAGTGGAAAACAACCTTTGCCATCACCAGAAAAAGGTCGTCCTAATATGATCGGGGTATCAGTCACACATTCAGGGACCTCCATGTCTAACACGATGAAGTCCACGGGGAATTGCAAACCTTGAATAGTGATGATAACGTCTTCGATTAAACCCTTAGGCCTCTTGACCGATCTATCAACAAACTGCATGATCGGTCAGCTTGGTCGAAGAGGTCCAAACTCGAACTTGTTGAGTAAGGAAGAAGGAAGAAGATTAATCGAAGATCCGCTACCTAATAGAATATGGTCAAAAGTTTGATCGAGGATCTCGCATCTGACATACAATGCTCCTGTATCTGATCTCTTGGCTGGGAGACAGTTCTGAATCGCATGGCATGTTTCCTTGGTCAGCTCATGGATCTCAAAACAGTGATTGCTCTGCCTCTTCTTTTTGCGGATTGTGGTTCAGTCTTTTAAGCCTTTCTATAGAAGAGGGATTTGTGCCAAGGCTTCCGAAAGAGTGAGTTGGATCGTTAACTTATCGGCCATCTCTTTCGTCCGATCATTCATTTGAATTTTTTTGGTGTTTTCTTTTTTATCACCTTTTCCTAAGCAGAGTACTTTGGTAAAGGAATCTGTACATCCTCCTGGTTAGTATGTACAATCGGAGGATTAGAAGAAGAAGGAAATATTTTTGTAAAACGGAGACTTGCTTTATGTGAATTATCAGAGAAAGATGGAGATTGATCAACTATGTTTTTATTTCTCTTTCGAATTCTTCTCTTTTGTACATTTTTTCATTTTCTCTCATCATCACTATATACAAAAGAAAGGTAAAGTAGTTGTATCGACGTTCAGCTCTGGCTACTCTTCAGACTTGGTGGCTTCAACACCTACATCTTCATCATCAAAGGGATAAGCAGCTTCAGCTCCGCCATCAACATCCTCAACAGGCTCGCTTGTAACTCATGTATATCCTCGTCGAGCCTAATTGAGTCTCCACCTACTGGCATTCTACTGCTCCTAAGATAAATGAAGTCAGCATCATCACAATAAATATAGTCGTCGAAAAATGCATGTGATTGGAGGGTGGGCTCGGTCAAATCTACCTGCTCTAACTTTTGCTTAAGGTTGTTCGGATTCATCTCTATCTGAGCAGGAAAGGCGGACTTCCCTTTAACCAAATTAGTGACATGAGTTTTGAACTCATCCATTTCTCGCCTAAAAGTGACCTGCTAGTCGGTGATCAGGTTGGTGAGATACTCTAAGGCTGGGTTGTCATAGAAAGGCCCATGAGACCCGGATGAGTCACCTCGATGATACTAAGGCTGCTGTGGAGCTGACTGCTACTGTGGAGGATATTTCTGCTGATACTAAGACTGATATGTAATTTGCCTCCACTGAGGTTGCTGTTAACGACGAGGACTGGAATGCTGTTGTGACTCTTTGCTCATCCCCATCTGTGCCTGCGGAGTCTACTGGGAAGAGGCTCCTCCTATAGACCAATGGAAACCAGGGTAATCGCGGCAGATCCCTGGTTGCTGCGGCTGGTTGTACCAAACCCCATTGAGCTCGGCCAATGGCTAAGCCATCTCAGTGTAAACTGGGGGAATTGATGCCAATGGCTGATCGCTCTGATACACGACCATCTGAGTGTCAGATGATGGTGTCTGCTGGTGTTGCGAGTATGCCAAAGACTGATGGGTCAGCTCAGAGTGCACATGGTAAATGTGTTGCACCGGAGGCCTCAGAAGTATACCTCGGTCTCGACTTCCGGAGTCAGCCTATGATCTGGAAGGCTTACAAGAGTCTTCTTGAATCTCTTGAAGGCACATAATCTGTGTCTTCAGATCACTCAGGCATCTCTCAAGCTCGTAGATCTTATCGAGCTTGTCTAAATTCTAGCATTTCTTCTCAATAATTTCCATGCAATACAACTTCTGAGAAATGATCCCCATATCAGATGATGAGGATTCGATAGGTATCAAGACAGTAGAAGACGGATTCCCTTCAATTTGTGCCACTCGGTAGTGCTGGTGATATATAGGTGGCTTCGTATGATTAAAGACCCGAGTCTGGGATGTCGTTGTATAGTTTTCTGTCATTTTCTCATAAATGGCCTAGACCTTATCCCCATGAATCGAAAAATAGGATCCACGACAAGATGCATTAACCATCCCCTGTAACTCTAGTGTCATCCCATTGAAGAAACTCTGTAAAAGAGTTGGCTTCAAGATTTCATGATGCGGACATCAATCAATGAGCTCTCTAAAACAGTCCCATGCCTCGTGGAACTGCTCGTTCCTGATCATGGTGAAGTTACTAATCATGGCTCTGGCAGCATTCGTTCGACCAAGTGGGTAGTATTTGTTCAGATATGTGGTTCGTAGCTGCTCCCATGTTGAAACATATCTCCCTAAGTGTTTCAGCCAGTAGGTTGCTCGGTCTACGAGGGAGAATGTAAAAGCGATCAATTTGATCCTGTACTCGTTAACATGCGCATCATGTACCGTACAACAAATAAGCTCAAACTCTTAGAGGTGCAGATACGACTCCTCAGTAGAATGCCCGTAAACTTAGGCAGCAGTTGGATCCTTTGATGCCTAAGCTTAAAATTGCCATGAGTAACCGGTAGACGGATCCACCTATGGGTTGTAATAGCTCCAGGGTTGTAGAGTTGTTGCATCGTTCTATTCGATCCTAATGGCAGTCTCTCTGCTCCATCAGGTAGCTCGGGTTCCTCAGCTCCTACGTTGTCAGCATCTGGATTATCCCTTGTGCACTCAATTGAGTCAGCTTAGCTCTGACATCATTCATGAGTCTACCTTGCCCCTAATCTGATTATGCATAGTCTCGAGGAAAGCAAGTATATTGCTATTGATTGTAGCATGATCTATGACAACTGAGATGGTCTGCGGTCCCTTTCTAGCCATGTCTTATGGAAAAGAGAAAGAATTTAGATCAGGCTTTACCAGGTCAACATGTAACTGCTGATAGTTTTCTAGAACTGGAGGTGATGATGAAGGAGAATGAGAAGGAGAAGAAATCGACGATGAGCTTCCAGGGTTAGAGTCACACCTAGAAGTCGCAACTCGAGTAGATCCCGGTTTAGGAAGAGAGACATCCTGAACCGATCTGGATGAACGGACAGGTGCGCGAGAGAGTGGATCGGTCATAGTAGACCAAAGCAATCGCCTACCCATCATCTTAATAGATAATGGTTGATCAAGCTCTCGAAGATGAAAGACTCACACCACAAGTCAAGCACAAAGCAAATCCCGAATTCACCAATTTCACCTAGTCATGACCATAAAATTATGGTTGTTTATCTTTTCAGTTTTAGGATTATTTGGTAGACACATATTCTTACAGATTAGCGTGAGCAGATAGGTGCTCGAAACTTACTCGAAATACTGCCCTGAGTTCTTACAAGAAATCACCTATTCTCAGCCAGTATGGGAGTAAGTACAGACTGTTTCCGCCTACCCGTGTTACTTGAGGACCATGCTACTGCCCGGTGTCCTCTAAACCTCCCACTCTGCTAAGTAAACTCGGACCGTTTTCGACTACCTGAGAGTACCCACTGAAGATTAGGCGATTAAAAGTACGAACTAAGTAGTACTTTCAAAGAAGCCCAGACTTTGGCTCTACCTTATGGGTCATCTCTCACTTACAAATTTGGAGGGAGTACATGCAATTCATTTACGGGGGATTGCTCGCCCAAATTCAAGTGGAGTCCTTACGTTTCGTTTTAGGTCAGATAAAATTAGCAGTCCCTGTATTATTTTCGGTTATCACTTTTTTTGAGTAGTTTAAAACAATCATATAACGATGTTTTTTCCTTTTTGATTTTTGTCCTAGATCACGAAGATCTATGTGATTCGATCTAAGCAAGCATCTATCTATGCTTGCATAGAGAACGGAGAAATCGAGAAATCCTAACAAGCACCAATCCTTGAAAAGCCGCGTAAAACCATCGAGAAAAATGCGAGGGAGAAAACCACGGTGGGTGCCTGATGTAACCGAATTTCAGTGATCGTAAGTTCCATACAAGGCGGGAACTTAGTCGCTGAACCGACCACTCAGAAATCCAGACTACAATCAACAATTAACCCACGACAAAAAAATCAAGCAATGACAATAGAGGTAGAGTCAAAATTTATTATAACTCTACATAAATGTGTATAGTGTGCAAGTATGTAGAGGTCGAACACAGAGAGCAAGCAAGATAGATCAAGGCAAAGTACGCAAAAATGAATGTGATCAAATGCCTACCTATATGCAAATTTTTGTGGGTTTTCTATTTTTATATATTTTTTATTTATAATTTTTGTATTTTTATATTTTGATTTTAATTTACTGATTTTATATTTTCTTTTTATATTTTATATTTTTTTTATTTTTTATAAATAGAATAGATACACAATATAAGAAAAGAGAAGATTAAGGATTTATAAAAATAAGGAGAAATGCTCAAAAATCAGGAAATAAAATATTTTTTTGGCTTTTTATAATTTTTAGATGTTTTTGTGATTTTTAGATATTTTTTTGAATTTTTTTGATATTTTTAAAAGTCAAAATACTAGAGAATAGTGAACTAAGCTACTGACCGAAATTAAAATGAGGTTTAAAATAGAAATAAGAGTCCAAAATTACTCAAATTAATTTTAAATCAAAGAGAATAAATCAGAGAAAATACAGAAACTGAGTTTGCATTTTTAGGATTTTTCTTGAATTTTTTAGATTTTTAAGAAGATTTTTGGAGTTTTCTAATTTTAAGGGTTTTTGTTTTGAAATTTTTAATGATTTTTGGATAGAAGTTAAAAGACACTAAAATAGACTAAAATAAATTTTTTCTGAAATTTTTAAAAGAGTTTTAATATTTTTTGGTATTTTTTAATGCAAACAGTAGCAAAAAAAACATGTTTTGAATTTTTATAAATATGAAAATGCAATAAAAATGCAAAACAAAAATATGACGAGAAAGAGCAAGTGAACAAGAGCTTAACCTAATTTTTTGGTGATTTTTAGCAATTTATAGATGCATGGAATAAATACAAACTACAAATAAAAACTACACAGCTAGCAGGGGACTATGTGTAAATATCCAAACATCCAAGGGCCACAGTGCAATTTTCACACAAAATATATAACTAATAAATTAAGTTCCAGGACCAAATATAAATAACAAAAGCCGCTAGGGCACGCCTGTAAATAACCCAACCCTACACGTGACTGGCACGCGCCTAGCAAGAACCTAAATGTAATATCAAAAACTCCCAAGGGCTCACATGCAAATAACCCAAAAATAGTACACGTGCTATCAAAGTTCTTGGACTTAGATGAAATAACCAAACCCGTGAGGGGGTCCTTGCAAAATACCCAGTCCCCTCTCGCGCACTTGCACGTGAGGTGACGTGGATAGGACCTGAGAGCAATTATGAAAAGTCTGAGGGTTCCAATGCAAATATTACACAAATATTTAAACTTCAGCTGCTAGTTTATGGACTAAATAGAAATACAAAATGCGTCTGGGTGGCAATGCAAAATACCCAGATCAGGCGAGGATCGAATGGATGAGGGCGCTCCACTTGCCACGCACCACGCCCTCACGCGACGATGACGGTTCACGGTCCAACGCTCTGGATTAGATCTCCTTGGCTGATCAGACGGTGGATGCAGAGGAAGATCCAACGGCTCCTGTGCGATCTGGAGGGCTGCTAAGATCTGACGACGGAGAGGCGAGGACTAAGAACAGGAAAGCGTCGCCGACGAAGCGAGCTTCCCCGCCCTATATCGGCGGCCTCCGGTGTTCCTTGGGCTTCAAAAGTGGCCTGCAACCTCCTACGGTCCTCCTCTAGCTCCTGGGAGCTTCAAAACTCCTCGGAGATGGCCGAGGCGCTCGCTAGAAGGCGGTGGAGCTACGGGCTCCGAGTATCTTCGGCGAGCGAGCAAAACTAGCCCCAGGCCCGAGTCAAAGGGCTTTGACCTGCAAAAATAGGTGAAAGGGTCCAAGGCAAAATGCCTGGACCCCGCGGAGGTGGAAATGGTGCGAGATGCAACGTGAAGGGTACTCGGCCGGAGGTGCACTCCGGCGAGGTGCTCGTGAGGACGATTCGAATGGCGAAATGGAAAGGTAGTCGGGGGGTTATACTCCTAGGACTACGACGAACAAAAAGCGAAAAAAATAATGGGAAAAGGATGGCTGCCTCGATGGTTAAAACCAGAGGGAGGTATACCTCGACGGCGAGCTTGCCGGAGGTGGTGGAGATGCCTCTGACCTCCTTCGCCTTGGCTGACGACACAAGACTGGAGCTGTCACCTCCAGGAACCTGTGGAGCTCGAGAGAGACGAAGAAAGGTGGACCAAAGGGACTCAAAATTTGAATGGAAAGATGAGGCACAATATAAGGGGTTGACGGACAGGTGGGGAAGAACGAGGCGTAGCGGTTCTCCCGTCGATCCATTGATCGAGGTTTCATATGGGCATGGGTGACCATTGAACGAGGAACAAAATTCGTGAAGAGTGATAGCCGAGAAGGTGTAAGGATGACCCTCGAAAAAATCGAGCAAAAGGGGTGGAAACAAGGTTCTGACAGGCGCACAGGAGGAAGGTCAGACTGTTGACCCTCGGTCAACGGTCCAGACCACCTGGTTGGTCCACGTGGACCAACCAGGAAAAACCTCCTGAAAAAGATTTGAGAAATCAATTAAAAATAGAAAACAAATTTATTAATTTTTTTTATTAAATAAAAAATGTTTATAATTTTATAAGGTATTTTAATATGATTTTTAATTATTTTTATGAGGTATAAAAATACAAGCTACCTTTTTAGGCTTGTATAGGTACATTTATCTATATATTTTAATAATTTATTTTTATTTTGTATTTTTAATTTATTTTTTTATATTATTTTATAAATTTATGAAATATTTTTATACACTTAAAAATATTTTTATTTTATTTTCATGAAATGTTTTATATACTTAATAAAATAGAAGTATTAATTCTGTAGGTATATATATAGGTATTATACCTATGTCTTTTATATACAAGTATTTTATTTTGAGTTTTCTTTGAGTTTTTATTCTGATTTTAATGTACACATATAGTATAAATAATATTTACAAAATTATAAAAATAATAAAATATAAAAATAATGAATAAATAATAATAATGAATATTTTAATCTGTACAAGTATACAATATGGGTCCAAAAACTCAACTGCAAAACTATCGTCATTAAATAACTTATTTAAAATTATATACAATTAAAGGTGAGTTTGATGCATTTGGATTATTTGTGAGATACGGGTCTGGGAAGTTGGGACTTTGGATTCTTATTCAGACCATAACTTTTTATCTGTATATTATTTTTGAGTGATATCAATTTTGTATTTTTATTTATTTTATTATCTACAACTTTCATTTACAAAGTTTCTTTATTTGAGGTATAAAACGTGGAACCAAAAATAGGTCCCAAAATGAATAAAGAATGAATAAAATGAAAGGGAATTTTATTGTATTCTGGCCCTTATCTCCCCCTACTTTATTCCTTGTCGACCTAGTCATCGAGATGCCTAGGTCTCAGGGTTTCGGGTCATAAAATATTTACAATATTTTATTCTTGTTCTTTTCTTTTATTTATCTTTAATTTTGGCATAAAAAACTGTATTTTATACACTATTTACACACACGTGCATGAATGCTAAGATACAGGAATTACGGGTATTTACATGCATTTGTAAGGGTTTTTGAGGCCAAAATGATAGAATAAAGATGATGAAATGCGGATTCATCAGTGCCCTGCTCCCCCAAGAGTATAACCTTGGAAAAACAGACCCTAAGAAGAAGGGAGGGAGGTTCAACTCGGGATGCCCTGAAGGGGCCCCTTCCTACAAAAGATTTTTTTATATTTTATTACAAGAAATTACAACTAATCGACTTTGTGGTTCTGTCTCACGTTGTTCAAACTGTACTGTACGAATCAGAAACAAAAGCCATAAAGTTAGGAAATAAAATGGTGAAAGGTAAATCCTAAACCTAAGTCTATGGTACCCTAGCGCTGCCTCCCCAGCAATGGCGCCATCTGAAAAACCACCTGATCTAATGTTCAATGAGAAGAACAATGTCGTTGAATCGACCAGGTGAAATTTTTGTAGAAAAAAGATTATTTTTTAGTTAATCTTTTTATTTTTTTATTTATACTTCTAAACAAGATATGTATAGTATCAAGTACGGGAGTATCGAACTCAGAGAGGAAAACTATTAGAAAACTAGGGTTAAACTATAGACAAACTCAGGTAAACATGTTCCTAATTTTTATTTTATTTTTAAATATTTTTTGGATTTTAATTTGATTTTTTATGAATTTTATTATTTTTGTGATTTTTTAGTATTTTATGATTTTTTATTATTTTTTAGAAAATGTTTTATGATTTTTATTTGGTTTATATTTTTATGTTTATTTTGTTTTTCATGTATTTTTAGAAGGCTTTTAGGATTTTTATAAATTTATTTTATTTTTATAAAGGTGAAAATTAGGTTTTTATTAAAAACTATAAGTAATTTTTTATTTTTAAGATTGAAAACAGGAATAAAATATTTTTATTTTATTTTTATTAGAATGTAGGTGAAATTATCTTTCAAATGATATGTGATACATTTTTGTATGAAATTTCTTGAATTAGTTATGGTTATTCAAAGTTTTTACATATTTTGAATTTTTTTATTGGTTTTAATATTTGATTTTTATTTTGTTTTTGGTTCAATATGTAAAATATAGTAAAATATTGCAGAATAATTTTTATTAGATTTTTAAGAGTGTTTTTATATTTTTTATTTTTAGAGTTTGTTATATTTTTTGGTTATTTATTGATTTATTAAAAATAAAAAATGTTTTTATTTTTCAAATATGATTTAATACTGTACATAGTATAGTATAGGGTATTTTTGGGAATTTTTATTATATTTATATATTGTTTATTTTATTTATTATGTATTATAAAGTATAGAGTTATGTATAGTATAAAGGGGTATATATGAGATTCTGGAAATAGTGGGTGTATGTGTAAATAGTCCAAGGAGTACGTGCAAGTGCACGTGCTGTAGCTGCCTCCTGATCATGAATCTATACACAATTTACAACGTATCAGGGGGTGTCGGTGCAATTTCGCCTAAATATCCTGGACGTCACACATAATGCGCATGCATGCTCTTGAAGAGGCAGGTCCTGATAGCCAATAGCGCAAGGTTCGGGGAACTTATCGCAAAAACCCCAAAATATATTGAAAGACATGCACTTCGTGCGTGACTTTACTCAGCAGTGGGGCGGTTGAGTGAAGTTGGGCTTGACATGTGGATCGACTATGAACCGTGCGATCAAATCTGATCGCCTAGCCTATATTGTATGTATATCCAATATATAGCCTTATTATAGATTTTAAAGAAAAATATAAAAATATAAAAATACAAAAATGGAATATAAAATCAGAAAATTAAAAATCTAAATACAAAAATATAAAATCAAAAGTAAAATAAAAAATAAAAATTAAAAACCCACAAAAAAATCCTTTTGGCTAAGTGGTTGAGTGATAATTTGTGCTTTGATTTCTCATCTTGCCTGTTGTATTCCCTTGCTTCATGTGTTCGACCCCTACTCACTTGCCAGTATACATTCTTAGTAGGGTATAATAAATTTCAACTCTTGCTCTTAATTGCTTAATTATCTGTGCGGGTTAATTGTTGAACAACGAGAGGATTCGAGTAGTCGCCCCAATGACAATAAGCCTGATTTATTAGGCCATTATTTAGCAACTCCCATCTTATCATTTTTCAATTACCTACATTCATTTTGTATTTCACGTTTCTGCTTATCTCATTTTATTTTTACATTACCTAGGTCACTTGAAGACCTTTCAATGAGAGGAAGAAGGGTAGAGATCGATACAACCAGAGCTTCTGGATGTCATCATTTTTGGAGCTGATTATAGAAAAATACTAGACAACTGTAAAAAGATTGAGAAATGTAAAATAGAAATTGTAATATATGTTTAATGAAATGATGGATTCGTTTATTGTGATTCTACATTTTGGTGGAGTGTTTGCCAATATTTTGAATGGATGTAGAACTCCATACATAGAATGTAAAATAAACCCGGTCAATGTGAAATATGTATTATCTGTTCAATACGAAAATAACACCAATTTGCATCTTGTTCATGTTCAATATTTTTAAATTTACATCCATTACATGCCAAGCAATATGTTTTAAATTTCAATTTGCACGACAGCTTTGTAAAAAGATCACCATCTTTGTAAAATACTATCATTTATTTCATAACATTTACTGTTTTTGCATCATATTATAAAGAAATCTTCACACAAGTTACACGTCATTTAATTAAATATACCAAGGACGATGACATGGATTTTACTAGTAGAACATTAATTAAGTGAATCCCTCATTTAGGATGTATAGCTGGCACGAAAATAATTATATTTTTGCTCCTCATTATTTGTAGAAAGTTTAGTGGCCATGTCAAATATCACACCATTACCACGTACAATAGTTTGCTTTAGTTTGTAATTCGTAATGAGTTTTGTAAAAAGATCATCTTTTATAAACTGCTAATATTTATATCATAATGTATACTTTTTTGCATCATATTTTTCCACTTCCTTTTAACTAAATACAACAAAGAGCATGACATGGATTTTACCAATAAAGGATTGATTAAGTGGATCTGATGAATCCACGATTCATCGTCTTTATTCTTTTATTTTAGCTTTTTTTCCTTAGTCAAATACTTGTAAATATCCATTATTTCGTGAAATTACCATTTTGTATGCATTTGTTAAATATGCATTTTTAACACCTTTTATACTCGAATAAAAGAATAAAGAAGAAAAGAAAAATAAAAGAAAAATAAAGGAGGCACTTATGAAATAAATGCATACTGACTCGAACCCCGAGAGAAGGTCAAGACTTGACCTGATCGATTAGGAATAAAGTAGGGGGAGATAGGATTTTTAAATCAAAAATCCAAAAATAATTTGTACACATTTTTCCTTGTAAATTTGTATAAAACTTACACTATTTTATTTGTATATAAATTGACCTTATTTTAAAAATTTTTCTAAACAAAGTTGTAAATAAAAATGTTTTGTAAATAGTAAAAATAAGTACAAAGTAAAACCATGTATAGATTACAAATAATCACACTCAGAAAAGATCGTAAAG
Organism: Ottelia alismoides; assembly: GCA_037367405.1. NCBI lineage: Eukaryota > Viridiplantae > Streptophyta > Magnoliopsida > Alismatales > Hydrocharitaceae > Ottelia > Ottelia alismoides. The sequence goes on along the minus strand of JAZKJV010010005.1, from coordinate 198,777 downwards.
TGATAATCGAAAGACCAATTTCGGCTCCATACGAACTCAAATTGAACGAAACTCACTTCCATTGTACTCTAAATTAAATTATCTTTCAAATGGTTGTGGTTTTATAATTTCTGGAGTTACGGTTGAAAAGTCATTTTTTTGGGGGTGATTTGTGTAATATTACCACTTACTTATTGTATATATTTATTCATATTTATTCTTTTATATATAATGTACATAATTGTAAATATTCTCTTCATTATTAAAAATAAAATTAAAAAATTAAAAAATTATTTAAAAATAATTTCCTTATTTGTACATGTGTATATTGTACTATATGTATATAATACTTATATACAACTAATTTCCTTACATAAAAATCACCAAAATTTTTAGTATTAACATTAATTAAATTAATATAATTACAAAACTTGGATTTAATTATTTAATATTCATTTATTTGATTTGAAAACTTACCTTGTATATAAAATTTGATTTTATGTCTTAAATAACCACCATTAAGGTGGCTAATTAATTTTTGTAAATTAATTATTTTAATTATTTTATTTAATTCAAAATTTTGTTTTTAATTAATTAATTAATTTATTTAAATAACCACTAATTAATTCTTTAGTTGTACATACTTTTCTTTTTGAATTTTCTTCTTCTTTTTATTTAGTTCCTCCTCCCTCTTTCACAATTTGATCAATCTTTGGCGGAGAGGAGCCCGGTCTCCAAGAGTTTCTTGTCGTAGAAGGGTGCCCAGCCTTCGAGCTGTTCGGTGACAGCGAGTCGGTCCTCGTCGAGGCTATCATGGCTTATCAAATCCTGAAGTGAGATCCAAATTTATTTTCCGTCATTTTTCCTAGATAAATATTAGACTTAATTTGTGTTTCAAATTCTTGATTAAAACTTAGATCTTAAATTCTTAAAAATTTTCCACCCTGATTTGATCCGCCCCTGAATCTGATTTTTCATCTCATTATCTGATCTCTACATTTCCCATCCTACCTCACATAATCTATCACCTCCTACCATGCACGGTGGTCGGAGATTCGGATCTATCTCTCACTTCGCCAGATCCGCACCCACGCACATTTTTCCGTGTTTGGTTTTTCTTGGGTCGAGTCATCGTACTCGTATCTCCATTTGTTTATACAAAAAAAAATCATATATAGAATTTTTCTAACATTTGTTTTACATGATAAAATAAAAAACAATAAAAAATATTAAAAATAAGAAAAAAATATTTACAATTTCTTTTTAAAAAATAAAAAAAGTAAAAAAATATTTCTGTTTCTACTTTACAAAGAAATAAAAACATTAAAAAATAAATAAAAAAATTTCTTCAACCGCGACAGCGATGCCCACCGTCTCCCTCATCCATCTCACGGCTTGTTGCCTCGCCGCCGCCGCGCGGCTCGCCTGCGCCCGTCCACCTTCAGGATCCTCCGGCTTCGCCGCCTCCAGCGCGCTCCAGTAGACGGTTCCCTCCGCGCCATCACCTCCTCCCCGACGTCTTCCCTCTCCAGCCGCGCGAGCCCGCGACCGGCCCTCGTACAGAGCTTTCCCCACGCTGCCCGACCTCCTCCAGCGGTGCCACCACCCACGCACATTGCCCGAATGCAAGGCCCGCCACCTGGACCCACCGCGCCACCGTGTGAGCCCGGTGCCCGACCATGGATGCCACCTCCCGCATCCCCCGATCGCCACCTCCCAGATCCCCCGATCCGCCCGACGCGCCACCGCAGCCACCTGCGGCCCGCGCGTGCACTACCGCGCTCCGCCATCCCCACCAGCTTCGCCCTTCCACCGTCGCGAGGGACCGCCCATGCCCGCACACCATTCGTCTGGAGATAGAACAAGGGGTGGCGCCCCCTTGTGGTCTTGTGTTATGAGGAACAGAGAATCACACGAACCCTAAGGGATTAAAAGAATGGAAATATTGGATTCATGCCCCCAGGTTCTGCTAACTGCAAAGGAGCCCCCAGAAGTTTATGAAACTACGCAAACACCCATGCAGAGCTCCAATGCATGAGCTTATTTGAGAAATTGCATGGAGGCCCTCCATGTTTCTGATATTACAATAAAGTCCTCGCTAGAATTTGAGCACGTGTGTTGCACGCTACACGTGGGTATATTGCTAGTTTTTTCCTACAAGTTTATTCATGTTATGTTCTCAGGCAAAAACTTTAAATAATTATCACTTAATCTCTATAATTTCCAAACTTGATTTTGTATGTTTATTTGATTGAAATAAATATTTTATGGTTTAAAAAATCTGGAAAAATCAAGTTAAACTCATGTTATGTATATGTTCACTGTATAAATTTTTCATTGCATTTTATTTTTATTTGACATTTTAAAAAAAATCAATAACAGTGTCTTTTTCTTTGCCTGAAATTTGAAAAAACATAAAAATTTAGATATTGCTATAAAAATTCCAAAAAAAGATTAGTTGTATTTTATTGTCTTTTATTTTCTGTCCAATTTTCACATATTAAATATTTATAAAACCTAAAAATATTTTCTCTTGATTTTTCTGAGAAGTTTTAATATAATTGAAAAATACAAAAAGAGTATATGTGTGTGTGCCGTTTATCTTGTGTGTTTATTTAAAATAAATAAATTTGAAAAATAAAAAACAATTAAAAATTCATTTTATTTTACTTTTGAAATTTGACTACTTGGTTTTCAATCGTGCTCCTTGTGTTCGACCTTGGTCGCTATACCAGGTAAATTATATAGCGAAGACCGCTTACATTTATTTTCATTGATTTAGATTTTCTATTAAGTGGTTGTCTACATTTTTCTCATTCAATTAGCCGATTAATGGGGTCGCAACAACCATTGATATATTTTGATACTTAACCCTAGTTGATCGATCGCTCTTCTGAATGGCGTTGTTGCCGGGGAGATAGTCATTTGTTCGATTTTTCTCCTGGTCATCAGAATGGCACCGTTGCTGGGGAGCACAGATTTGTAGTCATTTTTCAGTTTCTTTTTTTATCTCAATATATTATAAGTGCCTTCTGACCATCTTGTTTCACTTTTACTTTTTGGAGGGACCAACACAGGAAGAGAAGCAAAGGAGCAGAATATTGTTATTTTATTTAGAGAATTTTTGTGAATAATTGTAATAATTTAGGATAATTCTGAACATTTGTACATTTAGACACTTGGACATTTTAGGGTCTGTTTCGCCAAGTGTTGATGCACTTGAGGGACCTCACCGTTGTTTTTAGTGTTTTCTTTTCTCGCTTTTATTTTTCTATTTCACACGGAATTTTTGTGCTTGAGTCCCTAGATATAGGTTTCTATTTTGTTGAGCCAGGTAATTATTAGGTCCAAACACCCTAAAAGAATATCTGTTCCTATAGAACGTTGGACTTAGTCAAATAATTAACCTATTCTTCCCAAGAAGTTATTGTTTAAGACGGTTCCCGCTTGCATTTTGCATATAGTTAGTTTTATTTTTATGCACGGATCATATTGCATGTAGAGCGTTGGAGCAGGTACGCAACTCTATCTCTAACATTTGCATCCATATTTTCTCGTGCATTAGCTTTTTCATTTCCCCCCTCTATTTTGTGGATATAGGAATAAAGGGAATCGGAATTCCCGTTAGACGTTTCATTGAAAATATCCAAAAAAAGAGAAAACCAAAAATTAAAAATTGGGACTGCTAATTGAACTCGACCCTAAAATTAAACGTAACCGATACACACCATTGTTTTGGGAGAGCAACCCCCTCATTGTTTGATTTGCTTGAACGAGAGAGAGAGACTCGTACACTATGATAGAGTCATACATGATCTCTCTTCATACTACTTGTCTTGGGGTTAGTCGTTCTCTAGTTAGGATCTCTCCGATAGCCGGTAGAGCGGCTCGCGACGTCCTTAGCAGATTGAATTGATCGGGTAGTCCGTAAACAGTCCGTAATTCATACTGGCTGGGAAAGATCTAACTTTGGGATTGGGACAGTCTCCTGAGAGCTTTGAGTTCCTAACAACTCGCTTAAATGCTCTGATATATTGAATGATCACCTAACTAAATTTTGACAAGATAAACGGCCAAGACTTATGGTCATCACTGTATTACGTAGGTGAATCTGGGGTTTGCTTTGTGTTAGAATGTGATTGGTGTGAGTTGGTACGTTCATCTTATCTAGATCATTAGCAGTCACCTTCTCTTCTTTTTTCCCCATAGCCGACACCCACTTGATTGCATATTTTTCCATCTTAACCACATCGATTTCGACTCATCAGAATGGCACCGTTGCCGGGGAGATAGTCATTTCTCCGATTTTTCTCTAGGTCATCAGAATGGCGCTGTTGCCCGGGAGCACAACTTTATAGTCATTTTTCAGTTTCATTTTTTATCTCAATTTATTATAACTGCCTTCTGACCATCTCTTGTTTCACTTTTTCTATGAGGAACTGACGTGGATACGACTCAGACTATTTGGAGGGACCAACACAGGAAGAGGAGCAGAAGATTGTTATTTTATTTAGAGAATTTTTATGAATAATTGTAATAATTTAGAATAATTCTGAATATTTGTACATTTGGACACTTGGACATTTCGGGGTCTGTTTAGCCAAGCGCTGGTGCACTTGGGAGACCTCACCAATGTTTTCCATGTTTTGTTTTCTCGCTTTTATTTTTTTATTTCACACGGATTTTTTGTACTTGAGCCCCTAGATATAGGTTTCTATTTGGTTGCGCCAGGTAATTTTTAGGTCCAAACACCCTAAAAGAATTTCTGTTCCTATAGAACGTTGGACTTAGTCAAATAATTAACCGATTCTTCCCGAGTAGAAATTATCGTTTAGGACAGTTCCTGCTTGCATTATACATATAGTTAGTTTTATTTTTCTGTGCGGATCATATTGCATGTAGAGTGTTGGAGTCAGGTACGCACCTCTATCTTTAGCATTTGCATCCATGTTTTCTCATGCATTGACTTTCTGTTTTCCTCCTCAGTTTTGTAGATATAGGAATAAAGGAAATCGGAATTCCCGTTAGATGTTTCATTGAAAATATTCAAAAAAAAGAGATAACCAAATATTAAAAATTGGGACTACTTATTGAACTTGACCATAAAATTAAACGTAACCGATACACACCATTGTTTCGTGAGAGCGATCCCCTCATTGTTTGGTTTGCTTGAGCAAGAGAGAGTGTCCCGCACACTAGGATAGAGCCATACTTGATCTCTCTTTAGACTACCGGTCTTGGGGTTAGTCGTTCTCTAGTGAGGATCTCTCCGGTAGCGGATAAAGCGGCCCGTGATGTCCTTAGCAGATTGAATTGATCGGGTAGCCGGTAAATGGTCTGTAATTCATACTGTCTAGGAAAGATCTAACTTTGGAATTGGGACAGTCTCCTGAGGGCTTCGAGTTCCTAACAGCTCACTTAAATGCTCTGATATATTAAATGATTACCTAACTAAAATTTGACAAGATAAACGACCGAGACTTACGGTCATCACTGTGTTATGTAGGTAAATCTAGGGTTTGCTTTGTGTTTGAATGTGATTCGTGTGAGTTGGTTACGTTCATCTTATCTAGATGATTAGAAGTCACCTCTCTTCTTTTTTTCTTTACCCTCCCTCCTTCCCTTCATTATCCTATTCATTTCCCTCTCTTCATGATGGACCATACTCCATTTCAGTCGGATTTTGTGACTGCTTCATTTCATTCCATCATTCCCGCCCATTCTCTTGGGAGGTCGAAACTCCGACTGATGTCCCATCTTATCCCTACCCACCTTCTTATTATGGGCTTGTTGTCCTAAGAGAAGACCACCTAAAGAGTTTAAATTGACCAGATACGAGACACGGGTGATCACCTTGCTGAGATGAGAGTGCATTCCATAGGAGATCACATGGAGCAGTTACGAGTTTTAGATAACTTCTATCTTGGGATGATGTATAAGTACCATATCAGGATGCGCAGTCTGCTTCTACATTGAGTCCCTTCATTCTGGATTTAGAATTCATTAATCGACTGCCGAAGTTTTCAGGAGGAGTGCATGAGGAACCATATATTCATATATCTGAGTTTGAGGATTTTTGTGGATCACGAGCATACCTAGATATCACTTCTCAAGAGCTGATGCTAATGACCTTCCCTTTCTCACTTCAGACTAGAGCTTTGAGATGTCACAAAGAGTTGGGGAGGAAGATTGCTGCATGGGGCGACCTTCGGATGTTGTTTTTGTAGAGATTTTACCCCCATCTTATAGCAGAGTTGATGCAGTCTTGTATTCAAGATTTTTCAGTTGACCCCGAGGAGCCATTGAGAGATCCATGGCTTAGATATGCTGACCTATTGAGGAAATTTCCAGATCACGGAATCTCTAGGTCTGACCTTGTTCAAATCTCCATGAGGGGGATGACCGCAGAGCAGATAGGATTGGTAGTGACCTCGTGTGGTGATTCACGTCACAGTCCCGACATGGATTTATTTGAGACCATCTTGAGAGCACTTTTAGACATTCCATATTCATCGGATGATTTATTCGGGACAACACATGAGGAAGATACGAGATCAGTTGAGTGTGTGGAATTTCATGCCGATTCAGACAAAATACACCAATCCGAGGATGTCGATTTTACTACATTTCATATGATGGACGTGTTGACCACCACTATGAGTTCCCAGAGCCGGACATTGGTCGAGTTTCTGTTGGTTTTACACCCAGAGTTTGAGCCAATCCCGCACTTTCATGTCGAAGATTCTTGGATTCTAGATCTTCTATAATCCCAAGAAATGGATGAGGATCCCACATCTCAATCGTCCTTTCAGTCCTTTCGATATCCATGTCTAGCTGATTTAGTATCTATTCTTTAGAAGATCCTCTCAGATTCAGATACACATTTAGATCCATCTCAGCATAGAGAGCTTGATAAGGTACACCATTTTGATTTGACAAACCTAGATAGGAATGTCTTTGAGCTGTGTGTCCTCCCATTTCATGAGGTCGATACATTTATGAAGGACATGATGATTGACAGCATTGTTGTAGTTCAAGGATCAGATCTTGAGATGTTTACTGCTTTAGTGTTATTGACTAATGACATGCCATGCCTACAGGTTGTTCAGATGCTGTTTACAGCTAATGAGTTACATTGGTGTAGGAACTTGTGTTTGACAACATCGTAGATCCCCAATCACGATCCGATTCCCCATCCTTTACCGACGAGCCTGCATCACTCCTCGAGCGTTATTTGCGAGAGGATGCATTATATCCCTTGTACTCGATTTCACTTCCTGGACGTGATTCTGATTTGTTGGATCATGAGATCGAGCCGTCAGTTAGTTCTGATATCTATGATTTTTCTCTCCTCGATGACCCTCGCTAGGATGACCCGAACTTCGAGTTATTCGATGTTGATTCTAATTTATCTACCTTATATACATCGGATATTGATTTTTATAGAGAGTGTCACAATCTTGATCGTCATTAACTATTCGAGACGGTGATTGATGTGGAGGATTCCATGACTGATCCTTCTTTCTCCATGTTCGACATCTTTGGCTCCATCCATTCACTCCATTCAGACCTTGAGCCGATGATTTCTTTTGTGCTACCAGATTTCGATTTCATCCTCCCATATCTTTACCTGGTAGCAGACACCTTCCTGATTGTTTACTTGGGTATCATAGTTTACTCTGTTGACCTCGTCATTGTTCTTCTACCGGGATTACGACGACAATACGGTATTCGCCTCACAGATGCCATCATGAACCTCGATACAGCATTGTCCTAGCCTTTGTGCCCAACTAGTGGCGTAAACTCTAGCGCTTGTTGAGAGGCACCTCAACATTGTTCCATTGTCTAGATCCATTCTGTCCATATCATTCACATTCTTTTGTCTAACACCCCATCTTCATCTTGTGATTATGCTATACTTAGGGTGTACTTTACCGTAAGTATGGGGGTGTCAGATTTTTTATTATTCTTTTGATTCTTTTTACCTCTGTTTTACTGCCAACACTTAGGGATATTTTACCCTAAGTATAGGGGAGGTAGTATATGTACATCCTATCACTCGGTGATCCCCTTGTGTACAGTCTTCTATACTTTGGATTACTTGATCCTAAGTATAGGGGGATCACCGACATCTATTCATCATATTCTTTTATTCAGTTGTTGTATTATGGCATTCTTTTCACTTCCCAATACTAAGCATGAGTTATGTCTTTCTTCTTCGCATTCTGGTCACTATGAGGACATAGTTCGAGCTAAGTATAGGGGGTGTCGTATATATTGCATATATACTTCATCCATAACTCATACTTTCATATTTATAATATTGCTAAAATACTGTTTAAAAACTTGTAAAATTAAAAAAACTAAACTAATAAAAAAAGATGTAGATGTATCCTCAAAATTCTTTTTGTATATACTTATTAATAAGCCAGATTAAAATATTTTGAAAAATATTTTCAAAGTAGTTTAAAAACCTATTTGAATTTTTTTAAAACTATTTTAAAAAATGTTTGAAAAATATTTTCAACCTTTGTAAAAATATTTTAGTTTGTAAAAATTTTTCTTTGTGTGAAATAAATTTATTTTGTAAAACTATATGCAAATATTTTTAAAATGGTTGAAAAATTATTTTGAAAAAATCTATATATACTGTTTGAAAAATATTTTCAAAATAGTTTTCAAATGTTTATAAATGTTTGTAAAATTGTTTCAAAAAATTATTTTGGACTATAGTCTTCAAAATTATTTGTAAAATCATTTTCAAATAAGTTTGAGGAATATATGCATCACAAAAAATTCCAACAATATGTATATATACGTATAAATTACTCAAGTTGTAAATCTTTTCACCTGATTCTTGTAAATAATTAACTCACTCCTGTGTAAATATGTGCATCTCATCTCTAACCCTTATTAAAAAATTATATATAGTTGTATATATTACTAATCATTTTTTATAAAAAAAACTAAAAAACCCAAAAGCCTATAAAAATTTGCATAAAAAACTCTTTTCGCATGTGCATCATTTTTTCAAAAATCCATAAAAAGTTCAAAATCAGAAAATTGCTTCACAAAAAGATTTTGCTTACTTTTCTTTGCATTGTACATATTTTCTTGCATTTGCATGTGCATTTTTCTGGATAATTTTGACATTTAAACTAAGTTTGGAATAAAATTGAAGAATGGAGCTTAGTTGGACTTTAATCCACTTAATTTCAGAGGAACCTTGTAAGAACTGGAGTTAAGACTTCTCAGGTCCGAGTGACTTAATTCTTTTAGTCCATAAGACTATGTTCACATGTTATCTTGATTAGTCTAAGTAGAATATTTAACAATATACACATGATTCTTTCAGACCGTGGCTTACCTTGGACAAGCACTCTACACGTAGCTCTTCATGGAGGAGGTAGTGAGGGGGCAGAATCTTTTGTCTTGGGGTAGCATACGAGGGTAGTACATCTAGGCGGAACCTCTCGTCCTCCTATAGGGAGGGAAGTGCGTCTCAACCTGGTCTGGCGATGTTGAGACCTAAAGTCAGGATGTTGTGGGGTTGCAATAATGCTTCAAAAGAGGAATAGTCTACTGGCTCAAGAGGAAAAATTCCTTTTGTACATGTTGCATGTTTATATTTTCAAAAAAAAGAAAAAAATGCAGAATTTCAAAAAATGGACAAGCTTGATTGAAAAGTAAAATGCATACCGGAGTGTATATACAAGTAGAAAAAAGAATAAGAGCTTCAAAGTAAATTTTTTGTAAGCTTGCAGCGGTTGACTTGGAAACACTGGTCATGCATCCAAGGATACGTAGCTACACTGGTTACCATCCATTCTCTTCTCCATCCCCTTTTCTTGAGTTGGTTGCAATTGAACTTAGAAGTGAATATCCTCGCTCCTCGAGGAAAGAGTTGCTAGACCAGGGGACTAGAGTTACCTTGTTAAGAGAGGTTGTTTCTTTGCTACTTTTGAGATGATGAGCTATATTTCACTTACACCGTACAAGTAAAGATTCATAGTCATAAGAATTTGTGTATGTAGATTTGTTCTGACCTGACTATTGAGGAGGCCTGAATAGGAGTCTTGTGGAACTTAGAGGCCGTTAGGTTTTAAATCCATTTCTCATTAAGGTTCCGCCACACTAATAATCCAAAGGTCCGATAGAGCTCCATACCAAAATTTTATGAAGATAAGATTAAAAGTCAACATTGTTCTAATTTTCTTTCCCTTTTCTTTTCTTTATTTTTGTTTTCACTTATTTTCCAAATAAGTGTTTGTTAAGGGACTAGCAAAGGTAAAGTATAGGGAAATGATGAATCCACGATTCATCGTCTTTATTCTTTTATTTTAGTTATATTTCCTTAGTCAAATACTTGTAAATATCCATTAATTTCATGAAATTACCTTTTGCATGCATTTGTTAAATATACATTTTAACACTTTTTAAAATCAAATAAAAGAATAAAGAAGAAAAGAAAAAAAGAAAAATAAAGGATGTATTTATGAATCAAATGCATACTGAACTGAACCTCGAGAGAAGGTCAAAACTTGACCTGATTGATCAGGAGTAAAATAGGGGGAGATAGGGTCTTTAAATCAAAAATCCAAAAATAATTTGTAAATATTTTCCTTGTAAATTTGTACAAAACTTACACTAATTTTTTATATATAAATTGACATCAAATTAAATATTTTTCTAAAAAAATTTGTAAAGAAAAATGTTTTGTAAATAATAAAAATAAGTAAAATGTAAAACCATTACAAATTACAAATAATCACACTCAGAAAAAGCCATAAAGTGATAATTGAAAGACCAATTCCAGCTCCATATGAACTCAAATTAAATTAACTCACTTCCATTGTACTCTAAATTAAATTATCTTTAAAATGACTGTGGTTTCATAATCTTTGGAGTTATGGTTGAAATGTTAGTTTCCTGGGGTGATTTGTGTAATTTTACCACTTACCTATTGTATATTTATTCATATTTATTTTTTATACATAATGTATATAATTGTAAATATTCTCTTCATTATTAAAAATAAAAATAAAATTAAAAAAAATAAAATTTTAAAGATTATTTAAAAATAATTTCCTTATTTGGACATGTGTATATTGTACTATATGTATATAATACTTATATACAACTAATTTCCTGACATAAAAATAACAAAAAAATTTAATATCTAACATTATTATTTAAAATAATATAATTACATAATTTGGATTTAATTATTTAATTTATTCATTTATTTGATTTGAAAATTTACCTTATATATCAAGATTTGATTTTATTCATTAAATAGCCACCATTAAGGTGGCTAATTAATTTTTGTAAATTAATTATTTTAATTTTTTTATTTAATTCCGAATTTCATTTTTAATTAGTTAATTTAATTAATTAATTAATTTGAAGAACCACTAATTACATTCCTTTTTTGTACATACTTTCCTTTTTGAATTTTCTTCTTCTTTTTATTGAGCTCCTCCTCACTCTTTCACAATTTGATATATCTTTGGTGGAGAGGAGCCCTATCTCCAAGAGTTTCTTCTCGTAGAAGGGTGCCCAGCCTCTAAGTCGTCCGGTGACAGCGAGTCGGCCCTCGTCGAGGCCATCACGGTGTATCCAATCCCGAAGTGAGATCCAAATTTATTTTCCATCATTTTTCCTTGATAAATATTAGGCTTAATTTGTGTTTCAAATTCTTGATTAAAATTTAGATCTTAAATACCCAAAAAGTGTCCACCCTGATTTGATCCGCCCTTGAATCCGATTTTTCATCTCATTATACGATCTCTACATTTCCCATTCTACGTCACATAATCTATCACCTCCGACCACGCACGGTAGTCAGAGATCCAGATCTATCTCTCACTTCGCCAGATCCACACCCGCGTACAGTTTCCATGTTTGGTTTTTCTTGGATCGAGCCGTCGTGCTCGTATCCTCATTTGTTTATACAAAAAATTTAAAAATAAAAAATCGTATATATTTTTTCATAACATTTTTTTGAAGGATAAAATAAAAAATAATAAAAAAATTAAAAATAAAAAAATATTAGAGTTTATTTTTTAAAAAAATTAAAAAAAATAAAAAAATATTTCTATTTCTGCTTTACAAAAAAATAAAAACATTAAAAAAATACAAAAATCTTCAACCACGCCAGCGGCGCCTATCGTCTCCCTCAGCCATCTCGCGGCCTGCTGCCTCGCGCTCCTTTGTAAATGGGTATATTCTTTTGTAAAAATTGCATGGATCTTTGTAACTATTTCACGCTCCTTTGTAAAAGTCACGCAGAGCTCTACAAAAATAAGAAAAGAATAATGAGACTTGTAAAGAAAGTGAATCAATATGTAAATCCAAATTTCAATTATGTAAAATAATTATACCACAATGTAAATCCATGCCTTCCCACCTACGCATGGTCCCCCACCTTGGCCTCCACGATCTACTCACCGCCTTCACATCCAAACGCGGTCATCTGCCCTCTCCATTTGCATGCACACACCGCCACCACCACGTTCCGCAGCCACCTCCTCGCGTTGCGACCTCCTTGGCCTCCGCAATCTGCTCTCCACCTTCACCTCCAAATGCAGCCACCCTCTCCCCTCCATTTGCACGCACACATTGCCACCACCACGTTCCCCCGCCACCTCCTCGCGTTACGACCTCCTTGCACTATGACCTCCATGGTCGATCATCGTCACATGCATAACCTTTTTAATCTACACAGTTCCTTCAACATATGCATATTCCTCCTATGGACCGCATCCTCCATGGATTCCTCCTCTGCGGTTGAGAAGCTTTGTGTGGAGGAGGTTGGTGCTGCCATCATCGAATTGAGAGGAGGGCGCCACCATCACTCAATCGAGAGAGGCAGAGAAGGAGAGAGATTAAGTCAAATAGTTATCACATTCTATATTTAGAATGTGATGAAATAACCGCAATGGGTTTTCAACCATTAAAATAATTTAGTTAATGCATCCCTAAATCTAGTCTTATGATTCAAATTTAAGGGATGAGATGTGTGGCTTGATGAATCTATGTCTCATCACCTTTATTCTTTCATTTTAGCTAAAATCCTTGGTAAAATACATGTAAATATTCACTAATTCTTACTAATTAACATTCTAATCACATTTATCAATATTATATATTTAAACCTTATTTTATCCAAAATAAAATAATAAGGAGAAAAATAAAAATAAAAGAAAAGAATGACGTAGATATGTAAAATATACAGACTGAGCCTAAACCTGAGACCAGGTAAATATTGATTTGGTCGACAAAATAAATAAATAGGGGGAGATAAGGATCCTGATTTATAAAAATGTCAGAAAATCAAGATCATAAATGTACATAAATTCATTTTTTACATTGTAAATATTTCATCTATTTTATTTATCATCAAGATCACTTCAAAATAAAATATTCACGAAAGTTATTTATAATAATATATATTAATTTCTAAATATCAGAAAAATTATTTAATGAATAAATAATTGAACATGATGAATCGAAAGCAACAAAAGCCGACTTCCAAGGTTCATAACCATTTATATAAAACTCCAAATTGACCAAACTGACTTTTAAACTTTGTTTTATAACTAATATTTTTTATTAAAATATCAAAAAATTAGAATAAAACGTGTGAGTTTTGGCGTTTGGATCCCTTTATCTATATGTACTTTGTGTATAATCTACCCTATTTTTTATTATTAATTGTTCTTAACCCCATTTGACTTAATTCTTTTTTTAATATATTTATAAAAATCAGAAGAAAATATAAAAATATAACTTAAAATTAATGCCAATAAATTCTAAAGTCACGAAGCCGTGATCCAAAACTTCCAGACCTCATAACTCGGTCATATGAACTCCGAATTGGGTGTAGTCACTTCTAAAGTTCGTTTATAGAATTATCTATCAAATGGGACTGATTTCACTAAAATCAGAGTTAATATGCAAAAAGTGGGTTTTGGGACACTATTGGTATAAAATGTACAATGTATCTTAATTTTATCTTATTTAATTTATGTCATTTCTTCTATTTTTACATTTTTTTATTATTTTATTAAATTTAAAATAAATAAAAAATTATTTATATATTTATGTATTTGTTTACTAAATTATGTAATTAATTATTTATTTATTTATTTATTTATTTATTAAATTACTTAATTGAATTATCTAATTAATTAATAATCTTATTTATTAATTTAATTTAAGCATTAATTAATTAATTAAAGTTTTATTTTTTATTTTATTTCCCTTTTTCTTTCTTCTCTTTCCTCCTCCTTCCCCGGGCCCTTCTTCCTTCCGCTCACCGCTCCTTCCTCCGCCTCTTCTTCTCCCTCCACCTAACCGATGGTCGTTCGGTTATTCATCTAACGGCCCGTCGGTGACATCGCCACCACCAGTGACCGCACCCGCTAGCGTGCCCTCCATGATTTCTCTCCCTATTTAAGGAACCCTGGACCTCCTCCTGGAGCCCCATCTGCCATTAGAGTTTCTTTCACCCTCAGTTCCTGGTCCGAGAGCGGAAGAGCGAGTGATAGAAGTGCCCTTCTTCTGTCGTCGAGCAAGGAGGAGCGAGGAGACTCAGGTGTGATCACACGTTGGCACGAGCTCCGTTCCACCAAGGAGCCTCTAGGCACACCGTCCGTGGAGGCGATAATCCCTGAAGGTTCGCAACCTCTGTCCACAAGCGACCCACTTCACCCTTCTTGTTTTCCAAGTAGGTCTTCTATCTTCCTTCTCCTCCATCTCTTCTCGATCTATCACTTCTCTAATCTCCTCCTTCCTCTCAATTTCTCTTATTCTCTATTGTGATTCCAGTCTGTTTTGTAACCAAAAGCCATTCTGATTCCAACGATTTATCCTTCTACTTTACATCCTTGACCACCTCCGATCATGGACAATGATCTGAGATCAAGCTAGGTCCTTTATCACAACTATCTCATTCATTCATCCCTTTCCTTTTTCTGTTGTTGTCTAAGACGTCGCGAGCTTGAGACAAGTTTTAGTTTGTAGGACGCAAGTGGATCGTCACTTTGGATCAACCATCACAAATAGCACCTACAACTGCCTAGAAGTCAAGCCCCAACAAATGCAATGAACAAATCTGTTGAGGGATACATACACGAGCAATTGAGGATGAAGCCCCACCGCATCAACACGAAGCTCCACTTTGATTGAAGATCGGAGCACACCACCAGCCGGCGAATAAAGATCAAAATCGTCGCATCACTTTGATTCGAACCGCCACATTGCTTCGATTCGAATCGCCGCTCGAAGCACTGTAATACCTAGAATTGAGTATCACTCGCCTCTTTTCGTAACACATCTTCTTCAACCACGAGCCATATGCTATCGAGAATAGGAACCAGAAGAACAACACTGTCAATGAGAAAATTTTGGGGCTTTCTACACTAACCGCATGATGAATACTCATTCATCACTCTTTATTCTTATATTTTAGCTACAAAAACCTTTGCAAATACATGTAGATATCTGTAAATAGGAATAATTACCAAAAGCATGCATTGTGTAAAAACCTATAATTAGCATGTTTTTGTGCAAAAATAAAAGAATAAAGATTAAAAAGAAAAAGAGGGAAATATTTAGAATAAATATTGAGCAACCTAACCCAAGGGAGGGCTCAGCATGGGCCTGACCGCATAAAAACCAAAGTAGATGGAGATAGGGGCTCATGTGTAAATATTTATGTAAATAAATAAAAATATTTTTCCTCACAAAAATAGCCTAAAATATACTTGCAGATACTTGTACATATTTATAAGTATAAAAACAAAAGAAAAAGGGTAAAAATCAAAAAGAACAAAAACACCACTTTCATCATGTACATGAACCACTCTTATATATTTATTTAACCTTGTAAATAAATAAAATTAATTTCCAAAATTTTTGTAAATATTCTATGTTATAAAATGCAAATAAATAAAATAAAAACAATCAAAACAAAAATTAAATAAAAATAGCAAAAATTAAAAACACAAAAATACATTGTACATATACCATGTATATAAGTGTATATATGTATTTATTGTACCTATGTATATAAATAATAAAAATAAAATAAAAATACCTTTTTATTCTTTATTTTATAATGAAAATAAATAAAATGTAAAATAGGGCTAAAATTGCACAAAAATAATAATTAAAAAATCAAAAATTAAAAACTCTATAGTGTACATGTACCTATATACTACATACTATGTATATACCTTATTTTTTTATTTCGAAAAAATTATTAAAAATCACTAAAAATTAGAAAAAAATAAAATAAAAATATTTCATGTTTTGAGTTTTGTGAAATTCGATCATTTTCTATTTATTATTTAATTTCTAAAATTGGAATAATTGGCGGGCTCTGATTGGTCCACGGGGGATGTTGACCCCCGGTCAACTCTCCCCCCAGGACCACCAGAGTCGGATTCTGCGCCCGACCCGCATGTTCTCCCATTTATTGCATCATGATCCGATCGCCAAAACCCAAAACCCCGGGTCCTAATCCATCAATGATCATCCCTGACCCACGCCCGGGGTGGGTTATGGGGATCCGTGCTCCGACAAGCTTGCCCGAACCTCTCTTAGCCGGACCCCTAGCCATGTATAGCCGTTGCTCCGCCTCCTCATTTCCCCATCTTTGGCCATTCGAATCCTTCACCTGTGAGCTCCAGTGAGTGCGCGAGAGTGACAGCTCGTGCCCGGTGCTGTCGAAGCGAGGAGAGGAAGAGAGACCATCGATCCGGCGAGCTTCGTCGCCGCTGCTCCGCCACCAGCAGGAGCACCGAGCCTCGGAGGGAGACGCTCCTCGAGGCGACGACCCAGAGCTTCCTAAGCTCATCCCCAGTCTCCTCGTCCACCCAGGTAATCACTTAGACCTTTCTTTTTCGTTGATTTTCGATTACGCCTAAATCGCCGCTCCGCCGCATTTTTCCGATTCCGTCCACGACCGTCCTCCATTCGATCATCGGGCATCGCCATAGCCCTTACCTCTTTCCCGCGCACCTTCTCCATCCTTCCATTCAACCCAGCTCGCACAGGAGCTAGGATTCGAGCTCCACCGTCCCCACTTCGCCGGAGCTCGACCACCACGCCTCCCCGTTCACGATCACCCCGCCTAACTGGGTCGAGGCACTTTGCCCTCGACCCGCGAGTCTGCTGGAGTGTTTTGCAGGGTCATCCGAGTCCATCTGAGGGCTTGGACCGTCTGGACCAGCAGCTTGGTCTCCGCCGACCTCGCATGGGCTCCTCGGAGCTCCGTCGAGCCATTGGAGGCCACTAGTCGACGCGGGAGCCCACAGAGCTTCTTCTCCGATCTTCAGAGGCCCGCGCGGAGGCCGGGAGCGCACACAGCAGGCCGGCGAAGGTCACCGGCCATCAGTTCTTCCACGACCTCCAGACACCGTTCGATCAGCCCTCCTGCTCCAGATTACATCGCGACCGTCTGTTCGTGGAGCTGCAGCCACCGTTAGATTCTTGGAGGATCGATCACAACCGTTGGATACTCGAGGGTATAAGCTCCAGAGCACCAGGACCGTCCGATCTCCACGTGGAGCGCCCTCGCCCGTTCAATCAGGCCGAACGTTCTCAGGGTTGCAGCGCCACCGTTCTCACCCGTTGGATCCGCTACGTAGCGCACATCCGGCCTTCGACGTTTAATAAGGGGTATTTACACTTAGGCCCCTCTCCTTTATGCAATTAGTATTTAGTCATGTAAATATGTAGCATAGTTGTTTACTTTTTGAGAAATTTACACTGTGGACCCTGCACTTTATTTTCCTTGCATTTATGACCCTGTGCGTTTATGACACGTGCTTCATCACGTGTTTCTCTGGTTTATTTGCAATTCATGCCCTTGTAGTTCTGGTTGTTATTAGTTGAATGAAAGTTTTTACTTATTTGCACTTATACCCCTGTGCGTGGTTTATTTCAACATGTGCGTAATATTTTGGGTTAATTGCAGATAAGCCCTTGGGCTTTTGGTACCTGTTACCAAAAGGCCCTCGGAACTTATTTCTCTTACATATAGGTCCCTGAGTGCCCCAGGCACGTGCGTGGCGCGTGTTTTGCTGGGTTAATTGCACCAGACCCCCCAAACTCTCGGGTATTTGCACTTTGGTCCCTGTGCACTGTACCCTCTTTTTATTTTTGAATAAAATAGCAAATTACCTCCAAATCCAACGAAAATTGGACACATGGCTCCTGCCATGGTTTAAAATTTTCGAGGATTTTTTAGGGCATTTATGTTTCCATTTGATATTTTTAAAAATTCAAAAACCTCTATTTTCTTCACTGTCTAACTTTAAAAATCACAAAAAAATATTAAATAGTGTCTAAAAATTACAAAAAAAGTTTCTACTGTCCCCTTTGTTGTGTTTGATTTTCTAGCCAATTTTGGCTATTTTTCATTAATGAAAACCACTAAAAATTGAAAAACACTTAAAAACTTATAAAAATTGTAGTAATTAAACCAAAAATCCAAAAATAATAAAATAGGTACCAAATTTTTCCTTGTTTAATTCTCTTTAGGAAAATTACCTCCCAGCTAATTTGGGGGCTTTAGATATTTTATTTAGGCCCTTTTAGCTCGGCTGGACAATACCTTTGATTTCTGCCACTGTTTGATTTTTAGAAAATTAAATAAAGATCAGAAAATTCTCAAAAATTCACCAAAAACACTAAAAATTATAAAACACATAAAAACATTTTTGTTAGAATTTTTTTATTGATTTTTAGTGCATTTAATAATTTGTTGAAGTGTGTGTTTGTTTACTTTTCTTATTTTCTTAATACATTAAAAAATCCAAAAAAAATATAAAATAATTAAAAACCACTAAAAATATTTTGTTCTTTTATTTTATTTCTCTTTCTGACTACTTCGTAGGCTGAGAGGCCAACCCGTGCTCCTTGTGATCGACCCTGGTCGCTATACCAGGTTAATCTAATAGTAGGACCGCTTTCGTGTTTTGATCGATTTTATCTATATTAGTGGTCTATTTTTCTTGATTGTCCGCGCTTGATCGCTTGGGTCACAACGACCTATTTAGTACCTTATACCCGAGTGCTCAGGCGTGACATCAGAATGGCGCCGTTGCCGGGGAGCACGGCTTAGTAGTTTTTATTTTATCTTCATTTTTCTTTTCGCGGCTTTTCGCGGCTTTTGTTTTCTATTTTATCTTTGTTTTATTTTGTTTTATTTTCTTTTTCTTTTATTTTTGTTTTTGCTTTATTTTGAGTGTTTATGTTATTTTGTATTTTGGCATATATACCCTCATTTTCAGTTTCATTTATTTTCCTTTTTATTACTATTTGATTATTTTGGTCTGACCACTCTGTTCTTTCTTGCGAGGGCCTGAGGACCGAGGCGGCCGATCTCGAGAAGCCGGCGCAACCGCGAGACTCGGAGGCGGCTCCTTTCTTTACGAAGCCGTAGGAGAGAGTGAGAGAGAGTTGAGTGGGAGAGGTTTTATTTTTCTTTCATTATTATTGTAATAATACAGGGACTCAGAGACTGGACACTTGTGGACTCTTGGACTTAGCGGGTCTGTTTCGCCGAGCACCGGTGTGCTCAGGGGACCCTTAGGACTTTTTCGCAGCTTTTTACGCGGTTTTGTTTTCTTTTCATTTTTTCTGCCTTTTCCGGTGTTTACGCGGTTTTTCATCGAGCCCCTAGACTTAGGATTTTCTCTTGCTTGTGCCGTAATTAGTAGGGTCCCCACACTTAATTATCTGCCTGCTCCTATAGTACGCTTAATTGGACCTACTAATAATCAATTAATAAAAATAATCGACTCATCTCCTTCGTAGCCTACGTGCCGCAGCCCACCCTGTAAAGCGCTTTCTCCTACCCCCGATTTGTCGGGAAGAGGAGGGGTGGACCAAGACCGGACCCTTTAGCTTGGAGGTCGGTGACCAATTAGACGGTTCTTACGAGTAGAAATTGCTGATCTAGGACTCGGTTTTTCCCGCTGCATCATTTAGGTAGTTTATTTCCTGTCTTTAAATTCTGCGCGGATCACTTGCATGTAGAGTGCTGGAGGCAAGGTACGCATTTCTATCTCAGCATGCATCATTGATTTCATCGCGCATCGGCTTTTTCGACTTCTCCCCCTGTTTTGGATTAAATAACCAGGAGAACCGAAAAATTCGTTAGGCGTTTGTTTTTATTTGAAAAACATTAAAAAGAAAAACCATAAAATTGGGACTGGCTAAAACTATTGACCCTAAAAGACGCTCACCTTAAAAATTTGTCTTGGGGAGAGCAACCCCCTCATTGTTTGGTTTGATTGCGCGAGAGAGTGACCCGCACCCTAGGTAGAGCCCTCCGGTGTTATTCCCGACTGATTACCGACTTTTCTGTGCGGGCCAGTCGGTTGGGGTAGCATCGGGTATCCTAACAGGTCACGTAAGCGCTCTAATATCTTGTGTGTTCACCTAATAAAAATTGACAAGATAATTTGACCGAGCTTTTACGGTCTTCAGCTCGCGTTGCGTTGGTAACCGGGGGTTTGCATTCTGATCATAGTTTTTCCAGATCTCATCCGCATTACTCGCTAGATCAAGATGATGGGTAGACGCTCTCTTAGGCAGCCTCTGGCTGCACCGCTTTCGGGCACGTCTACCCGATCATCTAGGTTGGCCCACGAGAGCCAAGACCAGCTCTCCGAGCCCGAGTACGACTCCGCCCTGTTCCCCCTCGACCCCCTTTCTTTCGGACCTGAGCGACATGAGCCCGAGGAGAGATTAGCAGATTTGATAGCACCTGAGTTGGGCTCATTTGATTTTGCAGACGTCATGGCCGGCAGTTCTGAGGATCGCTCCCGCCAGCCTGAGCACTTCGTATTGGATCAGGGAGCGATCAACTCCACCCTGATCGCCTCGTTAGAGACCGTCCAGCAGCAGCTGAGGGATCAGGGAGCATTCATGATCGACATGAGGAGAGAGATGGAGCAGATGAGAGCAGAGCGAGAGCAGAGGAGAGAGGGACCGAGGATCCCAGATGATGCGGATGCAGCCGCCGCGGCAGCGGCAGCCGCCGCAGCCGCGGCCGGAGGACCACCGAGACCGATGCGGGAGTTACACAACCCCGGATCGACGCTGACGCACCACTGGGTAGTACTTCCAGCGATCGTGGGGGACTTCAAGTTCCCTCCGAACACTTTGCAGCTACTCCCCCGCTTCCACGGACTCGCGACAGAGGAGCCCCATCTCCACCTCCAGGAGTTCTTGATGATATGCAGCACTGTCCACGACCGTCAGGTGGACCAGGACACGATCAGGATGATCGCCTTCCCCTTCTCCTTAGCTGACAGAGCAGCCACCTGTCTGAAGCATTTAGGGGAAGTTTGTCTACACCTGGGAGCAGCTCCGCACCGAGTACTTGAACAAGTACTATCCACTCGGGCGGACGAATGCAGTGAGGGCCCTGATCAGTAACTTCTCCATGCTCCCCAACGAGCAATTCCACGAGGCATGGGAGAGGTTCCGAGAGCTCACAGACCGATGCCTGCACCACGACATTTCGAAGCCGAACCTTGTGCAGAGCTTCTTCAGCGAGTTGACACCAGAGCTCCAGGGACTAGTGAACGCTTCTTGCGGCGGGTCTTATTTCGCCAAGGACCACGACCAGGTCTGGGCCATCTACGAGGAGATGGCTGAGAATTATATGGTGATGTCCCAAACCCGGTTGTACACTCAGGGGAGACCCCAGCAGCAGCCAGGACCCGTGCAGTACCAGAGGATAGCACGGGTCGACGCCGGTCCATACGGTTCTTCCGCAGTTGCAGCAGTACAAGCAGAGTCGTCCGCTGCGGATATGGGCATCATCAGCGAGAAGTTGGACCGGATGGAGCTGATCGAGAAGAAGCAGTGCCAGGGAATCACGCAGATGGAACAAATGGCACAGACTCTGAGCGACATGAAGACCCAGCTCATGTGTCTCCAGGAGGCACAGATGGCTTCCCAGCCCCATCTTCAGTCACGAGGAAACACCGGCGGCAGCAGCAGCTCGTCCCAGCGCTCCAGCTCCTTTCAGCAGCCTAGACAGGTTCACCTTGTACAGGCGGAGCCGTACCAGCAGCAGCAGCCCTCTTACCAGTCCCCACCATCTCCAGACATGCAGATGGTGGTATACCAGCCGGATCAGCCTCTGGCAGTACTCCCGCCAGCCCCATACGATGCAGAGCCGTTGATGGATGTCAAAGGGATTTGGTATGACCGCCCCCAGCCTGGGATCCGACGAGATCATCCCGGATTCAGGTGGGGGAGTGGAGGTACCCAGCCCCAGCAGCAGTCATCCGGTCAGGGAGGGCAGTATGGCCAGCAGAGAGATCACCAGCCGCAGCAGCAGCCCCCATCCTACCAGTCACACCAGCAGTCGTCCTTCGTTCCTCGTCCCTATCAGCAGCAGGGACAGTCTTGGAGACGTGAGCAGCAGGCTCACCCACCACACCAGCAGCAGCATCCTTCCTCCTGCCCCTCTCAGCAGCACCAGCAGCAGTTCCAGCAGCCTCATTACCAGAGAGGCTACCCGTCGGGCTCCCATGAGAGCCCTGCCTTGGATGACATAGCCCGCCTCCTCACGGACCAGCAGGCTACCTTTCGACGGGAGATGGATGAGTTCCGCCAGGAGATGCGGGACCTGGTGAGAGGGAAGGCCGCCATCCCTGCACAGATAGAGCCGAACCCCAATAGCCTCAAGAGGAAGTCTGAGCAGGTAGTTCACACTGAGCATGCCACTTCTAGTGATCCATTTGATGATATGTCTTCAGATCTATTTGATGCTGATTTTGTTACACTTAGGAGCGGTAGAGCACCAGAAGGCGGCGCCTCATCTGAGCGACGACTCGAGGATCCACCCAGGGCGCCAGATGAGGAGGAGGAGAGCGGTACTGATGCCGCACACGATGATGATGGTAGTACTGATGCCACCAAGGATGCTGATTCCACCGGCGGTAGTGAGGCCACCGCTTCACCAGTTCGGCGATGTGGTGCTGATGCCACCAGAGGAGCCGAGCCAGCCCGCGGTACTGAGGCCGCGAGACGTCCAGCAGCAGAGCCAGCCCGTGGTGGTATTGAGGCCACCGGTGTTCGTTTTGATAGAGATGTTGTTTTTCCTTCGGTTGATGTATCTCAGAACACTGTTTTGAATAAAGGAAAAGGTTTAGTTTCTTCTGGTCCCACTGTGGTGATTAATGTATGTGCGGATCCGGCCGTCGAGCCGTCTAGGCCTTTTCCTAGTCCTTCATCTGTGAAGGACCCTGTGATCCCCTTCCCTAGAGCCCTTCAGATGGGGAAGGGGAAGAAAAAAGAAAAAAGATCCAAGAAAGAGAGAGCAGGAGGAGTTCAGCCAGAGCATGATCGACAGATTTCACATACAGCTGACCCTTCAGGAGGCTTTGCAGCACATTCCCCTCCTTCAGCGATCTTTGAGAGACAGGACCACAGTCAGGAGGAGGAGGAGGAACCACACTTCAGAGATTCATGTGCTGACGAAAGCCACGTGCTTCGCGATCCAGAACCGTCTGCCGGCCAAGAGGCCAGATTCAGGGGCCCCGTATGTCAGATGTCAGATTAGTGAGCAGAGGTTTGACCGGACTCTATTGGATAGCGGATCGTCTATCAACCTCCTTCCGGCAGCCCTTCTCGACCGCTTCGAGTTGGGCACTCTTCGACAGAGCAGGACAGTCCTTCAGTTTGCTGATCGATCTGTCAAGAGGTCGAAGGGGTTGTTGCGAGACGTTATCGTCACTATTCAGGGCTTGCAATTCTCCGTGGACTTTGTAGTGTTGGACATGGAGATCCCTGACTCAATGGCCGATACCCCCATCATCCTCGGTCGTCCGTTCTTGGCCACAACCAAGGCGGTGACTGATCATGATAGCGGGAAGGTATAATTTCGCGTCGAGGGCGAAAGTGTACAAATAGAGATGATCGAGGACTACAGAGCCAGAGAGAAAGCATGCTCAGAGGCCAACACTGATTCAGAGCAGCTGACAGACGCCGAGCCAGACATCCACCAGGACTGTGATTTTGTGATCACAGACGACGAGGCAGCATGGGCAGGCCCTGCAGCACAGGCCATCCTCTCATTTTCAGACACAGCTGATGCCGAGATGATAGTAGAGGAGAGTCTGGAGAGCACAGCCCTGGTCCAGGATACCACAGAGGCAGCAGAGCCGGTTCTTGACCGCGACACGGTTTTCAGTGATGGTGGTGCTGAGGCCACCTTGTGTTACGGTGGTACTGATGCCACCGTGTTCGATGCAGACCCCTCGGATTCAGAGTCTGATTGGGCAGATTACGATGATCAGATGCCAGACCTGAGTCCACCTGAGCCTACAGATGAGGAGGAGGTAGATGCAGAGCAGATCAGAGACAGCACAGTTGAGCAGCCTTCTCCAGATCCAGTTTGCGAGAGTTCGCTTTCTTTCTCCTAGGCAGATTTGGCAGACTAATTGACACATTTCCTTCCGCATCCAGATTTGCCAGCGCCCAGCTGTCCAGAGCTGAAGCCGCTCCCTACTTCACTGAAGTATCGGTTCCTTGCGGGCGAGCCTGAGATGTACCCAGTCATCATCTCCGTCGATCTGACTGGAGAGCAGGAATCCCGTTTGATGGGGGTTCTTGAAAAGAACCGCAAGGCAATCGGATGGAGCGTAGCAGATCTCCATGGGATTAGTCCATCAGTGTGCTCCCACCATATCTATCTCGAGGAGGGGGCGAAGCCGTCGCGTGAGTTCCAGCGGCGGCTGAACCCCAACCTGAGAGAGGTCGTGATGAAGGAAATATCAAAATGGTGGAGTGCAGATTTTATTTATCCCATTTCCGACTCCAAGTGGGTTAGCCCCATGCATGTGGTGCCCAAGAAGACGGGCATCACGACTGTGATCAGTGAGTCAGGAGAGGAGATTGCTACACGAGTACCCACCTCTTGGAGGGTCTGTGTTGACTACAGGAGACTCAACCAGGCCACCAAGAAGGACCATTTCCCCCTGCCTTTTATTGACCAGATCATTGAGAGACTGGCAGGGAAGAACCACTATTGCTTCCTGGATGGGTACTCGGGCTACAACCAGGTGGCCATCGCTCCTGAGGATCAGGAGAAGACCACCTTTACCTGTCCCTTTGGTACATATGCCTTTCGACGCATGCCATTCGGGCTAGCAATACCCCTGCGACTTTTCAGAGGTGCATGCTGTCGATATTTTCAGACATGGTAGGGGAGTGTTTGGAGGTCTTCATGGACGATTTCTCGGTCTACGGCGACGGATTCGACTCCTGTCTTGACTGCCTAGACCGAGTACTCCAGCGATGTGTTGAGTACCAGTTGGTTCTATCTTGGGAGAAGAGTCACTTCATGGTGACTCAAGGGACGGTGCTTGGCCACATCATCTCCAACAGGGGCATGGAGGTGGATCTGGCCAAGGTTGATGTCATTAGGAAACTCGCACCACCGTCCAATTTGAGGCAGCTACGGTCATTCCTGGGGCACGTTGGATTTTATAAAATATTAATTCAGGATTTCAGCAGGATTGCCCGACCGTTGACTGACCTCTTGACGAAAAACACCGAGTTCCTTGTCGATGACAAGTGTCTTTCGTCCTTTGCGACTCTCCAGCAGTGTGTGATTGAGGCTCCTGTCCTCCAGCTGCCTGATTGGTCTCTCCCATTCGAGATCATGACGGATGCCTCCGACTTTGCCGTAGGGGCAGTG
The DNA here is from genome assembly GCA_037367405.1 of Ottelia alismoides. Classification (NCBI taxonomy): domain Eukaryota; kingdom Viridiplantae; phylum Streptophyta; class Magnoliopsida; order Alismatales; family Hydrocharitaceae; genus Ottelia; species Ottelia alismoides. Next base: position 173,060 of record JAZKJV010010005.1, on the reverse strand, counting down.
CTAGGACAGAGGAGGGATGGAGTTCCATTTGCCATTCACTATGCTAGCCGCACATTGGATTCCGCCCAGCGGAATTACACGGTTATAGAGAAGGAAATGCTAGCTGTAGTGTTTGCCCTAGATAAGTTTCGATCTTATATCATTGGATCTAGAGTGACTTTGTACACAGATCACACCGCCATCAGGTACCTCATGGCAAAGAAGGATGCCAAGGCCAGACTTACTAGATGGATCCTTCTACTCCAAGAGTTCGACATTGAGATCAAGGATAAGCCTGGAGTCAAGAATGTGGTGGCGGATCATCTCTCTCGTTTAGAGCAGCCTGAGGAGTCTGAGCAGATTGATCCCATTCGAGATACCTTCCCAGATGAGGCGATCCTTGCTATCGCCTCACTCCCGTGGTATGCCGATATTGTGAACTTTCTCGTTGCTGGAAAAGTCCCACAAGATTGGCCCAGGCAGAGGCTTGAGACCTTCCTTGAGAAGGCCAAGTCCTACCATTGGGAGGATCCCATCCTTTACCACGAAGGAGGGGATAGTGTCTGGCGTCGGTGTATTCTCAGGAGGAACACCATAGCGTCCTCACGTACTGCCACAAGCTTGAGGCAGGAGGACATCATTCTGGGAGGAGAACGACACAGAAAGTGCTCCAATCCGGCTTGTGGTGGCCTACCCTCTTCAAGGACTCAGATGAGTTCGTGAAGAGGTGTACTGACTGTCAGAGGATGGGCACTTGTGGACAGCGTGATCTGATGCCGATGCAGCCCATTCACTTCTGTGAGGTTTTTGACGCATGGGGCATCGATTTCATGGGTCCATTCCCTAAAAGCCAGGGATTTGAGTACATTCTGTTGGCCGTAGATTATGTTAGTCATTGGGTTGAGGCTATCCCCGCCCGAGCCGCTGATGCGAGGACAGTTTGCAGATTTCTGAGGAAACATATCATCACGCGGTTCGGGGTTCCACGAGTTTTGATTTCTGATGGGGGGTCTCATTTCATCAACGACCCGGTGAAGGCCCTTGCTAGCGAGTTCGGTATAGACCATCGTGTTGCTACACCTTACCATCCACAGACGAATGGTCTAGCCGAGGTGTCGAATAGGGAGATTAAGACTATATTGCAGAAAGTCGTCCGCCCTGACCGGAAGGATTGGTCACAGCTTTTGGACTCGGTCTTGTGGGCATATAGGACGTCTTTCAAGACACCATTGGGCACATCTCCCTTTCGCCTCGTATATGGCAAGCCGTGCCATTTACCTGTTGAGCTGAGGCACAAGTCACTTTGGGCTGTTACAGATATTCTTATGGATCCAGATGGTATGGGAGACCAAAGGAGGGCAGAGTTAGCAGCCCTGGAGGAGCTGAGAGATACAGCTTTCTCAAACATCCTACATTATAAGGAGAAAGTGAAGGAGTGGCATGATTCACACATCAGCCACAAGCATTTTGAGATTGGACAGAGAGTATGGCTGTTTGATGCGAGGCTACGTTTATTTCCAGGGAAGCTACAGAGAAAATGGAAGGGACCCTACTTGGTCAGAAAGGTACACGACAACGGTAGCATTGATATATCCGAGTTGTCTTCTGAGAGTACCTTTCGAGTGAACCGGCCAGCGGCTCAAGCCATTTCTAGATCATCAGCCGCGGGTCGCTGATCTTGCCCCTATTCATTTTGCGTGAGATGTGGTCTTTGACTCACATCTAATGCATCTCACGCCTGAGTTTCACTGATCTTCCGCCTTGTATAGATCCAGATGTCCATATCACTACATTCTTTAGTCCCACATCCCTTTCTTCATCTTGTGATTATGCTATACTTAGGGTGCACTTTGCCCTAAGTATAGGGGGGATGTGAGACCTTTTGGGTATTTCCTTTGTTCCTGCCTACCCCTGTTTTGATGCCTATACTTAGGGATATTTCACCCTAAGTATAGGGGGGGTAGACCCTGTACATTTTCCACTCGGTTTTCCCTTAGTGTACAGCCTGCTATACTTAGGATTATTTGATCCTAAGTATAGGGGGAAGACCCGAGCTTCTTTTGACTTCTTTATTTTCATTCATTCATCTTTGTATATAGCCTTTCTTTTCACTTCCCTATACCTAGCACGAGTTATGTCTTCTTCATCGCTCTTGACTCTGAGGACATCGTTCGAGCTAAGTATAGGGGGGTGTGTATATATTTCATATATACTTTAGCCATAACTCGTACTTTGTGTGAGTGTGTCGATAAATAAAATGGCTAAAAATCACAAAAAACTAAAAAATTTTCATGTACATAAACATTCTTTTATTTGCACATAAATAGCTAGTGTATAAATTATTTTTGTAAAAATGATTTCAAAAATCTTTTGTGTAAAGTTTGTGTAAATATTTTCTTATCAAAATTATGTATATAGTACAAACTTTTTCCAAAATGTTTTGGAAAATCAAAAGTTTGCAAAAATCTTGTGTAAATGTGTGTAAATATCTTTTGCAAAACTTGCACTTCGTGCATCATCCATTCATGATTTCAAAACATTTTTCAAAAATTTTGCATGTTTGTAAAATTTGTGTAAATAGCATCTTTTTGTACATATGTATATAGTTTTTCTGGATGATAGTTGACATTTAAACTAGCCTGGAATCAAATTGAGAAATGGAGCTTGATTAAGATCTTAATATACCTAACTTCTAAGAGGAACCTTATAGGGCTTAGGTTTAAGGCTTTTCAGGTCCATGGTGACTTAATTCTTTGAGTCCACTAGGCTATGATCACATGTCATCTCAATGAGCCTAAGTAGAGCACTTAACAACAACACATGACTCATAGAGATTATGGCTTTACTTGGACACCAGCACGATGCACCGAGCTCTCCACGGATGAGGTGGTGAGGAGGCAGTCTTCCTTGACTTGGGGTAGCATATGAGGGTAGTACTTCTAGGCGGAACCTCTCTTCTTCTTTTAGTGAAGGAAGTGCGTCTCAACTTGGTCTGGTTGCCATGAGGTCTAACGACGGGAGTTGTGGGTTGCAATAAAGCTTCAAAAGAGGGATAGTCTACTGGCTCAAGAGGAAAAACTCCTTGTATATATGCTGCACATGTATATGTTGTACAGATGCACTTGAAAAGAAAAAAAAATGTGCAAAAAGAAAATAACTCCAAAAAAGTGGTGGGTCTGATAGAAAATGATAATCCCACCGGAGTATGTATATAGAGTGCAATAAGCAAAGCATGGTTTCATGATCCACCTGATGTAGCTTGCAGCAGGGAGACTTGGCTACACTGGTCAAGCTCCCAAGGGTACTTGGCTACACTGGCCTTGACCCATTCTCTTCTTCCTCCTCTTCTTGAGCCGGTTGAACTTGAACTTAGAAGGGAATACCCCGCTCCTCGAGGAAAGAGTGTCCAGATTGAGGTCATAGAGTTACCTTGTTGGGGAGGGTTGTCAAGTTGCCATTTCTGAGGTGGAGTGCTTAGACCTCACTTTCACAGGACAAGAAAAGATTCATGGTCTTCAGGGTTTGTGATTGATGACTTGTTCTGATCTGGAGCATTGAGGAGTCTTGGTTATAGATTAGTGGAACTTAGAGGCTGTTGAGTTTTAGACTTAAGTCCAAATGAGGTTCCGACACATTAATAATCCAAAGATCTGATCGAGCTCCATACCCCAATTTAATGAAGGCAAGTTTAATAATCAGCCTTGATCCATGTACATCCTCTTTTTCTTTTTCTTTCTTTCTTTTTCACTTCTTTTTCAAATAAGTGTTTGCTAAGGGACTAGCAAAGTTAAGTATAGGGGGGTGATGAATACTCATTCATCACTCTTTATTCTTATATTTTAGCTACAAAAACCTTTGCAAATACATGTAGATATGTGTAAATAGGAATAATTACCAAAAGCATGCATTGTGTAAAAACCTATAATTAGCATGTTTTTGTGCAAAAATAAAAGAATAAAGATTAAAAAGAAAAAGAGGGAAATATTTAGAATAAATATTGAGCAACCTAACCCAAGGGAGGGCTCAGCATGGGCCTGACCGCATAAAAACCAAAGTAGAGGGAGATAGGGGCTCATGTGTAAATATTTATGTAAATAAATAAAAATATTTTTCCTCACAAAAATAGCCTAAAATATACTTGCAGATACTTGTACATATTTATAAGTATAAAAACAAAAGAAAAAGGGTAAAAATAAAAAAGAACAAAAACACCACTTTCATCATGTACATGAACCACTCTTATATATTTATTTAACCTTGTAAATAAATAAAATTAATTTCCAAATTTTTTGTAAATATTCTATGTTATAAAATGCAAATAAATAAAATAAAAACAATCAAAACAAAAATCAAATAAAAATAGCAAAAATTAAAAACACAAAAATACATTGTACATATACCATGTATATAAGTGTATATATGTATTTATTGTACCTATGTATATAAATAATAAAAATAATATAAAAATACCTTTTTATTCCTTATTTTAAAATGAAAATAAATAAAATGTAAAATAGGGCTAAAATTGCACAAAAATAATAATTAAAAAATCAAAAATTAAAAACTCTATAGTGTACATGTACCTATATACTACATACTATGTATATACCTTATTTTTTATTTCGAAAAAATTATTAAAAATCACTAAAAATTAGAAAAAAATAAAATAAAAATATTTCATGTTTTGAGTTTTGTGAAATTCGATCATTTTCTATTTATTATTTAATTTCTAAAATTGGAATAATTGGCGGGCTCTGATTGGTCCACGGGGGATGTTGATCCCCGGTCAACTCTCCCCCCAGGACCACCAGAGCCGGATTCTGCGCCCGACCCGCATGTTCTCCCATTTACTGCGTCATGATCTGATCGCCAAAACCCAAAACCCCGGGTCCTAATCCATCAATGATCATCCCTGACCCACGCCCGGGGTGGGTTATGGGGATCCGTGCTCCGACAAGCTTGCCCGAACATCTCTTAGCCGGACCCCTAGCCATATATAGCCGTTGCTCCGCCTCCCCATTTCCCCATCTTTGGCCATTCGAATCCTTCACCTGTGAGCTCCAGTGAGTGCGCGAGAGTGAGAGCTCGTGCCCGGTGCTGTCGAAGCGAGGAGAGGAAGAGAGACCATCGATCTGGCGAGCTTCGCCGCCGCTGCTCCGCCACCAGCAGGAGCACCGAGCCTCGGAGGGAGACTCTCCTCGAGGCAACGACCCAGAGCTTCCTAAGCTCGTCCCCGGTCTCCTTGTCCACCCAGGTAATCACTTAGACCTTTCTTTTTCGCTGATTTTCGATTACGCCCAAATCATCGCTCCACCGCATTTTTCCGATTCCGTCCACGACCGTCCTCCATTCGATCATCGGGCATCGCCATAGCCCTCACCTCTTTCCCGCGCACCTTCTCCATCCTTCCATTCAACCCAGTTCGCACAAGAGCTGGGTTTCGAGCTCCACCGTCCCCACTTCGCCGGAGCTCGACCACCACGCCTCCCCGTTCACGATCACCCCACCTAACTGGGTCGAGGCACTTTGCCCTCGACCCGTGAGTCTGCTGGAGTGTTTTGCAGGGTCATCCGAGTCCATCTGAGGGCTTGGACCGTCTGGACCAGCAGCTTGGTCTCCGCCGACCTCGCCTGGGCTCCTCAGAGCTCCGTCGAGCCATCGGAGGCCACTAGTCGACGCGGGAGCCCACAGAGCTTCTTCTCCGATCTTCAGAGGCCCGAGCGGAGGCCGGGAGCGCGCACAGCAGGCCGGCGAAGGTCGCCGGCCATCAGTTCTTCCACGACCTCCAGACACCGTCCGATCAGCCCTCCTGCTCCAGATTACATCGCGACCGTCTGTTCGTGGAGCTGCAGCCACCGTCAGATTCTTGGAGGATCGATCACAACCGTTGGATACTCGAGGGTATAAGCTCCAGAGCACCAGGACCGTCCGATCTCCACGTGGAGCGCCCTCGCCCGTTCGATCAGGCCGAACGTTCTCAGGGTTGCAGCGCCACCGTTCTCACCCGTTGGATCCGCTACGTGGCGCACATCCGGCCTTCGACATTTAATAAGGGGTATCTACTCTTAGGCTCCTCTCCTTTATGCAATTAGTCTTTAGTCCTGTAAATACGTAGCATAGTTGTTTACTTTTTGAGAAATTTACACTGTGGACCCTGCACTTTATTTTCCTTGCATTTATGCCCCTGTGCGTTGTATGACACGTGCTTCGTCACGTGTTTCTCTGGTTTATTTGCAATTCATGCCCTTGTAGTTCTGGTTGTTATTAGTTGAATGAAAGTTTTTACTTATTTGCACTTATACCCCTGTGCGTGGTTTATTTCAACATGCGCGTGATATTTTGGGTTAATTGTAGATAAGCCCTTGGGCTTTTGGTACCTGTTACCAAAAGGCCCTCGGAACTTATTTCTCTTACATATAGGTCCCTGAGTGCCCAGGCACGCGCGTGGCGCATGTTTTGCTGGGTTAATTGCACCAGACCCCCCAGACTCTCGGGTATTTGCACTTTGGTCCCTGTGCACTATACCCTCTTTTTATTTTTGAATAAAATAGCAAATTACCTCCAAATCCAACGAAAATTGGATACATGGCTCCTGCCATAGTGTAAAATTTTCGAGGATTTTTGAGGACATTTTTGTTTCCATTTGATATTTTTAAAAATTCAAAAACCTCTATTTTCTTTACTGTCTAACTTTAAAAATCACAAAAAAATATTAAATAGTGTCTAAAAATTACAAAAACATTGTCTACTGTCCCCTTTTTGTGTTTGATTTTCTAGCCAATTTTGGCTATTTTTCATTACTGAAAACCACTAAAAATTGAAAAACACTTAAAAAATTATCAAAATTCTAGTAATTTAACCAAAAATCCAAAAATAATAAAATAGGTACCTAAATTTTCCTTGTTTAATTCTGTTTACAGAAAAATTACCTCCCAGCTAATTTGGGGGCTTCAGATATTTTATCTAGGCCCTTTTAGCTCGGCTGGACAGTACCTTTGATTTCTGCCACTGTTTGATTTTTAGAAAATTAAATAAAGATCGGAAAATTCTCAAAAATTCACCAAAAACACTAAAAATTATAAAACACATAAAAACATTTTTGTTATAATTTTTGATTGATTTTTAGTGCATTTAATAATTTGTTGAAGTGTGTGTTTGTTTACTTTTCTTATTTTCTTAATACATTAAAAAATCCAAAAAAAATATAAAATAATTAAAAACCACTAAAAATATTTTCTTCTTTTATTTTATTTCTCTTTCTGACTACTTCGTAGGCCGAGAGGCCAACCCGTGCTCCTTGTGATCGACCCTGGTCGCTATACCAGGTTAATCTAATAGCAGGACCGCTTTCGTGTTTTGATCGATTTTATCTATATTAGTGGTCTATTTTTCTTGATTGTTCACGCTTGATCGCTTGGGTCACAACGACCTATTTAGTACCTTATACCCGAGTGCTCAGGCGTGACATCACCGCACGATCGGGAACCACATATGATGGTCGTTCACTGCGACACATGTCGAAGCCAGCTTGAAGTCACTGCCCCACCAACTAATCGAATAAGCCCCTCAAATTGCTTATATTTGCCAAAATATGTCCTGAAGCGTTACAGTGCACGAGCGTCTGAAATATTTTAGGGTGATTTACGTTTACACCCCCATGCTTTCTTGATATCTTAAACAGGTCCCGCCGCACATGACCAGCACGTGACGTCCCAGATCTTTCGAGGCAATTTGCAGTTTGAACCCTAGACATTTGGATAATTGCAAAACAAGTCCCGATGGAGATCATGTGCCCGACACGTGCATCTCTATGAATTTTGTGTAGAAGCCCCTCTAAGTTCTGCATATTATACACACACCCGATATTTTCTGATAATTACCTAAATACCCCTATATAGTACACAATACTATACTACTATATATGTATAGAATAAAACACAAGACATAAAAATAAAATAAAAATAAGTGTTAATACTTAGTATTATACTCTATACAATATTAAATTATATTTTTTAAAAAATATTTTCTAGCATTAAATAATTCTAAAAAACACCTAAAAAATACAAACTTTAAAATACTTAACAAAATATAAAAACACTTTAACAAAATCTATAAAAAAAATGATTTGCAGTATACTCGCACTATATTTTACATATTAAACCAAAAACAAAATAAAAATTGAATATTAAAATTAATAAAAAAATCAACATACATTAAAACTTCAAAAATACATAACTAATTCAATAAAATCATATAAATATGTATAATACCTTATTTGAATAATATTTTCATCTACTTTTTGATAAAAATACTAAAATAAAATATTTTCTTACTGACTGCTATTTCAAAATAAAAAAATAAATCCCTATTTTCAATTAAAATAGTTTTCAACTTTAAAAACTAAATAAAAATTACAAAACATCCTCTAAAATTACATAAAAATTAAAAAATACTTAAAATACATTAAAAAACTTCAAAATATAAAGGCAAATATAAAAATACAAAACTTATACCTATATTTTTAAAACTATAAAAACAAAAAAAAATTGTAAAATCCAATAAAAATTCAGAAAACTCACATAAAATAAACTAAAAATTAGGAAACCCTTACATCTTAGATTCTCTAATATTTTACCTTAATTTTCCATGGTTTGCCTCCTTGAGTTCGACACTCTCGTAATATAACTATACACACATAGTTTAGGAGTATAAATAACAAAATAACAATTTTTTTGTAAATTTCAATCGATCAACACAGTGACAGATATCTTTTTAGATGACTCAATCGGTCGATTTTTCTTGTCTCACCACAAAAGTGGTGAGACCCCACCTCATTTGAAGTTTCTCATATATATATATGTGTGTGTGTGTGTGTGTGTGTGTGTGTGTGTGTGTGTGTGTGTGTGTGCGCGTGTGTGTGTGTGTTGAAAAATGGGGCTGCCCCCGCCTCATTTTTTGTAATTGTTTTTTATTTTTTTGAAAAATATCACCATGTATATTCATCCCTATATCTCTCCTATATGTCATTCGAATTTCGTCAGAAACAGAGACTCCTATGGCCTCCACGCGCTAATGGTCTAGACTCACTGCTCTCATACTTTTTGGCTCTCGCAGGATCATCCTCTCTCTCTCTCTTTATATATATAGGGTTGATCTTGTGAGAGCCAAAAACTGTGAGAGCATGAGAGCAGTGAGTATAGACCATTAGATTCCGCTCATCTCTCTTGGCTCCCCCTTGCTATTTCGCCTGATTTTTTTTTAAAAAAAATCTTCCATGGATTTTCATCAATATATCCATATATTGTGTCATTAAAACTTATTGTAAAACCGAGACTCCTACGGCCTCCATCCAGATGGGGTCTATTTAACAATTCGGTTACCTTTAAAAATGACTGTCTGGATGGAGGCCATAGGAGTCTCTATTTCTCACAAAATTTCAATGACATAATATAGGGATATAGTGATGAAATTCCATAGAAGAAAATTTCAAAATAAAAAATGAAAAAATCGGGTAAAATGGGGCGGGGGAGTCAAGTTAGCTCCCCCGATGGGGCAACCCCATTTAACCCATATATATAGGGCTGATCCTGTGAGAGCCAAAAACTATGAGAGCACGAGAGTAGTGACTCTGGACCATTATATTTTTTCATCTCTGTCTTCATTGGTTGCAAGAGGAGATAGAAGAGCAGAATCTAGTGGTCCAGATTCACTGCTCTCATGGTCTCACGGTTTTTGGCTCTCATAGGACTAACCACTGCCCCACGCTCTCTCTCTCTCTCTCTCTCTCTATATATATATATATATAAACTTCCAATGAGGTGCACCTTTCCCGCATCAATGAAATCCCATCAGAAGATCTATTAGATTTCAATCTAACTGTTCTTTATCCAATAGGGTATTTTAGTCCATATAATTTTATTTTGAATTTGAATCATAGTAGTCCTTTTATTTTTCAATTTTAGCATGTCTAATTTGGAATTTTTTGTTGATATTTATTCAGGTTTGCCATTGTGGTAGTATTTTCGTGAAATGCAGAGTGTCAAACTCTTTTGTAAAATTTGCATTGATATTGTAATTTTGTATCCTACTTTGTAAATAAAATCAAAATTAGTAATACTTTAATTGTTGTCATTGTAGTTTTGGTAATACTTTTGTAAAAAATCCTGCTCATTTTGTAATACTTGTATGAAGATCTACAAAAAAACAATAGTTAGTCATTTATAAATTATTATTAGGAATGAGATAAGTGTAAAAAATGATACATGTAAAAAACAATTTGTGATTGTAAAAAATGACCTGAGATTGAAAAAAATAATTTGTAAAAAAGACTTGAGATTTGTAAAAGATGATCTGATATTGTAATCAAATAGTTAAGATTGTAAAAAATCGTGTGATTGTTATAAATTTATAAAAGAGATAAATGTAAAAAAACAATATGAGAATGTAAAAACGGTTTATGATTTCTAAAAAAAGATCTTATGTTGTAAAAAAATAGAGATTATACAAATCGATTTGGAAAAATCAGCGAATTGATTTGCAAATTCATTGAAATGATTTTTTAAAATATGTGCATCTATTGTAAAATTAGTGCTTCGATTTACAAAAAGCAATTTATCGATTGTAACATCAATGATACAGATGTACATTCAATCAAATTAGAAAAAAATAAAAAAAATAAAAAATGTTGACATCAAACCGTAAGGGGCGAGCATAAAAGTAAAAATCAATGATTTTTTAACTTGGCTTTGTTTGTTATCACCACGGGTGTGGGTGGGTGGTTTAAATGGGGTTGCCCCCTATGGGAGCTAACTTAGCTCCCCCTGCCCCATTTTCTCAATTTTAATTTTTTTTGGAAAAAAATGCTTCCATTGGAAATTCATCACTATATCCATATATTCTGACATTCAAGTTTCGTGCAAAATAGAGGCTCCTACGGACTCCATCCATACAATCATTTTTTTAACGGCCACAGAATAGCTGAAAACAAGCATGTCTAGATTGAGGCCATAGAAGTTTCTGTTTCACACGAAATTTGAAAGACATAATTTAGGGATATATTTATGAAAATCCACATAAGCACTTATAAAAATAAAAAGTAGGGTAGGGGAGCTAAGTTAGATCCTCCTAGGGGACAACCACATTTGCCCCATATATATAGATTATATATATAATATGGACTTATATTATTCTAGTGATATTTGTCAGCAGACAAAATGAAGATTTTACATAATATAACAGGGAATTTGAACCATGACATCACATGTTTTAGGTAACCCTATTCAAAAGTTATTGTTGGTTTACGATATTATATTCAAAGAGGAAAGGGATCCTGATCCATTGAGTAGGTAACTTACCTACTCCATTTTCATTTTTTTATTTTTTTTTTGAAAAATGCTTCCATAGATTTTCATAACTACATCCCTCTAATATGTCATTCAAATTTCGTCAGAAATGGAGACTCATGTGTCCTCCATCCAGAACATGTAGTTTTATCGATCTTAGATTTGATGTAATTTGTCTGTTCTGGATGGAGGACATAGGAGTATCTATTTCTGACAAAATTCGAATAACATGTTAAAGGAATATAGTTATGAAAATCCATTGAAGCAATTTCTGAAAAAATAAAAAAAATTGAAAAATAATGAAAATGGAGTAAGTAAATTACCTACTCAACGGAGTAGGATCCCTTTCCTCATATTCAAATAGGTTGATGCAGAGGTATGCAACGTGCTTTGCAAAGACAAGAAAGAAGAATACACACTCCCTCCTTTTCAAGTTGAGCTCTCTTTAGATGCTTCTCTCAAGAGACGGAGTGACTAATGAGTGTGCGATAATCCTAACAAATGAAAGTATGCGTGAGTTGAACAAAGGGCTAGTAATGGTGCTACGATTGCCATTCTTTCTCCTCCACCCTCATTGTCAAACCCCTTTGCTCTACACTTGCTTCTCTTTTGCTTTATTCACCCCCTTGTGGCCTCCAACAAACCTTCTCCTTCAACTATGTCATGTGCACAACTTTCTTGGTATTCGATCCACCTCCACAAAGGCAAAAGACCCAAACTCAGATGCCGATAAATCTGACTGTTGTCTCTCATCTGGTACTGGCATCTCAGGTATGAAAGAAGGGTGGTCAAGGGGGAGTAGGGTGGAATCGAACTCGGGTTCGGAGAGCGGGTCTCGGCTCTCGCAAACCAACCTAGATGAACGGGCTGGAGTGCTGAAAAGCGATGCAGCCAAAGGCTGCCTAAGGGACCTCTTGCCCATCATCTTGATCTGGCGAGTCGGGCAGATGGGATCTGGAAACAACTATGATGAGCAAACAAACCCCGGGTTCACCTACTCCACGCTGAGCTGATGACCGTAAGAGCTCGATCAATTATCTTGTCAATTTTATTAGGTGATAATGTCAAGATAGCAGAGCGGTTACATGACCTGGTAGGAATTCAATCTGCCAACCATACTGTCCCGTATAAAAGGCCAGTAGTCTGATCGGGGCTTAGATGTGGCTCTAGCCTAGTGTGCGGGTCACTCTCTTGCGCATACAAACCAGACAATGAGGGGGTTGCTCTCTCCAAGACAGATTTTTATGATGAAGTATCTTATAAGGTCAAGTTTGTTTAGCAGTCCCAAATTTTATGGTTTTTGATTTTTAGGTATTTTTCAAAGCAAACAACGCCTAACGAATTTTTTGGTTCTCCTGATTATTTTAAGTCCAAAAATAGGGGGAGAAGACAAAAAAGCCGATGTGCAGGAATCAATGATGCATGCAGAGTAAGAGATGCGTACCTGACTCCAGCAGTCTACATGCAGAGTGATCCGCGTATAAATAAAAGACAGAATGTAAACTACCTATATGATGCACGGGAATCGGCCTTAAGCAGAGCAATTCTACAGGAAAGAACCAATGACTAAGTGGTCAACAGGAGGGGTCGGTGTCCGGTCTCGGATGCCGATCGGTGCCCTCCACAACGGGTCCTGTCAGCGCTGTATACGACCTCTAGCGACTCGGGACCCCTCAAGTGACCAAGTAGCATTTTCTTATTAATTTTATTTTTGGTCCAATTACGAGCTAATAGGTACAGGCAAGTAATTAGGTGTATGGACCCCAATTATTACGACGCAATCAGAGAAAATCCTAAGCTAAGGCCAAAACCGTGAAAACCAAATAAGCAGTAAATAAATGATTGAAAAACGCGAAAAGCCGCGAAAAATCCGGTGGGATCCCCCGAGCACACCGATGCTCAGTGAAACAGACCCCGATAGTCTACCAAGTCTCTGAGTCTGGTCCTGTATTATTACAACAAAATAACTTTGCGAAAAGGAAACCTAATCTAAGCTACGCTATTCCACGGCTATTTTGTGGCTCCCGCACTCCTGCTCGGCTCCTCGCCCTCTCCTGCGGCTTCGTAAAGAAGGAAGCTGCCTCGGACTCCCACGGTTGCTTCGGCTTCCGAGGAAGCCGCCTCGGTCCTCGGGCCCTCGCAAGAAAACAAGCAGAGTGTCAAACCAAGATTATTATAAAAATAAGCAATACAAAATAAAATAAGATGGTACTAAGGAAATAAACACACAAATTCAAAACAAATAAAATAAAAGAAAATAAAAGAAAACAAAAAGAAAATAAAAGAAAACAAAAGGCCGCGAAAAGCTGCGGACAAATGAAAAGCTGCGGAAAACTGCGAAAAACAAAATCAAAAGAACACAAAAACAACTACTAAGTCGTGCTCCCCGGCAACGGCGCCATTCTGATGACCGAAAAATCTCCAAGACTCGGGTGAAGGTAATAAAACTAGGATCGTTGCGACCCGAATCTCAGAGAATCGGTCAGTCAAGAAAATAAAAGAGAGAACCACCAAATAAAGAGATAAAATCAATGAAAATCAAGATAGCGGTCCTGACTAAATGATTAACCTGGTATAGCACCCAGGGTCGGTCTCAGGGAGAACGAATTGGCCTTGCGGCCTACGAAGTAGTCTAAAAGTATAATAAAATAAACACAAATATTTTTGGTGGATTTTTAATTATTTTTATATATTTTGGATTTTTAATAGAAAGGGAAAATAAGAAAAAGGCAAAATCAAGCAAACACAACAAATAATAAAAATACTAAAAAATGAACAAAAATTCTAATAAAAATGTTTTTATGTTTTTAATGTTTTTTAGTGTTTTTGGTGAATTTTTCATATTTTTCTAATTTTTATTTAATTTTCTAAAAATCAAGAAAGGCAGAAACAGGGAATCACTGTCCAACCAGACTTAAAAGGTCCATCAAAAATATAAAATGGACCTATAAAAATCTGGAGGTAATTTTTATGAAAAATATAAATAAAAATCAAGATTCAGAAAAAGAGTTTGTATTTTTTGATTTTTATAGAATTTTTATGAATTTTTATAATATTTTTAGGGTTTTTAATTTTTAAGGTTTTTATAAATCCAAAAAGCACAAAAATTGCATAGAAATTCAAACACAGCCAAATAAACAAATCCTAATTTTTTTAGAATTTTTCAGATAGTTTTTATATTTTTCTTTGATTTTTCTTTTTAGACATTAGTAAAAATCAACGTTTTTGAATTTTTAAAAATATCAAAAATCTTAAAAAATGTACCAAAAATTTAGAGAAATTTTTATATAGTGGCAGGAGCCACCTATCCAAATTTCACCTAATTTGGATTTAATTTACTTTTTTATTCAATGAAAACAAAGGCTCACAGTGCACAGGGATCTAAATGCAAGAAAAAAGTATTTCCAGGACTAAGCAATAACACTTAAATAAAGTGTAGGGCCTGGAATGCAAAAAGCCCACAAAACACATGCGATACATGTGCATCAGACACGGAGGGGCATAGATATAAATCCTATTTGTAAAAATGTAAACAATACCATTCAAGAAATACATGATCAAAAGTGCAAAAGTTCCAACTCCTCACGTGTCGAAGCATGTGGCTCACACACACAGGGACTCTAATGCAAAAAAATAAAACATAGAGGTCCTAACTACAAATATTCGAAAATAAAAACAACTAAACTAAATATTTACAGGACTAAATTGCAAAAACAAAAGGACAACGGCCTACAATAAATTTACCCCTTATTGAGATCTTCGGCTGGAGGCGCGCCACGTGTGAGATCAAACGACTGATATGCGTTGATGCCTCTTCGAAGAACCCTGGCTCGGATCTGAAGGACGAGGGGTCGTCACGTGTGAGATCGACGGCTGAGATACGAGGGCACCCCTTCGTCGATGATAGGTCCAGATCAAGCCCAGATGAAGATCAAACGGCTGCACAACTCCTCACGAATGGATGGACACAATCGCAACTGGAACGAGGGGGTTTATCAGACAGTGAAGGAGGATGCTCCAAGAACAGCTCGCAGGCGAGCTTCGCCGGCTCCGTGCGCACGGTGGAGACCTCCTCTTCGGCTGCCGGGATGTGGAACATGATCGCCAAGGTGTTCCGCAGCTGATGAGCTCTTCCGATGAGGCCGAGGACCATCGGAGTGGCCCGCCGACGGCGGAGGAGGGAAGCTCCTGTGCTCGGATGACTTGACCCCCAGATGGGGTCCTTTGACCTGCAAAAGGGCACCAAGAGCTTCCTGAGTCGAGGGCAAATTGCCTCGACCCGGTTAGGGGCAAAAAGGGTGGTCAGGTGCGTCGGATGGATGACCTCCGGTGAGGCGACGACGGAGGAGGTCGACTCTTGGTTCCGGGGCGAACCAAGATGAGCGAATGGGCGATGAATGTGGGCAGAAGTCTCGCGAGGATGATGGGGTGGTCCGATGATCGAGTGGGTGACGGAGATGGTGGGAATCGACCGGCGACGGTGGAGAACCGATTTGGGTGAAATGGGAAATTAGACTACGCTAGGGGGTATCAAAGTTACCTAGTGGCTGCAGTCGACTGTGGGTGAGCTTGCGGAGCTCTGGGGGTCTTCGTCTCGAGGAAGCGTCGGGTTCCGAGGCTGAGCGCACCTTGCGACGGCGCAGGGCGACGAGCTTCGCCGGATCGATGGCTGGACGCACCTCCTCCTCTCTTCGACACTTTCCCCGCACAGCTGTCACTCTGGGGAAGACAATGGAGGTCCTGGGACGAAGGAGCGAAGCCAAAGATGACGGGGAATGTGCGGCGGAGGTGACGCTATATAGTGGTGCAGGTCCGAGAAGAAGGAGTCGGTTCCGGCTTGGTGAAGCACGGACCCCTAGGCAGATGGTCGGGCGAAAATCTCGGATCAGTGGGGGTCAATTAGCACCTGGGGTTTGGGTAAACGGAGGTCGGATCATGCTTAGGAAATTAGGCGAAGTCGGGTCTGGAGCAAGATCCGCGGGCGAATGGTCTGGGGGGAGAGTTGACCGGGGGTCAACATCCCCCGTGGACCAATCAGAAGCCCCCGTTTAATAATTATTTGGAAATTCAATTAAAAATAATAAATGACTTAATTTCGAAAAAGTTAAAACATGAAAAATGTTTATTTATTTTCAAAATAATTTTTATGATTTTTATTTATTTTTTTGAAATATAAATTATGTATTTACATTATATTATTATATAGGTATATACATATATGCATTTTTTATTTTTATTTTTAATTATTTATTTTTATACAATTTATTCCAATTTTATATTTTATTTATTTAACATAAAATTTGGAATAAAAAGGTATTTTTATTTTATTTTTATTATTTATTTACATAAGTTAAATAAATAGGTATATATACATATTTACATGGTATATGTACAATGTGGGAAATGATTTTTATTATTTTTATTTTTATTTTTCTGATTTTTATTTTATTTATTTACACCATGAAATATGGAATATAGAAATATTTTTATTGAATTTTAATTATTTATTTACAAGGAGAAAATAAATAGATATGTTAGTCTATATACATGGTCTATATACACTGACGAGGGATGTTTTATTTAATTTTATTTTTCTTTTGTTTTTCTCATTTTTATCTTAGTTTTATTTTTATGAATATGTATAAATTAATAAACACATAATTTTTATTTTTATTTTAGAGGAAAATAATTTTATTTATATACATAGGTATATGTACACATGATTGAGCTTCCCTATCTCTCTCTACTTGGATTCTTTTGTGGTCAGGCCCATGCTGAGCCCTCCCTTGGGATTAGGTCACTCAATATTTATTCTAAATATTTCCCTCTTTTTCTTTTATTTCTTTATTCTTTTATTTATGCACAAAAACATGTTAATTATGCATATTTACAAGATGCATGCAATTTGATAAATTATTCTTTTTACACATATACATACATGATGTTTTGCAAGGGTTTTGTAGCTAAAATAAAAGAATAAAGAGTGATGAATGGGTATTCATCAGCCCCCTATATATATATATATTGAGGGCTCTTCCAATAGGATGTAGTCTTTCCTGAGTTCAAGAAGGTCGCCCTCTTTTCGTAGAAAACATAAGCATTTTAGTAGAATACGTTACAGTTTGTATTATAGCTGCACATTATAAATATAAAACCGCATACAAAACTATGTATTATAATGAAAACATTAAAACTGCACATTATACTACAAACTGTGTGTGAATTATACTAAAGTCATCGTATTTTTTACCAAAAAAAGTTTGGGGTTCATGAACTCAAGAAGGATTGTGTATATATATAGGGGTTGATCCAGTGAGAGCCTAAAACTATGAGAGCATGAGAAGAGTGAATTTAGACCATTAGATTCTTATCATCACAGTTATGAGCAAAATCTAATGGTCCAGACTCACTGCTCTCACGCTCTCACACTTTTTGTCTGTGAGAGCCAAAAACTGTGAGAGCATGAGAGTAGTGAGTCTGGACCATTAGATTCTGCTCATCTCTCTTGGCTCCCCCCATGCCATTTCCCCCGATTTTTTTTGAAAATATTCTTCCGTGGATTTTCATCAATATATCCATATATCATGTCATTAAAATTTCGTGCGAAATAGAGACTTCTACGGCCTCCATCCGAATGGGGTCGATTTTAGCAATTCGGTTACCGTCAAAAAATGACTATCTGGATGGAGGCCGTAGGAGTCTGTTTCTCACGAAGTTTTAATGACATATAGGGATATAGTGATGAAATTTTACAGAAGAAAATTTCAAAAAAATAAAAAAAATCGGGTAAAATGGGGCGGGGGAGCCAAGTTAGCTCCCTCTAGGGGGCAGCCCCACGTAACCCCCATATATATATATATATATATATATATATATATATATATATATATATATATATATATATATAGGGTTGATCCTGTGAGAGCTAAAAATTGTGAGAGCATGAGAGCAGTGAGGTTGGACCATTAGATTATGTCAACTCTGTCCTCATTGATTGCAGGAGGAGATATAAGAGCATATTCTAGTTGTCCGGATTCACTGCTCTCATGCTCTCACGGTTTCTGGCTCTCATAGGAACAACCCTCTCTCTCTCTCTCTCTATATATATATATATATATAAACTTCCAATGAGGTGCACCTTTCCTGCATCAATGAAAGCCCTTCACGAGATCTATTAGATTTCAATCTATCTGTTCTTTATCCAAAAGGATATTTTAATCCATGTATTTTTATTTTGAATTTGAATCATATTAGTCCTTTATTTTTCAATTTGTAGCCTATCTGATTTGGAATTTTTTGTTGATATTTATTCAGATTTGCCATTGTGGTAGCGTTTTTGTGCAATGCAGAATGCCAAACTCTTTGTAAAATTTGCATTGATATTGTAATTTTGTATCCTACTTTGTAAAATAAAATCAAAGTTAGTAATACTTTTATTGTTGTAATTGTAGTTTTGATAATACTTTTGTAAAAAATCCTGCTCATTTTATAATACTTGTATGAAGATAAAAAACAATAGTTAGTAATTTATAAATTATTATTAGGAATGGAATAAGTGTAAAAAACGATACATGTAAAAAACAATTTGTGATTGTAAAAAATGATCTGAGATTGAAAAAATGATTTGTAAAAAAAACTTGAGATTTGTAAAAGATGATCTGATATTGTAATCAAATATTAAGATTGTAAACATTTGTTTGATTGTTAGAAATTTATAAAAGATATAAATGTAAAAAACCAATATGAGAATGTAAAAGCGGTTTATGATTTCTAAAAAAAGATCTTATATTGTAAAAAAATAGAGATTATACAAATCGATTTGATAATCGGCAAATGGATTTGCGAATTCATTGAAATGATTTTTAAAATATGTGCATCTATTTTAAAATTAGTGCTTCAATTTGCAAAAAGAAAAAACAATGATACAGATGTACATTCACTCAAGATAGAAAAAAAATAAAAAATATAAAAATATTGACATCGACCCGTAAGAGGTGAACATAAAAAATAAAAATCAATGATATGTCCACTTTCTTCCCCAAAAATAAAGAGGGCACCCCCTCCTCTATTTGTTGTCACCACGGGTGTGGGTGGGTGGGTTAAATGGGGTTGCCTCCTGTGGGGAGCTAACTTAGCTCCCTCCGCCCTATTTTCTCAATTTTTTATTTTTTTTTGAAAAAATATTTCCATTAGGAATTCATCACTATATCCATATATTATGTCATTCAAGTTTCGTGTAAAACAGAGGCTCATACGGCCTCCATCCATACAATAATTTTTTAACGGTCATAGAATAGTTGAAAACAAGCATGTCTAGATTGAGGCCATAGAAGTTTCCGTTTCACATGAAATTTGAAAGACATAATTTAGGGATATACTTATGAAATCCACATAAGCACTTAAAAAATAAAAAAATAGGGCGGGGGAGCTAAGTTAGCTCCTCCTAGGGGACAACCACATTTTCCCCATATATACAGATTATATATATATAATATGGACTTATATTATTCTAGTGATATTTTTCAGGAGACAAAATGAATATTTTACGTAATATAAGAGGGAATTTGAACCATGACATCACATGTTTTAGGTAACTCTATTCAAAAATTATTGTTGGTTTACAATATTATATTCAAAGAGGAAAGGGATCCTACTCCATGGAGTAGGTAACTTACCTACTCCATTTTCATTTTTTTTAACTTTTTTTAATTTTTTTTTGAAAAACACTTCCATAGATTTTCATAACTACATCCCTATAATATGTCATTCAAATTTCGTCAGAAATGGAGACTCATGTGTCCTCCATCCAGAACATGTAGTTTTATCGATCTTAGATTTGATGTAATTTGTCTGTTCTGGATGGAGGACATAGGAGTCTCTGTTTCTGACAAAATTCAAATAACATGTTAGAGGAATATAGTTATGAAAATCCATTGAAGCAATTTCTGAAAAAATAAAAAAATTGAAAAATAATGAAAATGGAGTAGATAAATTACTCCATATTCAAATAAGTTGACACAGAGGTATGCAACGTGCTTTGCGAAGACGAAAGAAGAATACGCACTCCCTCCTTTTCAAGTTGAGCTCTCTTTAGATGCTTCTAATGAGTGTGCGATAATCCTAACAAACGAAAGTATGCGTGACTTAAACAAAGGGCTGGTAATGGTGCTACGATTGCCATTCTTTCTCCTCCACCCTCGTTGTCCAACCCCTTTGCTCTACACTTGCTTCTCTTTTGCTTTATTCACCCCCCTTGTGGCCTCCAACAAAACCATCTCCTTCAACTATGTCCCGTGCACAACTTTCTTGGTATTCCCTCCACCTCCACCAACAGCTTTTCATCCCTCTTTCCTCTCCCCTAGTGGACATATGTTCCTTAGTTTGATATGCTACCACACTTCAATTTGCTTCGATTTCTCTCGATAAAGGAAGAACCGACCGCAAGTTGCACAGTGCATTAGGAGACAACGAAGATGGACCTCTATGCTTCCAACCCTCCCTCTTTAGTCATTTCAATAATAATTAAGTCGAAGACCACGCTTCCAATCGTCAATGGTCCATTGTATTATGAGCAACTATCGTGAATATCCAAGCTGTAATACCGGGCAAGATATAAGAACGGAGAAAGTGGATGACAGGAGAGTTCCAATGAGCCAACTTCTGGATAGTCTTGGGCGTATAAGAGAGCACGAGACGATGCGTCCAGCTTGTGAAGCCTCTGTGATTTTACTGTGCATCTGCAGACGTGTGATCGTCTTTCTCGTCGACCACACTTGAATCCATCAGTTTGTATTTGAACAGAATTTTTGATTAAGTACTGTATAGTATGGTTTGAATCACGTGGAAGACATGGGCATCTTTGGCATCAGCATGTGGACGAGCGGAGGACGTGACCTTTGTGTACGTAGATGTCCTGAACAGTTTGAAGATTTGCTGCAGAAAGGGACAAGACACGAGAATGCAAGGACACTACAAGGAAAACAAGTTGTGGCTACAGAACTATGGCCACGGGTATGGGGTTTGTGGCCACAGAATTGGGCTCTGGCCACGACACATCGTGGCCAGTAGCCGTAGCTACAAGTCTCGTCGCGAAAGTTCTCTAGCCACGAATATGTCGTGGCGACTACAAGTGGCCACATAACTTATCGTAGCCACAACTCTTATATAAATACTTTGACCACGGATTGTGGCTACAAGAAACTAGTGGCCACGAAATTATCGTGGCCACAAGTTTCCGTAGGCACATTCCGTGGCCACAATTCATTTTTCTTGTAGTGGGAGGAAGAGGTGACATTACGAGGGGTGTAACACCCATGATATAAATCAGGTTCTTTTGTTCACACATTGCGCAACCATCCACAAGTAGAATAATAGTTTACCTTGATTACTTGATTTGATGATCTTGGATCTAGATATAAGTATTGCTGTCCATTTCAACATGCAGGCTGCAGTCATTTTCATTAATATCTGAACTATGTGTACGATCTTAATGCATTTAAAATGATACCTATCCAAAAATATGAGAAAGAAAAATGTTTCACTTGAAATAACTTACCCATGAAGAGCTATTATTTCCCATTTTATTCCTTTTCGGGACTATATCCAAAAATAAAAGAGGAATAAGCCACCCCATGAAGAAAGGCGGCAGAGCTGCAGACCTAACATAATCCCCACATCTCTTTTACCCCACACTAACATCAAATAAAAGGCCCCTCCTGTCTCTCCTTCCTCTCCATTCCTCGTCTTCTCCTATCTTCTACCACAATGGCGAGCAAATGGCTTAAGACCCTCCACTGCAAATCAAACAACACACTCGAAGACGTCCACCTCCACCGTTCACACACCACCAGGCTCAGACCACCCTTCTCCCTCCACGGCTGTCGTAGCACCTCCATCAAACCAACCACCACCAACAACAACGACGTCAACGACGACCCATGTCCCAAACGACCATCCACCACCCATGCAAAGCACTACACCATCACCAAACAGCTTCCTCCTCCACCTACATTGCTCCCCACCCTCACGGAGCTCCCCCACGGCCACTCCTCCCGCCGCGTCGTCGAGCTCATCTTCTCCTCCGGGTGGTCACCCTTCTTCCCCGGCGCGGTCGAGGTCCTCTTCAAGGTCCGCAACACGCCCCGCGCCGTGGCCCGCTTTGAGGAGCATCGTGCTGCCGTGAGGGTCCGCGCCGGTCCCGCGCACGCGCGTTGCGCGGCGGACGGCAACGAGATGATGATGTTCCACGTGGGATCGGGTGAACCTGTCTACGACGGCCGCGTTGTCACCTCCGGAGACGCCGGTGGCGGCGTCCGGACGTTCGAAGGGAGCGGTGAGGCGCACGAGAGGGGCTTCGAAGGGGCGTTGGAGGGGCAGAGGACGAGGAGGTGGATGATGGTTTGTAGAGTGATAGCGGGTCGGGTCCGGGCCGGATACGAAGCGAGCTTGGCGAATTGCGAGTCGATTTGGGTTGGGAGGGGGGAGCTGGTCGTGCTCGACCCGCGCGCGGTTTTGCCGTGCTTCCTTATTATCTATACACTTTAGATTGTTCTTCGTGAATGTGTTCATGTTGTTACCAGTGCGGATACTATGCGGTTACAACACCTACAACGTAGGAGAGCTGCTTGATGAGGATCGAGATACACACCGATCAGCCCTTGCTCCCTCTGACGGCACGTAGGAGAACTTTGATGAGGATAGAGATACCAACCTATCAGCCCTTGCTCCCTCTGAAGGTTAAGGTTGTTCAATCTTCATCGAGGGCTCCCCTATGTTACAACAGGATGTAACAGTAGAGGATTTGCTCCCTGTTGTTACAGCAGAGAAGCCCTAGTCGACTAGATTTTCAATCTTTTTTATTTTTTCAGTTGCATGAAGTTAGCCATGAGGTTAAGCTTTTGGTCATCAAAAATCTGTTGTACAAGGAACCATACATATCTAAGATTTTTTTTGGTCATAATTCGTCCCTGCTTGACGTTTGCCGTAGTGACTCTGGTATATATATTTTGTAAGATTACCACTTAACTTCTAATTGAAAATGTGCAAATATCATGGAAGTTTCGTTGAACTAATGTGGAAGTTTCATTGAAGGATAGTAGTAATGTTGTGCAAGAAGCTAACTAGCATAGAATTTCCTTCCAAAAAAGAAATTGTTTTCAGAGAACAGTCCACTATTGTTAAACCAAACTTAATAATATTGTTGATGTTATTAAGTTCATCGTATCTTTTGCACTAAATGTTTCCCCGTGGTTTTTCATATAGCTAATTTTGGGACTCTTGGAAATATCTCTGCCAACTTTATTAAACTCCTCTAACTGTGTGTGAGCAAGACATCTCCTAAACACTTCCATCTGATTTTTGAACTTGGAGCCTCATTTTGACGATTTTTGGCTCGCAACTTCCCTTGCTAAAAAGTTTAGGTGGCGATGTATTGGTCATGTTGAAGTGGAAACGGACATAGGGATAAGCAAGCATGAAAACAATCAAAACACAAGATTTACAAGGTTAACCTGTATCTAGACCATGTCGTTGGCAATGATGGTGCACCTCTCTCAATATGGTGGAAGAAATGAACTACATAGGTCATTCCGAGTAGTAATCCTATGTTGTTTATATATTAACTGATATAGACTAATCTTCCTAAATGAATAGATTCTAAAATCTCCCTAAATCGATAGATTTCCCAAATATCCTGAAATAAGATCACTAATTCTCCAACAATAACAAAATTATGGGGTTAAGAAACTATCATAATCTAGATGGATCCTCTAATCAATTATGTTTCGGATGAATTCTCTAGTCAGATATGGATGGATAGTTTGATTAATCAAAATCCAGAGGAATCTTCACGTTAATTAAAATATAGATAAATCACAATCAAATATGATCTAAATCATATGAATAATATCCATCGTGAATTGAGTCCTCAAATAGCTAAATAGAAATTGCTAGATTCCACCGTGAAAAGAACGCTCCTATAGCAAAAAAAATATTGCTACACTCCACTATGAGTTACTTCCTCAAGTAAGTATGTCTCAATGATGAATTGTATATGTAGCATATGTAGATGTACTACCTAGGTCCTTCTCTAAAGGCTATTAATAGTCTGGATAGTCATGCTTCCAGTATGCCGACTTGTTGCAATATTAGTAGTCATCCAACTATTTGGATGCCAGAAGTGTTGAAGTCATAGAAATACAATCAAGTCGAGAGAGATTTCTTCAATAATTTAATCTAATATAACCTCCAAGATCACATGCAATCTCCAAGATTAAATGTAATGTCAATATTACATGAAATCTTACCATAAATAAAGGTGGAAGAGAGAGAAATGCCATAAAAGGGAGGGTGTCCACCATGATGGTCTCCTCCTACTGGGAGTATCACTCTCCTCCTCTTTACTAATAGAATGTAATATCCAAGATTATAAGCACATCTTTATTTATTGACTTCTTTTGCAATTTAATTATCACCAAATAATTCCAAATTATTTGTGAAAATTACATGTACATTATGCATCATATTCATCCATCTAGAACTAAATGTAATCACATTTATATTTAATTGTATAATGTGAATCCAATTAAAAATTATATTGAAATTGTGAATCATATTAAAAATTAAGTCTCTTTAGAATATTGTGGATCTCATGCACATTATGCGTGATTATTTTTGATAGTATTATCTACATTTATCTCACTATGGTAACTAAATATAATTTAGTTACCTTATATATCTCTCGACATATGTCCAAATAATGTGAATCGCATCCACATTATTCATGATCATTAAATATATTTTAATTATCATCATTTATTTTAATTTTTCAATAATCAGATATTGTTCCAAATGGAACGATTCGTAAACTCTTTCAAGAATTGAGTGCCTTCTCTGCTAATACTAGGAGATAAGGTCAGGACGATTGTATATGCCATACATAGTGACTTGAATAGTGAGATGTATCTCATATCCAAATCTAGAAGACCTCTTAGAGAAGTCTGATCATATCAGATAATATACCCAATCTTTTCTTTGCATCATAATCCTATCGAGATCAATGTCCAACATTCGGACTAAGATTGGATAAGTATACAAAGTGGAGTCACTAAAATCCAAACATGTTCATCACTCCATTGGAATGTGGTATACAATCAATTAAGTCTCATCACCCTCGAGTATTCCTAATACCAGTACATCCTGCATATCAGAAGACCTTTATGAATCCCAAAGTTTGGATCTCAATTGAATCATCACCTTCAGAGTTTTATCGTTAAGTTTCTCATTCGACCATTGTGAGGTGGTATCGATCGCATGCTTTCCAAAAGCTTATATCATACCTTCAAATCCCACTTTGTTTCTAAAACAAGGTGACCAGCGTTGGAATTTTGTTTATCCCAATATCTCATGAGTAAGTGATGAATCTATGATTCATCGCCTTTACTCTTTCATTTTGGCTAAAATCCTTGGTAAAATACATGTAAATATTCACTAATTCTCACTAATTAGCATTCTAACCATATTTGTTAATATTATATATTTAACACTTATTTTATCCAAAATAAAATAACAAAGAGAAAAGGAAAAATAAAAGAAAAGAAGAATGTATATATGAAAATGTACAGACTGATCCTAACCCGGAGACCAGGTCAATATTTACTTGGTCGATAAGTTAAATAAACAGGGGGAAATACGGATCCTAATTTATAAAAATGTTAGAAAATCAATATCATCATTGTACATTAACATATTTTTTTACCTTGTACATATGATCACCTATTTTATTTATCATTCAGATCATCTCAAATCTAAATATTTTCTTCACGAAAGTTGTTTATAATAAAATATATTAATTTATAAAAATATCAGAAAAATTATTGAATGTCTAAATAATTAATAATGATGAACCGAAAAGTCATAAAAGCTAACTTCCAAGGTCCATAACTATTTATAGAAAGTTCAAATTGATCAAACTCATTCTTAAACTTCGTTTTATAATAAATAGTATTTAGGAAAAATATCAAAAAAATAGAACAAAATGTGTGAGTTTTGGTGTTTGGACCCTTTGTATATATGTACTACATCTATAAACCTTCTTTATTATTTAATTATTATTCTTAATCTCATTTAACTTAATTCTTCTTCTAACATGTTTATAAAAATCAATTAAAAATATAAAAATATAACTTAAAATAAATACCAATAATTTCCAAAGTTACAAAGTCGTGACCCAAAATTTCCAGACCTCATAACTCAGTCATATGAACTCCGAATTGGACGTACTTCACTTTTAAAGTTTGTTTTGTAGAATTATCTATCGAATGAAAGTGATTTCAATAAAATCAGGGTTAATATGTAAGAAGTAAGTTTTGAGATCATATTGGTATAAATAGTGCAATGTATCTTATTCCTACTTTATTTAATTTACATCATTTCTTATATTTTTATACTTTAATAATATTTTATTTTTAAAATAAAATTAATAAAATTTTATTTATTTTTTATTTATTGATTAATTTACATTATTTATTTTAATTATTTATTGATTTTTATTTATTTATTTTATTTATTTTATTTATTTTATTTATTTATTATTTATTTATTTAATTATTATTTACTTTTTTATTTTTTATTATTCTCTCTCCTCTTCTTTCCCTCTTCACCATCTCTCTTCTTCTTCTTCACCTGACGTCACCGCCCTTCGTCCTCCGCCTCTTCTTTTCCCTCCACCCAACGACCCAACGACCTGGACGATGGGTCGTTCGTCCAACCTCCTCTCTGTCCTCTCCATATCACTTTTCCTCTTCTATATAAAGAACACACTCCTCCATTCGTCATTTGTTCCAGTGAGCTCCCAAAGTCCGATGAGAGAGAGAGAGAGAGGGTGAGTGACAAAACCATCCTCCTATCTCCGTCGAGCGAGGTTGAGCGAGGGAGGAGTGGTGAGATCTCAATGCCAGCGTGAGCTTCGCTCCACTGCATCAAGTCTATGTCCACTGCCGACCATTGAGGCAATCATCCGAGGAATTCCTGAGTTCCTCGTCCCCAAGCGACTACCTTCATCGACAACTCCATCCATTTTCCAGGTTACCTCTCGAATCATCTCTCTTCTCCTCTATTTTCCTCCCGATCTCCTTTAATTTTCCTTGTAGATCGATACCAAAATCTCAGTCCATTCCCAATTTCCAATCATTCCATTTTGATTTGTCTCTGCTTCCTCATCCTTCGTTCACCCTTTATCACCTCATATTCGAGAAGGATCTGAGATCTTTATCCTATCCTTCAACCTCCAAGGATCAACCCATTCATTTCACCATTTTTGTTTCAATTTTGGTTGTGGATTCGTGCCTCAAGCTGGTGTTCCCCTTGCAGGTTCCAATTCCATCGTAAGCATCTGATTTCTGTTCGATGGAGATCCTTGCTTCCTTCCACCATCGTTGTTCGAAGTGCCGCTTCAGCTTCGAGGAGCACTGCTTCGAGATCCCCAGCTGGAGATCGAGATCAACCATCTAGAGAACGATCGATATCATCACATAGGAGCATTATATCTTCTAATTCACCGCCCTTCGTTCATCTACTGAGTGATCGAGCTTCATCGATATTAATCGAATACGAAGCATCATCTAGCCAAAAGAGAAACGGAACACGATTGTGTATCTGGAGACAATTACCATCTGGAAATCGCATCATCAGATCATTCATATGCCGTAAGCTGATGTCTCTGGCTGCAAATCTAACTCATCCCCCGCTCCAGAAGATCTACTGCGTATAGTTGAATAGGGGAAGAATAGGGGCAGATCCAGATTCAACTCCAGCCCTACGATCAAGGGCTCGGATCGATCGTCTGTCAGTGCACCATGTGTTGGCTCCAGGACGCTTGTCGCCCCACCATTCTAGCAGAATACGTGTTGGGCACGTGCGAGTTTCAGAAATTTTGGACATTTTATACTCTTTCCAATGAGTGGTTTCTATATTGCTAAAAGGTTCCTGTTGAGATTAAATCACGTCCATGTGCACGTGTTTTGCTGGTGTTTTTGTACGAAAGACCCCTAGACTTTCTGCATATTCGAAACAAGACCCAAGTTGTAACTATCATGTGGAATGCACTTGACTTTTTGAGATATTTGCGCGACACTCCTACAACTTTTTGATATTTCACGTGCACCTCTTATTTTTCCAGAAAACTACAAAAAACCCCATATCCAGTATACCTTATACTATAGTATTATTTACATAATAAATAATATACAAGATATACAAATCAAATAAAAATACGTAAACATACATAGTATTATACTATATACTGTATTATAATAGTTTTCAAAAATAAAAAGATTTTCTATTTCTAATAAATCATTTAAAAATACAAAAATACAAAAACTCATAAAAATACATAAAAAATATAAAAATATCTACAAAAATCCTAAAAAAGTTACAGTAAATTTTACTATATTTTACATATTAAACCAAAATTAAAATAAATATTAAATATTAAAATCATCAAAAAACCAAAATATATAAAAATTTCAAAAAGTCATAACTAATTCTATAAAAATCACAAAAAGATGTATAATACCTTGTTAAAAAGATATTTTCATCCACTTTCCACTAAAAATAAAATAAAATATTTTCTTATTATTTGTTATTTTTAAAATAAAAAATAAATTCCTATTTCAGTAGAAAATTATTTTTCACTTTAAAAATATTCCAAAACCTATAAAATCTTTAAAACCTTGAAAAATATACAAAAATAGGAAAAAAATAAAAATAACAAAATAAAAACCTGATAAAAAAATAAAATCAAATACATATGTTTCACTACTTATAGGTGTATAAAACAACAAAAAAATAATATAAAATTCATAAAATCAGCTAAAAATTAAAAAATTCTCCTAAAATAAATAAAAATTAGGAAACCTCTTCACCTTAGATTCCTCTACCATTTACCTTAGTTTCCACGGTTTTCCTCCCTGAGTTCGACTCTCCCATACTTATCGCTATAGCTTTGAGTTTAGGAGTATACATAAAATAAAACATAAAATTTTCTGGTAATTTCATCTGACCGATAGAGCGGCAATAGTTTCATCTTTTAACTATCAGGTCAGTTGATTTTTCATGGTATTGTTGCTGTGGAGGCAGCATTAGGATAGATATTAAAGCCTTAGGTTTTAGGGTTTCTTTTTCTCTCCTTTTTGTCATCTTATTTTCAGTTGCCTTTTTTTTACATTTTAGGGCTTTCTGTTTCTGAGTTGTGTTGTGAACTTGAGCAGCATGAGACAGAACCAAGAAGTTGAATTTATGTTTACTTTTCTATATTTTCTTTCTAAAATAAATAAAGGGCACTTGCCTGTTTTTAAATTTTTTTAGAAGGAGCCTCTTAAGGGCATCCCGACTTGTACCTTGCCTTCTGATTTCTTGGGGTCTATTTCACCAGGTGTCGTGCACTTGGGGGAATAGGAACCTCACCACGGATTTTTGTGGCTAGGTGCTTAGGTTAGGTTTTTTATATTTTTCTATCAATCCGTAGGTTCCATTAAATATACGGCCGCATAATATGTTTTCTTCACTTAGGATAAAAGGAAAAGGACAAAAATACATTAGACGTTGTTTTGAAAAACATCAAAAAAGTGATAACAAAAAAATGCAACCAAAACTGTTAAATTCTACTTGACTATAAAAATAAATGTAAAGGACTCCACTTATTGATTTGGAAGAGAAATCCCTGTGCTGGCTCGCAGTTACTCTCCAGATAGTGAGTGAGGTACGACACTTAAGGTTAGAGCCAGGGCCCGGATTTTCTTCGATACTACTGATTCTAAAAATGATTAGCTACTTCTCAGTGAGGACTTACGGGTAACCGAAAATGGTCTGGGTTTCCTTAGCAGAGTGGGAGGTTTAGAGGACACTCCGTAAGGCTCCGTCCTCAAGTAATGGGTAGTCATTTTATGGTCCGTACTTACTCTCATAATGGCTTAAAGTAGGTGCAACTAATCGTACAGACTTAGGACAGTCTTTCAAAAAATTCAGGCACCTGGCAGCTCACTAAATCTGTGATAAAACTGCATTGTCGCCTAACTCTAAAACTAAAAAGATTAATGACCGAGGTTTCTTTGTCATCATCGAGTTGAGTTGGTGAATTTGGGATTTTCTTTGTGTTTGATTGTGTGGTTTGAGTCCAAGATCTTTGAGTCATTAGTAGTCACCTTCTTTTCCCATTCCATCTGTTTTCTTTTTTCCCCACCCTCCCACCTTCATTCTTCTCATCTTCTTCCTTTTTCTATCTGACTCGTGATGATGAGTCATATTCCATTTCAGTCGGATTTTGCAACTTCATCTTTTTATTCTCATCATCATTGTTCAACTTCACGTGAGGTCAGAACTTTGATCAACCTCCTGTACCCAGCTCCACTCTCTTCATTCTAGCAGGTCAACGATCTCTTTAATCTTGACCTGGATCTTTTTGAGCTTGTGTTTTCCGAGTTGGTAGATGATTTTTCTCTGACTTTGAGAGAGAACCTATTATTCGAGTGTGACAATTCGTTCTCTTCCTCGAGTCAATCTAATTTTTCACATCTCCCCAAGGTTATCTGCGGGCTCGATCTCATTTTTTGGATGTACATACAATCTGTCGGATGTCTAGATCGAGTATTATGGTTCTCCTAAGTATCCCGATTCTTCGCATTTTTCTGAGTCTGAGTTTTCTCTCCTCGATGATCTTCACGAGGATGAGCCGATCTTTGAGATATTTGATGATTTATCTGATTTCTCCACATTATGTACACTGGATATATTTTTTCTTAGTGAGTCTCATTATCGTAATCTTCCATACCTTATTGAGATGGAGATTGACATGGAGGATTCCTTGACCGATCCTTCTTTCTCTATGTTCGATTTCTTCGACTTCGCCCTTTCACTCTATTCTGATCTTGAGTCGATAATTTATTTTGTGATACAATCCCTGATTTTATTTTCTCCTCTATTTACCAGGTAGCAGACACCCTCCCGATTGATTATTTAGGTGTCATTGTTTTCTCTGTTGATTTCGTTTTTGTTCTCACACCGAGATTGCAATGATAGTACGACATTCGCATTACAGATATCATCCTGAACCTTGATACTGATTTGTCCTAGCCTTTACGCCCAGCTAGGGGCATAAACTCTAGTACTTGTTAAAAGGCACCTCAAAATTATTTACTTTGTATATACATGTTTCGTCTCGATTTTATTCATTCATTCTTTCGGTTGTCTTATACCCCTAGGTCTCCCATAGGATTTTTGCTGTACTTAGGATGTACTTTATCCTATGTATAGGGGGTGTAGACATTATTTTGTTCATATGATTCTGTTCTATTACCCTTGTTGTTGCTTATACTTAGGGTGTACTTTACCTAAGTATAGGGTGGGTAATATCGCTCGTTATGTCTTTTGATTGTTTTCGATTATGTATATCATCTTCTCTCTCGATTGTCCCTCAAATAGATATTCTTCTATATACTTAGGGATATCTTACCGTAAGTATTGGAAGGAAAAGTTGAGTCGTTGATTGTGTACATTATCTTGACCTCGATCATCTTCATTTTTGAGTCTCCTATCCTTAGGATTAGTTGATCCTAACTATAGAGGGGATGATTGACTTCTGTTTTTTTATTCATTATTCTTTGAGTTATTATAGTATAGAGTTCTTTTCACCAATCTATACTTAGCTCGAGTTATGTCTTCTTTTGTCGCTTCTTTGGTCACTATGAGGACATAGTTCACGCTAATTATAGGGGGTGTCGTACACACACACACACTTTAGAAGCCATAACTCGTACTTTATTGTATTTTTAATAACACAACTCTAAAAGTATGGATATATATTTTGGGTTTTTAAAAGTTGATAGAAAATTGTAAATATGACTTATAAAAAAATTATCTTAAAAGTTGTATATAAAATGTGTTGTAAAATTCTTGGATAAAAATCTTAATTATTTAAAAGTTGTAGATAAAATTCTTTTGTAAATCTTGTATAAAATCTATATAATGTTGTATATATATAATGTGTATAAAATTCTTTGTAAAATGTACATAATTCTTGTAAATTCATATAATTGATGTAATTCACTAACTCCATCAATAATTACTAAAAAATAAAAGTTTAAATTTAGTAAAAATTTGCAAAATTCTTTAAAAATTACATAACAAGCTTAATCCGAAGAATTCATTTCATAAAATATTGTTGCATTCATTATCATTTTTCAGAACAAGTTTGATTCTTGAATCAAATGGATCTAAGTCTGAAGGATTAAGCTTAGTTTAGGCCTTAATCCACTTAATTCTAAAGGAACTTTATTTGGAATTGGAATTAAGACTTTTCTGATCTTTTAACTTAATTCTTTGGTTCCATAAGACCGTGTTCGGAATTCAACTTAAACTTGCCTAAGTAGGACACCTAGTGTCATCCATTTAACTTTTCTTCATTTGAAATATTTTTGAACTCATGCACTCTACACTTAGCTAAACTTACATGGGGTTGCTAAGGGCGGTTCATTTTTGTGGTGCATTTTCATCATTGTCTAGTGGCGCGGACATCTAATGACGGGAGTGTGGGGATTAAATAAAGCTTTATATGAGGGAAGGATCTGTTGGCATAATTTTTCCAAGACTCAAAAAAATGGTGGAAGAAAAGATGCTATATCTTTCGGGGCATAAATGTTCAATGTAATGCAACAATAATTTTCTACCAAAAAGAAGACAAATACCAAATACATACATGACCACAATGGTCCAAGCTTCATAGAGCCTACATATCTTAGTGGAGACTTGGCTAAACTGCCCGTGCTTTATAGGAGATGTGACTACACTGGTCACACTCCAGTTCTCTTATCATTTTTCTACTTCTCTCTATTCGATTATGGACACAACACAACATGACTTGAGAAGGAAATACCCCCCTCCTCGAGGATCGAGTAGCTAGATGAGGGTCAAACGGAAGTGTACTACATGAGGGTCAAATGGAAGTGTATTACTTGGATGGGTGGTTTCTTCACTTCTTCAAGCAAGAAGAGCTAACACCTTTCACACACAGTACAAATTGACTTCAAAGCTGGATAGTTTATGTGATGGATGGGTGGATCTAAGATGGCTGTTGAGGTGAACTTGGATAGGGATTTATGGAACTTGAGGTTGTTGGGCCTTAAATCCTAATTCTAATAAGGTCTCGACAAACTGTTAATCCAAAGGCATATTCCAAGTTCTTGATTTTGGGTGAAGTGAAATTTGGTTTAAAGAAACAAGCATGTTCTAAGTTCTTCTATTTTCCTTTTTCTTTTTCTTGTTTCTTTCACTTATTTATAGAATAAGTGTTTGTTAAGGGACTAGCAAAGGTAAAGTATAGAGAAATGATGAATCTATGATTCATCGCCTTTATTCTTTCATTTTGGCTAAAATTCTTAGAAAAATGCATGTAAATATTCACTAATTATCACTGATTAACATTCTAACCACATTTACTAATATAATATATTTAACACTTATTTTATCCAAAATAAAATAATAAAGAGAAAAACAAAAATAAAAGAAAAGAAGGATATATATCTATATATGAAATATGTATAGACCGATCCTAACCATGAGACCAGGTCAATATTAACTTGTTCGATAAGATAAATAAGCAGGGGGAGATAAGGATCCTAATTTATAAAATGTTAGAAAATCAAGATCATTGTTATACATTAACACATTTTTTACCTTGTACATATGATCACCTATTTTATTTATCATTCAGATCATCTCAAATCAAAATATTTTCTTCACAAAAGTTGTTTATAATAGTATATATTAATTTATAAAATATCAGAAAACTTATTTAATGTATAAATAATTAATTATGATGAACCTAAAAAGCTGTAAAAGCCAACTTCCACGGTTCATAACTATTTATAGAAAAATCCAAACTGATTAAACTTTATTTTATAACTAATACTATTTATTAAAAATGTCAAAAAAATAGAACAAAATGTGTGAGTCTTGGCGTTTGGACCACTTTGTATATATGTACTATATATACAAATATAGATCTTCCTTATTTTCTAATTAATTATTCCTAATCCCATTTAACTTAATTCTTCTTCTAACGTGTTTATAAAAATCAATTCAAAATATAAAATATAACTTAAAATAAATACAAATAAATCTCAAAGTTACGAAGCCATGACCCTAAACTTCCGGACCTCATAACTCGGCCATATGAACTCCGAATTGGTCATACTCACTTTTGATGTTATTTTATAGGATTATCTATCAAATGAAACTGATTTCACTAAATTCGGAGTTAATATGTAAAAAGTAGGTTTTGGGACCATATTGGTATAAATTATACAATGTATCTTAATCTTATATAATTTAATTTGTGTCATTTCTTATATTTTTATACTTTATAATATTTTACTATTAAACTAAAATAAATAAAAAATTAATTAATTAATACTATTATTTAATTTATTAATTTATTTATTTTTATTAATTAATTAATTTATTTTAATTATAACTTTAATTAATTAATTTATTTATCAATTATTTATTTTATTTATTTCATTAATTATTTAATTTTTATTTTATATTATTCCCTCTCATCTTCTTTCCGTCTTCCCCGTCTCTCTTCTTCCTCTTCACCCGACACCGCTGCCCTTCATCCTCCACTTCTCCTTCTTCTCCCTCTGCCGAACAACCCAACGACATGGTTGTTGGGCCGTTCATCCAACCTCCTCACTGGCCTCTCCCTCTCACTTCTCCTCATCTGTATAAGGAACCCCACTCCTCCATTCTCCTCCATCCACCATTTGTTCCAATGAACTCCCAAAGTTCGGTGAGAGAGAGAGAGAGGGTGAGTGACAGAAGCATCCTCCCATCTCCATCGAGCGAGGTTGAGCGAGGGAGGAGCGGTGAGATCTCAGTGCCGGTGTGAGCTTCGCTTCTCTACATCAAGCCTCTGGACACCGTCGATCATTGAGGCAATCATCTGAGGAATTCCTCTGAGTTCCTTGTCCCCAGGCGACTACCTTCCCCAAGCGACTACCTTCATCCACAACTCCATCCATTTTCCAGGTTAGGTGTCGAAATCATCTCTCTTCTCCTCTATTTTCCTCCCAATCTCCTCTAATTTTCCTAGTAAATCGATACCAAAAACTTAGTTCGTTTCTGATTTTCGATCATTCCATTTTGATTTATCTCCGCTTCCTCATCCTTCGTGCACCCCTGATCACCTCAGATTCGAGCAGGATCTGAGATTATGATCCTATCCTTTACCCTTCATGGATTAACCCACTCATTTCATCATTTTTGCTTCAATTTTGGTCGAGGATTCATGCCTCGAGCCATTGTTCCCCTTGCAGGTTCCAATTCCATCGCAAGCATACGATTTCTGTTCGTTGGAGATCCTTGGTTCCTTCCACCACTGTTGTTTGAAGCGCCGCCTCAGTTTTGAGGAGCACCGCTTCGAGATCCCCAGCTGGAGATCAAGATCCACCATCCAGAGAATGATCGATATCATCACATAGGAGCATTATATCTTCTAATTCACCACCCATCGAGTATCCCTAAGCGATCGAGCTTCATTGATATTAATCGAATATGAAGCATCACTGGAAGAGAGAGAAACGAAACACGATTGTGTATCTGGAGACGATTACCATCTGGAAATCGCATCATCAGATCATTCCACCGCCATGAGCTGAAGTCTCTGTCTGTAAATCTAACTCGCCACCCTCTCCAGAAGATCCGCCGTCTGCAGTTGAACAGGGGAAGAGCAAGGGTAGATCAGATTCAACCCCATCCCTACAATCAAGGGCTCGGATAGGACGAACGTCAGTGCACCATGC
This sequence comes from Ottelia alismoides, assembly GCA_037367405.1. Lineage (NCBI taxonomy): Eukaryota > Viridiplantae > Streptophyta > Magnoliopsida > Alismatales > Hydrocharitaceae > Ottelia > Ottelia alismoides. Next base: position 136,885 of record JAZKJV010010005.1, on the reverse strand, counting down.
GTCGGCTCCAGGACGCTCGCCACCCCACCACTCTAGCAGAACACGTTGGGCACGTGAGAATTTCTGATATTTTGGACATTTTATACTCGTGCCCCTGAATGGTTTCTATATTGCTAACACGTTCCTATCGAGATAAAATCACATGCTTGTGCACGTGTTTTGTTGGTGTTTTATACGAAAGACCCCCGGACTTCCTGCATCTTCGGAACAGGAATCAGGCTGCAACTATCATGTGGAATGTACGTGACCTCTTGAGATATTAGCGCGGCACTCCTGCAACTTTCTGATATTTCATGTACACCTCTTATTTTCCAGAAAATTACAAAAAACAACCACTAGTATATTATATACTGTAGTATTATATACGTAATAAATAAAATACAAGATATAAAAATTAAATAAAAATATGTAAACATACATAATATTATACTATATATCATATTATAATAATTTTCAAAAATAAAAAGATTTTCTCCTATTAATAAGTCATTTAAAAATACAAAGAAATACATAAATATCATAAAATACATATGAAATATAAAAATATCTATAACAATCCCAAAAAAATAGTTACAATATATTTACTATATTATAAATATTAAACAAAAAACAAAATAAATACTAAATATTAAAATCAATAAAAAATCAACATATATATTTCAAAAATTCATATACTAATTTTACAAAAATCACAAAATAACGTATAATACCTTGTTAGAAAGATATTTTCAGCTACTTTCTAGTAAAAATTAAATGAATATATTTTCTTATTATTTACTATTTTTAAAATAAAAAATAAATCCCTTTTTTCAATAAAACATTGTTTTCCACTTTAATATATTTCAAAACCTATAAAAATTTTAAAAAACCTCAAAAAATATACAAAAATAGGAAATAAAAATAAAATTATAAAAAATAACAAAATAAAAATCAAATAAAAAAATAAAATCAAATACCTATATTTCTTTACTTATTGATGTATAAAATAAAAAATAATATAAAATTCATAAAATCAACTAAAAATCCAGAAAAATCTTCTCAAATAAATAAAAATTAGGAAACCTCTTCACCTTAGATTCCTCTACCATTTACCTTAGTTTCCACAGTTTGCCTCCCTGAGTTCGACACTCCCGTACTATCACTATACCTGTGAGTTTATGAGTATAAATAACATAAAAAATAATTTTTTTGGTAATTTCATCTGACCAACAAGCGACGATAGATTCTTCCTTTAAGACTATCAGGTCAGTTGAATTTTCAGTAAGCTAATGTCTTCTAGTTTGATAGTGAACCTGAATGATCCCTTTGCGAGATCGTATTATGTATATGTATTAGAGTCTTGGTTACTCTTATTTTAAAGCTAACATGTACATCAGATCTATTTGCATTGGTGTATTGATTTACCAGGATCTTTAGATAAGGTTCAAGACCTCAACAGAAGATCTTGAGAAGTTTTCTTTCATATTGTGCGTTGTTGTTAAGCGTTTTGCCTTGTACTTATTGTTGAATCATCGAATGTAATCTAAATAAAATTCAATTCTTATTTTGACGATGATCTACATGAAGAGCCATTATTACCACTGGTCATGTCAAGCCCATGCAGCAAAGTCAACTTCGTCATGCCAACAATTAATCTCTCATTGCAATTCTTGTTGATTGATCATTCACTGATCGCTCATGGAACTTTATCTAATCGATCATTTTGCAGCTTTCTTAAGAACACATTGAATGATCAATCATTGATTTTTATATGATCATTCGTTAATTTTTTCCCGAACGATCATTTTTTGAACTTGTCTACATTTGACAGTTTCATTTTATTAACCAAAAAGTCACTTTTTATAATCGATCATTTATTTGAATTATTAATTTTGTAACAAACCCTCGATCATGGATCTTTGACTGATCGATCATATGAGCTTTTATCGATTATTATCTTTTGTTCATGGATCATTCAAATTTGCAAGTTACTATTTTTGGCTCCCTACGCTTACATGGATGAAACACTATAAAAAGATGCCCACACCTCCTCATTTCATCATACAAATCATTTGAATGTTCCTCTCTCTCATTCTTGAGTGTTCATATTTTCAAGAGAGAAGATTTCTAAGTATATAGCTAATCCCAATCTATATCAAGATCCTTAAGCTCTCTATGTAGTTAGAAATCCCCTTGAAATTATCTAGAAAAATTCAGTAATATTTTTTGATTATATAACCTTCACTTATTTAGAGATATATTTGTTTGAATCAAGTATTTTTATATCTTGTCGATATAAAAGTATTTATGACCTCATCTTAATAATCCGTATAAAAAAATAAAATTAGATAATAAAATCTATAAATTATCATATTATATATAATAATTTATGTAGGCTTTAAAATATCAGTCAACATTTCAAATTCAAAAATAAAATGAATCAACTTTGATTGTTCGAAAATCAAAATAAATCAAAGCATAATTCAAATTAGAAAATTCATTTAAGATTCCATTCAAGTTCACATTTAAGATTAGCACCCCCATCACCCCCCAGATTTTGAACTTACAACACCTAATGACTTGAAGAAGCAAGTTATTGATAATGAATCTTGTGATGATTGGGAATCAAATCTTAAGAAAGAAAGAGAAAGAGAGACATTGATAAGTACTGCCTATTTCCCAAGGTTGCTTTGAGACTTTCTAGCTCTTTTCCTTTACATATTTTTGAAAGGCATTATCAACTTTCACATATGATGATTCTATTGGCTTCTTGTGTAGGTTAGCTATAAGCTTCTTACAATAGTAATGACCACCAGTAGAAGATTTGGCAACCACTACAGACCCCATTCTTCAACGAAGGTGGGATATTAGCCCTCGGGCATCACGAAAGCATGTAAATGGCAACATATGTGATCTAGGTGAACAAGTCATATTAGTTGGCATGGCAGTAGAAAAACAAAAAAGTTTGTTTAAGATGAAACCACATGGCATGGAAACCTTTCCCATTCTTTTTCATCGGACCACACGGATATTAAGATTACCTCTTTAAGTGTGGTTGTAACCCTCGATGCTTCTAAAGTAAGAAGCCTCCTAACTCAAGTCCGATCAGATGAGAGCATACTTGCGGGCGTGATGATGATTCATGTGGTTCTAGAAATTATGTGCGACGATCTAAGAAAGCGATCTCCTAATTTTATCTCATGAAATCACTTATCTTCTTCACAAGCACGAAGCATAGAAGAGGACATAGTTCCTCAAGCTATCAATCCGACCATGACGTCGACACAACAATGATCGCGATCTCCACTAACCTTGTGCAAGGAAACGACTTAGGGTTGTGGAGAGGCAGAAGTTGGACATGTATAGGGATATATATATATATAGAGAGAGAGAGAGAGATTCATTTATGCAACAATTGCATATGACTTGTCATCTTTGAGGTCTAGGGTTTTCCCTCCTTTTATAGGATTTTGGAAGTATATTGATCCCTAACCATGTAAGATCAATGACTTAGATTCATTTGTGTTACTTAAAAAACACAAATAAATATAAAATATTAATTTGAACAACAATATACAAATTATATCATTAATTAATTCAAACATAAACCAAATAATAAATAATTAAAAAAATAAAAATGAACCATTCCACTTACTAATTTATGGTGGATATCCACAACTGGAGACACATCACTATGGACATCTGTTGACTCGTATGATCAAGGGAGAGGATCGTACAGTCCTAAAAAGGCAGGACCACAGTCATCGAAGTGACCTGTTGAACGGGCTTTTCCACGGATCTAAAGTAATCCACACAAGGCGGGATTACGATGTCGCTGAGGCGACCCACAGGAAAATCCCAATTCAAACAATAATTAACCCACAACAGATAAATCAAGCAATGAAAGTAAATGTGCGGAGTTAAAATTTATTATAACTCTACAACAAAGATGTGTATAGGTGCAAGTATGTGTAGAGGTCGAACACAGGGAGCAAACAGGTAGAACGGGGCAAGTGAATGCACAAGTGTGTGAATGTGATGAATTGTCTATTTATGCTATGTTTTGTGGGTTTTAAATTTTTAATTTTTTTATTTAATTTTTGATTTTTTTGTTTTTGTATTTTGATTTTTAATTTTCTGATTTTCTATTTTCTTTTTATATTTTATATTTTTTTAATTCCTTTTTTCTTTAAATAGGAATATATAAACAATATAAGAAAAGAGAGGATAAGGTTTTTATAAAAATAAGTAAAAACACTCAAAAATTAGGGAATAAAATATTTTTGGCTTTTTTTTGTGATTTTTCTAGATTTTTCCTAATTTTTTGGTATTTTTAAAGTGAAAAATACTAAAAACAGTGAATAAAATTACTGGCCGAAATTAAAATGAGGATGAAAAATATCAAATAGGTTCTAAATTCCTCAAATTAATTTTTATTGAAAGATAATGAATCAGAGAAGATATAAAAACTGAAATTGCATTTTTAGGATTTTTGTAGAATTTTTAAGATTTTTAGGAAGCTTTTTGGGATTTTATAATTTTTAGGAGTTTTCTTTTGTATTTTCTAGTGAATTTTGGTCTGGAGCTAAAAGATAATAAAAGACACAAAATATATTTTTTGGGATTTTTCTGAGGTGTTTTTATATTTTTTATGTATTTTCTAATGGAAACAATGCACAACATGCATGTTTTTGAATTTTTAAAAATAATAAAATGCAATAAATAAGAAATACAAAAATATGGCGTGGAAGCAAAAGTCAAGAGGAGCTTCAATCTATTTTTTTGAGAATTTTTGGGGTTTTATAGATGCATGAAATAAAAGAAAACAACAAAGAAAAACTACAACCAGGCAAGGGCATTTTTGCAAAGATATAAAAGTCCAGGGCCAACATGCAATTTCTCCACAAAATAATACACTTGAAATAAAAATTGCAGTACTAAATAGAAATGCGTAAACCCACAAGGCCTTCCCCGCAAAAAGTCCACCCACGCGCGTGCTAAGCACGCACCTGGGGAGGACGGATGTTCAATAGTCCAAACCTGAGGGGGGCTAATGCTAAATATTACAAAAAGTATAACGCTGCAGATGAATGTTTGCGTACTGAATATTAAATACAAAAGTTCACGGGTTAAGTGCACAAAATACCCACGAAGGCTGATCCAACGGCGGGAGGTGTGTCACTAAGCCACGTGTCGATGCCCGGATGGTTGATGACGCTTCAGATGGACGCCCACGATCAGAAGGCTCTAGGCGATCGGACGGTGAAGAGGACTACGTCATCCAACGGCTGCAAAATGATATGGATCCCAGAACCGATCCAACTGCTAGAGACGCTGGATGAAGAACACGGAGGAGCTCCGGCCAAGTGAAGTTCTCCGAGCTCCCCCTTCCGGCTCCGGCGGAGTTGAAGCTCGCAAAAAAGGTCGGGGGGATCCGACAGGTGTCGACAGTTGACTGGAGATGCCCACCGTAGCGCGCCGGCGGAGGTGGAGGGGCGGAGCACCACCAACTGCCTCCGACGAGCTCCCAAAAACGCCACAGTCGCGCTATGGGCTCCAATAACCTGCAAAAAAAGTGACACCATCGAGGGCAAAATGCCTCGACGGTTTGCAAAGCAGATGGTCGCGTGGAATGGTGTAATCGAAGTTGGCCGGAGCCACTCTGACAAAGGGGGTGGTTCGGTGGTCTGACGGGCGAGATGCGAAGCAGAAAGAGGGGAATGATCCTACGACTACGTCTATCCTACAGATGCAAAGAAAATAAGATAAAATGCAAACCTCAATGGCTTGAAAAGCCAGAAATAGAACCTCACGGCCGAAGACCGGAGATGGGGGTGGAGACCTCTTCGGATCTCGCCTGAGCGCTCCTAGCCCAGCTGGAGGCGTCCCAGTCACCGACGTCGATCCGGAGCTGGAAGAAAGGGCTCAAACAGGGGCCAAAAGGTGTTCAAGGAGCGAATGAAGGTGGCGGGGGAATTTGAAAGAATGGCTCTGGGGGCACAAAGATCGAGACGCACGAGGCGCGTCCGTGATCTAAAGGCCCAGATAATCCTAGGGCGTGAATGGTGGTTCAATGGCGATGAAAAGTCGTGAAGGAAGCGACTCAAAAAGGTGAAAGGCGTGGCCTAGAAAAATGGGAGAAGAAGAGACAAAACAAGGCTCTGACACGAGGCAGGGAGAAGGTCAGACAGTTGACCGAGGTCAACTGTCAGACCAACTTGGTTGGTCCACGTGGACTAACCAGGAAAAATCCCCTAAAAATATTTCAAAAATCATTTAAAAATAGAAAAAGGATTAATTAAATTTTGGTTATAAAATAAAAATGTTTATTATTTAATAAATTATTTTATGGTGATTTTTATTTATTTTTACGGGGTGTATAATTACAAGTTACCAATTATACCCCTTATAGGTATATACATCTATATATTTTAATCTTTTATTTTTATTTTGTGAATTTAATTTATTTATTTTTGTTTATTATTTTATAAAGTTGTAAAAGACTTTTATACACTTAATTGTATTTTTATTTTATTTTTCTGACGTGTTTTGTACATTTAATTAAATAGAAGTATGTATTATACAGGTATAAGTATAGGTATTATACATATGTAATATATATAGGTATTTTATTTTTGTATTTTCTTGAGGTTTTTATTTTTATTTTAATGTACAAATATATTATAAGTAATTTTTACAAAATTATAAAAATATAAAATTATAAAAATAATGAATAAATAATAAAATGAATATTTTAATATGTACAAGTATACAATAGGGGTCCAAAACTCAACTTTCAAACCGTAGCTCCGCCAAATTGAAACCGCCATTAAATAGCTTATTTTAAACTATATACAATTAAAGGTGAGTTAGCATTTTCACTTTTTATTTGTGAGAAAGTTGGGATTCTGGATTGTTATTCAGACCATAACTTTTTATCTGTACATTATTTTTGAGTGAAATCAATTTTGTATTTTTCTATATTTAATTATCTACAACTTTCATGTACAAAGTTTCTTTATTTGAGGTATAAAAAGTGGAACCAAAAATAGGTCCCAAAATGAATAAAGAATGGGTTAAAAACAAAGGTATTTTTATTGCATTTAGGCCCTTATCTCCCCCTACTTTATTCCTTGTCGACCTAGTCATCTAGATGCCTAGGTCTCAGGGTTTTGGGTTATAAAATATTTACAATATTTTATCCTTTTTCTTTTATTTTCTTTATTCTATAATTTTGGCATTAAAAATTGCATTTTATACAATATTTACACAACCATGGATGAATGCTAAAATGCCTAAATTAAGCCTATTTACACGCATTTACTAGAGTTTTTAAGGCCAAAATGATAGAATAAAGATGATGAAACATAGATTCATCATCCCCTTATACTTGCCTTTGCTAGTCCCTAGCAAACACTTATGCAATAAGTGCAGAAAAGAAAAATAAAGAAAAGAAAAAGAAGAAAGATGGATTAAGTTTAATTATCAAACTTGTCTTCACAAAATCAAAGTTTGGAGCTTAAGTCGGACCTTTGGAATTTTAGTGCGGGCGGAACCTTAATGAGAACCAAATTTGAAATCCAACAATCCCTAAGAATCCCAAAACTCTGTTCAAGTCTCCTCAATAGCCAGGTCAGAAATATTTCAACTCATACGCAAACCCTTACGAATATGAATCTGACTCGTACAATGTAAGTGATGGTGGCTCTCCCCAACTAGAATGACAAAGAGACTGACTTCTCCAGCATGACAACCTAATGATACCCCAATCCAATGACTCCTTCCTCGAGGAGCGGGGTATTCCCTTCTAAGTTCAAGTGGCAACCAACTCAAGAGGAGGGGGTGAAGAGAAGAATGGATGGTAGCCAGTGTAGCTACCTATCCTAGGATGCAAGACCAGTGTAGTCAAGTCATCCAGCTGCAGGATCACATATTTGACTTTGGAACTCAAGCTTGCTTATTGACTTTACAACATATGTACATACTTTGCAGGCATTTTATTATTTTGTACAAGCCTGTCTCTTTTTTTTCTTTTTTTTTGAAATACTATTCACAGCAGCATTTACATAGTGAGTTTGTCCTCTTGAGCCAGTAGACTATCCCTCTTTTGAAGCTTTATTGCAACCCACACTCTCATGTCTTTAGACTTCCTCATAACTGGACGAGTTGGGGTGCACTTCCCTCCCTAGAGGAGGACAAATGTTTCCACTTGTGTGCGTCTCATACCGGCAAATCCAATCCCCTCACCACCCCAACTGAGTTGAGCCATGTGAAAGGTGCAGGTGTCCAAGTTAGGTCATTATCGTGCGTGTGCTCCGGAAGCTCTACTTAGGCAGACAAGAATCTATTGAACTAAGTCTCATGATCCTCAAAGAATTAAGTCAAGTAGACCTGAAGTACCTCAAACTCAGTTCCTATAAGGTTCCTGTTATTAGGTAGATTTTAAGGTCCAATCAAGCTCCAATCTCCGGATTTTACTTAGACTCGTTTCAACTATCAAACTCAATCCAAAAAATGCTCATGTTATGCAAATGATATGCAGAATGCAGAAAATATTTTTGTGATGCAATTTTCATGATTTTTATTTTTTTATGGATTTTTGAAAAGATGATGATGATGCATATGCATTTTTTTGTATTTTCAAAAAGAGTTTTCAAATATTTTTGGATTTTTAATTTTGCAAATGTTTTTGGGATTTTTGAAAAAAAAAAGATTTTGGCTAGAAACTAGGTTGAAATATTTACACGGGAGTGCTTCTTATATATACAAGAAGTGGATTTTAAGAATTTACAGGGGTAAGTGGTCAATTTTATAAACTATATATATAGTGGATTTTGGTGTGATGTATATATTCCTCAAATTTATTTGACACATGTTTTTCAAACAATTTTGAAAACTATAGTCCAAAATAATTTTTACAAACATTTTACAAACATGTACACACATTTGGAAATCGTTTTGCAAAGGTTTTCAAATAGTATAAATAGATTTTTCAAATATTTTTGCAACCATTTTTCAAACCATTTGCAAATCATTTTTCACACGTTTTATTTCACACAAAGAAAATAAATTTTCAAACAAAATGTTTTTACAAAGGTTGAAAACATGTAACAAAACGTTTTCAAAATAGTTTTCAAAAGATTTTCATGCAGATTTTCAAACTATTTTTCAAACATTTTGCAAAAATCATTTTCACCTGATTTATTAATCAGTAAATACAAAAAGAATTTGAGGAATAATCATACCTTTTTATTAAGGATTTTCAATGAATTTTTGAAAAATTATTAGCCATTTTTAAGAAAATACAAAGGTACGAGTTATGGCTAAAGTATATACGCAGTATATACGACCCCCCTATACTTATCTTGAGCTATGTCCTCATAGATCAGAGAGAAACAGAGAAGACATAACTTGTACTGAGTATAGGAAAATCTAAAGAATAAATAAATGAAGAAAAGAATGAACGAATGAGAAGTTGACCGTCCCCCCTATACTTAGGATCAAATAATCCTAAGTATAACAGATTGTACACAAAGCAAGGAGGGTCAAGGGTGGGAATGAACAGATCGTACTCAGATTGTCTCCCCCTATACTTAGGGTAAGATATCCCTAAGTATCTATAAGAAGATGAGACAATGGAGAGGATCAAAGAATAAAACGACTTGGGGTGCACACCCCCTATACTTATGACAAAGTACGCCCTAAGTATAGAAGACTGTCTACAAGGGGTGGCACCTTTTTTTTTGGTAGAAAAAGAGAAAAGAAAAGGAAAAGAAGAAAAGAAGAAAAGAAATCAGAAGATGAGAGAAGAGATCGTGAGGATGTACAAACCACTCCCCCTATACTTAGGGTAAAAGAATCCCTAAGTATAGGCAACAACAGGAGTAATGAAACGGAACGATGAATGAACGCTCGGCTCGTCCACCCCCCTATACTTAGGACAAAGTATGTCCTAAGTAAGGCAAACACAAGAATGGGTGGATGAGCGAAATGGGAGATGGACAAAGATGAACAGAAGAGAATATACAACAGAGGTGGATGTACATGGGGTCAAGAAGGTAGAAAGCAAATCTTCTTGTGAGACCGCTGAGGAATGGATCTGGTATGGTGCAGGTCGACATCGGGGTCCACAGATGACGGAAGCCGATTAGGGTCGACAGAATGGAGATCCTCAGGGGGCCTAGGGTAAAGAGGCACAGACGGATCAGTGAAAGAAGTACGCCTATGTCCGGCCTTGGGAGTCTCGCTGATATCGAAGTGAAACGGGACAAACTCATCAGTATCGGAAGAAGTGTACTCAGTGTCGTCCTGCGAGGTCTCGTCCAGGTCAAAACCACAAGGAACGAACTCATCAGTGGAAGTAGTCGAACTCTGTTTGTCCTCTATAATCTCAACCGGATCATCTTTCTCATCAAAAGGCCCGAATTCCCGAATAAAAGCAATCAAATCAAATTCGGCCTTTGGCTCATCTGAACCTAAATGGACAGGAGCGGATGTCCGTCCTGTCTAGTATCCAAATCTGCTCATCTGAACCTAAAGGCCCGAAGTCCCGAATAAAAGCAATCAAATCAAATCAACCGAGTCATGTCCGTCCTGTCTAGTATCCAAATCTGCCCTCCGCTCTAGGGTATCATTCGTGTAAATCCTGCGGATGTCAATAACACAACGCCAAGTCCCAGAAGAAGGAACTCCGAGGTCCATGTTTTTCGAGTCTTCCTCAATAGGGAGAAATTCTCGGGTCTCAGTGGAATCCAATAAACAACAAAATTCTCTGATAGTATCATCAAGTTCATGGTCCTCGAGGTCAGCCAGAACAGGTGTAGTCACATCAGGTGCAAATCTCTGATCGGCAGTGGGTGCGGCGATCAACACTTCGCTCTCGTCAGTAGGACGGAAGCAAATCTCTCCTGATCCATAATCAATAACGACCCTCGCAAATGCGAGGAATGGTCATCCCAGGATGATTGGAGAGTGCTCCTCAGTGGAGATCTCCATGGGCAATACGACAAAATCTACATGGTAGCTCGTGCCCTGAATCGAGATGACGACGTTTTCTAAGATACCATTCGGCCTCTTTATTGATCCATCAGCGAACTCTACGATCATCCTAGTTTTCTTGAGAGGCCCTAAGTGAAGAGACTGTACCAGTGAGAAGGGTATGATACTAATCGATGCACCGCCGTCTAGGAGAGTGTTATCACATGTGAAGTCAGAGATGGTGCAGCTAATGAAAGGTGTGGCATTGTTCTTTTTCCTAGGAATGGGACGGTGTGTGATGGCGTGGGCAGTGGCCATGGTCAAGATATGACGCTTAGATCTGCTCCTCCTCTTTCTCTTCTTGGGAAGAGGAGCAGATAAAGCAGTCATGGCCTGCTGAAGTGGGGCACGGATAATCTCATGAATAGTAGCCACCACTTCGGGTTCAGTCAACATTTTTTTGAATTTTTGGACCTCCTCCGTACAAGGGAGGAAGTCAGAATCAGCATATACACGAGGCATGCCAAGAGCAGTCTGTACACCGGCATCCTCGGGGTCAAAGGTGGGATCGGGTGTGAAAGGCTGTGTGGTCAAAGGTTCTGGCAAGTGGTACCTCTCCTCATAGGCTGACTTGATCATGTGTCTCCCAAACTCTTTTTGGATTTTTAAAATTTTCTCATTTTTTTATGTTTTGGGCGATTGCAAGCTCTCATAGAAATCCTCACATGATTCCATATCCTCAAAGAATGGAGCGACATTTTGGTTCTTATTTAAACTAGTAAGGTCGGTAATCCTCGAATTCATATGCTCCATCATCTGATTCAAAGTCTCAAGCGTGGATACCATGAAAGGTGACTCCAAAATCTCAGGATCGGGTGCGTCGAATGTGGGTGGTGGGTGTGGACAAAAATCACATTCCGGATCAGGATACTCAAGGAAGAACGGGTTGTCGAAATGTGAAGGTGATGGTGGTGGAAATGATTGGTGAAGATCAAAGTCCGAATCCTGAAATAGTGGGTTGGTCGGATATGTACAAAAATCAGAGAGCACGAAGGTCAAGTCAAGAGAAGTGAGAAAAAGGCGCAAATGCGCAGAGACGATCTAGAACACACACAAAACAATCACAAGCAAAAATGAAAATAATACAAACCCTCAATTCACCTACTCAACTCGGTAGAGACCGCAAAAGAGCAGTCTTTTTATCTTGTCTGTTTAGAGTCAGGTGAGAAGTCCAAAAGTTGCACACACACTTAGGGGGCTGAATGGAATTTGGGCACTAACCTTAGGGTGTGCGCGGGCAAGTAAAAGCGAAGAAAATGAGGGGATTACTCGCCCCAAGAGAATATTTTTCTTTTTGATCTTTTTAGGGTCAAGTAATATTAGCAGTCCCAATTTTATTTGTTATCACTTTTTTTGGATTTTTAATAAGTAATGCACGCGCCTAACGAGGAGTCAATTCTTTTTAGCACCTAGGTTGTCAAAATCAGAGGGAGAGTTGGAAAAGCAATGCAAGCGGCAAAACGATGATGTATGCTAAAGCATAAATGCTCACCTTGCCTCCAGCACTCTACATGCAAAGATGCTCAGCTGAATTGAAACCTATCTATATGCAAATGCAAGCCAATGAAATCACCCTAAGTTCAAAAATTGCTATTAGCGGGAAGCACCACAAGTCGGTCACCGATCCTCAATCCAAGAGTCCGGTCTTGGCTCACCCCTCCTCCTCTCGACAAATCGAGTTCAAGAGCAGCGCTTGGCAGGGTGGGCTCGCGGCATGTAGGCTTGAAGATGATGAGGTGACTGTTTTATAATTTGACTAAGTCCAAACGCGGCTATAGGCACATGCAAATATATTAAGTGTTTGGCCTTAGTCTATCGCAAGAAATCCTAAAACTAGGAGCTCAATCACACAAAAGAAATAAAATCAAAACCGAGAAAACAAAATAAAAAATGCGAAGAAAAGCCGACGAAAACCGCGGAGAGACCCCAAGTGTACAAACACCTGGAAATTAGGCCCGAATGTCCAAGTGTCCTGAGTACCTGTATTATTACAATAAATAAGGTATCTCTCTCACTTAAATTACAGAAATAAATACACAAAATTATAGTGCTAAAAAATTGTCTTCAAAATTCTCCAAGTCCTTGGTGCTAGGAAAAAGCCGCCTCACGTGGGTGCACAGGTGCTCGAAAGAGGAGCTCCTCCCTCGATCCGCGTACCTCGCACAAAATCCAAGCAAGGAGAGAGGTTAGACAAATCAACAAGATATATCAAAAATAGTAAAACAAGAAGACATAAAAAACCGCTAAAGAGACAAATAATCACAAACACAAGCAAAAACCTGAACTACGCGCTGTTGCTCCCCGCCAACGACGCCATTTGTTGAACGGGCTTTTCCACAGGTCTAAAGTAATCCACACAAGGCGGGATCACGATGTCGCTGAGGCGACCCGCAGGAAAATCCCAATTCAAACAACAATTAACCCACAAAAGATAGATCAAGCAATGAAAGTAAATGTGCGAAGTTAAAATTTATTATAACTCTACAGCAAAGATGTGTATAGGTGCAAGTATGTGTAGAGGTCGAACACAGGGAGCAAACATGTAGAACGGGGCAAGTGAATGCACAAGTGTGTGAATGTGATGAATTGTCTATTTATGCTATGTTTTGTGGGTTTTTAATTTTAATTTTTTTATTTAATTTTTTATTTTTTTGTTTTTGTATTTTGATTTTTAATTTTCTGATTTTATATTTTATTTTTATATTTTATATTTTTTTAATTCCTTTTTCTTTAAATAGGAATATATAAACAATATAAGAAAAGAGAGGATAAGGTTTTTATAAAAATAAGTAAAAACACTCAAAAATTAGGGAATAAAATATTTTTGGCTTTTTTATATTTTTCTAATGTTTTTGTGATTTTTCTAGATTTTTCCTAATTTTTTGGTATTTTTAAAGTCAAAAATACTAAAAACAGTGAATAAAATTGATGGCCGAAATTAAAATGAGGATGAAAAATATCAAACAAGTTTTAAAAATCCTCAAATTAATTTTAATTGAAATATAATGAATCAGAGAAGATACAGAAACTGAAATTGCATTTTTAGGATTTTTGTAGAGTTTTTAAGATTTTTAGGAATCTTTTTGGGATTTTATAATTTTTAGGAGTTTTCTTTTGTATTTTTTAGTGAATTTTGGTCTGGAGATAAAAGCTAATAAAAGATACAAAATATATTTTTTTGGAAATTTTCTGAGGTGTTTTTATATTTTTTATGTATTTTCTAATGTAAACAGTGCACAAAATGCATATTTTTGAATTTTTAAAATAATAAAATGCAATAAATAAGAAATACAAAAATATGGCATGGAAGCAAAAGTCAACAGGAGCTTCAATCTATTTTTTTGAGAGTTTTTGGGGTTTTTTAGATGCATGAAATAAAAGCAAATAATAAAGAAAAACTACAACCTGGCAAGGGCATTTTTGCAAATATATGAAAGTCCAGGGCCAACATGCAATTTCTCTAGAAAATAATACACTTGAAATTAAAATTGCAGTACTAAATAGAAATGCGTAAACCCGCAAGGCCTTCCCCGCAAAAAGCCCACCGACGCACGTGCTAAGCACGCGCCTGGGGAGGACGGATGTGCAATAGTCCAAAACTGAGGGGGCCTAATGCTAAATATTACAAAAAGTATAACGCTGCAGATGAATGTTTACGTACTGAATATTAAATACAAAAGTTCGCGGGTTAAGTGCGCAAAATACCGACGAAGGCTGATCCGAAGGCGTGAGGTGTATCACTAAGCCACGTGTCGATGCCCGTACGGTTGATGACACTTCAGATGGACGCCCACGATCAGAAGGCTCTGGGCGATCGGACGGTGAAGAGGACTATGTCATCCAACAGCTGCAAAATGATCTGGATTCCAGAATCGATCCAATGTCTAGCGACGCTGGAGGAAGAACACGGAGGAGCTCCGGCCAAGCGAAGTTCTCCGAGCCCCCCCTTCCGGCTCCGGCGGAGATGAAGCTCGCAAAAAAGGTTGGGGGGATCCGGCAGGTGTCGGCAGTTGACTGGAGATGCCAAAGGGTGGAGATGTCCATCGTAGCGCGCCGGCGGAGGTGGAGGGGCGGAGCACCACCAACTGCCTCCGGCGAGCTCCCAAAAATGCCCCAGTTGCGCTATGGGCTCCAATAACCTGCAAAAAAAAGTGACACCGTCGAGGGAAAAATGCCTTGACGATTTGCGAAGTAGATGGTCGCGTGGAATGGTGTAATCGAAGTTGGCCGGAGCCACTCCGGTGAAGGGGGTGTTTCGGTGGTCTGACGGGCGAGATGCGAAGCGGAAATAGGGGAATGATCCTACGACTACGTCTACCCTACAGATGCAAAGAAAATAAGATAAAACGCAAACCTCAATGGCTTGAAAAGCTAGAAATAGAACCTCACGGCCGAAGGCCGGAGATGGGGGTGGAGACCTCCTCGGACCTCGCCTGAGCGCTCCTAGCCAGCTGGAGGCGTCCCTGTCACCGACGTCGATCCAGAGCTAGAAGAAAGGGCTCAAACAGGGGCCAAAAGGGGTTCAAGAGCGAATGAAGGTGGCGGGGGCATTTTGAAAGAATGGCTCTGGGGGCACAAAGATCGAGACGCACGAGGCGCGTCAGTGATCCAAAGGCCCAGATAATCCTAGGGCGTGAATGGTGGTTCAATGGTGATGAAAAGTCATGAAGGAAGCGACTCAAAAAGGTGAAAGGCGTGGCCTAGAAAAATGGGAGAAGAAGAGACAAAACAAGGCTCTAACACAAGGCAGGGAGAAGGTCAGACAGTTGACCGAGGTCAACTGTCAGACCAACCTGGTTGGTCCACGTGGACCAACCAGGAAAAATCCCCTAAAAATATTTCAAAAATCATTTAAAAAAAGAAAAAGGATTAATTAAATTTTGGTTATAAAATAAAAAAAGTTTATTATTTAATAAATTATTTTATGGTGATTTTTATTTATTTTTACGGGGTGTATAATTACAAGTTACCAATTATACCCCTTATAGGTATATACATCTATATATTTTAAATTTTTATTTTTCTTTTGTGAATTTAATTTATTTATTTTTGTTTATTATTATATAAATTTGTAAAAGATTTTTATACACTTCATTGTATTTTTATTTTATTTTTCTGATGTGTTTTGTATATTTAACAAAATAGAAGTATGTATTATACATGTATAAGTATAGGTATTATACCTATGTAATATATATAGGTATTTTATTTTTGTATTTTCTTGAGGTTTTTATTCTGATTTTAATATACAAATATATTATAAGTAATTTTTAAAAAGCTATAAAAATATAAAATTATAAAAAATAATGAATAAATAATAAAATGAATATTTTAATCTGTACAAGTATACAATAGGGGTCCAGAACTCAACTTTCAAACCGTAGCTCCGCCAAATGCGAAACCACTGCCATTAAATAGCTTATTTTAAACTATATACAATTAAAGGTGAGTTTGATGCATTTGGAGTTTTTATTTGTGAGATACGGGTTTGGGAAGTTGGGATACTGGATTTTTATTCAGACCATAACTTTTATCTGTACATTATTTTTGAGTGAAATCAATTTTGTATTTTTCTATATTTAATTATCTACAACTTTCATGTACAAAGTTTCTTTATTTGAGGTATAAAATGTGGAACCAAAAATAGGTCCCAAAATAAATAAAGATTGGGTTTAAAAACGAAGGTATTTTTATTTCATTTCGGCCCTTATCTCCCCCTACTTTATTCCTTGTCGACCTAGTCATCTAGATGCCTAGGTCTCGGGGTTTCGGATCATAAAATATTTACAATATTTTATTCTTTTTCTTTTCTTTTCTTTGTTCTATAATTTTGGCATTAAAACCTGCATTTTATACAATATTTACACAACCATGAATGAATGCTAAAATGCCTAAATTAAGCCTATTTACACGCATTTACTAGGGTTTTTAAGGCCAAAATGATAGAATAAAGATGATGAAATGTAGATTCATCATGACCTCCAACAAAGATCTCAAATTCAAACAACAATCAACCCACAATAAACAAATAAATCAATCAAACCAAATGTGGATAAAAAATTTATTATAACCCTACAATATATGTGTATATAGTGACAAGTAGCGTAGGGTGTTGAACTAAGGAAACAAGAGATGTAGCAATATATATTATCTATAAATAAATAATACAAGTGTATGTGTATATAAGTATGCACAATATGTACTCAATGTTTTATGGGTTTTAAATTAAAGAAAATATTAATAAATATTTTTGATTATATATATATTTTTAATTTTCTGATTTTTATTTTCTTTTTAATTAAATAATATATAATATATAAATATTTATATAAGAGTGTATATAAAGGTATATAAGGTAAGGGAGCTGGGAGCCTACACCTAGGGGTGTAGGTAACTACTACCTGATGAATTTGTTATTCATCACTCTAAAAGTTGAAAATAGAGCTTTATTCCCGAGTAATTAGCTGCATTTAATTACTTATATTGCATAATTAGTATTCATGCATGTGTAAATATTATCTGCATTTTAGCATTCGTATTTGCATGAAATAAGGAGCCAAAAATCACGTGGAAATATTCACTTTTATATTAGCTAAAATACTATAATTGTATCTATTTTATACTAACTCTAAATTCAATAAAATCAAATCTATAGTGTATATATTACTAATAATAATAAAAGAAAAATATCAAAAAAAAATACTAACTTGTAAAATTGCCCAATAAAACCCAAATCCAAGTTTGAGACCTAGAACCTTGAAATGCATCTCTCTCTCTCATATGGTATTTGAATTAGGTCTACTCACTTTTAAAGTATTATACATTCAAATACCTTCCAGACAAGACTAATTTCGTAAAAATCAGAGAACGTATGTGAAACTTGGGTTTTGGGCCCTTAATGTATATTGTACATATTGACTAAAATACCCTCCATTTTTATATTTTTATTAAAAATCTAAAAAAATATATTAAGTTGTAAATATTTCTTTCATATTTTTTCTAACTTTATTTTGATTTTTCTCTTATTTAAAAATTAACAAAAAAACCGCAAAAGATAAAAATGTGGTATTTTATATCTATAAGGTACCACCCAAAAATACACTTTGTACATATGACTTCTTTTGATTTTCGGTCCTTCATGAAAGTTGTAGATCTCGTCGAGACGGGAAACTTTTGTGATGACCACTTTTTTATTTGACCCCTTTTCTTTTTTTTGTTTTTTTACATTTAATTTTTGATTTTTCTAGGTGTTCCACGTGGCACCTCCTGGAGCCGCCACATATCATCCTATTTTTTATTATTAATTTATTAATTTCATATTTTATTTTATTTGATTTATATTATTTAATATTTGATTTATTATTTTTTTAATTGATTATTTCCTTTTATTTATTTTACCTTTATTATTTTTAGCCTACTTATTTTACTTTACTTATTATATTATATTTTTATTTTATTCTTTGCTTGTTCCCTACTCCAAGTCTCCACGTCCTCCATCGTCTCCACTTCTTTTTTAACTCTCTCCTCCTTTTTATTCTCCTCTCCTCACTCATTTATCTTCATCCGCCATTTCTTTAATTGAGAGGGAGACACCACCAGCCCCCGAGTGTTGTCAGTGACAGCTTCAGCATCCTTCGATCTAGTAACGACGATTGCAAAGGCGAGATCCATGAGGAATCCTCCTCGTGTCGTTGTGCATCTCTTCAGGTCACAATCGAGCTTCTTTTATTTTTCACTGAATCGGATCGAGGCGACAATAGGAGTCCATCATAGCTGCTCCGCACCATCGGCGAAATCTCAGGTAAGTATCCTTCTCTTTTTCCTCAATTTTTTTATTTTATCTAACTATTTTTTTTCTTACTGTTTCATCACCAAATCATTGCATACACCACCTCAGTCATTTTTTTACATAAACATCATCATTGCATTTATACACCACTTCAACGCAATCACCATCATATTCATCTACCTCTTCATATATCCATTCACTATTTGAGAAACAAAAAAAACTAAAAAATAAAAAAATCAAATACAAAAAAAATAAAAAAATTGCAGCATAGGTCCTGCCTGCTAGCGACCTGCCACCTCCCTTGGTCACACCCCACCTCTGCGCCCTGTCCGCACAGCCACTCTCGCACCAGCCCCTCGCTACCGCTAGAAGATGCCCAACCGCGAGCGGTCATCCGCCCCGCACATCCTCCAGCCTAGCAGGCCCAAGCCTCTTGCGCCCCCTCCAGTGTGTGACGTCCTTCGCCCGCCCAGCGGCTCCAACCTCCTGTGCGCTAACCTCCATCCACAGCATGTTGAAGCCGTGTGCGTGAGGCCCCTCCAGTGCGTCCCATGCGACCCCGTCGCCATCTTGCGCCGCCCGCAGCTGTCGCTTCACCGCCCGCTCTGCCTTCGCGTGCCAACGACCACCCGCCACCTACTCCGTGCCTCTCTCCTACGCAGCGTACACCGCCTCTCCGCTGAGTAACAGGCCGCACCACCCTTTGGTGTCGATGTTCCAGCCCATGCCTCGTCGTCGTCTGCCAGCCACCTCTGCCTCTACCACGCGAGCGACCACCACAGGTCGACGTCTTCTTCGTGTCGGTGCCCTCAACACACAACCCCCGCATGCCCTAACGTGCTCCACGAAGATCCTTTTCATATTTATTTTTTTTTGTTTTATGACAATTACACAAAAATTCCATTAAGTTTATTTATTTGAAACAGTGCCCTGTGCTCATTTTTTGTTGAGTTTGTATTTCTATATTGTAAATACACCCCTGCATTTACGCATTTATTTGGACATCTATTTTGCATCAAATTTTTAATACAAAAATAGCATTTTATTGAGTAATTTATTATGTACATTGTGGCTATTTATTTAGATTTTTTGAGCATCGGGTAATGAACTAAAATTAGTTTTGTAAAAAAAATATTTTACCTATTCCGTGGTATGTAATTAATACATAATTAAATACTGCTCCAAAATATATGAAAAAAATAATATTTGATGCTTCTAGTTGTGCTATAATTACAATCCAAATTTCATAGTAAATGGAGATGTATTTTGCATAAAATAAATTATTGAGTGATTTCTGTAATTGATTTTTAATTAAATCCACGAATATCATTTTTACGAAATTTCAAGTGTTGTGTTTCTAATTAAAATATCTATTTGAGATAATTTTTTCTCTTGATAATTGGAGATGTAATTGGTTTTTTTCTCTTGATTTTTTGGATTTATTATGAATTAAATATTAACAATTACTCTATTTTCATTAAAAAATTCATTAAAAAACTTATATTGTCAGAAAAATTCAAAAAATATTGTAGCTTCATTTAATCATATTTATCTTGCAATGAAAATTTCATAATTTTTGCGTCATGTTTGCAGGTAAAATTGTATAAAAGTCCCTGAAATTTGCATTTGTCATTATTGCATATTAAATCCAAAAATTCCAAAAAAATACATTTTGTATTCATCGTTGGATTACGTTTTTAGGAAAAATATAACTTGGCCAATTTGGACTAATTTTACATTAAAATTAATTTTGGCTAAATGGCTTATTTTCTTTATAACTTATTTCAATCACATTTGTGCATTTGTATTTTTATTGCATAAAAAATTCAAAAAATCCGTTTGGAAAACCTTGAACTAATTCGCCTAACTTGATCCGAAGTTGTTCCTTTGCCTCCTTGAGTCGACCCTAGGGCTTGCCCAGGTTTAAAAAACATCAAACCGCATATTAGATAATTAATTCATCAATTCATCGATTCGTGTGGTTAATTTTTGAGCGATCCTGAATGCCCGACTACAACAATTTCGACACAATAATCAAATTAAAAGGACATCTCAGCGGTCTATCACTACCTACACCCGGTCTTTTTTTTCATGATTTTTGGATTTTTTTTCTGAAGGAAACCTTAGGGAGATTTGCTTAATATATTTAGGGGAACATGTGTTTAAAAATTCAAGCAAAAAACATTCCTAACACATTCGTCTAGAAGTGTCAATTTTAGCAATTCTGAGACTGTTAAAATTTGGTAGTCTTGATGTAGATGATAGAAATCTCGAATTAAGTTGAATTTTAAATGTCACCATGGTGATTTATAGTAATCTAATTCCCCCGATGTTTCATTTCAAAAAAATAAAAAAAATAATGAAAAAATGAGACGGGTGTATGTAGTTACCTATACCCTTAGGTGTAGGCTCCCTTTTTCGATAAGGTTTTAATAAATATATATATATATATAATATAAGTAATATATAGTAGAATATATATAATAAATATACAAAAATCAGAAAATATCAAACAGAATGGTCCCTTTTTTAGATTTTAAAATATATTTATAGTATTTATATAATTAATAATAATATAAATTATACGTAATAATATATAAGTAAATATAAGCTACATAGGATATACTATTTAAGAATATAGACAAAATAGTTAAAAATAATAAAAGAAAATATTTTTATGTTTTTAGAATATTCTTCTATTTTTTAATTTTGATGAATTTTTGCTAATTATTTTCAATTTTTGAAATCAGAAAATGTCCAAAACAAGGACTATTTAAATAAGTTGAATTTATTTGAGGATTAAAAGTAGCAAAATGGTTCAAAATTTCTCAAATTCATTTTTAATACATAGAAATATATATATATATATATATATATATATGGGACATAAACGAACATTTTTAGGGTTTTTGAAATTATTTTATAATTTTTTAGGATTCGTTAGGGTTTTTTTAATTTTTGGGGTTTCTTTTGAGATTTTATGTGATTTTTGGTCAGCAAGTGATAAAATAGGTTAATAAATAGTGGTTATTATTTTGGAATTTTTCAAAAAGTTTTATATTTTTTTATATTTTCTAATTCAAATAGGGAGTAAAATAGCTCTATTTGATTTTTAATAAATTGTAAATTCAAGTAAAATGGCAAATAATATATATATATAATATGAATAAGCAACCAATCATGCAATTATGCCTACTTTTGTAATTTTTGTAGAGAACATGAGCTATTTTTAATCAAAATAAGTGCAAAAATAGAAATAAATCAAGCTGGTAGGGACATACCTTTAAATAAAATATATTCCAGGGGATGACATGCAAAATAACCACAAATTTTACACTACAACTTAATTTTGAAGTACTAAACATTAAATACAAAGTAGGCGGGTATGCATGTAAAATGTTCACTCATGTGAGTGTCCACGTGAGGTGTCTTGATACTAGACTAAAGTTTAAAATCAAAGAGGTGTGAGGGAATACATACAATTTGTCCACAAAGTTTTGTACTTAATTAAATAATAACATAGCCTTTTACAAATAACAAAAAGGGTGGAGGATAAAGGTGCAATTTTTACTACTTAATGTACTTTGATCTAGCCTTTGTTGAAGCGCCATGTGGCTGATCTGACGGCTCTTCTTAGGCACCTCTTCGAATAAAATGAATGGCCCAGATTAGATCTGGATCGTATTCTTTATCCAATGACCGGTGAAGGGGGAGGAAGAAAACTTGATGAACTCAGGTATGATGAGCTTCGATCGTGAGTTTCTCCTTACTTTAATGTCGTCCTCTTGATCCGATGGGCCTAGCAGCTTCCTGGCACTCCTTCGCATGCAGTGGTGGTCTCCAGTAAGAATGAAAATTACTGAGAAGCTCTAACAGCTCCAAACGACCTGGAGCTGCTACATGTCTTCGTTGAGGTTCCGGATGGGCCTTTACACGTCCAAGCCTGCACAAAAATGATCCCTTCTTCAAGGGTTATCTCCTCGATCGAAGGGTGAAGCAAAAGTTAGTCGGATAGGGAATGGAGATGGGGCTCCGATGAAGGGTGACAGAGGGAGCCTCGACCCCCAGATCCACGATGGATATGGGGGGAACATATGGGGGAATACATGGAGTAGACGTAGGGGATTGATGTGGGATGAAAAGTGGGTTGAGTTAACAGTCAGACCACGATGAATCCGCCTAGAGCTCAAGCTCTAGGTAATTGGGTGTTTTTAATTTTATGACTACAGAAATGATTAAATGTAAAATTCAAATGCGGGAACTCAAATAGATCTAAAGATATACCTAGGAACGAGAGAAAAGGGACTTGAGTCGGCCGAGGGACAACAAAGCTGAACCGCTGGAAGGTCTCTCTGGTGATGGTGTGTATCAACTCCTTTGTTGCTCCTCCTTGCTGCAAAACCTGCCCAATTGCATGCTGTCACCAAGCGAAGGGTATTTGAAGGATTCTGAGGGGTTGAGAACAACCAAAGAATGATCAAAATTGGAGGCAGAGCTGGAGGATCTTATTATAGGCTGAGAAATGAGGGATCTTTGATCGAGGATTCTGATCAAGTCGAAGAAGATCGATGGAATCTTGGGCCTTGGTGGGAATTAGGGAGATATAATATCCAAATATCAAGCAGCATGCAATGGTAAGCGCTGATGACCTCGAGCAGAAAAAAGGGAGATGAATAGGGTTCTGACAGGCTGATGCGCAAGGAAGAGAGAAGGGGGTTGTTGACCCGGGTCAACACAAGGAGCCTTCTGGTTGGTCCACGTGGACCAACCAAAAAATTACCAGGTTGAAAATCCTTGTAAAATTAGAAATAAATAACAAATGATTTAATTATTTTTTTATTAAAACATAAAAAATGATTGTAATTTTATGTAGTATTTTATACATATTTTTATTTATTTTCCAGAGGCTTTTATTATGAGTTGATATTTACAAGTAAAATATAGGTATATATACATGTATTTTGATAGCTTTATTTTTATTTTATTATAATTTTATTATTTTATACATGTATTCTATATATATATATATATTATTTATTGTATTACATACTTAGGTATTTTTATTGTATTTTTCTAAGTTTATATGTACACTTAATTAGTTATGTATATACATTGTAGTTATATTTTACCTTTGTATTTAAATATATTATTTATTTTTATTTTATTTTAATTGTTTTATTTTATTGTAATTATGTGCATATTTTACAAATAATATATACAATTTTATAAAAATAAAAGAATTTCAAAATTACAAATAATAAATCTATTAAATAAAATATACAGGTATATTGCATAATAGGTGCCCAAAACCTAAATTTTGCATCTTAACTCCAAATTAAATGAAACCACCTGCATTAAATATCTTATTAAAATTTATATACAATTAAAGTGGTTTTGTCCATTTTGATAAAGTATTGAGAAGATACAAGTCTGTGAAGTTTTTATTTTGAGTTTTTATTTTGTATGTCCCAAGCATATTGTGCATTATTTTTCTGTGAACTCAATTTTGAATTTTCCGTTGTATATTTATCTACAATTTTCTTATTGATAATTTTATTATTTCAGGTGTAAAAATAATAAAATAAAATAGGTCCCAAAAACTAATAATAGATGAATAAAAAATTAGAGTTGTCATGTCTTGTATGTACAACTTCTCTACCCTATCTCCCCTACTTTATTCCTTGTCGACCAAATCATCATGATGACTGGGTCTCGAGGTCTAGGGTCACTCAACACATATGGTGTCTTGTTTATTTTTCTTTTCTTCCTTTATTCTTTAATTTTGAAATTAAATACTTTAAATATAGAATATTTTATATAACATATAGAGTGTTTATTTTGACAAATTAATGATA
Source organism: Ottelia alismoides (assembly GCA_037367405.1). Taxonomy (NCBI): domain Eukaryota; kingdom Viridiplantae; phylum Streptophyta; class Magnoliopsida; order Alismatales; family Hydrocharitaceae; genus Ottelia; species Ottelia alismoides. The sequence goes on along the minus strand of JAZKJV010010005.1, from coordinate 112,225 downwards.
TATATATGCATTTAGCTAGAGATTTAAGGTCAAAATGAAAGAATAAAGGTGATGAAATGGAGATTCATCAACGTCCATACTAAAATGGGTGGAGTTGGTCAATTTTATTTGTAATTTTATTATTAATTGAATATTTTCATTAGTTTCATTAATCATCAAATGATTATATTTGTTATGATTACAAGAAAATCATTGACTATTAAGAACTAATTCTTTCATCCAATACTTAATGTAAATCTTATTTACATTAAATTATATAATGTGAATCCAATTCTCATTAACATATAAATGGTGAATTACACTCATGATTGTCTCTCTCTGGGATATCATAAATCATATCCACATTATCCATGATTATTGTGGATAATGTTATCCACAATAATCTTATCCATGTTAACTAAATCTAATTTAATTATCTTGGATCTCTCTATCCATACATTAATTCTGATAATTAAATCCCAATTAATTATACAATCTCCAAAGGCTTAGATAATATTGTTCATGGAACAATTCTTGAACTCTTTCAAGAATTGTGTGCCTTCTCCTTAGATGGAGATAAGGTCAGGGCGATTTATATGCTAATTATAGTGACTTGGATAATGAGATTCAATCTTATATCCATATCTGGAAGACTGCTCAGAGATATCTAATCAAGTCAGAAAGAATATCTAATCTTCTCATTGTATCCAAATCATATTCAGATCAATGTCCAACATTTGAACTAAGATTAGATAAATAATCGACTGAGTGTGATCACTAAAATCGAAACCTAAATCACCACTCCCTTGGAATGGAAGCGTCATGGTATACAATCGTTTAAGATCATATCACCCTTGATTATTCCTAACACCCATTCATCTTGCATATTGAAAAACCTAGAATAAACCCAAAGTTTTGCTCTTATTTGAATCTTCTCCTTAATGATTTTATCATTAAGTTTTTCATTTTCTCATTCAATCATTGGGAGTTGGTATCGATCATATGCTTTCCAAAAGCATATATCATACTTTCAAATCTTGTCGTGTTTGCAAAAAAGGGACCACCATTGTAATTTAGTTTATCCAATATCTCATGAGTGAGTTCATGTCTTCTGGTTCAATAGTGAACCTGTATGATCCCTTTGAGAGATCATATTACTCATATTCCCTCGTATGCACACCAGCTTGTTGGTGTATAATCCTTGATTGGGTCATTATCCTAATGGTCTCCCTAATGTACATATTTAGATATATAGTAATACATTTATCTCTGGTCAGAGGATGTGTGCTTATACGTGACAGCATAAAACATAGGTCTTAGTTATCATGATCTCGTTAAGTTAACTCTTTGACCTAACACATTTGACACCTCTAAATCTCTATTCCTATGTAGAGGACATACATCAAGAGGCCGGTCAGATATCAACCTTTGGACTAAGGATTGTTGTTTCCTTCTCATGCTGGAGATCCTCTCTTAATAATCATCTAATAATACTGGATGAGTCCTCAATCTAACTCTTTAGATATCATTTAAGCACCAACCTCTCTGATTCAAGTATTTAATCAACATTTGTATGATTATCAAGAAGGCCATGGTACATAACTGATGGACATAGAAAATCGTGGAGTGGTCCTAACGTTCGATCTTGGAGGGTCTATGGTACTCGAAAAGTAAGGTTCGCAATCATTCTGTCGACCGCTCTCTCAGCTCTCAGATATCCGCAAATAAGTGCATCGATAATTAACCCACAAACAAGTACAATGAGCTAAAATTTATTATACCCTATAAAATGATATGTATAATATGCAAGTGTAGGGGTTGAACCACAAAGGAGCAATGGGGATAGTCACAAAAAATCAATAAATGCTTTTGTGTTTTTATATGATATTTTATTTTTTATAGGTTTTTAATATTTTATATTTTTTTGGAATTTTCATTTATACATATTTGGTTTGTTTTACATTTATAGTTTTTATATTTTTTGATTTTTAATTTTCTTTTCAATATATGTAATATGTATATATAAGTGTATATAGGGTAATATGTAGACTATAATAGTTATATAGGATATAAACATATAATATATATAACAAAATTAGAAAAATACCTTAAGGTAAAGTTTTTTATTTTTAAGGGGTTTTAAATAATTTGGGTATTTTTAATAATAATTATGATATTATTATTAATAATATATATAGCTATATATAGGATGCATGCTTTTATATTTAGAGATATACCTATAAATACTCAAAAGTGAAAAATAAAAATATTTTTGTCTTTTTTATGTTTTCTCCATTTTTAATAATTTTATTATAATTTTTGATATTTCATTTTTACTATAATAATAATTTCAAACATTCACTAATAATATTAAATCAGATTTTTTTGAAAAAAATATCTCCTAATTTTCCAAAACTATTTTTAATATATAATAAATAAAATAGATAATTTTTAGAAATATAAACTAATATTTTTGGATTTTTTTAATAATTTTGAATAATTTTGATAATGTTTTTGATTTTAAACATTTTATTATTTTTTATTGGTATTTTTTAGTGATTTTTAGTCTGAAGTTGCAAAATACAGTAATAAACATACTCTAGTTTTTTTATTTTTTCAAAACATTTTTATATTTTTTGTATTTTAAAATGCAAACAGGAAGAAAGTTCATTGTTTTTTATATTTTTAAAATAGAAAATAATTTTAATTACCCTACAAAAAATATATAATTTTTACTATAGTCCAAAACACTTAATATAATTTTCCTATAATTTTTTGATGCAAAATGCTATTTTTAATAAAAGAAATATAAGAAATAAAAATCAATGTACTAATAGGGACCTAAATGCAACTAAAATAGGAAAACATGAATTCCAGAACATAATTCAAAAGTCTAGGGGCATACACGCAAAATTTCCTGAAATATTCAATTAATAACGTGCTTGTATGGGTATATCTGTAATTTCTAAGAAAGTACGGGGACTACTTGCAATTTTTCAAAAGGTATAACACTGAAATATAATTTTCTTGGATAAATAATGACAAAAACCTGCAAGGGATCCTTTACAAAATGTTTAGACCCCTCATGTGTATGCGCACGTAAGGTGACGTGGACTAGACCAAATAGTAAATAAAATAAAAATGGGGGCTAAAGTGAAAATATTACAGAAATAAATGAACTTCAACTGAAAGTTTAAGGACTAAAATGTAAATACAAAAGCTGAGGGATGCTAGGAAAAATTACCCCTATGTGTGATCAAATGGCGAAGGTGGTTTCACTTGACACGTGGCCGCCTCAGGACTCCTGATGACGTTTCACCGATGAGCGGCTTGATTAAATCTTGGATGGAGATCCGACGGTGGGGGCACAGCTCGATCCAATGGTTGTACTTTAATCTAGAGGGGAACGATAATCCAACGGTTACTGCTCGTCCCCAAGAATAGGGAAGAATAGCTCTTCAAGTGAGCTTTGATCCTCGATTCCTCCCTCCTCCAAGCACCTGGGAGGCTTGTCGGCAACGCAAAAGAAGGTTGGGAGGCTCATCAGTTGGGTAGCTCAGAAAGGTATATGACCCATCGAATGGGTCACAACTGAGATTTTTCACAAGTCAGAAAATATCCTCACCGAAAGCAAAGATAAATCGTTGCTGAAGCGACCCACAAGAAATCCCAAGTCAATCAACAATTAACCCAACTTAATCAACAATTAAGCCACAAATAAAATATAGCAATGCAAATAAAAGTTTTAGAGTTAAAATTTATTATAACATTACAAATGTGTGTATAGGTGTAAGTACGTGTAGAGTGTCGAACACAAGGAGCAAAAGTGATAGATTGTGCAAATGAATGCAAAAATTTTGTTCTTTGACCCTTGTCTTTTATTGTCTTTTTGGTATGGGTTTTTATTTTTATATGTTCTTAAGGATATTAATTTTTATATTTTTAATTGTTTTAAATTCGTAGTTCTTATTTTCTTTTTATATTTTCTAATTGTTAGTTTCTTTTATCCTTTTTAAATAACTAATAAAGGAATATATATTACTATATATACAATATAGAGAAATATAACAAAAAATACCACTAAAAATAAACAAAGATTACAGAATAAAATATTTTGAATTTTTTACTATTTCTGTAATTTTTGGATAATTTTCACTAATTTTTATATCTTTTTAAAGTAAAAAATATCTCAAACATGGATTAAATAAATATGTTGAATTTATTTGAAATTTAGAAATAGTAAATGACGCCAAAATTTTTCAAAACTTTTTAAATTATTAATATATAATAAAAATAAATTCAGAGACATAAATAAATATTTTTAGATTTTTTTTGTTATTTTATATTTTTTAAAGGATTTCGGAGCTTTTTTATTTTTAGTTTTTTTCTATTTTTAAGGATTTTTGGTCAATAGTAAGAAAATACTAAAATAAAAAATATATTTTTTTGGGAATTCGTCAAAAAGGTTTTATATTTTTTAGTATTTTCAAAGCTAAACATGGCCAAAATGTGTTATTTTTTATTTCTAGAAAATAGTTAACACACCTAAATGTAAAAATAAAATTACAACATGAATTTTATGATAGTAAGCACTTAGCCTTAATTTTTCATGATTTTTGGAGCATTGATGAGTTTTTTAATAAATAGAAAACAATTACAAAAATTATTGAATTAGAAAGGGTACAATTGCAATTAAAATGAAAGGCATGCACTACAATGCAATTTACCCAAAGTTTTACAACTACTAATTAAAATTTCAAGACTAAAATGAAATATAAATCCTACAGGGGGTTCACTGTAAAATTGCCACCTCATGTGAGACCGCACGTGAGGTGACGTGACACAGACCCAATAGTAACCTTAAATATGTATAGAGGTTCTAATGCAATTTTTGCCAAACATTTTAAAATAGTTATTTATTTTACAGGACAGAAAAAATGGACAAAAATAAGGGGCTAATGTGCAATTACTCCCAAACGTATGCGTGGGTGAACGACTATGATCGTTTGTCTTGCCACGCGTTAGCCTCTCCTTATGTGATACCCCTTTGGCTTCAACCATTGTGATTAGATCTCTACTGAAAATCAACGGCTGAGGCACGAGCACATCCAATGGTTGTTGTGTGATCTGGGAGGAGAAGGCGATTGGACGACCACTGCTCTTCATCAAGAATAGGGAAGAATGATGACGACATTTAGCTTCACTCCTCGATTCCCATTGACTAGTACATCTCCGGCGATCCTAAGGTGCTAAATACGTTCCTCTCGCCTGTCTTCATCTGCAGGAGGTCTTAAAATGCTCCATGAGTCATCAAAGGAGTCTCAGGAGGTCGAAGAAGATCAGGCGACCTGGGACCCTCTTCTAAATTAGAAAGCTCCTCCTGATGGTGTGTTATCTCCCTATACATGCGCAAAAATATTGTTGGGTCGAGGGCAAACTGTCTCGACCCGTCAGGTGGTAAAATGGAGGTGAAAAGTGTCGAGGCGGTAGCTACTCCAGTGAAGTGAGGAGGTGGAGTACCGTGATTCTGATCTATGAAGGTCCAGGTTGAATGGAAGGGTCATGGGCGTATAAGACGTGATGGGGAAGGAAGTGATGGTGATTGGCAAGTCAGAAACACATCGGAGCACAGTGGAGGGTTCGCCGGACTCAAGCTCCGGCGAACTACGAATGAACTATTTAATGCTAAAGCATCGGATTAAACCTAAAATAAATTGTTAGAAATGAAACTAAAAACTAAAATCTACCTAGAAAGCATTAAATAGAACCTCGAACTGCATTGGTCATGAGATAGGGACCTCACGGTGGAGTACCATCGGAGATGGTGGAATCGACCTTCAACACTTCGCCTCTCCTCTCTAAATGGTAGGGCGAGTTAGCTGTCACCTTACTCGAGCCCAAGATTACAAAATGAGGGGAAGAAAATCGAATGGAAGGGATTTGAAAAAATCAAAGAAGAGGTGGCAGAGGTTTTGTACAAGTGATGAGTAGGGGTGGAAGATCGAGGCTAAGAGCTTGATTTGGAGGAGAATTCCTCGAGGAATTATTCTGGCTTGATAGAGAAATGAATGAGGAGAAAAAGTGGAGAACATATCAACCCAAAAAGAAGAAAGAACCCTTGGGGAAAAATCGAAGAAGATGGGGTCAAAGGCTAGTCTGACAGCCCTACGACTAGGGTCAGAGAGTTAAATAGGTCAACGGGTGGCATGACCTACGTCACCCGTAAAAACATAAAAATGAAATTAAAAATTGAAATAATTCAATGTAAATTAATAAATGATTTATTTAATTTGATTAAAATATGAAAATATTTATTATTTTACGTAGTATTGTAATATGATTTTTATTTGTTTTTATGAGTTTATTTATTACAAATTACTTTTTGAGGGTTTATTTATAAGTATATTTACCTACGTTTTATATATTTTATTTTTATTTTGTATTTTGATTTTATTATTTTATTTTCATAATTTATATCTTTATAACTTATTTAGAGATACATGAGTATATTTTTATTTTATTTTTCTCATGTAATATGTACACTTAAATAAATAAGGGTATTAAATATATATATATATAGGTATAAGTATTGTATATTCATCTATGTATTTTTATATACTATTTTATTTTAGTATTTTATTTGTGGTTTTATTCTATTATAAATATGTAGATATGCTATAAATAATATTTAAAAATTATAAAAATATAAAATTATAAAAAATATAAAGAATAAATAAAATAAATATTTTATTCATGTATATAATACAATAGGGGTCCAAATACTAACTTTTACCTGTTAACTCAAAATTAAATGAAACGCTTTCATTAAATATATTATTAAAAGTTTTATACAATTAAAGATAATTGTGTACATTCTAACTTCATATGGAGAAGATATGGGTCTTGAAAGTTTAGGTTTTGGATGTTTATTTTGAGTATAAAATGAATATTGTGTATTATTTTTATGTAAACTAAATTTTTATTTTTATCTATAACTTTTATGTACAAAGTTTCTTTATTTGAGGTATAATGAATAAAGAATAAAATAGAACCAAAAAACGCAATATTGGAGAATAAAAACTAGGGTTTTATTGGTGATTCTTGACCCTTATCTCTCCCTACTTTATTCCTTGTCGACCTAGTCATCAAGATGCATAGGTCTTGGGGTTTAGGGTCATAAAACACCTTTAGCACTTTATTTCTTTTTCTTTTCTTTTCTTTATGATTTTATTTTGACTTTAAACAATGTATTTTATACAATAATTATACAATAAATAATGAATATTAATTTGTACAAAATAATTATATTTACATGCATTTAGCTAGGATTTATAGATCAAAATGAAATAATAAAGGTAATGAAATGGAGATTCATTACCCCTCTATACTTGTTGCAAGTCCCTAGCAAACACTTATGCAATAAGTGCAGAAAATAAAAATTAAAAAAAGAAAGAAATTGGATTGGTTTAACTTTCAAACTTGTCTTCATAAAATTAAAGTTTATAGTTTAACTCGGACCTCTAGATTTTAGGTGTGGTCGGAACCATATTGGGAAAGGGATTTGAAATACAACAACCTTCGAGAATCACAAAACTCTACTCAAGTATCCTCAAAAGCCAGGTCAGAATACGTCAACTCATACGCAAACCCTTATGACTATGAATCTATCTTGGACATTGCGTGTGATATGTATCTCTCTTCAGCTGTAGCGGTAAACGTCAGCCTTCTCCAACATGATGACCCTAATTCCCCAATCCAACAACTCTATCCTCAAGAAGCGGGGTATTCACTTCTAAGTTCATGTACAACTAGCTCAAGAAGAGGAGGTGGAGAGAAGAATGGACGGTAGCCAGTATAGCTACCTATCTTAGGATGCTTGACCAATGTAGCCTAGTCATTCGGCTGCTGGCTCACAAATATATGACTTTGAAGCTCAAGTTTGCCTATTGACTATACAAATATATACATACTCCAGCATGCATTTTATTTTCAATCAGGCCCGTCCACTTTGTTTGGAGTTTTTTATTTTCTATTTTTATTTGGATATTATATACAACAACATTTACATATGGACTTTTTCTTCTTGAAATAGTAGACTATCCCACTTTTGAAGCATTATTGCACCTGACAATTACTGTCTTTAGACCTTGTCGCCATTGGATCGGGTTGGAGTACAATGGCCACAAATGTGTGACTTCTGATGTTTCCTTTGGCTTGTATCTCATGCCGGCAAATCCAGCCCTCTACCACTTCAACTGAGGTGAGCAAAGTGCAAGGTGCAAGTGAGCAAGCTAGGTCATTATCAACAAGATTCGTGTGTGTGCTCCGAAATACTCTACTTAGGCAGTCAAGACAACATTGAACCAAGACTCATGATCTCAAAGAATTAAGTCTAGTAGACATGAAGTATCTCAATTCCAGTTCCTATAAGGTTCTTGTTATTAAGTAGTTTTAAGGTCCATCCAAGCTCCAATATTCATATTTTTACTTAACTTGTTCAATTATCAAACTCAATCCGAAAAATGCAAATTCTATGCACAATGCAGAAATTTTTTTGTGATGCAATTTTCTTGTTTTGAACGTTTTATCGATTTTTGAAATGGTTTTGCAAATTTTTATGCAATTTTTAAAATATTTTGCAAATATTTTTGAGATTTTTAAAATTCGCAATTTTTTAGGGATTTTTCAAAAAAAAATTGGGAAAAGAAATAGGTAGAGATATTTACATAGGAGTGCTTCTTGTTATTTACAAGAGTTGGGTTTTTGAAATTTACATCTTTGTATAAGGTTTATAAAGGATTTTTATTATGTACCCAATTCTCAAAATAATTTGAAAAGATTCTCATAAGTATTTTGAAAACTTTATTTTGCAAACTACTTTTACAAATAATTTTTACAAATATTTTACAAATTTGAAAATCTTTTTGCAAAGATTTTTCAAATAGTATAGATATATTTTTCAAAATATTTTTACAACCATTTTTCAAAATCATTTGCAAATATATTTGTAAAAGTTTTTATTTCAAACAAAGAAAAAAATTTTACAAACAAATTACAAAGGTTGAAACCATTTAACAAAACATTTTCCAAATAATTTTCAAATTATTTTTCAAAAGGATTTTCAAACTATTTTTCAAACATTTGGAAGAAATATTTTTAACCTGATTAGTTAATCAGTATATACAAAGAATTTGGTATGTGTATTACTTTTTTATTAATAAGCCATATTATTATAAATACGAAGTACGAGTTATGGCTAAAGTATATACATGACCTCCCTATACATGGCTTGAGCTATGTCCTCATAGATCAGAGAGAAAACGAGAAGACATAACTCATATTGGGTATTGAGGATCCTATACTACAATGACGAAAGAATAAAGAATCAATAAATGAGAAGTCCACCGTCCCCCCTATATTTAGGGTGAAATAATCCTAAGTATAGCAGGTTGTATCTACATGCAGGGAGGGTCAAGGGTGGGAATAAACAGATCACAACTCAGTCTGTCACCCCCTATACCTAGGGTGAGATATCCCTATGTATAGACAGAAATATCAACAGGAGAGGAGACAGTGGAGAGGATCAATAAAAAGAAACCAATAAACATAAAAGAACATACGTGAGGAGAATATATGCATCATCCCCCTATACTTAGGTTACAAGAGCCCTAAGTATAGGCAACAACAAGGAGTGATGAAACGGAAGGAAGAATGAACACTCTGCTCATCCACTCCCCTATACTTACGACAAAGTATGTCCTAGAAAGGCAAAAATACCGAGTGAGGTGGATGAGCAAAAACAGTAGATGGAAAGAAGAAAACAAAAGTGGATATACAAGGTGGATATATAGAGATCAGGAAGATAGAAAGCATACCTTCTTGTGTGACCACTGAGGAATGGATCTAACAAGCTGCAGGTCGATATCAGGGTCATTAGTAGACACAAACTGATCAGGACTGAACAGATTAAGATCCTCAGTGGTCTCAAAGTAGAAAGTCACGAACTTGTCAGTGGACGTATTGTGGTCATGCTCGACTTAGGAAGTCTCCGCTACGTCAGAATAAAAAGGCCCAAATTCCTTGATGAAAGAAGTAAGGTCAAATTTGGTCTCTACAGTCTCTACTAAGTCTGCCTTCCGCTCTAAAATGTCTACAGTTTAAATTTGCAGATGTCATCAATGTGTTACCACTCACTAGAAGGGAGAACTCCAAGGCCTATGCTTTCCGAGTCTTCCTCCCTTAAGAGGAATTCTCGGGTCTCAGTCTCATCCATCATAAAGCAAACCTCTCTTATAATAGCAGATAGGTCATAGTCCTCGAGTTCGGCGAATACGGGTACACTCTCATCAGATGCAGGACTCTGGTCAACAGTGGTTGAAGTGATCAACACGTCGCTCTCGTCAGAAGAATGAAAGCGGATCTCTTTAGATCCATAATCAATAATGATTCTTACATATGCGAGGAAAGGTCGTCTCAAGATGATTGGAGGGTGCTCCACAGGGTGGAGATCTCCATGGGCAATATGACAAAGTCAAGAGTGAAGCTCATGTCCTGATACTAATTGATAGTATTTTCAAGAATACACTTCGGCCTTTTTGTTGATCCATCAGCAAACTGGCAAATCATCATGGTCTTCTTAAGAGGTCATAGATGAAGAGATTTTACCAATGAGAAGGGTATTATATTAATTGAATACCACCCTCAAGGAGAGTGTGATCACATGAATGGTCAAAGATAGTACAAATCATAAGAGGTGTAATAGTGTTCCCTTTCCTTATGTGTGGATGGTGAGTGAATAGCGTAGGCAGTGGCCATGGTCAAAATGTGATGCTCATTATCTTCTTGGGTTTAGGAGCATATAATTGGGTCATATCTTGGAAAAGTTGGGCCTCAATAATATCATGAATAGCTGCCACCACTTCCGATTTAGTCAACAATTTTTTAAAGATTTTGGATCTCCTCCATAAAATGGAGGAGATTGGAATCATCATCTACACAAGGATGACTAAGAGCAATCTGTAAAGTGTCATCCTTGGGGTCAAAGGTGGAACTATGGTGAGTGATTGTGTAATCAAAGGATCTGGAGGGTGTGCTCTCTTCTCACAAGCTGTCTCAACTAGATGTCTCTAGGGTTCTTTTTGGATTTTTTTTAAATTTTCTCATTTTTTTTATTTTGGGCAGTTGCAAGCTCTCATGGGTGTCCTCAAATGAATACATATCATCAGATGGTGAAGCAACATTGTGGCTCTTATTTATACAACGAGGTCATCAATCATATCCTTCATGTGCTCCATCATCAGGTTCAAGTTCTCAAGAGTGATCTTCATGAGAGGTAACTCCAACAACTCAGTATCTTGTAAGTGGAATGAGGGTGGTGTGGTGGGTAAAATACAAAATATGGAGCAAAGTTCTCCTGGAAAAGTTTATTATCAAAATACGAGGGTGGTGGTGATGAGTAAAAATACAATGACTAAAATAATAGTGGATTAGGCAGATATATGCAAAAGCAAAAGTCAGGAGCAAAGTCATCCTGATAAAATGGAGGTGGACCGACTGGAGGGTATGAGGGATTTGCAAAATCCGGATAAAAATCACTATAGTTGGTCACCTCAGAAATAAGAGAAAGTGATTGGGAGAGCACGAAGGTCAAGTCAAGATATGAAAGAAAAAGGTGCAAATGCATAGAGAAGATCGAGTATACACATAAACAATAAAAAACAAATATACACAAAACAAACCCCTCAATTCACCAACTCAATATAGTGATGACCGTGAAAGTTTGGTCTTTTTATCTTTACAAATTTTAGAGTTAGGTCAATTTCACAAAGTTGTAAAAACGCGTAGGTAGGCCTGGGATTGGGGCACTAATCCATAGTGTGTACGTGACAAATAAAATGTGGATACAATGAGGGGTTTCTCTCCTCAAGATAAGAATTTTCCTTTTTGATTTTAGGATCGAGTAATCTTAATAGAAATGCATGAACCTAATGAGGAGTCAATTCCTTTTAGTCCCAATTTTATTGGTTATCACTTTTTTTATATTTTTAATAGAAATGCAAGAACCTAATGAGGAACCAATTCCTTTTAGATCCTATGTGTTCAAAATCAGAGGGAGAGAGTCGGAAAAGCAATGCGGGACGAAAACAATGACGAATGCTAAGTAGAAATGCTCACCTTGCCTCCAACCTTCTTCATGCAAGGATGCTAAGCAGAATTGAAACCTATCTATATGCAATGCAAAGACGATGAAAACACCCTAGAATAGAATATGGTATTATCGTGAAGCACCAGATGCTAACTATCTAGATATGAGACCTAGGGTCCAATCTCGGAAGCTCATCAGTACCCGCCACAACAGGTCCTGGAAGCATTGTAAAGAGCTTCTCTCGGCATGCAGTATCAAGTCTAAATGATCAACAATTAGATTTGACTAAGTCCAAGCATGAACCTATAGGTACATGCAAATATAATTAGGGCTTTGGACCTTAATCTATCGATAAGCAAATACTACATTAAGGCTTAGTCACACAAAACAGATAAAATGAAATCGTGAAACAAAGAAAAAGTGAAGAAAGCATGATAAAACCCGACAAGGCCCTCAAGTTAATAATCACTCGTGTAGTGGACCTCGTGAAGTGGCGGTCTCCTGGAGAACCCAAATTATTTAGATCAATGTATCTCTCTCTTACTTACAAATAAAAATAAAATAAGAATAAAAATAAAAAGGGCTCTATCTTCAAAAATCATCTGAGTTCTCCTTTGTCGCTCTCTCCTACCGGTTAGGTCAGAAAAACAGACTCTGCTTCACGTGGGTGCGTAGGCGTTATATCTGGTCCCTTACAACAAAGTCAAGCAAAGAAAAGGGTTAGAAAGCTCACAAATAATATCAAATAAAATGAAAATAAATAAATGAAAAATATAGACAAATAGACAAGTAGAGAAGAAATAAAGATACCCAACCTATACGATGTTGCTCCTCGGCAACGGCACCATTTGGTAACTGATATTTTTTGCGGGTCAGAAAATATCCTCACAGTAAGTAAAGATAAATTGCTGCTGAGGTGGTCCACAAGAAATCTCAAGAATTAACAATTAACCCAAAAATAAAATATAACAATGCAAATAAAAAATATGTAGTTAAAATTTAGGATTTTAATCAGTAGTGCCCCTTTGAGATATTGCAATTTCAATTATGCCCCTCCCTTTTTGGGAATATCAGTTGTGCCCCCGACTTCTTACCATTCTATCACTTGTGCCCCTCAGGTTAGTTACCGTCCATCTCCAAGGAAAACAGACGTTAACTTTGAGGATACAAAGGGAATTAGTTTTATAAAATGGACTGAAATGTCCAACCCTTCATCTTCCTCCTCCCCCATCCTCTTCCTCCCCTTTCTTTTTCTTCTCCCAGCCATCTGTTCCTCCAGCGGCTCCTCCTGACTGCCCTCAGCCCTTCCCTCCGCCCCCACGCCTCCCCCACCGCCCCTAACTCCTCCCTGGCCCTCGCATCTATGCCCCCGCTCCTCTAAGGCCCCCTCCGCCTCGAGCTTCTCCTCTGCCCGTGCTTCTCCACGACCCCCTCTACCCCAACTCCTCCCCATCCTGCCCCGAGCTCCTCCCAAGCCCTCGCACCTCCGCCCTGCTCCTCCACGCCCCCCTCCCCCGCCCCAGCTCCTCCCCAGCCTACCCCGAGCTCCTCCACGACCCCCTCCGCTCCAGCTCCTACCCAGCCTGTCCCAAGCTCCTCCTTGGCCCTCGTACCTTCGCCCCCACTCCTCCACGACCCCTTTGCCCCAGCTCCCCATCCTATCACATGCTCCTCCCTGACCCTCGCATCTCCACCCCCGCTCCTCCGCGACCACTCTGCCCCAACTCCTCCCCAGCCCACCCCGAACTCCTCCACAGCGCCCTCTGCCCCAGCTCCTCCTTAGCCTACCCTGAGCTTGTCCCTGACCCTCGCACCTCTGCCCCCGCTCCTCCACGGCCCCTCCGCCCCCGCTCCTCCATGGCCCCCTCTACCCCGAGCTCCTCCTTTGCCCTCGCTCCTTCACGACACAAGGGGCTGAAACTGGAGGGCTTTCAATATTTTTTAAGTTAAGATAAATTTTTGATTAATTGATTCATGAAAATTCACTGAAAAATTCAATCAAATTCATTGTTTGATCCATAATGAGTGATATACCCGTGAAAATGCAAAAATGTTAGCGATTTGATGGATGCATGAAGGTGTAACTAAGAGAGAGAAATTACGAAGAGAAAGGAAGAAGAACAAATGGAGGAGGAAGAAGATGAAGAAGAAGTCTAGACAATTATACCCCTCTTAACTACACCACGGTTTAAAAAAAACCATGGTTAAGTCAACTCATTGACGGTTAAACTAACAGAGGGGCACAAGTGATAGAACGAAAAGAAGTCAGTGGCACAATTGATATTCCCAAAAAGGGAGAGGCATAACTGATATTGGAATATCTCAGAGAGGCATGATGACATGCCTGGCAACTCGGGTTAAGTAAGCAAATAATCAAGGGTCGTTGTGACCTGAATCACCAAGCATAATCAACGAGAAAAATATGTATAAAACCACTTAAGAGAAAATCAAACAATGGAAAGCAAGCGTAAGTGGTCTTCACTATTTAATTTACCTGGTATAGCGACCAGGGTCGAACACAAGGAGCATGATTAAAGAACTTAGCAGTCAAATTTCAAAAATAAATTTTTTAGTAGCTTTTTATTTTTCAATTTTTTTAAAATTTTCAAATAAGGCACAAGTCACAATATGCACACACATATACACTCTTTTGTATTTTTATGTTTTTGGATTTTAGATTGTTTCAAATATTTTTGGTAATTTTTCTAAGTTTTTTCTGATGTTTTTGTGGTTTTATAAAAAAATCAAACAGTGACGAAAATAGTAAAAAGTGCACAATCTGGAGTAATTTGCAATTTAAAAATGTTTTAATGCCCAAAACCCCTGGAAATGATTTTTATACAAAAGTATACAAAAATATCCATACATAGAAATCGAAATCACATTTTTTTAATTTTTCTACAATTTTCTACAATTTTTCAAGATTTTCACTATTTTACAATTTTTTGGTTTTTATAAATGGTTAATGCAAAAAAATTGGAAAGAAAATAATAGACAGTAAAATACACTTAATCTATTTTTTTGGAGTTTTTAGAGAAATATTGGAATTGTTATGATTTTTCAAATTTTAGGCCGAGAAAAGGACATTGTTTTTTATTTTTTTTAAATATCAATAGCGAATAAATGCAATGAAAAATTTACACAATGAAGATGCACACAATAGGAATATAACATGATTTTCCATAATTTATTGAGCAACAATAATATTTCGTTCTTGAAAAAGGTCAAGCAATTGATAGTCTGGAAAAAAGACTTATTTGCAAATGTTCAAAGTTTTTTGCATCATGAAGTAACGAGAAATAAATATCAGGAAGAATTCTAAAAATTTCCCAAACAATACAAGCAAAGCATGTGACTTGAGGCTGGGAGGTGTCTTTGCGATATTTGAAATATGGATAGGCTTTCACGCAATTGTTCCAAAAAAATTATTCTCTAGGGTTCCTTCGTTCATGTGTCTTCTCAAAGGGGAAAAAATGGAGGGGCGCCGCCTCTGGGAACGGCTTTGGATGTGAGGCGGGCGAAGGATGTGCAACAGCCAAAGGGGGCGGTGGAGGGCCACGCACTAGAGTGAGGCTTTAAGGCAGCGACGCACGGTTCTGGTGCGGGTGGGCGGCACAGCAGCAGGCCTCGGGCGGCTGCGGGGGATGATTGACTGGAGATGGAGGAGGCATTCCAACTCGCGAGCGGGGATGCTGGCGGTTGATCGTGAGCGCTGCAGGTGACGGACGTCGCTGGAAATGGGTTGCGGCTGGCGAAAGTCACGGGGCCGCGCGTGGGCTCGCACGGAGGGCGGTTGCGGCACAGTCGGGAGCTGGTGGAGTTCTTGACTGCAGCTTTGAGATGCCGCAGAGGGTCGGAAGAGGAGGCGGTCGTGCCTCGTTGGTTGCGACGTGGCCGGGCATCGGTGGTGGGCAAGCCGTCTCACGGGAGGGGATGTTGGCGGCAGATCGTGAGGGCTGCAGCTTTGAGGCACCGCAGAGGGCTCCCAGGCAGTCGGCGTAGGGGGTGCGGTGGTGATGGCGGATCCGCTAAGCGCAGCTGCTGCGTCACGTGGTTGTTTCGTTTTTTTGTTTTTTTCCTAGTTTTTTATATGTAAATGGAAATAAATCAAAAAATTTAATTTTTTTTAAACAAAAACTGTAAACATAATTTTTTTATATTATTTTATTTTTTTAATTTTCTTGTAAAATAAACATTAGGAATAAAAACAACTATGTATTTTATTTATTTATTTTATTTATAAACAAAATAGGATGCATGAATGGTTGCGGATCTTGGAGAAGTGGGAGACAGATCTGGATCTCCGACCACCGTATGTGGTCGGAGGTGATAGGTTGTGCGAGGTAGAATGAGAATGTGTAGAGATCGGGATGTGAGATGAAAAATCGGATTCGGATGACAAATGTGATATGGATATTTTTGGGAATTAAGATCTAAAAATTAATCATGACATCGACGTAAAAATTAAATCAAAATTTTATCTAGGAAAAACGATGGAAAATGAAATTGGATCTCACCTCGGGATCGGATACGTCGTGATGGCCTCGACGAGGGCCAACTCGCTGTCACTGGACTGCTCGAAGGCAGGGCACCCTTCTTCGACAAGATTGCTCTCGGAGATCGAGCTCCTCTCCACGAAAGATTGATCAGATTGTGAAAGAGAGGGGAGGAGCCCTATAAAAAGAGAAAGAAAAATCAAAAAGGAAAATATCTACAAATAAGGAATGTGTTTATTCATTAATTAAATTAATTAATTAATTAAAAACAAAATTCCGATTTAAATAAAATAAATAAAATAATTAATTTACAAAAATTAATTACCCACCATAATGGTGGCTATTTAAGCCATAAAATCAAATCTTTATATACAAGGTAAGTTTTCAAATCAAATAAATAATTTAAGTAATTAATGTTAAATATTTAATTTTTTGGTGATTTTTATTTACGGAAATTAATTGTATACAAGTATTATATACATATAGTATAATATACACATGTACAAATAAGAATTGTAAATGATTTATTTATTTATTTATTTATTATTTTTAATAAAGAAGATAATATTTACAATTATATATATTTTGTATAAAAAATAAATATGAATAAATATATATAATAGGTAAGTGGTAAAGCTGCATAAACCACCCTAGAAAACTGACTTTTTAACCATAATTTCAAAAATTATTAAAACCATAGCCATTTGAAAGATAATTTAATTTAGAGTACAATGAAAGTGAGTTTGATTCAATTTGAGTTCGTGTGGAGCCGAAATTGGTATTTCAATTATTACTTTACAGCTTTTTTAAAGTGTGATTACTTGTAATATGTACATTATCTTATTTGGCAATTATTTTTATTATTTACAACATATTTTTATTTATACTTTTTGTTTAGAAAAATATTTAATTTGAGGTCAATTTATATATAAATAAAATAGTATAAGCTTTGTATAAATTTACACAAAAAAATTTACATGGATTTTTGAATTAAAGACCATATCTCCCCTTACTTTATTCCTGGTCGATCAGGTCAAGTTTTGACCTTCTCTCGGGGTTCAGGTCAATCTGCATTTATTTCATAAATACATCCTTTATTTTTCTTTTCTTTTTCTTTTCTTTTTTATTCTTTTATTTGAGTATAAAAAGTGTTAAAAATGCATATTAAACAAATGCATGCAAAATGGTAATTTCATAAAATTAATAGGTATTTACAGGTGTTTGACTAAGGAAATGAAGCTAAAATAAAAGAATGAAGACGATGAATCGTAGATTCATCATTCTCCTATACTTTACCTTCGCTAGTCCCTTAACAAACACTTATTCGGAGAATAAGTGAAAACAACAATATAGAAAAGAAAAAGGAAAGAAGTTAAGAACAATGTTGACTTTTAAACTTATCTTCTTAAAATTGTATTATGGAGCTCTGTTGGACCTTTGGATTATTAGTGTGTCGGAACCTTAATGGGAAATGGATTTAAAACCTAACAGCCTCTAAGTTCCACAAGACCCCTATTCAGGTCTCCTCAACAGTCAGGTCTGAATAAGTCTACATACACAAATTCTTATGACTATGAATCTTTACTTGTACGGTGTAAGTGAAGTATAGCTCCTCATCTCAAGAGTAGCAAAGAAACAACCTCTCTCAACAAGGTAACTCTAATCTCCTGGTCTAGCAACTCTTTCCTCGAGGAGCGGGGATATTCCCTTCTAAGTTCAAGTACAACCAGCTCAAGAAGAGGGGATGGAGAAGAGAATGGACAGTAACTAGTGTAGCTACCTATCCTTGGATGCATGACCAGTGTAGCAAAGTTATATGCTGCAAGATTAAAAACATTTGACTTTGACGCTCTTATTCTTTATTTATTTTATTTCACTTGTATATACACTCCGGCTGGCATTTTACTTTTCAATCAGGCATGTCCACTTTTGGAGATTCTGTATTTTTTATCTTTTTTTTGAAATATATACAAGGTGCAGCATGTACATAAGGAGTTTTTCCTCTTGAGACAGTAGACTGTCCCTCTTTTGAAGCATTATTGCAACCCCATAACATCCAGTCTTTAGACCTCAACATTGCCAGACAAGGTTGAGATGCACTTCCCTCCCTAGAGGAGGACGAGAGGTTCCGCCTAGATATACAACCCTCGTATGCTACCCCAAGTTAAAAGATTCTTCCCCCTCACTACCTCCTCCATGAAGAGGTACATGTAGAGTGCTTGTCCAAGGTAAGCCACGGCCTGAAAGAATCATGTGTGTGATGTTAAATATTCTACGTAGACTTATCAAGATGACATGTGAACATAGTCTTATGGACTCAAAGAATTAAGTCACTAGGACATGAGAAGTCTTAAATTCAGTTCTTATAAGGTTCCTCAGAAATTAAGTGGATTAAGATCTAACTAAGTTCCATTCTACAAATCTATTCTAAACTTAGTTTAAATGTCAATAATATCATAAAAATGCACATTCCAATGCAAGAAATATGTACAATGCAAAGAAAAGTAAGCAAAATCTTTTTGTGAAATAATTTTCTAATTTTGAACTTTTTATGGATTTTTTTTTGAAAAATGATGCACATTCAAAAAGAGTTTTTTATGCAAATTTTTATAGACTTTTGGGTTTTGTAGTTTTCTTATATAACCAACTGGTTAGTAAGTATATACAATTTTTTAATAAGGGTCAGGGGTGAGATACACATATTTACACCGGAGTGAGTCAATTATTTACAAGAATCAGGTGAAAAGATTTACAACTTGAGTAATTTATACATGTATATACATACAGTTGGTTTTTTTGCGATGCATATATTCCTCAAGCTTATTTAAAAATCGTTTTACAAATAATTTTGAAAACTATAGCCCAAAATAATTTTCAAATAATTTTACAAATATGTACAAACATTTAAAACTATTTTGCAAACATTTTTCAAATAGTTTATATAGATTTTTTCAAAATAATTTTTCAGCTATTTTCAAAACATTTGCAAATAGTTTTACAAAAAAAATTTATCTCACACAAAGAAAAGAAAATGTTTACAAGCCAAAATACTTTTACAAAGGTTGAAAATATTTTTCAAATATTTTTCAAATAGTTTTCAAAAAAAAAATTCAAATAGGTTTTCAAACTACTTTGAAAATATTTTTGAAAATAGTTTAACCTGACTTATTAATCAGTATATATAAAAAGAATTTTGAGAAAATATCTGCATTTTTATAAGTTTTTTTATTAGTTTTTTTTTTAAATTTACATGTATTTATACAGTATTTTAGACATATTTAAAAATACGAAAATACGAGTTATGGCTAAAGTATATATACAATATATACAACACCCCCTATACTTAGCTCGAACTATGTCCTCATAGTGATCAGAAAGCGATGAAGAAAGACATAACTCGTGCTAAGTATAGAAAATAATGTTATATTACAACGAAGAATGAAAGAATAAAATTAATAGGAGTCAGTGATCCCCCTATACTTAGAATCAAGTAATCCTAAGTATAGAAGACTGTACATAAGGGGACTACCAAGTGATAGAATGTACAGTGTCTACCACCCTTATACTTAAAGTAAAATATCCCTAAGTATAGGCAGCAAAACAAAGGTAAAAAGAATCAAAAGAATAATAAAAAATCTGACACCCCCCTATACTTAGGGTAAAGTGCACCCTAAGTATAGCATAATCATGAGATGAAGATGGGGTGTTTAGACAGAAAGAATGAAAGATATGGACAAAATGATCTATATAGCTGCGAGTAGGACAATGTTGAGGTGCCTCTCAACAAGCGCTAGAGTTTACGCCCCTAGCTGGGCGTAAAGGCTAGGACAACGATGTATCGAGGTTCAGTATGGCATCTGTGAGGCGAATATCGTATTGTCATTGTAGTCACGATAGGCTAACAACGACGAGGTCAACGGAGAAAATTATGACACCCAAGTAAACAATCAGGCGGGTGTCTGCTACCGGTTAAAGATATGGGAGAATGACATTGGGCTCCGGTAGCACAAAAGAATTCGTTGGCTCAACGTCTGAGTGGAGTGACTGGATGGAGCCGAAGAAATCAAACGTGGAGAAGAAAGGATCTGTCAGGTCAAGATCTGATCCTCGAACTGCGGCAATGTTGTCAATCATCAGGTCCTCCAAAAATGTATCGACCTCATCAAATGGGAGGACACACGGCTCAAAGATGGGACTATCTAGGTTTGACAAATCAAAATGTTGTCCCTCATCAAGCTCTCTATGCTAAGATGGATCCAAATGTGTATCTGAATCTGAGAGGATCTTCTAAAGAATGGATATTGAATGAGGTGGACATGGACACTGAAATGACTGAAAGGACGGTTGATATGTGGGCTCCTCATACATTTCTTGGGATTCTAGAAGATTTAGAATCCAAGAATCTTCGACATGAAAGTGCGGGACTGGCTCAAACTCTTGGTGCAAAACCAGCGGGAACTCGTTCAATGTCTGGCTCTAGAAACTCATAGTTGTGGTCAACATGTCCATCATATGAAATGTAGAATCCATGTCTCTGAATGGTGTGTGCTATCTGAATCGGTATGAAATGCCACACACTCAACTGGTGTTGTATCTCCCTTGTGTGTTGTCCTGAATAAATCATCTGATGAATATGGAATGTCTGAAAGTGATCTCAAGATGGTCTCAAATAAATCCCTGTTAGGAATGTGGCGTGAACCACCACACGAGGTAACTACCAGTGCAATCTGCTCTGCGGTCATCCCCCTCATGGTGATCTGCACAAGGTCAGTCGCAGAGATTCCATGATCTGGAAATCACCTCAATAGGTCAACAAATCTAAGCCATAAATCTCTCAATGGCTCCTGGGGGTCAATTGAAAAATCTCGAATACAAGAATGCATCAAATCTGCTCTACGCTGGGGGTAAAATCTCTACAAAAATAACGATCGTAAATCTCCCCATGTAGCAATCTCTGCAAAAAAAAGTCGTGCGATGCAGCGGATGCGCCCAACGGATCCACCATCACCGTCGTGCCCCCCGTGCCGACTGCCTGGGAGCCCTCTACGGTTCCTCAAAGCCACAACCCTCACGATCAGTCGCCAGCATCCCCGCTCGCGAATTGGCTAACCCACCATCGATGCCCGACCGCACCGCAACCAACAACGTGCGAACGCATCCTCCTCCTGCCCACCATGGCACCTAAAAGTCGTAGTCCAGAACTCCACCAGCGCTCGGTTGCGCCGCAACCGCCCTCCGCGCGAGCCCGCGTGCAACCCCGACAACAGTGCCATTCTGATGACATGCCTGGCAACTCGGTTTAAGTATGTAAATAATCAAGGGTAGTTGTGACCCCAATCACCAAGCGTAATTAATGAGAAAATATATATATAACCATTTAAGAGAAATTCAAACAATGGAAAGCAAGTGTAAGCGATCTTCGTTATTTAATTTGCATGGTATAGTGACCGGGGTTGAACACAAGGAGCAGGATCTAATAACTTAGCAGTCAAATTTCAAAAAATAAAATTTTTAGTGGTATTTTATTCTTCAATTTTTTATTTTTCAAATAAGGCACAGTCACTTATGCATACACACTATTTTTGTATTTTTCAAAATAGTCAAAAATACTCAGAAAAATTCAGAAAATATGTTTTTGTGTTTTAGAATGTTTCAAAAGTTTTTGGTATTTTTTTCACGTTTTGCTGATGTTTTTGTGATTTTATAAAAAACAAACAGTGTTGATGGGCGATGCCGCTGCGTCGCACGGTTGTTTCATTTTTTTGTTTTTTCATTTTTTATATGTAAATAGAAATAAATCAAAAAAAATAATTTTTTTAAACAAAATCTATAACCATAAATTTTTCATATTTTTTATATTTTTTTTAATTTTCCTGCAAAACAAAGGTTAGGAAAAAAACAACTATGTGTTCTTTTATTTATTTTATTTATAAACAAAATAGGATGCTTGAACGGTTACGGATCTTGGCGAAGTAGGAGACAAATTCGGATCTCCGAGCATCGTGCATGGTCATAGGTGATAGGTTGTGCGAGATAGAATGAGAACGTGTAGAGATCGGGATGTGAGGTGAAAAATCGGATTCGGATGGTAAATTTGATATGGATATTTTTGGGAATTAATATCTAAAAATTAATCATGACATCGACGTAAAAATTAAATCAAAAATTTATCTAGGGAAAATGATGGAAAATAAAATTGGATCTCACCTCGGGATCGGATACGCCGTGATGGCCTCGACGAGGACCGACTCGAGGTCACCGGACGGCTTGGAGGCTGGGCACCCTTCTTCAACAAGATTGCTCTCGGAGATCGGGCCCCTCTCCATAAAAGATTGATCAAATTGTGAAAGAGGGAGGAGGAGCTCAATAAAAAGAGAAGGAAAAATCAAAAAGAAAAATATCTACAAATAAAGAATGTGTTTATTGGTTAATTAATTAATTATTTAAAAAAATGAAATTCGGACTTAAATAAATAATTAAAATAATTAATTTACAAAAATTAATTAGCCACCTTAATGGTGGCTATTTAAGGCATAAAATCAAATCTTTATATACAAGGTAAGTTTCCAAATCAAATAAATGAATAAATTAAATATTTCAATAATTAAATATAAATTTCATAATTAAATTAATTAATGTTATATATTTAATTTTTCGGTGATTTTTATTTACGGAAATTAATTGTATACAAGTATTATGTACATATAGTACAATATAAACATGTACAAATAAGGAAATTATTTTTAAATGATTTTTTAATTTTATTTTTATATATTTTTTAATAAATAAGATAATATTTAAAATTATGTACATTATGTATAAAAATAAATATGAATAAATATATACAATAGGTATGTGGTAAAACTGCATAGATCACCCCAGAAAATCGACTTTTCAACCGTAAATCCAAAAATTATGGAACCGCGTTCATTTGAAAGATAATTTAATTTAGAGTATAGTGGAAGTGAGTTTGATTCAATTTGAGTTCATATGAAGCTGGAATTGGTATTTCAATTATCACTTTACGGGTTTTTCTGAGTGTGATTAATTGTAATATGTACATTCTTTTATCTTGCCAATATTTTTATTATTTACAACATATTTTTATTTACAACTTTTGTTTAGAAAAATATCTAATTTGAGATCAATTTATATACAAATAAAATAGTATAAACTTTGTACAAATTTACATGGAAAAATTTACAAATTATTTTTGGATTTTTGAATCAAAGACCCTATCTCCCCCTCCTTTATTCCTTATCAATCCGGTCAAGTCTTGACCTTCTCTCGGGGTTTGGGTCAGTCTGCATTTATTTCATAAATACATCCTTTATTTTTCTTTTTCTTTTCTTATTTATTCTTTTATTTGAGTATAAAAAGTGTTAAAAATGTATATTTAACACATGCATGCAAAATGGTAATTTCATGAAATTAATAGGTATTTACAGGTGTTTAACTAAGCAAATGAAGCTAAAATAAAAGAATAAAGACGATGAGTCGTGGATTCATCAGAGCACAACTGATAAAAACCCTAAAATTTATTATAACTCTATGAATGCGTGTATAGGTGTAAGTATGTGTAGATTATCAAACATGGGGAACAAACGTGATAGATTGTGCAGATGAATGTGAAATTTGTCCTTTGTCTCTTGTCTTTTGTTGTCTTTTTGGTGTGGGTTTTTTATTTTTATATATTTCTATGGATTTTAATTTTTATATTTTTAATATGTTTTTAATTTTATAATATTTATTTTCTTTTTATATTTTCTTATTTTCAGTTTCTTTTTCCTTTTAAAATAACTAATATAGGAATACATATATAACTATATATACAATATAGAGTAATATAATTATATATATGCAACTAAAAATAAATAAAAAATACAGAATAATTTTTTTTCATATTTGTTTATAATTTTTTACCATTTTTGTGATTTTTGGAGATTTTTTGCTAATTTTTATATATTTTAAAAGTAAAAAATCCCAAAATATGGATTAAATAAATAGGCCGAATTGATTTGAAATTTACAAATAATAAATGAAGACAAACTTTTCCAAAACTATTTTAGTTAATAATATATAATAAAAAGAAAACTCAGAGATAGAAACAAATATTTTTAGATTTTTTGATGATTTTTTATATTTTTATAAAGGATTTTGGGGCTTTTTAATTTTAATCTTTTTCTTTTTTTCGAGATTTTTGGTCTACAACTACAAAATATTAAAATAAAAAATATATTTTTTGTAGTTTTTCAAAAAGGTTTTATTTTTTTGATATTTTTAAATCTAAATAGGGCCAAAATGTGCTCTTTTTATTTTTAGTAAATAGTTAAAATTCTTGGATGCAAAAATAAAATTAAAGGATGAATGTGTATGCTAGCATGCATTTAACCCTAATTTTTCATCTTTTTTGGAGCATGGATGATATTTTTAATAAATAGAAAATAATCACAAAATGTATTGAACTAGAAAGGGCATAATTACAAGTAAAGTTAAAGGCAGGAAAAGCTTAATTAAAATTTCAAGACTAAAATAACATATAAAATCCCACAGGGGTTCGCTGCAAAATTGCCGCTTAACATGGGATCGCACGTAAGGTGATGTGGCACAGATCCAATAGTAATATTAAACATGTACGGAGGTTCCAATGCAATTTCTACCAAAAGTTTTAAACTAAATAATTATTTTACAAGACTTAAATGAAATGGACATAAAAGAGGGTCAAATATGCAATTACCCCTAAACGTACGCATGGGTGGTCACTCCAGCGAACTGAGGAGGGGGAATGCCATAATCCTGATCCAGGAAGGGTCGGGTTGAATGGAAGGGTCAGGGACATATAAGAAGCACTAGGGAAGGATATGATGGTGATTGGTGAGTCAGAAACACACCGGAGCATAGTGGAGGGTTCGCGGAGTCAATCCCCGATGAACTACGAATGAACTATTTAATGCTAAAGCACTGATTAAACCTAAAACTAATTGCTAGAAATGAAACTAGAAACTAAAATCTTCCTAGAAAGCATTAAAAAGAAACTCAAATGGCATTGGTTGCGAGATAGGGACCTCACAGCGGAGCACCACCGAAGATGGTGGAATCGACCTTCAACACTCGGCCTCTCCTCTTCAAATGGTAGGGTGAGTTAGTTGTCACCTTACTTGAGCCCAAGAACACGAAATGGGGGGAAGAAATCAAATGAAAGAGATTCGAAAAAAATCATAGAAGAGGTGGTAGAGCTTTTGTACATGTGACGAGTAGGGGTGGAAGATCGAGGCCAAGCGCTCGATTCAGAGGAGCATTCCTCAATCGAGATGGCATGATAGAGCAATGAATGAGGAGAAAATGTTGAGAAGAAATCAACCCAAAAGTATGAAATAATCCTTGGGGAAAATCAAAGAAGGCGTCGTCAAAGGCTGATCTGACAGCCCTATGACCTGGGAGTTGACCCGGGTCAACGAGTGGCATGACCTGATTGGTCCACGTCACCTGTAAAAGACAAATCTGAAATTAAAAATCAAATAATTCAAAATAAATTAGTAAATGATTTATTTAATTTTTAGTTAAAACATGAAAATCATTATTATTTTATGTAGTATTTTACTATGATTTTTTCTTTATTTTTATGGGTTTATTTATTACAAGTTACTTTTTAAGGGTTTTTTATTGATATATTTACCTATGTTTTGTATATTTTACTTTTATTTTATATTTTTGATTTTGTTATTTTATTTTCGTAATTTATATCTTTATAAATTATTTAGAGATACATAAATATATTTTTATTTTATTATTCTAATATAATATATACACTTAAATAAATAAGGGTATTAAATATAGGGTTTTTATCAATTGTGTCCCTCTGAGATATTTCAATTTCAGTTATGCCCCTCCGTTTTTAGGAATATCAGTTGTGCCCCTAAATTTCTTGCCTTTCTGCCACTTGTACCCCTCGGGTTAGTTGTCATTCATTCTCAATGCAAACGGACGTTAACTCTGGGATATAACAGGAATTAAATTAAAAATAATGCCTGAAAATGTCATTTTACACCCTCTTCTTCCTCCTTCCCCATCCTCTTCATCTTCATCCCCTTTCCTTCCTCCTCCCCAGCCCCTTCCGCCTCTACCGCCTCCTCCACCGCCCCCAGGTGCTTCCTCAACCCCGAGCTCCTTGCCCTGCCCTCGCGTCGCCTCCTCTGCCCCAAGCTTCTCCGCTCCTTATCGCCCCTGCGCCTCCCCCAACCCCCGCCTCCTCCCTCCGCCCCCAGGTCGTCCCCGTGCCCTGAGCTTCTCCCCCCTGCCCTTGCCGCCCCCGTGCCTCCCCCTGCCCTGCGTCCAGCTTCTCCCCCTGCCACCACCACCCCCGCACCTCTCCCTCCTCACCCTGTGCCTCCCCCTGCCCCGCCTCCTCCCCCCACTCCTAGGTCGCCCCTGCTGCCCCGTGTCCCCCTCCCCCACACCCAGGTCGCCCCCTGCCTCATCGCCCCATGGCCTCCCCTCGCCCCACCTCTTCCACCCCGCCTACCCATGCCCCGCCTCCTCCCCCACGCTCAGGTCACCCCCGCCGCCCCGTGCCTCCCCCTCCCCCCACACCTAGGTCGCCCCCTGCCTCGTCGCCCCCCGACCTCCCCCTCGCCCCGCCTCTTCCCCCCGCGCCTCCCCATGCCCCGCCTCTTTCCCCCACCCTCAGGTCGCCCCTGCCGCCCCGTGCCTCCCCCTCCCCCTGCACCCAGGTCACCCCCCTGCCTCGTCGCCCCCCCGGCCTCCCTCTCACCCCCTCTTCCCCATGTGCCTCCCCATGCCCTGCCTCCCCCACCCCCACCCTCAGGTCACCCCCGTCGCCCCGTGTCTCCCCCTCCCCCCACACCCAGGCAGCCCCCTGCCTCGTCGCTCCTTGACCTCCCCCTCGCCCCGTCTCTTCCCCCTGCGCCTCCCCATGCCCCACCTCCTCCCCCCACCCTCTAGTCACCCCCCCCCCCGCTCTCTCACCCCCACGCCTCCCCCTCCCCCTGCCCCCTCCGTCATTCTCTACCCCGTGCCTCCCTACAAGTCGAGCTCGTCCAACAAAGGCGGGTATGGGCAGATCGTTGGTCCACCTCGTTACAACAACAAAAGCAGTAGCAGGTCTGCGAGGTCGGTAATGACTTGGACGTCGTGGATTCAACCCATGATGTACCGAGAGAGATAAGGGGCAACAATGATCAAGGTTTCTCGTGATAGAGGAAGGGTTGAAGGGTAAGGAGGGAGGAATAGTGAAAGGTGGATGCGGGTTTTTTTTCGAATATTCCCCTCTTCACTTAACCATGGTTTGAAAAAACCATGGTTAAGTTCAAATTATTGATGACTAAAGTAACGGAGGGGCATAAGTGATAGAACGGCAAGAAGTCGAGGGCACAACTGATATTTCCCAAAAGGGAGGGCATAACGGAAATTGCAATATCTCAGAGGGGCACAACTGATAAAAACCCTTAAATATATATATATATAAGTATAAGTATTGCATATTCATCTATGTATTTTTATATAATATTTTATTTTAGTATTTTCTTTATGGTTTTATTATATTCTAAATATGTACATATACTCTAAAAAATTTTTACAAAATTATAAAATTATAAATTATAAATAATATAAATAATAAATAAAATGAATATTTTATTGACGTATATAATACAATAGGGGTCCAAAACTTAACTTTTATATCTTAACTCCAAATTAAATAAAACCGCCTTCATTAAATAGCTTATTAAAAGTTATATATAATTAAATGTGATTTTGTACGTTTTGAGTTCATATGTAGAAGATATGAGTCTGGTAAGTTTGGTTTTTAGAATTTTATTCTGAGTATAAAATGCACACTATGTATTATTTTATGTAAAATAAATTTTTTATTTTTATATGTATTTTTATATGTATTTTTATCTACAACTTTCATGTACAAAGTTTCGTTATTTGAAGTATAAATAATAAAGAATAAAATAGGTCCCAAAAATAGAGTATTGGAGAATAAAAACTAAGGTTTTATTGGTGATTTTTGACCTTATCTTCCCATACTTTATTCCTTGTCGACCCAATCATCAAGATGCCTAGGTCTCGGGGTTTAGAGTCATAAAATACCTTTGACATTTTATTTCTTTTTATTTTATTTTCTTAATTCTTTTATTTTTAGCTTTAAACAATGTATTGTATACAATGATTATACAATAATTATATAATAAATAGTGAATGTTAATTTGTACAAAATAATGATATTTTCATGCTATTAGATAGGGTTTAAAGGCCAAAATGAAGAATAAAGGTGATGAAATGGAGACTCGTCAAGGGGTCCTGGACGGCTGAGGAAGGTGGAGTTGCTGGGGAACCTCGGGCTAAGAAAAATTTGACCCAGATGGGGTCGTCCAAGTCCAGACCCTACATGGTTAGGTTTTCAAAAGAAATTTGGGCATCTAGAGCTGGATTTGTTGTGAAAATGAGTGGAGATGGAGTGCGGCGGAGGGTCTCTGACGGATGTTGGAGGAGGGAAACTCGATCATTAGATCTGTAGTGGATCGAGGTGAGTGGAGGTACTTAGGGCATAGAGAAGTCAAAGGGGAAAGTGATTGGGTGTTCAAATGAGGGGGAGAACAATAAAATCATAGGGGAACAACGACTGGAGTTCAGGCTCCGGCGAACTGCAATTTGACTTTTAATGAAATTAAAGATGAAATTAAAAGAATAGAAAAGCTACACTATGCTAAGATTACTGCTAGGAATAAAAAGAGCTCAAAACTTAGGGCTCAACCTGTAGAAGAGGGAGTCGAAGTAGAGCTTCGGTGAAGGTATCCTGCAAGCTCAAATCACCAGCTTCAGAGCCTCTTCTTCCACGCCAAATGCTCCAGTGAGAATGCTCCTGTCACTAGCAAACTAAAATGAGAAGAAATCTGTGGATTTCGAGGGTGAAACGGGATCAAGTTCAAAATCGAGGAGGTTGAGGAGTTTTATACAAGGGCTAGTTTGACTAGGGTTTGCTCTATGGGTGAGACTCCACCATTTGAGGAATGATCATGACATGATAGATAAATGAATGAGGAGCAATTTTGCTGGAAAATCAAGGAATTTGGGTGGTTAGCGGCTCTAACAGGGCTAGGGAAATATAGGGGCCATTTGACCAGCGGGTTAACCAAGGCCGAACCCTCATTGGGCCACGTAGGCCACTAGGCGATAAAAACAAGAATAATGAATAAAGAATTGAAAATAAAATAATAACTGTTTTTAAAATAAAACTCAAAATATAAAATTTATTTATTATTTATGTAGTATTTTAATATGATTTTTATTTATTTTTTTTTGAGTTAATTTATTAGGTGTTAATTTTTAGATATAGAAATATAGGTATATTTACCTATATAGTGGTTATTTTAATTTTATTTGTACTTTAGATCTTATTATTTTATACACTTATTTTACATAATTTTTAACTTATTTAAATAGATATACATTATATTTTTTTGATTTTATTTATAAATAAATTTATACATTTATTATATGGGTATACATAAGTGTAATTCATCTATGTATTTAGGTATACCTATTTCTTTTAATGTATTTTTATTTGTTTTACTTATTTTTTATTATTGGCTGCATTTTAAGTAACATTTATAAAAATATAAGGAAGTGAGAAATAAAAAGGATAAATACAATGAATATTTTATACAGGTATATTGCACAATGAGGACCCAAAACCAAACTTTTGTATGTTAACTCCAAATTGAATGAAACCACCTTCATTAAATAGATAATTTAATTTTAAGAACAATAAAAGTGAGTTCGATGAATTTTGAACTCTTATGGAGAAGATATATGTTTGGAAAGTTTTCTTTGCGGCTTTTTATTATGAGTGTCTAGGCCAAACTGTGCAGTATTTTTAAATGAAATAAACTTTGTATTTTTCTTTGTATTTTTATCTACAAGTTTTATGTTCAAGTTTATTGAAAGAATAAAATGGATTCCAAAACGAATTTATTGAGGAATTAAAATTAAGGTTTTGGTGTGTTTATTGGCAATTATCTCCCCTACTTTATTCCTTGTCGACCGTGTCCATTCTTGACTTAGTCTCGGGGTTTAGGTTCATTCAATACCTTTGGTGTTTAATTTCTTTTTCTTTTCTTTTATTTATTCTTTTATTTTGGCATTAAATATAACATTTTATATAATATTTATAGTATAAATAATGAATGTTATTTTATACAAATTAATGTTATATACATGTATTTAACTAGGGCTTTAAGACCAAAATAAAAGAATAAAGGTGATGAAATGGAGATTCATCAATAACCCTGATTGTAATAAGAGACCTATTATGGAAATTGGTTATTCTTCATTTCATATTAAGGAGTGAATTACAATAACTTTATTGCATAATGGCCTGTTGTGGGCTCACATGTCCAAAAATCTCCCTCTATCCCAAAGAGCTACTAGCGGGCTGATCTTTAAATCCACATTTATGTGTTAATAATAAGCTATTTAGAAAATAGATTGGTCAGCTGACTAATCATTCTTTTCTAGAGAGACTATGCCAAGTCCTTTTACATACTTGCATATCTCATAGTAACAATGCTCGCGTCCAGTGCAAATGTTGCATCTTATGCAACCAACACTCAATCTTGTTAAAGCAGTCGTAGTGCCTTTGACACTACAACTCAATAATTATTATAACTAGCAAGAAGTTTCTATTATCCTTATCAGAATATCCTTATAACTAAAGATCTCCATCCCCTTAGACTAAGACACCACCTTAAGTCTTGTAAGGTATCTGTAGGTAAGACATTTTAGATCACTATCTATAAAATTCTTAGGTTCTTAAAGATAAGACTTTGATATCACTGTCTCTAAAGTCTTGTTATCTTTGACGGTGTTGTTATTACTGCAACTATGTGTTTTATCTCCATAGTAGGATTGATAACAATTTACTCCTCCCACTACATGGCAGACATCTGGCTCTTGTACACATCTAGCATTTATACCAATCTTCTGTAATGATGCACAAGGGCAAGAAACTTTAGCATTCACATCATAAACACTTTGAGATGTTAAGGAAAAGCAGCCTTCCTTGTAACTTTCCAAAGTGGGATATGCCCAAGATGTGCCACTAATGTGACAGTCTCAATGCCCTTTTCTCTTTGCTTCTGAATAACTTCAGAACTTAGATCTAAAGGTATCCTTGAGATCTTACATCTCAAGGTATGGAACAACCATATTATAAAATACTTATTATCATCCTTATATCATTCCAAATGATTAGGATTTTATCTACATTTTGCACGATGAATACATTGGTACCCCCACTAAGCTTCACATGGTTCATTAAAATTCGGTTTGAACTCATAACTTTTATAATTTCATCAAATCTAATGTCTCAACTATAAGAATCTTGTTAAGTTTATAGATAAAGTTCTTCAACTTGCATACCTTGTCTTCCTCAACAAATATCCTCATTGAGATATCCATAGAAGAATGCAATTGGACTTCCATATTCCAGATGTTATAGTCAAGTTGTGTGGCTATCTTTAGCAATGGTCTGATGGGTATAAGCATGGTTAATGGAGAGCAAGTCTCATCATAAGCGATGTCTTCTCTCCATGTGTAGCTCTTGGCTATGAGCCATGGTTTGATGATCTCTACCTTCCCATCAGATTCCCTCTTTCTCTTTAAAATCTATTTACACCTACTGGGTGTGACCCCTATAGGTGGATCCTCGAGGGTCCATTGTTTAAGTGATTGATGAGAGGTGTCTAACGCCCAGTCTTGGAGGAGCATGCATTGTCCGACAAGTCGGATCAGACGATCGTTGTATCGATCCTCTCTCGACTCTCAACACAACAATCAATCAAATAAGACAACAATCAACCCACAATATAGATAAACAATGAATAAGATGTGGGACAAAATTTATTATACCCTACAAATAATGTATAGTGACAAATAGTAGGGGTCGTACCACCGAAAGAAAACGTGGTTAGGTATAATTATTATCTATTAATAAAAATAAATAATTATTATTTTTGTACTTTTTTGCTTTTCCTAATTTTTTTGTGAAGTTTTAATTATATTACTAGCAATTAATCATATAACCAGTATTCGTGGACTTTTTATTGTAATCATTAGTAAATAGTAATGACTAGTACAAATTTTAGCGAAAATTAAGCAAATAATCATCATTATATAAACCTCAGCAACAAGTAATAAATTTATTGCAGACTACAAGAGCAAGAGATAATTTTACAATGAATAATATTATTTATAAATTTTACATTGGAATCAATGGCAACAAATATCTAAAGTATTCCTTGCCGTATGAGAACTTTGTTATCATGTATGCACGTGTGTGTGTTCATTGTGTGCACATAATGCCATTTTGCGTGTGCAAGTGCATGCACATGTGCAGATGTGTGCCCGTGTGCAAGTGCGTAAAATCATTCTGTTAAGTTGGAATTGTTTCCTGAAATTTTGTGTGCAATGTACTACTCAAATTTTCACATAAAACCGTTGCACCTTATGGAGGAATTTTTTGCCATTTTAATGCATACTTTGGATTTCTATTTTCTCAGATAAACTTTTGGATGTTTATTAGACCAGGATAGTCATTTCCGTGCTTTCCAATGAACGCACATACAGCAAAGCCTAGTTTTTGTGCATGCAAGTACAGAAATCTGATCTCAATAATTTCAGAACATAAGATGCACATTATAAATTGGAAACATCTTGATACAATGGCGATATATCCAATAAAAAGAACTAGCAGCAATAACTTGATTGAAGAAACACATTCAAAAATAGAATCAAAACCAGTCTCAGAAAACAGAAGAATAGATGGTCAAAATTTGCTACTACTTCGGCTCCTTCAATTCTCATGGAGAGATGTAAGATCCAAGTCCTATGAAGATACAATACTCGACACTGTAGAAGGACCGAGCTTATGCGTCGCACAGCTGTAGACAGAAGACAGTCGCGCCGCCAGAGAAGATCAATAAGATTCCACAAGTATATATAGTGGCTTGTTGTTCAGCCTTTCCCGGCCCTGCAAAATTAAGTTAGCAGTCTTTAGATCACTTTTTTTTATTTTGCATTCATTTATGATAATTAAGCGCCCAAACACAAAGATATCTAACTGGTTATATTAGACGGAAAAAAGGTCAAAACACAAAGAGTGCATGTAGACATTGTTATATGAAAATTTGGGCCATGTGAAATGTATAAAGTAATAAAGATAATCAAACTGAGAAATAATAGTAAAGTACTTAGCTCCTACCTTAAGCTCAGGAAGTTCCACGACACATGCACATTCGACCACTTCTGCTCCTGAGCGTTCTGGAAAGAGCAAAAAATGTCATAATCAATCAGTAAAGATATTATATCCTGCTGCAAATGAACGGGACGACATGTGCTAACCTATCCTAATAAATTCCACAATCACTCTTGCTTGGATGAACGCAATCAAGACCTGATTGCGGGTTCTCCATCTTCTAATATTGTTTGAAACTTTCTAATCCCAAGATTTACATCCAATACTCGGATGCCAACCAACATATATAAAACAAAAATAGATATCTTCCTCTTGCTTGTTTTGACAACATCTTGCGTGTTGGTCATCGTTGGAGACAGAAACCACTATGTCAATTTTTTGCAGTTCACTCTGCTAGACCTAAATGCAGCCACCACATGGGAGCACAAAGTGCTAATGCTGTTGACGATCACCAGTAATGGCTATGTCAAATGTAATTGATACCACCCAAAAGTAATCGCATCTATTCCATGCACATAACCTATGCATGGAGCAAAACGTCTACAATCTTGCATCGGTTCCAAAAGGGTGATAAATTTGTAGTTAATTTTTTGTGTGAAAACATGAAACAATATGTGCAGAATCTAAGGACGATCAAAATTATTATGGTCCGTGGCAGTCCCAAAGGTTCATCCTATTCTACATAAGAACCTTCAAATGTTAGGTTTTTTTATAAGTTTCTCGCTGAATACAAGAGGATAGGACTCTCAATATACTGTACGAACCATGTATGTTGACGGCTCCTCATTCGTTGTGAGTGCGTGAGAGAGAGAGAGAAATGGGTATGGGATGATTAGGAAGGGGGATCCCAATGTCGAGGTTCCGATGATCTCATTCCCCCCCCCCCCCCCCCCCCGTATGGGAGGTTTATATTGGGCGTAAGTCCTCGCATTGTCTGCCCCCTTCCTTCACATCTTTGCAGTTATAGTCTCCGTGAGACCCGACCTCGTGCAACCGTCGGCAGTGGTTTCGACCACCGGGTCATTCTGCAAGACCTGATCTAACATCTCTCAATTGACCGAAGTAGTCAAAGCTTTTACACTCTCAATATTCGTATAATGTATAGAGATGCTTGCAGTGAGGTTCATACTCATAAACCTCTTCCTTAACTCATACATTTCTGAATTGCATCAAACCAACATGTTCAATGCAGGTACTAGATAATATTCCTTGGTTAGAGAATCGACTAACATGCCATTTGTAGGTGTGTATGCTACCGTAATTTCTTATTTTGCCATGATATCTTGTATATAGTGATATTTGATTTCAATGTGCTTTCGTTTAGAGTTATTAGCCCCAGTTATTATCAAGCTTATTGCAGCTTCATTGTCACAATACATTTCAACCGGACCTTCAACCAATTCAATGCTTACGTTTTCCAGAAAGCATTTAATCCAACCTGCATGAGTGATGGTCATTCTACATGCAATGTCTTCTATTTCCCGTGTATGTCTAAACACAAATTATTATTTCTTGCTACCCCAAGAAACGATTGCTCCACCAAACCTGGAAAGGTAACTCAATGTAGATTTCCTATCATCCACATCCCCCCTTGAAATTTGCATCGGAGTATCCTACTATCTCAAGTGATTTAGCTTGATACACCAGTATCATATGTACGTTTCCTTTTAGATACCAGAAAATTCTTTTTATAGCTTCCCAATGCGTTGGTGTGGGATTACTTTGATATCTACTAACTAGGTTGACTGGAGAAGTCAAGTCATGTCGAGTGCACATCATTGCATACATCAGACTTCCCACCACATGTGCATATGGAATTTCTAAAGATTTTTGTCCTTTTTGAGGATATTGACTCCTACTGAGTCTCTTTCCAGTTACAAGTAATGTAGGAGCTGAAGTGATATTTTGCATTCCAAATCTCTTCAATACAGTATGCGAGTATTTCTCTTGACTAAGACTCAATGTCCTTGAATCTCTATCTCTTATAATTTGAAATCCTATAATATAGGATGTTTCGCTCATGTCCTTCATCTCAAATTCATTGCATAATTTCTCTTTAGTTTCATTGAACATTCCTATGCCATTACCCGCGAGTATAATGTCATGCACACACACATCACCAAACTTGCTCCCACTCTTCATGGCATATACACAACTATCCAACTTATTTGCAATTGGATAATTTTCTAATGAAACTTGAGATAGCATTATCGTAAAGATTCTTTCAAGGCATATAGTAACTTTCTTAACTTATAAGCACTTTTCTCATGTCCTACTTGAAAACCATCAGGTTAACGTATATATATCTCCTCTCTAGTGTTTCAAATTTCGATGAAATTTCGGTTTCGACATTCAACCGAAACCGAAATCAAAATTTCGATATGGACCTTCTTTCACAAATCTAGGTCGAAATTATCGAAATTTCGATGAAATTTTGAAATTGTTTCGTTTTTTCAACATCTCGAAATGAAATCGAGATCGAGATTTAAAACCTTGCTCCTCTCTTAATTTTCCATTAAGGAAGGTTGTCTTCACATCCATTTAGAATTATTATAATATACAACTATAGATAAGATCATCCTTATCTATGCAAACTTAGCAACCAGAAAGTAGATTTCTGGAAGTCTATTCCAGCTTGCTGAGTATAACCTTTGACAACTAATCTTGCTTTGTATTTATCAACGCTACTATCAATTCGATACTTTTTCTTGAATACCCACTTATATCCTATGGATTACCTACCTTCAGGCAAATCATATAACTCTCATACACCCTTTCACTAAATTGAGTCCAACTCATCCCTCATGGCGGACGTCCATGATTCCGACTCATTTGAAGAAATTGCTTCGTCAAAAGATATGTGATATGTATAATCCGCTACATCCTCGTCTTCGATGTAAAACAACACCTCGTATCCATAGAAATGATAATGTTCCATCCATGTGGGTCGTTTTCTGGGTCTTTTGTTGCTGACTATACTTGTGGGTTATGTGGGTTTACCCACTTCCTCTAAAGGATTATCATTGTTCATAGGTTCATTCACTATCTATGAGTGATCAATATCATCAACTAATTCATGTCTCGTATCTACGCCGTCTTCGTTGTTCTGCAAGACAACTAGAGGATCAGGTTCCTCTACTTCACGCTCCTTCCTCTTGATGATTTTCAAGAAAGGTTGCATCACAACTTTCTATCAGACCTTTAAATTCATGGAAGAACCTATATTCGCTAGAATGTTCACTATATCGAACAAATTTGCACGTTAATGTCTTGAAGTCTAACTTGTCTCTAAGCTAACTCGGTACCAACTCGTGTGCAACACATCCCCATTTTCGAAGATGACCTAACTCATGTTTCCTGTCATTCCAAATTTCATATGGCGTTTATTCTATGGACTTAGTGGGAATCCTAATCTGTATGTAGTTAGCGGTCAACACTGCCTCTCCCCAAAATTTCTTTCAAAGAACTGAGTGTGACAACATACACCTTACTGTGTTCATCACTGTTCCCTTCTTTCTTTCAGCTACACCATTTGTTGTAGTGTATAAGGCATCGTAGTATGCCTATAAATGCCTTCTTGAATACATTCCTCCTCAAACTCCTTAGATGTATATTCTTCACCTTTATCAATCCTAAGGGCCTTAATTGGTTTTTCCAATTTTGTCTTCTACTTATGTCTTGTATCTCATAAAAGTTTTAAAGGCTTCTGCCTTTCTTCCTTAGAGACAGACATAAGAGAACTTAGAGTAGTCAACAATGAATGTTATGAAGTATTCCTTATTTCTATGTGAACTGGCATACAATGGTCCATATATATTTGTATAGATCAAGCTTAATAGTTCTTTTGATTGAATTCCTATCGAGAAGGGTTCTCTCGTCATTTTACCAATTAGACAGTGTTTAGAGGGCAATGTCCTTGCACTCGTAATCTTAAGGTAAAAGATGAAATTTAATCATTTGATATATTTTCGAATTTCTTGGATGACCATCTCATGTGCCATAAATAATAATCAGATAAATAACAGAGAGGATTCAGACACCACATTCATCGATCATTAGAACTTATTATATGAAGACTGAATAGGTCATATTGGGTACACTTTACCATGACAGACTCTAGTATTCTTTCTCATGGATATATGGTTATTATAGAAACGAACTTCAAAATCTTTCTTGAGCAGAACTGGAACTGCAACAAGGTTCCAGCATATTCCTGGAGCATATAATAGATAAGCATGGACTGGATATTTAGGAGGGGAGATTGTAAACCAGCGATAGATTTGTCTGATGCATTCATAGATTTGTCCGATGCATTAAAGTTGTTGTTCATGGATCGCAACCGCTGTCAGGAGGAGGTCGAGGATGCGGATCATCTTTTCTTCAAATGTAGGAGCTCTCGGGAGGCTTGGGAATTATTTGGAAATCGCCAGGTGTCTACAAATGATGTCTCGAATTTATGGGAATCCATAGGCATGGACTAGCATGGTACTAAGGAGAGATCGAGCTACGCGACAAATATTTGGGGTCTTTGGTTAAGCCAGAAACGGTGAAATGTTACGTCAAGACCGAGTTTATGGTGAAAATATTACAGTGCATGCTATCGCGCTAGTAGAAACTTAGAGCTTGTATTTTTTCTAAATTTTTTATCCATTAGATTTATTATTGATTTTATGTGATTAAATTAATCTAATCCAATTAAAATATACATTCTATTACTTTTAATAACAAGATTGAAATTTCCTTGGAAGGGTTGCTCATGAGAATTTAATTCAAAGTGATTAATCATAATTTGTACGGATACGAAGGATCATAAGATGACATCCGTGGTCTCCCATCAAGGCGAAGGGTTCCGTCACCATGGATTGTACAGCTGAGATGCATGTACTAAGTCGAGATACAAGCGCACATGAATCGAGCACTTCGTTTCTCGAAAGAGACAGGCCATATGCATAGTGACCCGAATATTATTCCTCATATAATTGAAGTGATATTGGATTGCAAATATCAAGTTCTATTCTTGTTAACAGTTGTTTCAATTGACAAGGAGTCAGCATCACCTTAGCGATGGTAGGTTCAGGTGTCAAAGACCTAATAGGGAAATGCAAGTTGGACTTATAAGGCAAAATGAGGCATTGCTTCATTTACCTAAGTTACGTTTTCTAATATTATTGAGGTGTAACAAAGGTGGAATGGAGATTCCAAATCTTGCTAGTGGTGAGTATATCTCTTGCTTTGAAAGTTGAAAAGTGAATGAACTTTCAAAGTATTAAAAAAAGGACAACTTTGATTTAAAATTTCTTAATAAAAGAAATAAAATAAAAATATACACATTTATATATGTTCTAATAAGTACATTTTTAATCTCAGATATGAAATTTATGAACCCACTCAGCTAGCTTCTGGAGGTCAACCAGTTAATCGGGTCAAATTATTCAGACTGGCTCTGAAATTTAAAGCTTGTTCTCTCTGCGAAGTACATAAGTTATGTGTTGACCAAGAACAAGCATGAAAAAACAATGTCATTGGAAGAATTAAAATTTAATTAAAAAAAATTAATGAAGACCACTTACTGGGCCTGATGTTATATATTGGACTCTATCCAATGTACTTCAGAAGCAACGTGTAGACATGGAGGATCCCTAGGATATAATGATGAATCTAAAAGAGATATTTGTTGATGTGTAGCGCACACAATGTTACAACCTATTGAAAGATATGATTCCCTGCAAGATGCATGAAGGAATCTCAGTTAGATAACAAGTAATCAAATTGTTTGGTTATCTTTCTGAGCTGGAGATCCTTGGGGCACAGATGTGGATATGCAGTCCGACTTCATTCTGTTTTCTCCGCCCAAGTCTTTCAACAACTTTATGTTATCATACCACATGAATGAACTGAGGTTAATAAATACTGAGCTCATATCTTTATTGAAGTTCGAAGAGGATGTCATGAAGGAGAATCCTACATGCAGTACAATTGTTGGTTGAACATGTTAAGAAAGAGGAATTGTATCTAATCTCACTTCTCTCGAAACTCCCCAATTAAACAATGTTGCTGAAAGACACAACAAGACAATCATGGATATTGTCATATAAATTATTTTTTTAAAGGAAAAAAAGGCAACCATTGTCTAGGTGTGTGTCCAACATATCAATGATGAGTAAAGTACATTTACCTCTTACCGAGGATATGCAGTAGAGACTGCAATATATATCCTAAATAAGATTCCTAGCAAATCCATACCCAAAACCCATCATGAGCTTTGGTTTAGAACCAAGCCCGGTGTTAGAAACTTGAGGATTTGGGGTTGCTTGGTCCATGTCAAGAACGAAGACGCAAGTAAGATAAAATCTAGCACTAAACAATGCTACTTCATCGGATATGTAAAGGACGGTATTAGATACTAACTTTACGACTATTGCGAATGAAAAGGTATTCGTATCTAGGGATGTGAAATTCTTAGAAGATGACTTCTTTAAAAATCAAGACAAGAATGAAGTAAAGGAACAAACAGGATCCTCTGAGGATATTGAGATTCCTGAACAAGAAGCTAAAGAAATAATTGAAGATGAAACATCGGTACCTCTTTAAAAAAGTTTGAAGGTGGTTAAACCACCTAAAATGTATGGATTTCATGTGTCAAAAGAATCTGACAATGATCTGACTCCCTTTGATGAAGTACTTGTGGATCATGACATGGATAAATAGAAGGGATTTTATCACTTGTGCCCCTCCGAGATATCACAATATCAGTTATACCCCTATCTTTTTGATAATATCAGTTGTCCCCCTCACTTCTTGCTAATATATCACTTGTGCCCCTCGAGTTAATGACCGTCCATCCACAGTGCAAAAGGACGTTAACTTCAAGGACACAGATGGAATTAAATTAAAAAAAAGGATCGGAATGTCTTCTTCCTCCCTTCTCCTCCTCTGTCTTCTTCCTCCCTTCTCCTCCTCTCCCATCTTCTTCCTCTCCCACCTGCTTCCGCCCCTCCGCCCCGACCTCCCTGTCGGCCCAACCTCCCCCCACCCCCACCGCCCCCCGCACCCAGGCCGCACCTCTACACCCAGACGGCACCTCCTCCCTCAGCCCGCACCTCCCCCTGCGGCCCCTCCGCCCTAGCCTACTCCTCCCCCGGCCCACACCGTCCCCTCTCCTCCTCCTCCCCCGCGCCTCCTCCTGCCCCCTCCGCCCCCCGCGCACAGGCCGCACCTCGTCCCCCAGGCCGCACCTCTCCCTGCGGCCCCTCCCCCGGCCCGCTGTCCCCTCGCCTCCCCCTCCCCACGCCTCTTCCTCCCCCGCGCCTCCTCCTGCCCCCGCCGCCCCACGCGCCCAGGCCGCGCCTCCTCCCCCAGCCCGCACCTCCCCCTGCGGCCCCTCCCCCAGCCTGTTGTCCCCTCACCTCCCCTTCCCCACGCCTCCTCCTCCCCTGCGCCTCCTCCTGCCCCTGCCGCCCCACGCGCCCAGGCCGCGCCTCGTCCCCCAGCCCGCACCTCCCCCTGCGGCCCCTCCCCCAGCCTGATGTCCCCTCGCATCCCCCTCCCCACGCCTCCTCCTCCCCTACGCCTCCTGCCCCCGCCGCCCCACGCGCCCAGTCCACACCTCCCCCTGCGGCCCCTCCACCCCAATCTACCCCTCCCACGTCCCCGCACTGTCCCCTGCGCTCAGGCTCCACCTCCTCCCCCAGCCCGCACCTCCCCCTGCCACCCCTCCGCCCCAGCCTACCCCTCCCCCGTCCCTGCACCGTCCCCCGCGCCCAGGCCCCACCTTCTCCCCGTTACGGTGCAGCCTCGAGCTCCGCCTCAATATGGGAGAGCGACTCCGACCACTCGGACGAGGAGACGCTCTCGCCGGAGTTCGACCTCTAGCTACGGTGCAGCCTCCAGCTCTGCTCTGGAATTATGACCATAATACCCTTCTTAACCACACCATGGTTTGAATAAACCATGGTTATTTTAATTTTTTGACGGTCAATCTGACGGAAGGGCACAACTGATGACAGAGCAAGAAGTGAGGGGCACAACTGATATTATCAAAAAGATAGGGGCATAACTGATATTGCGATATCTCGGAGGGGCACAAGTGATAAAATCCCTAAATAGAAGCTAGCAATGAAGTCTGAAATAGACTCCATGCACAAGAATGGTATATGGATCCTAGAGGATCCACCAAAAGGGTAAAATCCACTAGGTGTAAATAGATCTTAAAGAGAAAGAGGAGACCTGGTGAAAGGTAGAGACCTTCAAGGCACGGCTTGTAACCAAGGGTTATACACAGAGAGAAGGCATCGACTACGACGAGATATTCTCTCCTGTGGCCATGCTTAAACCCATCAGGGCACTGCAAGCTATAGTTGTACATCTTGACTACGACATCTGACAAATGGACATCAAAACACGTTCCTCAATGGATACCTCAAGGAGGATATCTGTATGGAGCAGTCACAGGGCTTCATAGTTGAGGAAGGTAAAGTGTGCAAGCTAAAGAAATTTATTTATGGGCTCAAACAAGCTTCACGTAGCTGGAAAATCATATTTAGTGAAACTACAAAGAGTTATGATTTCGTTCAAAATCCTGATGAGCCATGTGTGTACAAGAAGCTTACTGAGAACACAATTGCATTCATCGTGTATTACGTAGATGACATCCTTATCATTGGAAATGATACAAGGATGATGACTAGTATTAAGGTATGGTTGTCCCATATTTTTGAGATGAAAGATATTGGAGACGCTTCTTACATCTTGGGCTTGAAGTTGTTCAGAAATAGAGAAAAGAGGATTTTGGGATTGTCTCGACATGGGTATATTAAAAATATCTTGGAACGATTCCATATGGAAAATTCCAAGAAAGGACTCCTTCCCCTACGACATGGTATCCACCTATCTAAAGGGACGATTCCTCAAAATGTCAAGGAAAAGAAGGCCATGCATGGATGCCCTGACGCATCAGTTGTAGGAAGCCTAATATATACCATGATATGTACAACGCCGGATATCTGCCATACAGTGGGAGTGGTAAGTCGTTACCAATGCTACTATGGAGAAAACTGCTAGAATGCAGTAAAGAACATCTTCAAGTATCTAAGGAACACGATTACATCTTGGTCTATGGAGATAGTGATTACCAACTCTTAGGATACACAGATTCAAACTTCCAATCTAACATTGATGACCGAAAGTCAAGTTCACGATTCATATTCTAGTTGAATGGTGGCGTTGTGAGCTAGAGAAGCAAAAAGCAAGACACCACGATAGATTCGACAACAGAAGCTGAGAACATTGTCACATTAGATGCTGCGAAAAAGGCGATGTGGTTGCGCAAGTTCATCTTGGAGATGGGTATACTTTCCTCGGATACTTCCAACTTGTTGCCCTGCGGTATCATGTGAGTCATAACTTAGGCGAAGGAACCCATATGACATCAAAAAAGAAAACACGTGGAAAGGAAATACTCACATCATTCGGGAGATACAAAAGCATGGTGACATCATCTAACAAAGAGGCCTATGTTGATAATGTTGTTGATCTTCTTGCCAAACCTTTATCTTAAAAGTTTTTTGATCAGCATGTAATAAGTATGGGTCTAAATTGTACCTTAATGGTTCTAAGGACTAGTG
The DNA here is from genome assembly GCA_037367405.1 of Ottelia alismoides. Taxonomy (NCBI): domain Eukaryota; kingdom Viridiplantae; phylum Streptophyta; class Magnoliopsida; order Alismatales; family Hydrocharitaceae; genus Ottelia; species Ottelia alismoides. The sequence goes on along the minus strand of JAZKJV010010005.1, from coordinate 68,704 downwards.
GGAGATTGTTAGATATGTAAGCCCATGGTAAGCCATTTCGACAATAAATGTTATTGCAATTATTTAGATATCAATAAAAATTATTGATTTTCACTCCCTGTCTGAGATTAATGAATGCATGCACTTATAAAGTCCATTAGTACATTTAGGGTTATGTACCATGACCTTCTTGATAATTATATAGATGTTGGTCCAATGGTTGGATCTAGAGCCTGGTACTAAGATGACATCTAAAGAGTTAGATTAAAGACGCAACTAGCACCACCGAATGATTGTTGGAAAAGGATCTCCAGTTTGAGAAGGAGATTGCAATCCTTACTCCAAAAGTCGATATCCGACTGACCTCTTTATCCAAGTTCCCTTCATGGGAATAGAGATTCGGAGGTGTCAGATAAGTTAAGTCAAAGAGATTACTTAACGAGATCGAGATATTAAAGACATATGTCGTATACTATCACAATATAGGCACACATCCTGGGACCGAAGACATATGTGTTACTACATGTCTAAGTATGTGATTAGGCAAAGCATTACATTGATGGCCTAATCAAGATCTATACACCAACGAGCTGGTATGCAGGGCATATGAGTAATACGATCTCTCAAAGGGATCATACAAGTTCACTATTGACTAGGAAGATATCAGGACCAACCAAATTCCGTCGATTGGCATCTTGCTTTGGAAGCATGACAAGATTTGTAAGTATGATATATTATTTTGGAAAGCATATGATCGATTCGAACTCCCAATGATCGAATGAGAAACTTAATGATAAAATCCTGAAGAAGATACTTTTAATAAGATCAGAACTTCGGGTTTATTTTAGGTCTTCCAGTACGCATGATGTATAGGTATTGGGAATACTCAAGGGCGATGTGATCTAAAACGATTGTATAACCATGACACTTCCATTTTGAGAGAGTGATGAAACAAGTTTGGATGTAGTAACTCCACTCAGTGGATTAGTTATCCAATCTTTGTCCAAATATTGTACATTGATCTGAATGTGATTCAGATGCAATGAAAAGATTGGATGTTCTGTCTGACTTGATCAAACATCTCTGAGAGGTCTTCTAATTATGGATATGAGATTAGATCTTACTGTCTAAGTCATCATAAATGGAATATGCGGTCGTCATATCTTATCAACAAGTATCTGCGGAGAAAGCACACTATTCTTGAAAGAGTTCAAAAATTGCCCCATTAGAGACAATAACTGAGCATTAGAAAATTAACAGTAATAATGATATTTAAATTAGATTTAATTATCATAAGTAATGTGGATATGATTGACATTTTTTAAGATATGTAGAGAGACGTCTTAGATGATTAAATTAGGTCTACTTATCATAAACAAAATTAATGTGGATAATACTATCCACAATAATTATTGATAATGTAGATATGATCCATGTTGAGATATTAGTTATCTTCCTTATTGTTTTTATATTATCAATTTCTTTTATCTTCTTGTAATTTGCCCAACAGGTTCCTCTCCTATATAAGAAAACCCTAGGGCCTCTCATTAATGCAATTCATTCTTTTCCTTCTACATGGTATCAAAGCGACGGTCCCAGACCAGAGTTCCCTTATCCCACCAAACCATAACCGCCCCCCACACCCTTACGAGCCGCCGCCCACAGGCTGCCCCCCCCTCCGGCAACCGCATAGGCCCCTCCGACCACCACCCAAGCCACCCCCAGGCTGCCTAGGCCCTCCCTTCTGGCCCTCACAGGTCGCCAGCGGCCCTCCCTGTGCCTCCATGCACCTCTGCGATTCGATCTGCAGTCTGAATCGGTCTGATTTTGATTGGAAAACGTGATTTCATACCTATAAATCACGTTTTCTGGCATTAGTGAGCAACGAAGATTGATGAGGATGGTTGTATGAGTCTACACGTACAACCAATCCTCTGTATGATCATGTAGACTCGTTCATATTACTCCCCAGTTGAGTTCCATCGTTCGGCCATTTTACCATCATGTTAGAAAACAAGGGTGATATTTTTCTGTCCGGAGCCTTCTAGGGCCGGCTCCCATCGCTAAGATGGATGGGACTAACTATGAGTTGTGGCTAGGGTTGATTATCGGGTCGGGCGAACCCAGGCCCGTTTATTTACTTGGGTTTCGGGCCAGGCCGCAGCCCGAAAAAAGTTGGGTGGGCCAGCCCAAACCCGAACCTAGCCCGAAGTTAAACGGGTCGGGCCAGCCCATTAACTTTTTTCCCTTTAAGAAGCTTTTTTTTGGAATGCTTACCTAGGGCTAGGGTTGATATGGAAATGTATTTTTTTAGAAAGAAACAATTTTAAAAAAACTTTGAAATGTTTGATTTTTCTCTTCAAAAACTTTTGATTTTGTCATACAATTTATGTGCACTCATGCACTTGTCCTGTTTTACACATGCATTTTACTATGTATGTTCGTGTTATATTTCTACCAAACAAAATATAGGGTGGCAGCTGGGAAGGGACAGGGCCGCGAGGAGGGGTGGCGACTGGGAAGGGGTGGGGCCGCGAGGTGGGGCGACGACTGGGAAGGGGTGAGGTTGCGGGGAGAGGTGGCATCTAGGAAAGGGCGAGGTCGCGAGGTAGGGCAGCAACTGGGAAGGGGTGGGGCTGCGGAGATGGGCAGGGTCCGCTAGGGAGGTAATGTTTTGGGAGATATAGGCGGGGTGGGGACAGCAACTGGGAACTGGGAAGGGAGAAGATCGAGGTATCGTATGGTTAGGTTTTGGTTGGGCTAGGGGTTGGGGGAAGTTGGGTTGGGGAGGTCGGGTTAGGTGAACGGTGAGGTGGTCGGGTCGGGTTGGAGGATCGATTTGGAGTGGCGGGTGGGGCCGTGTCCGATCGGGCTTACATGGACAGGTTGCGGGTCGGGTTATTGGGTCGGGCGTCAGGTCAGGCTCTACTCAGCATGTACCCGACCCGTTTTAGATTCGGGTATTTTTGGGCCCAAGCCCGACCCGAAATTAAACGGGTTCGGGTTCGGGCCCGGAATATAGGGCCAGGTTGCGGGCCGGGTTGGGCTAACCTGACCCAATACTCAACCCTAGTTGTGGCCCATGCAGTTTCTCACCCTCATGCAATGCAACAACAAGGAGCATATCCTAACAGATCCAGATCCAACGGATAAGACTGGGGCAAATGCTTCTTGGAAGCAAGATGACGCATATGTGCGTGTTTAGCTATGTGGAACCCTCACCACAGAGATAGCTAATGATATTTTGAATCAGCCGACTGCCAAGGCGGTGTGGGATACTTTGGCTTCCACCTATTCTCAAGCAAAGAATGAGGCCAAGATTCTTCATCTACAGTTTGATATCTACAAGGCCAAACAGAATAGTCGTCCTCTGCATGTGTACTACTCTTCACTCCGAAGCATGTTCAGGAAGCTTCATAGCTATATGCCTATCTCTAGAGTAGTAGAAGGCATATAGGAACTCCATGATGGTTGGAGTTTTCATGGTCGGCCTTGATACAACGTTTGATGCTGCGCGTAGACAGCTTCTCAACGGAGCTACCATACCTCACATGGAGGAGGAGGCCTATAGCCGTCTCAGCCGGATTATCATGCATTTTATGACCATTCCTCCGCCCTCTTCAGCAATGATCGCTTCTCGTGGTCGATGAGGGACGACCCAGTCCAGTGGAGGCACCCCTCATGGCAGAGGTGGTGGACGTCAGCGTGAACCTTGCACCTTCTGTCGTCGGTCGGGACATGCAGAGGATACATGCTACCAGAAGTATGGATATCTCGCTTCCGGTCGCGTGGCAGAATAAATTGAGCCTTCAGATAAACTTTCTTCCTAGGTTGATCCTCTTCCAGATGATATTGTCTTTCGCATTCGAGAGATCATGACTCTTGTTGCAGGAACCACCACTACAAATACCGCAGCCAGAGCCTCTTTGAGTTCCTCTAGTATCGCTTATGCTTTCTATTGAGAGAATTCTTATATATTTTTGTCTTTATTTATATTTCTCTTGTTTTTCCGTCTTCTTTATGTAATTTCTCCCTAGAGCCTTTCTCCTATATAAGAGGGTTCTAGGTATTAGAGCGACGGTCCTAGACCGGAGCATGTGACCTAACCCTAGCCCCTCCCCACCAAGAACACCTCTTGCTCGTGGGTTGTCGCACGGGCCGCCGCCTCCCTCCTCGCGGGTTGACGTCGCCCGTTGCCGCCCCTTGAGCACCCCTCCCCGCACAGGCATGCCCTTTCGTGCAAGACCTCGCCGGCCGCCTCCCCGCTGGGGCTGCTGCTGCCGCCCCTCACGATCTGCACCCTTCTCGGGCTGCAGGCGCCTCTCGCGGGCCTCCTTGCAGGCCGCCGCCCCCGTGGATATCCCCTTGCTACACCCGCTCATCTCGGTCTCGGTTTAGGTCCCTTTTTGGACCTCTAGGGTATGAAGTGGTCGTCTAATAGACACCCTAGCCACCCAAAGGCGCCTTCAAGAATGGAAGAGGTTGTGGTATGAGTCTACACCCACAACCATCTTCCCATATGTTCATGTAGACACGTCTTATTTGTTGCATTCCCAGTCTTTGCGATAGTTGTCATCATGGTTGACAACAAAGCTGATGTTCCATCCCTGGGGGGCTTCAAAGGTCCAGCCCCCATCGTTAAGATGGATGGCACGAACTATGAACTGTGGACCATGCAGTTCATGAGTCTGATGCAGTGTAATGGCAAGAAGCACATCCTCACAGTGGAGACAAGTGACAAGACTGGGATAAATGCCTCATAGGAGGCAGATAATGCCTATGCACGGGTATGGCTATCTGGGACGGTGTCTACAGAGATAGCAAGTGATATACTGAGTCAGCATACTGCAAAGGCTATGTGGGACATTCTCGATGCGACATACTCTCCAGCGAAGAATGAGTCGAAGATACTGCAGCTCTAGCATGATATCTTTACATCGAAGCAGAATAGTCGACCCCTCCATACCCTCTACACTTCCTTGAGGGGCATGTTTGAGAAGCTATATAAATACATTCCCTTGAATGCTACGCCAGAGCAGCTCAAGGCTTACAGAGATTCTGTGATGACTGGGGTCTTTCTAGCAGCCCTTGATCCTGAATATGACTCAGCTCGCGCCCAGATTCTTACATATGCTACCATACCTCCAATAGACGAGGCATATCGCAGACTGAGTAGGCTATCTATATCCTCTGGTGATAATGTGCAATCTCAGACATTATCAGCTATGGTTGCATCTCGTGGTAGGGGGAACCCTACTCCATATCGTGGTAGGGGAGGATCTAACTGTAGCAAAGGAGGAGGTGGTCGATCACGTCAGACGTGCACATTCTGCACAGGACTGGCCACTCTGGGGAAACCTGCTACTCTAAGCATGGGTTTACTGCTTCCGCTAGAGTTGCAGAACAGACTCAACAGGTTGGGAGTTCTTCTCCGGTTGCTAATCAGAGAGTTGACGAACTTGTGGCCAGACTCAGAGAGATCACACCTACTCCAGGACCATCAATCTCTCCTTCAGGATGCTCAGAGGTAGCTGCCTCTGTTGCTGCATCTTCATCAGGTATAGCATATGCATTTACTAGTTATTATAGAGCAGATTTGTCAGAATAGATTATAGACTCAGGTGCACCCCATCACCTCTGTGGTGTCAGAAGTCAGTTTAGTGCTTTTGGTCCAACCAGCCTGGACGATCTATTGTGATAGCAGATGGAACATATTCTCCCATTAGTGGTCAGGGGGAAGTGCAGCTAACTCCTGCGATGAGACTTTAAAATGTTCGTTATGCTCCTGAGTTTTCAATGAACTTATTATCTATTAGTCAAATCACCAAAGATTTACATTATCGTGCCATTTTTTATCCATCTGCTCTTGTCTTTCAGGACATTCTAATGGGCAGGGTGACTGGTACTAGCCGTGAGCAAGGAGGTCTCTACCGACTGGTGCAATCTCCTTATGCTGGTGCTTCTTTCATTCGCATTGGGTCTGTGTCTCTTACATATGGCATCTTCGTTTTGGTCATCTTCCTCTGCAAAAGTTGTATCACGTTCTTCCACAGTTTTCCCCTCGCTTTATCTTTCAGTATGAGGCATGTCAGCTTAACAAGCATCATCGGTTTACGTTCCAAAGCTATCAGGGTCGAAGTAATCATGGTCTATTTGAGTTATTTCATGTCGATATTTGGGGTCCCAGTCGTATCTCTGATCATCAAGGGCATAGATTTTATCTCGTTGTTGATGAGTTTTCAAGGTTGTCATGGATTTTTCTTCTTAGAATAAAATCTAATGTTGGTCCTGTTATTTAGTCCTTCATTATTGAAATAAAGAACATTTTTTCTGCAAAAATCAAGTATATACATTCTGACAATACTTTGGAGTTTTGTACTAATCAGCTTGCCACATTTCTTGTGTCTCATGGTATTGTCCATCAAACATCTTGTGCATATACTTCGCAACAGAATGGAGTGGCTGAAAGAAAACACCGCCATCTTTTGGATGTTATAAGGACCCTTTTGATTCAAAGTCGTGTTCCTCATTCATACTGGGGAAATGCGGTTCTAACTACTTGTGGCCCTGTTAATCGTATGTCCTCTTCTATTCTAGGAGAAAAGATCATGTTCTTGATTGTGTTTCCCGAGACAGATCTTTTCTCTCTCACACCTCAAGTTTTTGATTCTGTGGCTTTCATTCATCAGATGTCCCCTGGTCTTGACAAGCTCTCTTCTAGAGCGGTCAAATGTGTGTTTGTTGGGTACTCCAAGACCCAAAAGGAATATCGTTGCTTCGACCATATTCGACGAAGGTACTATGTTAGTGTTGATGTAACCTTTTTTGAGTCTATTATGTACTTCTCTCCTACAAGTGACAAGCTCATTTCTTCTGAAGATGGGGAAGAGGTTATATGCCTCTACCTCTGATCTCTACTCCACCACTGCCACCACCTCCATCACCTCCTACGTCTCCTCTACCACCACCACCACCTCCACCACCTCCATTCTTTCCCCATGTTTATCAGCGTTGACCTCGTGCTTACGTGCCTCGCTAATCATCCAGCACGCCCGAGGTGTGTTCTGAACATTTGAGTTCTAATGGCAATGGTGATTTGCATATACAACATGTGGTGCAGGATATCCAAGATGCTACACCTCCTGTGAGTACTGAAGATATAGATGGGCCCATTGCTCTATGGAAGCAGAAGCAGGCATGCACTATGCATCCTCTTGCTTCCCATGTGTCCTTGGATCGCCTTTCCGAGGAATTTCATATGTTCGTTCTGGGGTTATTAGCAATGGAGATACCACGTTCTTATCAAGAGGCGCTGCAGATTAATCAGTGGCGTCTAGCAATGGAGGAAGAAATGGCGACTTTACACCTTGAGGTATGTAGAGCATTGTGCAGGCTCCTCTAGGTGTGTCTATTGTTGGCAGCAAGTGGGTGTTTAGTGTAAAACACCATGCAGATGGTACAATTGACAGATATAAAGCGAGGTTGGTTGTTCGTGAGTTCACCCAAACGTATGGGGTGGACTATCAGGATACTTTTTCACCAGTTGCACGTCATTACACGTTGCAGATTCTTATTGCAGTTGTTGTGGTAAATGACTGGCCGCTTTTCCAGCTGGATGTGAAAAATGCTTTCTTGTATGGTGATCTGTAGGAAGAAGTTTACATGCAACAGCCATCGGGGTTTACTACTGAGAGGGAGTCTACTATGGTGTGTTGACTTCACAAGGCCATATATGGCCTCAAGCAGAGTCCGAGGGCTTGGTTTCTGAAGCTCTCAGAGTTGATTGAACAAAATGGTTTTGTCAGATATACTGCAGATTATTCTCTCTTTGTTAAGAGAACTCAGGGAGGTACGGTTGTTGTTCTAGCTTGTGTTGATGACATTGTTGTTACTGGTAGCGATGAGCAGGGTATTCAGGTTGCCAAGGAGTTCCTTGGACGATTGTTTGTGACCAAGGATCTTGGCAAGTTACGCTATTTTCTTGGCTTGGAGTTTGCACGCAGTCAGCAGGGTATGATTATGATGCAAAGGAAGTATGTTATTGACCTTCTGGCTGAGACAGGTATGACAGATTGCAGACCTGCTACTACACCAATAGATCCTAATGCTAGATTCTATGATGATGACTCTGAGGAGATAGATAAGAGACGGTATAGGGAACTGGTTGGAAAGTTGCTTTATGTTACTATTACCATGCCTGACATATCATTTGCTGTAAGCAGTGTTCACGAAATCGGCCGCATAGGACGCATATGCGGCCACATATGCCCGTGCGGCCTGCATACCGCACCGATTTCATGAATCAGTGCATTATGTGCCCTCCCCGCATATGCCCCTCATATCCCGCATATGCCCCGCATACTGCTCCAGCAGCTCCAACTTTTCAATTTTCTCATTCAGGTCCTTAATTCCGTAGCTCTGCCTCTTCCAAGGTTCAGAAATGCGGCATGCGGTATTCATTCGGTCATGCGATCTAAAGCGAGTAAGCAGATATGCGGAGGAGTATACGGAAGTATATGCGGTTTATAATATTTTAATTTAAAATATTAAAAAATACAATAATAAAATGTGATTATATAAAAATTTTGATGATCTAACAAAATCCAAAATCAAAAATTTCAAATAAGATAATATAATCAATAAGTATATAAGCATGATATTATAAATTGATTGTTTTTAGTGTATATTTTGAATTTAATGCATATATATACGCATACAAATTTGATTTAATAGGGAATGCATGAATTCTATAAGAAAACCTTTAATGCACATATAAATCCTATAGATAACAAATGCTAAAGAATAATCATAGGTATATAAATCATACACCCAAAATTAGACAGATATATGGATATCCAAGGAAAAAACTTGTTGGCACAAAATATAGGAAAAAATGTATTGGCATATAAAATTTATTAGAAGCACAAAAATGGTAAGTGTTCAATTATTTCATATTTTATTCAAAGAAATGGAATGAAATTGATTAGATAAAATTTTCAAAAGATAGTAAAAAATTCATTAATAAGTGTTAGGAGCAATGGAAAGATATAGATATGAGAAAAATACCTTAGATTATATTCACAAATGTTGTATATACGAGAATAATGAAAATATGCATCAATGTAAATGATAATATAAGAGTTGCATGGAAAAAAATCGAGTTAATGTGACATCAACATGTTATGAATTAAACAAAAAAGATACATGAATCATATATGAAAGCATCTTGTTCAGATATGCGGCCACATATGCGGCCGCATATGCCGCATAGTCGGACCGCATATGTGGTTTGACCGCATATTGCCGCATACAGCATATGCGCTTCGGACAAGTGACCGAATACGCATATGCGGCCGCATATGCAGCCGCATGGACCGTATTTCCGAACACTGGCCTCTTCCTTCATTCAATTGTAAGAATATGTCATGCATTTCTATACAATTGCAATGCATTATACCATTATGTATATGCAATATTTTATGTTTTTCTCATGTATTGTTTTCACAAGTATATGCAATGTATCGCCGAATATTTTTTATATGCCAATTGAGGTTCTGCTTATGTAGTGCATGCATGTGTATTGCAGTTTTGTTATTACGAATCATCTAATGTGTGAAGTTTTTATGGTAAATATTTTTTTGTGATTAAATATGAGGCAATTAAAAGCATATATACACACACATCTAACATGAACTGTTTTTCTTAGATTTTCTTTAACTCCATTTAGATACATAAATTCAGTGGTAATGTTATTCATAGATATTTATTTATTTTTAAATTAAAAATTAGAAAACCGCGTAGAACCGCATATACCCCGCATATGCCCCCGCATACCGCTTATTCAGTATTCAGTGACCAGTCTGAACGCATACGCATACCGCTTTCCTGAACCTTGGTTGTAAGCAGAGTTAGCCAGTTCATGGAGCAACCTAGACAAGTTCATATGGATGCAGTCTATATGAACTTAAGATATCTAAAATCTTCTCCAGGTGCAGGTCTACTTTTCAGAAGAGACACGTCACTCTCAGTTACTGGATGTGTTGATGCAGATTATGCTGGGTGTCCCAAGGACAGGAAGTTCACTTCAGGCTTCATAGTATTCGTTGTTAGCTCATTGGTCTCAAGGAAGAGTAAGAAACAAACTGTTGTTGCTCGATCCAACGCTGAATCAGAATATAGGGCTATGGCCCAAGGGAGTACAAAAATGGTGTGGGTCAAATCCGTTCTAACTGACCTTGCAGTTGAGGTGCCTCTACCAATGCACCTCAAATGTGATAATCAAGCAGCTCTATTTATAGCTAATAATCCGACCTTCCATGAGAGAACGAAGCACATCGAAGTTGATTGTCATTATACCCGTGACTTGATCCAAAAGGGGTTTATTTCCACCTCCTATGTTGCTTTAGGAGAATAGATTGCAGACATATTTACCGAGGCTCTCGCGAGGGGTCCTTTCCAGCGTTGTTGTTCCAAGCTGAGCATGATAGACATATATGCTCCACCTTGAGGGGGAGTATTGAGGGAATTCTTATATATCTTTGTCTTTATTTATGTTTCTCTTGTTTTTCCGTCTTCTTTATGTAATTTCTCCCTAGAGCCTTTCTCCTATATAAAAGGGTTCTAGGGCTACGTGATATACAACTTTCCTTTCCACACCTTCAACACTTTCTGTTAGAAAATAGGAATGCGGAAGCGGAATGATAAACATAGCATAAAAACAAAAAAATGAAACACTGAACACAAAGATTTTACGGGGAACCCTACTCCCTAAGAGCGGGATGAAACTATGGGAGAAGGCCTCAATATTGCAGTTTCTCATCTGACTACAGGTGTATGGGGGTCCATATATAGCCCCCACTGAGTCTCCACATCTCCAAACTGGTAGATATGGGACTAAAGACTGGATGGGGTAAATGGATCCTGGAGGGTTCCACTTATCGATCTCCTACACATGTGACGCACATAACAAATACTCCAACACTCTCCCTCAAGCTGGAGCATGCAATGCTCAGCTTGGACAAACAAAAAAAACTCAACTCACAATACATGACACTACATACAATATCAACTCAACGCGCACAACTGTCGGCTGTTGTCGAGGGCGTTGCTTCTCATGACGTACATGTGAGGAGGACGAACGGGATGGAGTGTGAGTCAACTGAATCTCCTTGTCAGAGAGCATGTGCTCTGAACTGCGCATGTCAGAAACACTGCAACTGAAAATGAGTCTCCTCGTCGGAGTACTCTGGCCTGCCACAACATGTGGACAACTACTCCATCTTTGAAAAAGGAGCGAACTGAAAGGCCGTGGAGTACAATCCTCGTCGGAGTCCACGGTCGCTGGAGAATGGAGTCTGAAGAAGTCTCCTCGTCGGAGAACTGGGTCTCTCCCATCTAGCACAGAGAATGGTACTCTACTCTGGAGTCCTTATGAAACCACATGAAAACCCTAGCCAACATGGCATAGGGAATGGTCCTCTACTCTGGAGTCCCTATGGCTCACATGAAAACCCTGGCCGAAATCTAAAAGATGGGGACCACACAAAAGATGGCAAACAAGTGCACATCTGAAAAGACCGCATACATGTGCGTGTCTGAATTGAAGACTCGGAACCAATCGTCGAATCTAAACAACTGATCATCTGTAGTGAAAATTGGTTGGCCTGGAATCTGGAGTCTGGAGAATCTGGATCTAACAATGAGGCATGTAACTCTACACATACTCCCCTTTCTCTAATACTAGTCAGAATATATGTCATCGACTATGTTGGGAGAAGACAATAAAAGTAGGAAAAACATGAAACCAATACGCTGATCACAAATTTTTCGGCTTCTCAAAACATGGTATCCAATAAATTTCTTGGCTATTAACCTTTTTAATAGCCATCGCCATCAATTTTTTAAGCCATTTACCCTTTTTTCGGCTTTGCACGTCATTTTTTACATGGCCCAAAGAGAGCCCAAATTGCAGCACTTCTCTCACACTCTCTCTCTTTTAAACTGACCTCTCCCTTTTTCTTTTTTAACGTCAGCCCACATGGGCTTCAAAGCAACAATCCTCGTTTTTTAACACGTTTGAAAACTCGGCCCAATTTGCCCTTAGGGTTCCCCCAATGGAAACCCTCTTCAGTCTTCACATCTACGCCGCCCTCAGGGGTTCCCATCGGGGAACCCTTCGCTTCTCAAAAGCCACCACTGCCAGAAGGATGGACGAATCCCCATCTGTGATGGAGGAAGCCTGCTGCCTATGGGAGCCACCTCCGCCTGGGGATCTTCACATGAGTGGGGGACATCCAGTACGGGGGAGGCGATGCTGGGGCGACACGATGGGCGAAGTTGCGGGCCGCCGCCACCGCCGAACTGCTGGAGGGGCATCGCTGGAGCAAAGCGCACTGTCGTGGGGCCCCTAGAGCTGCCTAGAACTGAAGTGGCGCAGGCGGTGGAGATTCTCGCGCGCATGAAGGCTTCGCGCCGCCAGGAGGGGTCCGCGCACCGCTGCCTTTAGACCTCGGGGGGTGCGGCTGGTGGACCGCGTACTGCCGCCTGGGAAGCCAAGCGTGAAAGGGATCGCCTACGTGAATATTTGCGACCTGCTTGGAGGGAGCGCCTCGTGGGGCTCCTTGTGTCGAGGATGAACTGAAGATGCAATCAGAGGTTCTAGGGCACCGCCAGGAGCCGCGCGATGGGACTCCTCCTGGAGCTCCTGGAACCGATGAAGGAGGAGCCACTAGGGCTTGTGCCGCCTGACGAGTCTGGTTGACGAAGCACGATGCTAGAGTTTGCGCAGACCGATCTCAACAGCATGCAATCTATGCATGATTAGGGTTTCTAAAGAAACCCTAGAAATTGAACTTGAACCAAAATTATATCTTCATACAAATTGAACTTCAAGAATGAACAATAATTGAATTGAATCTCGAATAAATAAATAAAGAACACAAAACTCCTCGAGAATCGACCTGCTCTGATACCATATTAGAAAATAGGAATGCGAAAGCGGAATGATAAACAGAGCATAAGAACAGAAATATAAAACACTGAATACAAAGATTTTACGTGGAACCCTACTCCCTAAGAGTGGGATGAAACCATGGAAGAAGGCCTCAAAGGGCCATATGTTGCATTGCATTTTCTCATCTGACTACAAGGGTGTGGGGTTCTATATATAGCCCTCGTTGAGTCTCCACATCTCCAAACTGGTAAATGTGGGACTAAAGACTGGATGGGGTAAATGGATCCTGGAGGGATCCATTTACCCATCTCTTACACATGTGGCGTACATAACAAATACTCCAACACTTCCACTAGTAGTACAGGTCCAGATATGACATAGTGGACTATGGACTATGGTGCTTCCCACCATCTGTGTAAAGAGAGCGCATTTGAGGTCCTAAAGGACCATACCACCTGGTAGATGGGTTGTCATTGCCAATGGCGACCAATTTCCTATTACATGACAGTAGGATGTACATTTGACGTCGTCCATGCGCCTACAGAATGCTTTATATACTCATGACTTTCAGATGAATTTACTTTCCATTAGTCAGGTTATTAAGGATCTGCATTGTCGTGCCATCTTTGACCCATCGTCTCTTGTGTTTCAGGACATACTCACGGGAAGGGTGATTGGATGTAGCCTTGAGCAGCAGGGGCTCTACAATCTTGTCCAACCTCCTCATGCTGACGTTCCTACTATACCAACTGGACCAGTCTCACCATATATATGCGGCATGTTTGTTTTGGTCACCTTCCTCTGCAGAAGTTGTGGCATGTTCTTCCTCATATTTCCACGAGATCTTCCTTCCAATGTGAGGCATGCCAGCTTGGTAAGCATCATCGTTCCTCCTTTCCATCTTGTTAGAGTCAAAGCAGTTCTCAGTTATTTGAGCTCATTCATTTAGATATCTGGGGTCCAAGTCGTATTCATGATCACCAGAGACGACGCTTTTATCTTGTTGCTGTCAATGATTTTTCTAGACTTTCTTGGGTTTTTTTAAGAATAAGCTTGAGGCTGGATCTGTGATCACATCTTTTATTAATGAGATAAAGAATATTTTTTCTACCAATGTTAAATATATTCGTTCGGATAATACTTTAGAATTCTGCACCTTACAACTTTCTGACTTTCTTAGATCTCTTGGCATTGTTCACTAGATCTCATGTGCTTATACATCCCAGCAGAACGGTTTTGCCGAGCGCAAACACCGTCACTTACTTGATGTGACCCGAACCTTGTTGATACAGAGTCGTGCTCCTCACTCTTACTGGGGCGATGATGTCCTCACTGCATGCTATCTAGTGAATCGCATGCCTTTATCTATGTTGGGGGAGAAGATTCCTTTCTCGATTGCGTTTCCCGAGAAGGATCTTTTCTCCCCAACACTTCGTGTGTTCAGTTCTATTGCATTTGTTCATGATGTCTCTCCAGATCATGACAAGCTCTCTCCCAGAGCTGTCAAGTTTATTTTTGTCGGCTACTCTCGTACCCGAAAGGGGTACCATTGCTTTGATCCGCTTAGGCAGAAATACTTTATCAATGTCGACGTTACTTTCTTTGAGTCTGTCATGTGTTTTTCTCCTACAGGTGACAGACTAGCCCCATCTAACTCTGACGATGAGATCTACATGTCTCCATCTCCTACTGTCATACCACCACCTCCCACTACTCCTGCTCTACCACCACCTCCTCAGTCACCACCACCACCTACACCTACTCCTGCCTCCACACATGTTCCTGCGGCTCCACCTCCTAATGTGACTCAGTTTTTGCCATGTGTATTTACTTGCCCATCATCCAGCACGCCTAAGTTAAGTAATGAGCACATTATTTTTACCAATGGCACTACTAAGTTGTATGTGCATCACTGCATCAGGATTCCATACAGGATGAGTAGGTGCCCTCTTAAGAGGGGAACTTATAGGCTCGAGACTTGGCAGATGATCTTGATGTGCCGATTACTCTGTATAAGCAAGAAACATAGGTGTGCTACTTATCCTGTTACAACCTAGGTTTCCTTGAGCAGGCTGTCAGAGGATTTCAGGAGGTTTACCTTAGCACTATCAACCGTGGAGATACCACTGACATATCAGGAGGCTCTTCAGGACAATCAGTGGCGGTTAGCCATGGAGGAGGAGATGGCTACGCTACAATCGCGTGGTACCTGAAGTCTTGTTTCATCCCAAATTGGCACATCCGTTGTAGGGTGCAAGTGGGTGTTCACTATGAAAAATCGTACAGATGGCAGTGTAGATCGTTATAAGGCGAGACTTGTGGCATGTGGGTTCACCCAGACATATGAGGTGGACTATCAGGATACTTTCTCTCCAGTTGCCAGACATTCTACTTTGTGTATTCTACTTTCTGTTGCTGTGACACGAGATTGGCCCCTTTACCAGCTTGATGTGAAGAATGCCTTCCTCTATGGTGATCTACAAGAGGAGGTCTACATGCAACAGCCACCTGGGTTTATTGATGGGGGGTGTCAGAAGGTTTGCATGCTACACAAGGCTATCCAAGGGCATGGTTCCAAAAGCTCTCGGACTTGATAGAGCAACAGGGGTTTGTGCGATCGACTATCGATCACTCTTTGTTTGTGCACAGGACCTGAAGAGGTACTATTATCATTCTTGTTTACGTGGATGACATTATTGTTACAAGGGATGACGAGAAGGGTATTCAGGGTGCCAAGGACTTTCTAGGTCAACAGTTTGTGACCAAAGATCTTGATAATTTACATTACTTCCTTAGACTAGAGTTTGCTAGGAACCAGCGAGGTCTTGTGATGACCCGGAAGAAGTACGTTACAGACCTTCTTTCAGAGACAGGCATGGCAGATTGTAGACCTGTCACTACTCTAATTGACCTGAGCATATAACTCTATGATGATGACACTGAGGAAGTCGACAAGAGGAGGTACATGGAGCTTGTTGGCAAGCTACTATATTTGACTATTACCAGGCCCGACATATCCTTCGTCGTGAGAAAAGTGAGTCAGTTTATGGAGCAACCCAAACAAGCACATATGGATGCAATCCATATGATTCTGATGTATCTGAAGACTTCACCAGGTACAAGACTTGTTTGCAGCAGAGGTACATTGATGAACCGTGTTCTCACCCCTTTAATGGTTGTCATTTGTCATAGTACAGGTGGTGGGAACGATCCATGCAAAAACCACGCCTTCGATATGTGGAAATTATTTTACTTGGTAAGTATACCAAGGTCGTATACAGGGACACAAGCCTCCTCATCTATTTATCGAAAATTATCGATTAGAATATAGCGACTATATTCTCAGGTCTAGATCTTCATATGCAGATGTGATGCACAACACATAATGCATAAATGTAGAGATGTAAACAGAATGGCAGATACATGGTGCATGCATTTTTTTATTTGATTTTTAAGCAATTAAAAAAATGCATGTGGATGATATGAGGTATGATGATGCAAATACAAATATGCCCTAAAAATACTTCATTTACTGAGCAATTCAAAGTAATTCAATTTCATAATCAATTGAAGCGTAAAAATACATCAATGCTCTAAGAAATGGCATTAAATGAAGAGTAAGTGACACATAAAAGATCTAGAGTTTTAGCATATTAAATTCAGTGTCAAATTAATAAATAAAATATGCCAATGTGAAGAGAATAAAATTAGCACCATAATGAAACGGAAATCCACTTAATCGGAGTTTGTATGCTCAAGAGATGATCAAAAGAGTACAAGGGCATAAATGTGATAAAAACTGTAAAAAATAGAAGGGATAATTATGCATATTGATCCCTAGGTGGGGCATATATGCAATAAAAGAAAACTGGTGGGGCCCATATATAAGTTACCCAATCACAGCACGTAAGGCACGCACGCCTGGGCTGGACCGATTTGCAATTCCTAGGAAGTTGCCGGACACCTCACGTCTATGGCATGTGCGTGGACGAGGCTCGGAGAAAGGCTCGGATGGTTGTCGGTGTGGAGACCACGTGGCTTGGCTCTGTGCTTCGTTCCTATCTCTGGTCAACCGAACCTCCTGGTACGGGGCAAGGCAACGTGGCATCGTCTGGGCCATTAGAGGGCTGCCGAGAGAGGGCCATCCAATGACAACTGCTCTTCATTCCTAGCCACGAGGGGCGGTGCTATTGGGCTCCGACGAGTGGCTCTCCTCTGCCAGCTTCCAAGTCCTTGTCCAATGGTCGAGGAAGAGCACTAGGAAGCTTGCGACGGAGCTGGTGGCGAAGTGAAGCCCCGACAATAGCTGAGGATGCGTGGTAGTGAAGCTTCGTCGGTGATGTCAGGCCATCCGCAACTGCTCTTCATTCCTGGCCACGAAGGTGGCGCTATTGGGCTCTGGCGAGTAACTCTCCTCCTCCGGAATGGGGGTGCCATTCTCTTGAGATCGGAATGGGGGCGCGAATTCCGACCATTGATGGATTGGAGCCATGCAAGGTGTTAGATCATAGCCGAAGCGTGTGCGTTTGTGCGAAGAGAATGATGTTGAGATAAATATATCTCTTGGTCTATGTTGTGTTTTATGTTTCTTTATGTACTTATCATGTAATTAACCCAAGGGATTTTCTCCTATATAAGAGAGCCCTCGGACTATTCTAATAGTATGATTTCTTTTTCTCCCAACATGGTATCGGAGCAACGGATTGGTGATGATAACATTCGGAATAGAGATTCTTTTAGATATCTGAGATCTATTTTGCAACATGATGGGGAAATTGATGGAGATGTTACTAATAGAATAAATGCAGGTTGGCTAAAGTGGAGAGGAGCTTTTGTTGTTCTCTGTGATAAGAAAATTCCTTTAAAAATTAAAGGAAAGTTTTACAAAGCATCCGTGAGACCTGATATGCTCTATGGATCTGAATGTTGGCCTATGAACCATAGACATGTGCAGAGAATGGTTGTAGCAGAAATGAAAATGCTAAGGTGGATGTGTGGACACACACGTAAAGATCGGATTCAGAATGATGCAATCAGAAAGAAAGTGGGTGTTGCCCCGATCGAGGATAAGATGCGAGAAAACCGCTTAAGATGGTTTGGTTATTTGCAAAGAAGATCAGCTGATGCACCAGTTAGGATATGCGAGTGTTAGGATGTTGAGCCAGCTAAGAGAGGGCGGGGACGGCCCAAGAAGTGTTGGAAAGAGACCATACGAAGGGATCTTTGTTTTGTGGATATATGCCCGGGATTGACCCAAGATAGATTTGAATAGAGGCGAAGAATCCATGTAGCCGACCCTACTTAATTGTGGGAAAAGGCTTTGTTGTTGTTGTATGGTATCGGAGTAACGGTCCTAGAACAGGGTTCTCATATCCCACCCAAAACCCTAACTCTACATGGGACGCCCCCAACCCCCCACCCTCGGCCCGCCGCCGTAGGGGACCCAGCATTCTTGGCACAGCCAGGCGACCCCCTCACGCGATCCCGCTGCCAGGCGTACTTCTCGCGCTGCCAATCACCTCCTCGCGCCGCCAGGCATCTTCTCGCGCCGCCAGGCGCCCTTCTCGCACTGCAAGGTGACATCCCAGCGTCGCCAGGCGCATCCTCACTCCGCCCTAGTGCCAGGGGCTCCACATAGATCTCTCCCTAACGAGTCCAGCACCGCCACTGGGTGCGGACATCACTTGCCCCGCCGAGGAAGGGACCCAAGCACCCCCTGTGGGTCGTAACGAGGGTTTTCTGTGCTGAACACAGATCTGTGCTCGTTTGAAGTTCATGATATCTTCTGATTTTCCTCTTATTGTGAGGCTCTAGACCTCGCACGCAGACCTAGGGATGGTTGTATGAGTCTACAGATGCAACTACTCCCTCCTATGTTTCTGTAGATGTACTTTTATCACTGTGATAAAATCCTCAGTTGTTCTGCGTCTTGGCTTCTTGGTACAATGTCAAAAATCAAGGGTGATGTTTTCTCTTCTTCCGGTGCCTTCAAGGGCCCGGCACCTATCGTGAAGATGGATGGGACCAACTACGAGTTATGGTTCATACAGTTTCGTACCCTAATGTAGTGTCACAATAGGAGCATATTCTGACTGATTCGGAGCCGGCGGACAAGACTGGGACAAATGCATCATGGAAGCAAGACGATGCCTATGCTCTTATCTGGCTCTCTAGGAAACTTACCACGGAGATCGCCAATATATTATTAACCATCCAACTGTGAAGGCTATGTGGGACATATTGGCAAACACATACGGGCAAGCAAAGAATGAGAGCAAGATTATTCAGCTGCAGTTCGACATTTTCTCGACGAAACAGAATGGTCGACCGCTCCACGCACACTTCTCTCATCTGAGAGGCATGTTTGAGTGATTACACAGCTTCATGTCTATTACCACTAGCACGGAACAACAGCATGCATATCGGAATGCCACCATGACCGGAGTCTTCTTGTCCTCTCTTGACTCCGAGTACGATGTCGCTCGTACTCAACTTCTGACAGGAGAGACGATACCGCTGATGGAGGAAGTCTACAAGCGATTGAGCAGGATCACTACCACTTCCACTACTACGGTCCAGCCGACTCCTTCTGCTATGACAGCCACTCATAGCAGAGGGGGCTCATCCCAGTTTCATGGCCGTGGACCTCGAGGTTGAGGAGGTACAGACAGCGTGGTCCTTGTTCTCATTGCCATCGTCCTGGTTACTCTGAGGAGACATGTTTTCAGAAACATAGATATCCAGCGCTGCACGTGTTGCTGAGCAAACTGAGCATTCTAGTTCGACTACTCCGGATCCACATTTCGATGAGATTGTCTCCAGACTTCAGACATGATGACCACTCTTACGACTCCGAGTACAGGTGCTACAGATGCTGCAACCACTGCCAGAGCATCTTCTAGTTCATCAGGTACTCCTGCGTTTACGAGTACTAGCAGTTCAGAATCAGATTTGACTGATTGGATTATGGATTCTGGAGAGTCACATCATATGTGAGGAGATCAGACGCAGTTCAGTACATACAGATCTATCTCACCTGGCAGATCTGTGGTTATTGCCAATGGAGTTTGTCTACCCATTGTTGGCCAGGGGGAGATTATTCTAGCCCCCTCTGTGCATCTTCAGAATGTCTTATATGATCCAGACTTTCAGATGAATCTTTTGTCCATTAGTCAACTTATAAAAGATTTACATTGTCGTACCATATTTGATCCCTCTTCTTTTGTGTTTCAGGACATACTAACTGGCAGGGTGATTGGTCATGGCCGTGAGCAGAGAGGTTTGTATAAGCTTGTCATACCACCTTGTGCTGGCGTTGCTACTCTACCTTCAGGATCCGTTTCTCCCCTCATTTGGCATCTTCGATTTGGCCACCTTCCACTACAGAAGATGTGTCATGTGCTACCACAGATATCTCCTCGTACTACACTGGATTGTGAAGCCTGTCAACTAGGGAAGCACCATCGCTCCTCTTTCCCGAGTCGTCGGAGTCGTCACAGTAGTCAGTCCTTTGAGTTGTTTCATTTTTATATTAGGGGTCCGAGTCGTGTACCTGATCATCAGGGACATCGTTTTTATATGGTTGTTGTGGATGATTTTTCTAGACTATCTTGGGTTTTCTTGTTAAAACACAAGTTTGAAGCTGGTGCTATCATTAAAACCTTTCTTATTGAAGTTAAAAACATATTCTCTACTAATGTGAAGTTCATACGAACTGACAATGCTTTGGAGTTTTACACATTACATTTATTTAAATTTCTCAGGTCCCTTAGTATAGTTCATCAGACTTCTTGCAATTATACTTCTCAGCAGAACGGAGTAGCTGAACATAAACATCGTCACCTTCTTGATGTCACGAGAACATTATTGATTCAGAGTCGTACCGCTCATTCTTTCTGGGGGGATGCCATTCTCACTGCTTGCTACTTGGTGAATCGCATGCCGTCAACTATTCTTGGAAAAAAGATTCTCTTCTTGATTGCGTTTCCCAAGAAGGAACTTTTCTCGCTCACTCCCAGAGTTTTTGGCTCTGTGGCCTTTGTGCATAATTTCACTCCTGGTCGTGACAAGTTCTCGCCTAGAGCTGTCAAATGTGTCTTTGTTGGTTATTCTCGTACCCAAAAAGGGTATAGATGTTTTGATCATGTTGGAGGGAGATATTATGTGAGCGTTGATGTTACTTTCTTTGAGTCGGTTATGTATTTCCCTCCAACAGGTGACAGGTTGCCCAATGCTTCTGATGGAGGGGATGTTGTTCCTCCACCTCTGTCTCCTCCACCACATGAATTCCATGTTGCTTCTCAGCCCACATCACCTCCTCCACCTCCACCACCCCCACCACCTCCACATCCATCTACCCAGTCCGAATTGTTACCTCGTGTTTACACTCGCAGGCCTTCTGCTCGCCCCTCTGCTAATGCGCCGTCCAGATCATCCACCACGTCTCAGGTATATCATGAAGACATTGTTTCTACTGATGGCACTGGAGCTTTGCAAGATATACAGGATGAGTTGATTCCAGAAGACAGAGAAACTGATGATCTGGAGATTCCTATTGCCCTACGAAAGTCTCATCGCCAATGCGCCACGTATCCTCTTGCTGCACATGTTTCTTTGGATCATCTTTCAGAGGAGTACAGGAAGTTTGTCGTAGGACTCTCTGTTGTTACTATCCCACGTACATATCAGAAGGCACTACATGACAGTAGGTGACGACTTGCAATGGAAGAGGAAATGGCAACCTTGAGGTCCCGTGGTACCTGGAGCGTTGTATCTGCTCCAAAAGATACATCTGTTGTAAGCTGCAAATGGATATTTACAGTCAAGCAAAGAGCGAATGGCAGTATGGACCGCTGCAAGGCAAAACTTGTAGCACATGGGTTCACCCAAACTTATGGGGTGGATTATCAGGATACGTTTTCTCTTGTGGCTAGGCATTCGATACTACGCATTCTTCTTTCAGTTGTTGTTTCACAGGACTGGCCTTTGTACCAACTTGATGTGAAGAATGGCTTTCTATACGGGGACCTTCAGGAGGAAGTTTACGTGCAGCAGCCACCAGGGTTTGCTACTGAGGGGGAGTCCCAGAAGTGATGCAGGCTCCACAAGACAATTTATGGCCTGAAGCAGAGTTCGAGAGCTTGGTACCAGAAGCTATCGGAGTTGATAGAGCACCAAGGGTTTGTGCGGTATACTGCGGACTACTCACTTTTTGTTCAGAAGACACAGAGAGGTCTGTTGCTATTCTTTTTTATGTAGATGATATTGTGGTCACAGGGGATGATGACCAAGGCATTCAGACTGCCAAGGAGTTCCTAGGGCAACAGTTTGTGACTAAGGACCTTGGCACCCTTCGATACTTTCTTGGGTTGGAGTTCGCCAGGAACCAGCGTGGTCTAGTAACGACTCAGAGGAAGTTTATGATGGATCTCCTTTCTAAGACAGGTATGGCAGGATGCAAGCTTGCTACTACCCCAATGGATATGAGTATGAGATTATATGATGATGACACTGAGGAGGTAGATAGCATGAGATATAGAGAGCTAGTTGGGAAGCTTTTATATGCTACCATCACCAGGCCGGATATAATGTTTGCAGAAAGCAAGGTTAGCCAGTTCATGGAGCAGCCCAGGAAGGTGCATATGGATGGTGTATATATGATATTGAGATATTTGAAGAACTCACCTGGCTCGGGTCTTATATTCAAAAGGGATACATCACTTGAGGTGACAGCTTGTGCAGATGCTGATTATGCATGTTGTCCCAAGGATAGAAAGTCTACTTAGGGCTTTGCTGTGTTTGTCAAGAGCTCACTTGTCTCATGGAAAAGCAAGAAGCAGACAGTAGTGGCCAGATCAAGTGTAGAATTTGAATACATGGCCATGGCACAAGGAAGTGCAGAGATGATGTGGGTTAGATCGATATTGATTGACCTTACTATTGAGGTTCCTCTTCCTATGCAACTTTTATGTGATAATCAAGTTGCACTATTCATTGCCAATAATCCTGCTTTTCATGAAAGGATGAAGCATATAGAAATGGATTGTCATTATACTAGAGACCTGATTCAGAAAGGTCGCATATCTACTGCCCATGTTTCCACAGGACATCAGACGGCTGACATCTTCACCAAGGCATTAGCTAGAGGTCCATTTCAGAGGTGTTGCTCCAAGCTAAGCATGATAGATATATATATGCTCCAGCTTGAGGAGGAGTGTTGAGATAAATACATCTCTTGGTCTATGTTGTGTTTTATGTTTCTTTATGTACTTATCATGTAATTAACCCAAGGGCTTTTCTCCTATATAAGAGAGCCCTAATACTATTCTAATAGTATGATTTCTTTTTCTCCCAACAAATGATATGGGGACCTAGTCAAGGCAGAGAAGATGGAGGTCCAATGGGTCTTCTCCGACGAACTGAAGAAGAAGTGGATCGGAGCGAATGAAGGTCTGGAGGAAGGGAAACAGTAAGCGGAGTGGCTAGCATGGAGGGTGCATGTGTGGTGAAGGTGAAGGGATGGTCAGTGATCGGCGAGCATGGGTGTATGTATGAGGAAAATTGAGAGAAAAGTAAGAAAGAGGAAAGATGGACATATACCTGGTCGGAGAGGGTGATTTTGACGGAGGAGACGGCTTGGGCTGAGGACCTGTGCGATCCTCGGGTCATCGCTCGGATCTATGGAGCCATGCTAGGAAGCTTGGACAGTAGGTGGAGCCGCTGTTACTCGGCCGAAACAACCAACGGTTTCACTAGGGGATTTGGCCATCATCGCCTCGACAATCCGCCAATCCGCTGTCACCGGAGGGCGGGGGAAGCTGGGCCAGTGCCCGGAGATTGGTGGACGAGCATGAACGGGGCTGTAGGCAGGGTAATTATAGGTGGAGGAGCTCCGGTGTTATGATGATGAAGGGGGGTAATTGCAACGACCGTGAGTGGTGATGAAAAGGGGTGCATTGAATGACTGGGAGTTATGCTGAGATGGCGGCTAATTCGGGTGTGTGTAGGAGGTGCTAGATCGAGGGAAAAATGGTCGGTTGAGTCACTAAAAATGGAAGGGGGTAGAGGCTGAGCGAGGTGAAACAGCTCGCGAGGGGGCGTTTGGAGGTAGGAGATACAGGCCTGACCATTGGATCATATGATCCAACGGTCAAGAATGGAGCGTGGAGCGAAGTCTTAGAATCAGATCTGATGATCTGATCCTACGGTGGGTAATAGGGCACAAGTTATGCGGTGGGGATCAAGGCGGGGAAAGGTTCTGATGGTAGAGAATGAAGGGATGATGTGGAGGAAACTGGAGCGTAGGATGAGAGGTGATCGTGTGGCTGAGGAAAAGGCATAAATGAGTGGTTATGCTGAGGTAGGAGGAGAAGATCAGGCAGCTGGGGGAAACTCCAAACATGGAGGGCAGAGATGGATGCTCAAGGGCACGTGGAGGGAGGAGAAGCGGCCGCGTGGCAGCTCCCTAGAGCACCACGTGGCCCAATCAGTTTATTCAAAAAAGTAAAAATAATAGAAATTAAGAAAGAAATAGGAAGGGGCCGAATTAACAAAAAGTCAAAACATGAACGTTGTAGATCTCAATGAGATCTACAAGTTTCATGTTGACCAAAAAGTCAGAAGAGGTCAAAGACACAAAGCAAAAATTTTAGAAATATTTTCAAGAGATAAAACACTTTATTTTAATGGTTTTGTTATTTTTTTTTATTTTTACTTTTTTTTCGACAACAAAACAAATATCTACAATATTTATCTATTTTTTGGGGATTTTTAAGCAAAGAGAAAATAAAGAAAATGTGAGTGATAAATATACAATAATTAGGGTTAGTAATTAGGGTTAATTACAGGGGGAGGATTATTGTTATAGATGCAGAATGAAGATTTGAAATGAAGTTCTTATTCTGCGTGGATAAAAAGAGAGAATAGTGATGATTAATCAAAGATTCATCACACCCCTATACTTAAAACATGCTCTCCTCGAGCATCTAAAGAATGAAGGAGCTAGATTAATTACTGACAGTGCATGTGAATTTTCAAGGCTCAATTCATCGAATACTCTTAATTTAAGTGATCCTAAAATTTTCATGAGTGATAAATATACTATGCTTTAGTCAAAAGAAATCCAACTTCTCTAATTACCAGACTCTCTGTCTGTACATATAATACAAGGATATGACATTCAGTGTATTGCAATAATGAGAGTCAAGTCGAGATGTCACCCAAGATTCTTGTCCAGGAGATTCTCCTCTAGACCCAATCCCCAACACTAGGGAATAAGTCGGTTCTTGCAATCATTCCACCGTCTCATTAGTTTGTCAGACTTTGAAAGTGTAGATGGAAGGCCAGAGGATGGAGGGCATAAGATTGTATATTTTCTTCTCTCCCTCACATTGGAACAAAGGTCCTCTCAAGTGCCTTATTACTCAACGCTATATTTTTATCAGTTGATCAATGTGTCCGTCAAGAGAGCTCGGTGTCGTCTGCACTTGATTTCCTGTGAGTACACCGGGATGTGTCTCTTTTAAGTATCTAAAGTACCTTCGACATCCAGACTTGTATCATTATACGATGCAGAGCCCTTTTGGGTGCTAGCCTGACTCATTAGTCCTAATATCTTTGGTCCAAGTCGACACTTTGAAATGTTTGGGACTGCTCGCCTTTGGTGGAAGCTCTTTGAATTTGTATTTGAAATGAGAACTTTTTCTTGTAGTTGAATGAGAGAACTGCTCTCGAAATTTATTTCATAGATTGTCTAGCTCCACTACTTTTACCAAGAGTTGGCGCACGATGATCAACAATTATTTATTTTCATCACACCCTGGCACATAGGTTAATATCAAACGATAGCATGTGAACTTGTTCGCATACTGGCTAGGGTTTGCTGACACTCAGGTTTCTTGAAGCCTTCATTGACTTTATCCCATCCTCGAGCATCACTAAATCGAGTCTAAACTCAAATCCCAAGTCCCAGTCTCTCAAGTGATAACTCAACTCATCTTATCAATCATGCAGTTGTGAAAGTGATGTGTTGATCATATTCTTCATAAGGTAGAGATGAAGAGTGCAATATAGCACTCAAATCTTTCAAAGTAGGGAATTGTGGATTATTAAGTTTCAAACCCTAATGACTAAGACTGATTAACTCAGACTCTCAAGATCTCAAAAATCAAGTGCCCTCAATTCCTCAAGCCTTGAGTGATAGTGAATGTTTCAGGAATACACCAACTCCAACGTTAGTGAATTTTTGTGATTTTTTGATTTTACAATTTTTTATGGGATTTTTTTAATCTCACGAGAAATAATGACTGGCCCAAGCTCATATGAATAGTTGCATCCATTTCCAGTCAGTATGTGTGTAAGTACGGACCGTTAGACAGCTACTCGTGCTACTTCAAGACGGTGTCATTCGCATTGTCTTTTAACCACCCAATCTGTTAAGGGAGACTATAGTTCCCTCACTAAGAAATGGCTACTCATTTCTAAGCTCAGTAGTCAGAATCATTGTTGAAGAAAAGATTTTAATTTTTCAGATTTTTAAGAGATTTTTGAAAAAGGTTAATTGTAATTACAAAACAATAAGTTAGTCCCTCATTTTTAAAAAATTAAAAAGATTTTTCAAACCATGTCACAATATATATATAGATAGATTTTCAAAATATTTTTCAAACGATTTTCAAAACGAGTAAAATCCCATTTTTCAAACCAATGCAAAATATTTTTCAAAACAATGTAACGTAGTTAGAAAATTTTCCAAAACATTTACAAATATTTTACAAAAATCAGTTCAAGAGATACTTTTACCCTAGCCCCGAAAAAGTTTCAAAAATTTTAAAATATGAGTTATGGCTAAAGTATACATACAATATATATGGTATACCCCCTTGTACTTAACTTTTGCTATGTCCTCATAGCACAAAGTGATATGAAGCCATAGCTCAGGTCAAATACAAGGTTATATGGAAGAATTGGCTCAGATGACCCCACATACTTAGATCAAAATGATCTAAGTATAAGAAGAACAAGAAGAGGGAAAAATGAATGACTCGGGTCCCCCCTATACTTAGGCTGGAGAGTAGCCTAAGTATTTGGATGTGGATTTCAGGCTGGAAACAGGAGATTAGTTAGGGTTAGAGGGGGTTGATATACAGAGATGATTGGATGTGCAGAGATCGGGGGTAGATCATCTAGGACTACGGGAGGGTTGGGAGAAGATACATGCAGGCTCAACTAAGCAGACAATATCCCTTGGTTCACCAACATATTTATTGGTGATCATTAAAAATTCGAGTCCATTAAGCATGGTTTAAGACTAGGTTTTGGACACTATCCTGGGGATACGTCCTCACCTTTGAACAATCAAAAACATCCTGTGTACAATGGCGGGGGTTGCTCTCCCATAATCCAAGAGTGATTTTTATTTCAATTTATTTCATCAACTTGCATTACAGTCCCAATTTTATACTTAGGTTATCACTGTATTAATGTGAGCACAAGTCAAGCATTCGTCGTCTACTCAGCCATTCCCAATTTCCTTTAATATACGTGATAAATCAGGGAAAGTTTTGAGAAAAGCCAATGCATTCGCGAAAAGTCATGATGCATGCTTGTGAGAAAACTTACCATGCATCCAACGATCTCCATGCGCGTGCAGGACTGTATTAAAATTTTACACTAAATGCGTCGAAGTTGAAGAAACCGCACCCTAAACATGAGACTATTAGCGGGAAGAATTTGATTCAAATTTAGCTAAGTTGATCGATGTTTATGTGTGTCTTGTGAATTACGTGTGTCCTAACCTACGAGGCAAGCATAAATGATAGAGAAAAAAAAGAGCTCGAAGAGCCGTGTGCCTAGCCCTAGGTCGACACTCAAGTGAAGCCTTACCCGGACTGAGGTAAGGCTTCACACACCACGTGCAATGTTTGTTTTTTTAATACACACGCGAGCCCTCGAACGAGGATCGCTAGAAATGCAATGATTACATACAGAACAAAACGCATGAATAGAATGATGATTGAACTCCTTGAATTCTCCTGAATTTCCTCTGCGGCTCCTCTCAGCGGGAGTTCCCAACTCCACGCCTCCATGTAGATTGAATGTCCTCCATCTTCACGGGCCCTACCACAAAAGAAAGAGTTAGGAAAAATATCAAGAAAATTAATCAAGCTATGATGCACAAATAAACACAATGGGAAGACCTAAATTTTTGAAAATAATCACATCAAAATTATATAATAAAATTCAATAAACAAATAAGGATGAGTCGTATAACCGGTAAAAGCGCCATTTGATGAACCGTGTTCTCACCGTTTTAATGATCGTCACTTGCCGTAGTACAGGCGGTGAGAAAGATCCATGTAAAAACCACACCTTTGAATATGTGGAAATTATTTTACTTGGTAAGTGTACCACGGTCGAACACTGTGATACGCGCCTCCTCATCTATTTATCGAAAATTATCAATTAGAATTGAGCGACTATATTCTCAGGTCTAGGTCTTTATATGCAGATGCGATGCACAACACATGATGCACAAATGCAGAGATGTAAAAAGAATGGCAGATACATGGAGCATGAATTTTTTATTTAGTTTTTAAGTAATTAAAAAAATGCATGTGGATGATATAAGATATGATGATGCAGATACAAACATGCCCTAAAAATACTTCATTTACTGAGCAATTCGAAGTATTTCAATTTCATTATCAATTAAAGCGCAAAAATACATCACTATTCTAAGAAATGGCATTAAAATGAAGAGCAAGTGACACATAAAAGATCTACAATTTTAGCAGATCAAATTCAGTGTCAAATTAGTAAATAAAATATGTCATTATGGAGAGAATAAAATTAGCAACATAGAAACTGAAATCAACTTGATCGAAGTTTGTATGCTCAAGATATAATCAAAAGAGTGCAAGGGCATAAATGTGATAAAACTATAAAAAAATAGAAGGATAACTATGCATATTGGTCTCTGGGAGGGTCATATATGCAATAAAAGAAAACAACAGGGCCCATATATAATTTGCCCAGGCGCGACACATGAGGCACATGCGCCTGGGCTGGATCAATTTGCAATTCCTGGGAAGTTGTTGGACATAGTTGCAATTTACCCCACCCTCATGCGTATAGCATGCGCACGGACGAGGCTCGGAGTGAGGCCTAGATGACTGTTGGTTCGGAGTCCACGTGGCTTGGCTCCATGCTTCATTCCTAGCTCTGGTTAACCGAACCTCCTGGTATGGGGCAGGGCGACGTGGCATCGTCTGGGCCATTGGATGGCCACCGAGGGAGGGTCATCCAACAACAACTGCTCTTCATTCCTGACCACGAGGGTGGCGACTCTATTGGGCTCTGGCGAGTGGCTCTCCTCCTCTGGCTTCTAAGCCTCCATAATTCTCATGAACTACAAGTACAATAACTCGTAGTTGGTCATGGTCAATGTGACAATCAAAATAGGCTCTTTCATCTTCCTATGACTGAGAACATTGATGTCCTTAATGTCCGACATAATTAAAGGAGTAAGAGAAGCCACATAAAAACATGAGAAATAGGTATAAAATCAAGGCATGCTTAAGCATTCAGAGGGTATGTGGGTACAGACCACACTCCATAAAAACCTCGTGTATAAAAGGAAGGACTCACAGATCTTGTAAATGAAATTAGCGGGTTGGAACAACCCCTGATGCAAAGCATGGTCAGACGACCCTGAGATATTTGAGGATATGCAAAAGGGAAGCTAGAAACGCTCACACATGCCTTTGAAGGGGTCAGTGGTGGGTTTTTCCAGCCATACTAGGTAGTAATCGATGCTTGCGGCCACTTAAACCTACAAAACAAGTGCGGATGGTTCTTATTTGAGTGTTGTTTGGTGACCCTGACAACAGTGACAAAGTTCGCAGCGGTAGTGTTAGGGTTTAAACAAGGGTAATTAATGACAATTTCAGACTGGTTCTCCAATACCATGTTGAAAATAGAATTCATTTTTGTAATGAGAATAGAAGTCTTATTATCTCTCATATAGTGGACACCAATAGGACAATTACATTTGAAAATCAAAAACAAAAAAAAGACTAGAAAGAGGATTTCCAACTATAAAATTATCACAAATATAAAGGATATTTGTAAACAATTACAACTAACCACAACACAGATATGGATCATCAATTGAATAGGTATTATATAAAATTAAGAATATTATAATGGTGTCTACTTGTTCAATTTTTAATTGTTGAGAAGAGAGACGCTCCACGTGATGCCGGCGATGCAGGAGGTACCGCTAGAGCCTCGGACGACGCTTTAGGTGCCACTGGAGGTGGCAGCTGGTGCTGATAGGGACTTGGACTGCCTTGCGCATGATCATCGAATCCACGAGCGATGTAGGAGGTCCAGTCCACTCTCCTTGTCGGCGGAGAGAAGGTTGGTGGTGGCGGCGGATTTAGGGTATTAGGCTCCGGTCTAGGATCGTCCTTCCGATACCATGTTGAAAAGAGGAACTAATGAGATGTTTATTCCATAGAACTAGGGTCTCTTATATAGAGAGAAAACCCTAGAGAGTACAAAGGTTACAGAACCCGAAGGGTCACATGGGGGGTTACGGAACTCGAAGGGTCACAGAGGGTTACGGAACCCGAAGGGTCACGGGAGGTTACGGAACCCGAATGGTTACAAACATAAATGTAAATCCAATACCTCTAACATTAATATTATAATAAAAATAATTAATATAAATAACTTATATAAAAAAATCATTAAAGACATCGAAGAGGATGGGCATGTGATAAATAAAGGGGAGATGAATTAAGAGGAAATTAGAGTTAGGTTAATCTATTCGTGGCATTCCATTATTTAATGGAATTTTTACCCCCACGAACCCTATAAACTTTGTAAATTATCTTCTCGACCTTCGAAACATCGCTATTCCTCCCTCGATCCCGTAAACTTGCTAACTAACCCTTACTCCACCGAACCTGCGGTCAACTCTCATCCATTTACCCATTACATTTAACTGGATTCTGTTAAAAAGAGGTGTATATCCCCGTAAATATGTTTAAGCGGCAAGATCGAACTATTGTGAATCATTGAATCGATCTGTGATCGATGGTTGCTGCTTAATCTAGAGTTTGGATTTGTTCTTCCCCAAACAGAGCTCCAAGCAATAGATCCAAGTCAAGCCTCCGCGTGTGGTGCTTCGAGGTCAGCGGAGCTCTTTTCATATCTTTGGTGAAGGCGACCTTCGGGCCGGAGAAACCCTCGGAACAAAGGAGCTTGGGGGTGAGGGTTTTCTCCGGCTTTATGGTATGGAGCCTCGACTGCTTGGAGACGACGGCTTTGCAGAGGTCGTCGGGGATGCATGGTTGGAGAAGTCATCAAGGATGAGGGAGAGATGGGTGTATGTGGTGAAGGGATTGGGAGTGGAGGTTATGGGTTTCCGGAGAGGGGAGGGCAGGGGACTCGAAGCTCCATGCGGAGGAGGTGGAGCATCAGATTCGATCTCCACGAATCTGATGGGATGCGATGGTGGAGGTGATGGGTTTCCGGGGGAGGGGAGGGGGCTCGAAGATCCCTGTGGAGGAGGCGAAGCTTCGGATTCGTTCTCCACGAATATGATGGGATACGGTGGAGGTGATGGATTTCGAGAGGAGAGGGCAAGGGACTCGGATCTCCCTGCAGAGGAGGCGGAGCATCAGATTCGATCTCCACGAATCTGATGGGATACAAATGTGGTGGTAATGGGATACGCAGGTGTGTAGGATGCACAAGCAACGCATGGCTGGGTACTGATCGCGGAACCATGCGGCTGCTCAAGTCGATGTCGGGAGATTTGTCGAACAAGGAAGAGGAAGAAGGGGAAGACGAAAGAATAAGAGAGAGAAAGAAATCTAATCGTTGGATTTCTTGTGGTTTGATTAACTTATTTTTAATCCAAGTAGGTTAATGCAAGATGTGTCAACTTAACGGCAGGGTTCTTGGGGTAAGACGGAGCAAGTTTACGAGGTCGAGGGAGGAATATCGATGTTTCAAAGGTCGAGAAGGTAATTTACAAAGTTTATAGGGTTCATATGGTAAAAATCTCTTATTTAATATAGTTGTGTCACAGCTGTAATGAACAATAGCAAACAAGACCTTATAAATATATAATATGAATATACACTTCAATGCATGGATTTTACAGATATTTGATCGGAGAAACACCAAAATTTTCAATATCTATATCAATGAAAAATTATACAACTGTAACCATATTTGTATCCAATATATCAAAATTCTCAAAGAAATATATGTATTTATATCCTTCAAATTTTGAAAATGTAAATGTGTGTTGATATCATGTAAAAACTAATTGTGCATATAAATTCTAAAGAAAATTATTTGTAAGCTTGTAGTCTAGTGGCTCGTTAATATTAAAGTCTCCTGATATTGGATATATGATAGCTTACATCATAATCATAAGATTTTTAAGGAACTGTGATTGTAATAAAAGAATTTCTTCACTTTACCAAGCAACTTCATTGCAGCACACAGAGTTCCCCCTGTTGCAATCAAATCATCAACAACCAGAGCTCGGTCACCTGGCTGAACAGCTCCCGTGTGCATTTCAAGGCAATCTCTTCCGTACTCCAGAATGTACTGCTCTGAGATGACCTCACCTGTTTTAAAAAGGATCAATACATATACTAGATAATTTGCAATATATTTTTCACCTCAGTTCTCATAAATCAAAATAAAGTTGTGAATCTGATCTATAATGATGCCTTCGGGTTTGGGCGACAAAGGTGAAGTGGCCAGAGTAGGTATCAATAATTTACAAACGTAAATCGCATGCCCTAACAGTTTAGGCTTTTCACCTGGCAATTTTCTTGGTTTTCTCAGCGGAACAAATTTCGCTCCGATTGCTAATGCAATAGGAGGTCCAAAAAAGAAGCCCCTTGCCTCAATTCCTGGCATAAACAAACTCATAAGAACTTGGGTACTTAAGCATCAAATAAATTTGATCTTATTACATCAAGATATCATTTACAGGAGAAAAATCATGTTTACACAAACATCCACTTCCTCATCTAAGGTGTGATTACTGAACATCTTTTTAGGAAAAGCAAATAGAAGTTACTAGTCATCCAATATACCGAGTTATACCTATTTTCCTCAGCATCTAAGATGAGCTTAAGGAACATCTATTTAGGAAAGGCAAACAAAAATCTTATAGACATTGCATCTAACATAGATGATTGAAACTATTGTTCATATAAGCCAACCAGCTTCAGTTATGGACTATGTAAGTGGGGCAACAGTTATTGCTAATATATTTTATTGGTGTATCTATATTTGGGCATTTTCTTATTTGTACTTATTTATTATCATTTCTTGTTTAAGGAGTTATAAGTAATCTCCCCTCTTTTGTGCTAGGGTTTCATCTCCAGAATCATCTCATTTCACCTATTCATGAGATATCAGAGAAGCAATCCTAGATCGAAGCCCTTTCACCTCTCTTGGCCCTAACCACCCCTCCACAGCTGATTAGTCCACCTAACAGCCACCAACAGAGCCAGGCCAACAGCTACTGGCTACACCAGACCAGCAACCACTGGCAGACATCCCCTCTGCCCCTACCAGCAGGTTGCACCCAGCAGGTTGTTGGCATTGTCATGGTCGGGGAAAAGGGGTCTCACACAGGAGCTCCGATGATGTGAAACCACAGATTTTGACCTGAAAATCCGATTAAATTTATGGTAACCAAATGAGCAATCACCAAAAAAAACAATTTTGATCTAATTGGGGCATATGATAGTTTGAAGAGTATCGTCGTCAGGAATCCAAGAGATCTGAAATTTTGCAAATCGGATATTGGATATAAGAGTTGAGATCATTTTAGTGAAGAGAGATCAAGTCTGAAATTGGTGGACGCGAATTTTAGCAGGATCCGCATAAATATATGCCCTAACCTGAATTGGAGGATATAAAACCAATCTTTGGATGCCCTCCCTTAATTTATAACCTAGCATCCTGCCCCCTTTCCACCTCCAAGGTTGCTGGAGACGCTTCAAGGCCGCCATATTGTCATCGAAGTTGGTCATTCACCTCCATCTTCTCGTGGAAGCATCTCACAAGCGAAAGGAAGCTCGATCTCAAGTTTTCAAGGTGAGATGCCTTCATTCTCAATCTCGTTTCCATATTTTTGTTGTGGAGTTAATTCTAACCATGGGTTCTTCATATCTAAGGTGTCGTACGCATGCAAAAATAAAAACAACAGCTAAAGGGGCTACTTAGGACGGGCGCGATGTTTACACACGGGAGCATATGTATAGGTATTATCCTCTTCCATCTAATTGGTGTCTCTCGATTTTGATCGAGTGCACTTGTATGCAAGGTGGGTCTCGTCATGTATGCTTCCCATGGGCTTCAAGACCTTCTTGTTGGATTGTTTTCCCCCTTGGAATTGCATGTTTTATTGAGAATGTTCATGATCCAAGTTCCTAAAGAAAATTGCTAAAAGATATTTTGTTAAAGTCATTTTGCAAATTGGATTAAACTGGATTAGGTGTTTATTTAAAGTCGTGATGTATAGAAGCTGTCTATTTACAGGATTTCAATTGATCCCCAAAGCCAGATGTGGGTTTCCTGCGGCCTTCCAACTTCTAGAAAAGGATTTGATCTGTGATCCTAGTGTTGTTTTTAGGCCTATTCTTGGTGATGGTCGTCGTTTCAGATTTTAGCAAGATGATTGGACTGGCCATGGCCCCTTGAGGGATTTCTTACCGCATATGTATGCTTTAGCTGCTAACATAAAGGTATCAGTAAGAGACTGTTGGGAGAACGATAGTCAGATACCTCCCTTTCGTACTTAATTGTCTAATCAGCGATTCATGGATTTCTTGCTTCCGTTTGAGGAACTGCCATCTAACGGTGGGATGTATGGGTATGCTGACTACTAGTCATGGGAAGATAGGTGATTCACAATGCAGAAGGCCTATAGGGCTCCCTATCGACGGGAGAGTCGGATCAAGCATTGGTCTCGGGTCGATTCATTGACTTATGGCAATGGAAGGTATCTTTGCGAATTAGACTTTTCCTTCGGTTGCCGCCATGGAAACGTCTTATGTCGGGGGACAGAAGAGCCCGGTTTTTTCCTGCAAAAGGGGCAGAGGAGAGTCTCGAGCATGTTTTCTTTGCTTGCCCTTGTTGCTAGGGAGGTATGGGCTAAGGTGAATGTGAAGAGAGTAGCGACAGAGGTGTGGAGTGATTTTTGGGACTCCGTGGACACATTTGGCAGTAGGGACAGTCCGACTAAAGTTTGGACAACTATCACCCTATGGTCCTTGTGACTAGCTTGGAATGGTTCTATATTCCGAGGGGAATGATCGTATAGAGAAAATGATTTTGAGCATGCAAACAGATTACACTTTTTACTCTCTGTAAATGTAATAGTTTCACTTAAATATATAAAAATTGATGGATAGGTGTCTTTTCGACATCTTACCCTTTTTCCCTAAAAAAAAGTAAGGCGGCTTTTGTAAGAATATCCAAGCAATATTTACGTTGTGATAAGTGTAATCCTCTGCAGTATGTATCACCTCAGTGCCTAGGAACTATCTGAGTTGACTACAGTATTTGTTGAGAAACACCTTCTGGAGGAAGGTCATGGTCTCTAGAATGCATGCTTTGTCATCCACATAAATAATAAGTATCACAGTACCAAAAGACCTTCGTCTAATGAACATGGAATAATCAAATATCGTCCTACGGAGATCAAAAGAATTGATCTTAGAGGTAAACCTATGGAATTATCCTTGTGGACTCTGCTTTATATCATAGATGGCCTTACGAGGTCGGCATACATAATCCCCCTCGACAAGGCACCCATCGAGGAATGCATTCTTCACATCAAGTTAAAAGATGGGCCAATTCTTGTTGGCAGCAATACAAAGAATCATCCTAGCTGATGGAGAGAAGGTCTCAAAGTAGTCGATGGCGTACGTCTGAGTGAAATCTTGGCTACAAGTCCGGCCTTTAATATGTCAATAGAGTCATCTAAAAATTGTTTGATCGTAAAGATCCATTTGCAGGCGACATGTTTTGCAGCTAGAGGACAGGGCGCAAGCTCCCACGTGCCCCTGGAGGTAAGCACATGCATCTCATCCATGACCCTTTTCCAACGATGATCCCGAAGTGCATTGTTATGATCATGAGGAACAGTAACTGCCAAGTTATCATCTGTAAATCTCCTGTCACAAATGGATAGACTATCAGTGGAAGTAAAACGTAACAAGGGAAGTACATTGTCATTCGATTTCATGCAATAGGAAGTTTTGAGGTAGCATCTGGATTCGCAGTGGTGGGGCCACTTGTAGAAGATATATCATCCTGCAAGTAAGAAACAATTAAAGAAACCAAGTCAGTTTAACAATGTGGTTCCTTTTGTAGATAATTGGAGATGGTGGGAGCTCCAAGGGAATATCATAAACAAATCGAGTAAAATAGTTGGTCTGCTCAAAGAAGGTGACATCAGTAGATATGTAGTAGCGATGACTAGTATGGTCATAGCATATATACCCATTTTGATTCCGATAGTAGCCAACAAAAATACACTTAATTGCACGAAAAATGATAAATCTGTAGTATGAAAGTTGTGAACAAAAGTAGTGCAACCAAAGATTGTCGAGAGGAAAGGAAAGGATTCATATCTTTATATAAGAGGGGAAAGGAGTTACCTCATTGAGAATCAAAGAGGGTACCCAATTAATAAAGTATGTGTCAATAAGAATAGCATCCTCCGAGTAAGTTTTGGGAAAATTCATGGGAGTAAGAAGGGTACATGTGATGAACCTGACAAACCCTCTGTTAATTTGTGGGAATTAACGCGTGAATAAAAAATGTATCGTTCGTTGTAGGTGGGTAATTGGACTCAATCAAGAAATATAACCACTTAACTAATTAGTCAAATTTAATCGAAGCGGTTTTATGCTTATTTAGCTCGGGCAAGCTCCAGGGTCGAACTCGATGAGACAAAGGAACAACCTAGGTTAATGCCGATCAAATTTCGTGCACAATTGTTTTGGTATTTTTATGCAATTAATGGATGTGAATGCAAACGTAGCCAATTTTAAGGACTAAAATACAATTTTCATTTAAACATAGTCCAAAAATTATGAAATTTGGCCGGAATATAAAATATGATGCAATGAATGCATTGTAATTTTTTTAATTTTCTGAAGCAATATGAATATTTAATGATTTAATGAATGCAAACAAAGTGAATCTCAATAATTAATTATAATATTATACCTATTTATTTTCAGGAATAAAATTATCCAAAATATATCACCAAGTGACTTATCTCAAAAAAATCCTAAACCCTAAAAAAGTGAAGTTTAATGCCTATAAAAAAGTAAATATTGAAATATACAAATTGATTTTTATAGAGCAAATGATGCGTGCAAATGCAATTCTTTTTGGGCACAGTATGAGTTACATTTTATTCTACTATCCACGAATTTTCATCAATTATTAGAGCTATGTTTAATTAATTATGAATTTCTAAGCACAGATTGTGCAAAATATGTAAATTTCCACAAAAATATTAATTATTAATTAACCACATAGTATAAACATATAACAAGCATGCCACAATGTCGAGAATTAGTTGAAAAACACAATGCGCATTTTTAAATAAAATGATGACAAATGTTGTTCAAATAATAGAGGAAAGCTAGGGGTCTATTTGCAAAGTTACAATAATTAAATAAAATAGAAAATCCAAAGAGAAGGGTCTAAATGTGATTACCTAAACCACGGAGGGGGTTTCTGCAAAATTTCAAGTGGGTACATGTGTGGCACGTGCTGCGTGCGCGTCCCTTTGGGATATTGGATGCTTCTGCAAATTGGCGTACTAGAGGGAGTTTCTTTGCAAAAGAACCCACAGGTATGTGGGGGTCACGTGTCGTCCTCAGATTCTGGACCCGACAGAGAGAGGCGGCTTGTGGGAGGAGTGACTGGTGGTGCTGCGCTTGAGACGTGGAGCTCTAGGCGTGGCTGTCGTTGAAGCACGGCTGGAGTCAATGACATTGATCGGCCCTTGAGAGCAAGCGAAGTCGTCGGTGTGGCGAAGGCTCGACTGGGCGATCCACGCCTCAGACAAGAAGATGACGGTGGAAGGCGAGGCGAGACGGACGCAGGGGTGACTGGAGGACCGCTGCAGGCGGTGTGGAATGCGTCGAGGGCAGAGCAGTAGGGTAATTCTGGATGATAAGTTGATGAAGTAGCGCGTCCGCTCGGTGAAGCGTGGTCGACAAAGGAGAGGTGTGTGATGCATCCTTGATCTAAGAAGCGTGGGATGCATCGATGAAGCACGGTGGAGGAGTAGCTGGAGTCGTTGGCTCGACGGCTGAATCTGGAGCAAGTGCAGCTCACGCGGAAGTGGCAGCGATGCAACGGTCGTGGATCTTGTCGAGGATGAAAGGACTCCGGGTTGTCACCACCGAGGATCCTTCTCTTGCTTGGGTCTATCGGCGGATGAGTTTCAAGAGGAGTGGCGATGAGGGCTATATAGCTACGAGGAGGTGGTGTCGATTAGGAAGGTGGGGATTAATTGGCGCGAAGGACATGACGTGATTGGAAACAGAGACGAGGGGTGTGAGATTGAGAAAAAGGGGGCAGCGGCTACTGGATTTGGAAAGGAATCGGGTTGACGAGGCGAGGATCGGGGAGGCGAATCGGGGATGGGTGGCAGGCGAGATCCCCGGGTGGCAGTGGTGATCTGATTGGATGAGGGTGGCGACCGGAGATGGATAGAGGAATGTTCGTGGCGCGATTCGCGGGCAGCGATGCCGCCGCCTCCAAAAGGAAAGGGGTGTGACGAGCGGAGGAAGGAGAGGATGGAGGGACGTCCGATCGGTCGAGATCGGACGGTCCTCGATGCGCCATGTGGCATTTTATTTTTTTAAAATTTTATTGTTTTTGTTAATTATTATTTTTTAAACAAAGTACAAATTCCAAAAATAGGTGACATGTGGCAGCTTCAAGAGCTGCCACGTGTCACTCCAAGAAAAATTGGAAAATATAAAATAAAAGAAAAACAAAAAAATAGTAAACGACCTTAGATCGAAAAACTTTCTTCAGAAAAGTTGCTCGTCTCAATGAGATCTACAACTTTTATGAAGAGACCAAAATCAAAATAAGTCATCTGTACGAAGTGATATTTTGAGGGTATTCTATGTACATAGAATACCGAATTTTTGTGTTTGTAGTTTTTTGTCATTTTTAAATGAGATAAAAATCAGGAAAAAAATATGATAAAATCAAATACAAATATTTACACATTACTCTAATTTTTTGGATTTTTATAATTAAGAAAATGGAGAAATAAAATAACGTACGATAAAGACGACTTTTTGTACAAACTGTCAGTGAAGACTCTGACTCGTTTAATTTCTTTGATTTTGGTTTTATTTTAAGTTTGGATTTTTACGCATTTTAATAAACCTTTTGTCAAAGATAATAAAAAAAGAAATAAAATAAAAAGAGTCAAATAGGTCAAAATTGGGTAAAATACACGATGTACAAAAGAGGCCCAAAACCCAACTTTCACATATGAGCTCCGATTCACTTGAACTTGATCTTGTTTTGAAGATAATTGAATGTACATTAGTTCAAAAGTGAGTATGATGAAATTGGATACTGTATGAGGAAGATATCATTGTTTTAGTCTGATTGTTCTGGAATTAGAGTTTGGGTTTCTCATCCACTTATTGATTGTTTTGTATTTTTTATTTATTCCCGTTAGTAATATGTACACAATAAAGGTAGTTTCAGGTGATTTGGAGTTAGCATGAATTAATCAAAAATCGAGAAGTTAGCTTAATTACAGGTCAATTGGACTGGATTTTAGGCTTCTTATTTTATTCAACTATGAATGATAAAATGCAATTATTATTTTCATATGCATGAATGTTAATTATGCAAGATAATCGATAAAACGCAGATGAATTTTAGGGACCTGAGCTTAACTAATCTCTTTTAAAGTGATGAATCACATATTCGTAAACATGCAATGCCCAATATTATTGCAGGAACGGAAGAATGAATCTCATTATTGAGAGACCCTAGGGTTCTCTTATATAGGAGAGAAACATGTTGGGCAAATTACAAGATGAATACAAAAGAAATATATAATATGAAAACAATAAGAAAGATACTTGATATCTCAACAGACAACACTCCCCTCAAACTTGAGCATAGATATCGATCAGGCTCAGCTTGGAACAACATCTCTGATAAGGCCCTAGGGCCTTAGTAAGAACATTTGTTATCTGGTCTCTAGAGCTGACATGCGTAGTGGCGATAAGACCCTTTTGTATCATCGCACGAGTGTAGTGACAGTCACCTCTATATGATTGGTCCTCTAATGGAAGGCTGGGTGGTTTGCAATGAAAAGAGCAGTCTGGTTGTCACATTGGAGGTGCATGGGAAGAGGCACCTCTATAGTAAGGTCAGTAAGAACATATCTGACCCATATCATCTCTATGCTAGCATTCGTCATGGCCCTGTATTCTGACTCAACACTTGATCTGTCAACTACGGTATGCTTCTTGTTCCTCCATGAAACAAGTGAATTCATTATGAACACAACGAAACCTGAAGTAGACTTCATATCCTTTGGACACCCAGCATAAAATGCATCTGCACATGTTGTAACTGAAATAGATGTACCTCTGCTAAAAAGAGGTCCCATACTTGGTGATGTCATCAGATACCTCAGAATCATAAGGATTGCATCCATATATTCCTGTCTGGGTTACTCCATAAACTGACTCATTTTGCTCATGGAAAAGGATATGTCGGGCCTGGTAATAATCACATATAGGAACTTTCCAACAAGCTCCATGTACCTCCTCTTGTCGATCTCCTCAGTGTCATCATCATAAAGCTTCATGCTCGGATCCATAGGAGTAGTGGCAGGTATGCA
This sequence comes from Ottelia alismoides, assembly GCA_037367405.1. Taxonomy (NCBI): domain Eukaryota; kingdom Viridiplantae; phylum Streptophyta; class Magnoliopsida; order Alismatales; family Hydrocharitaceae; genus Ottelia; species Ottelia alismoides. The sequence continues at coordinate 27,809 of JAZKJV010010005.1, read as the reverse complement.
ATCTATCATGCCAGTCTCTGAAAGAAGATCTGTAACGTAGTTCCTCTAGGTCATTACAAGACCTCTATAGTTCCTGGCAAACACCAGTCCAAGGAAGTAATGTAACTTACCAAGGTCCTTGGTCACAAACTGCTGATCTAGGAAGTCCTTGGCAGCCTGAATGCACTGCTCATCATCCTCTGTAACAATAATGTCATCCATGTAAACAAGAATGACAACAATACTTCTCTGGATCATATACACAAACAAAGAGTGATCGGCAGTCGATCGCACAAACCCATGTTTCTATATCAAGTCCGAGAGCTTCTGGAGTCATGCTCTAGGACTCTGCTTAAGGCTATAGATAGCCTTGTATAGCCTGCAAACCTTCTGACACTTCCCCTCGGCAGCAAATCTAGGTGGTTATTGCATGTAGACCTCCTCCTGTAGACCACCATAGAAGATAAAATTCTTCATTTCAAGCTAGTAAAGGGGCCAATCTCGTGTCACAACAACAGAAAGTAGAATACGCATGATAGAATGTCCGGCAACTGGAGAGAACATATCATGATAGTACACCCCATATGTCTGGGTGAACCCACGTGACACAAGTCTCGCCTTATAGCGAATCACACTGCTATATGCACGGTGTTTCACAGTGAACACCCACATGCACCCCACAACAGATGCACCAACTGGAGCTGAAACAAGACTCCAAGTATCACGCGATTGTAACGTGGCCATCTCCTCCTCCATGGCTAACCGCCACTAACTGTCCTGAAGAGCCTCCTGATACGTATGTGGTATCTCCAAGGTTGATAGTGTCAAGGTAAACCTTATGAAATCTTCTGACAATCTGCTCAAGGAAACTTGGGTTGCAAGAGGATAAGTAGCACACGCACATCTCCGCCTCCGCAGAGCAATCAGCACATCAAGATCATCTGCCAAGTTCTGAACATGTAAATCTTGAGAGGGCACCTGCTCATCCTCTATGGAATCATGTTGTACAGACAACTCATTAGCGTTTGTCACCTGTAGGAGAAAAATACATGACAGACTCAAAGAAAATAATGTCGGCACTGACAAAGTATTTCTGCTTGAGCAGATCAAAGCAACGGTACCCCTTCTGGGTACGAGAGTACCCAATAAAAACACACTTGACAGCTCTGGGAGAGAGCTTGTCACGACCTGGATAGAAATCATGAACGAATGCAATAGGCACGAACACACGAGGTGTAAGGGAGAAAAGATCCTTCTCGGGAAACGCAATCAAGAAAGAAATCTTCTCTCCAAACTCAGACGATGGCTTGCGATTCACAAGATAGCATGCAGTGAGGATTGAATCACCCCAGTAAGCATGAGAAGCACGAATCTGTATTAACAAGGTTCTGGTCACATCATGTAAGTGACGGTGTTTGCGCTCGACAATATCATTCTGCTGGGGTGCATGAGCACATGAGTTCCGGTGAACAATCCAAGAGATCTAAGAAAGTCAGAAAGTTGTAAGGTGCGGAATTCGAAGGCACCATCAGAACAAAGATATTTGATATCGGTAGAAAAAATATTCTTTATCTCAATAACATAAGATTTGATAACAGATCTAGCCTCAGACTTATTCCTCAATAAAAAGACCCGGGAAAGTCTAGAAAATCATCGATGCGACCAGATAAAAACGGTGTCCGTGGTGATCAGGGACACGACTCAGACTCCAAATATCTAAATGAATGAGCTCAAATAAATGAGAACTGCTCTGACTCTGACGAGATGGAAAGGAGGAACTGTGATGCTTCCCAACCTGGCATGCCTCACAGTGGAAGGAGGATCTCGTGGAAATCTGAGGGAGAACATGGCATTTTCTGCAACGAAAGGTGGTCGGTGAGACTGGCCCAGTAGGTATAGTAGAAACACCGGCATGAGGAGGATGGACCGTCTGTAGAGCCCTTGGTGCACACGGCCGCATTCAATCACCCTGCTCGTGAATATATCCTGAAACACAAGAGACAAAGGGTCAAAAATGGCACGACAATGCATATTCTTAATAATCTGACTAATGGAAAGTAACTTCATCTGAAAGTCATGAGCATATAAAACATTCTGAAGGAGCATCGATGGCATCAAATGCACATCCCTCTATCATGTAATGGGTAAGTGGTCTCCATTGGCAATGACAACCCATTTACCATGAGGTATGGTCCTGTAGGACCTCAGCTGCACTCTGTCTCCACACAGATGGTGGGAAGTACTAGAGTCCATAATCCATTGTCATATCTACACCACTACTACCAGTAAAAGCATAAGCGATACCTGAGAAGTTCGAAGAGGCTATGGCTGCAGCTGCGGTTGTCATATCTGTCATGGTGGTGTTTGCAACAGGAGTCATGATCTCTCGAATACGAGAGATAATATCATCCAAGCATGGATCGACCTGGGAAGCTAGAGTCTCTGAAGATTCAATCTGTTCTGTAACCCATAAGCTGGATATCCATGCTTCTGATAGCATGTATCATTTGCATGTCCTGGTCGTCGACAGTAGGTGCAAGGGTCACGCTGACATCCACCTCATCTGCCACGAGGGGTGCATCCTCTGGACTGGGTCGGCCCTCCTCGGCCACGAGAACCAGCCATCGCTAAATAGGGTGGAGGAGTGGTCGTAGAAGGCATGATAATCCGACTGAGACGGTTATAGACCTCCTCCATGGGAGGTATGGTAGCTCCGATGAGAATCTGTGTGCGCGTTGCATCATACTCTATATCAAGTCCAGCCATGAAAACTCCAACCATCGTGGAGTTCCTATATGCCTTCTACTACTCCAAAGATGTCATAATAGGTATATAGCTATGAAGCTTCTCGAACATGCCACGGAGTGAAGAGCAGTACATGTGCAGAGGATGACCATTCTGCTTGGCCTTGTAGATATCGAACTGTAGCTGAAGAATCTTGACCTCATTCTTCGTACGAGCATAGGTGGATACTCAAGTGTCCTGCATCGCCTTGGCGATGGGCTGATTCAGAATATCATTGGCTCTCTGCAGAGAGGGTTCCACACAGCCAAACAGCACATACACGTCATCTTGCTTCCAAGAAGCATTGGCCCCAGTCTTATCCGTTGGCTCTGGTTCTATCAGGATGTGCTCTTTGTTGTTGCACTGCATGAGGGTGAGAAACTGCATGGACCACAACTCATAGTTGGTCCCATCCATCTTTGTTATGGGAGCTGGGCCCTTGAAGGCACCAGACGAATAAGATATATCACCCTTGCTTTCTGACATGATGATAAAAACGACCGAACAACGAAACTCGACTGGGGAGTAGACCGATAAGAACGTATATACACGATCATACGAAGGATTGATCGTACGTGTAGACTCATACAACCATCTTCGTCAAACTTTATTGCGCACTAGGATCGAAAAACGTGATTTATAGGTCTAAAATCACGTTTTTCGGTCAAAATCAGACCGTTTCAGACTACAGTTTGAAACACAAAGGTGCATGGAGAAGCGTGGAGGCGCGAGGAGGGACCGACGGCGGCTTGGGATCTGCGCGTGGGTTGCTGGGCTCAACGGTGGTGGCTAGAGAGTGGCGGTGGCCTAGTGAGATGGCGGCCGAGGGGGAGGGGCGGCCCGGGGGTCGGCAGCCGGGGGGTGGGTAGGGCTTGGGCTTGGGCTTGGGTGGGATATAGGAACTTCGGTCGAGAACTGTCGCTCCCATACCATGTATGAACGGAAGAATGAATTGCATTATTGAGAGGCCCTAGGGTTCTCTTATGTAGGAGAGAAACCTCGTGAGAAAATTACAAGATGAATACAAAAGAAATAGATAATATGAAAACAATAAGAAAGATAACTAATATCTCAACAATTATTAATATATGATCATTTAGATTTTAAATAGAGTCAATAAGGTCTGCTATAATCACTAATAAAAACACAAAAATATTTATTACCTCCTACCGTACGAAATGGACAAGTTCTTTCAATGTCACGATGGACGAACGAAAGCACAATGAACGACGAGGCTCGGTCCTCTGAGGAAAGAAGGCACGATGATGTTTGCCGAACTAGCATGCTTCACACTCAAACGGCTTCAATGATGATAGTTCGAGAAACATCTGAGAAAGGGGTCTAATAGAAGGATGACGAAAGCACATAAGCCATAAGAACGGGTCAATAGACATATAAACAGCACTGGCAAAATTGGAATCAACATGGATATCAAGATAGTATAGATCGTTCTCCTTATATCCCCCACCAAAAATTTGCATCTGAATATTCTAAAATGTTGTGGAAAAGAATAAAAAGTAATTTTATTCCTTGAACCTTAGGCTAAAAGTTATTTTATTCCTTAAACTTTAGGCTATCTTATATAAGGGAGAGACTTATGGGTAAATTACATAAGATAGACATAAGGAAAAGAAAATAGAGAAATAGTACAAAAACGTAAATATATCTCTACACTCCCCCTCAAGATAGAGCATAGATGTCAATCATGCTCAGCTTGAATGAACACTTCTGAAAGGATCCTCTGAGCAAAGCCTTAGTGAAGATATCTGTCGTTTGATCTCCAGAGCTGACATGAAAGGTAGAGATAAAATCTTTATAAATCATGTCCCGTGTATAGTGGTAGTCCATTTCAATATGCTTAGTTCTCTCATGGAATGCAGGAATATTTGCAATGAATAGGACAGCCTTGTTATCACATCGTAACTGCAAAGGAAGAGGTACATATATATATATGTAAATCTGTTAGTATTGCTCGAACCCACATCTTCCCTGTGCAAGATTGTGCCATAGCCCTTATATTCAGATTCAGTGCTTGACCTAGCAACCACAGTTTGTTTCTTACTCTTTTAAGAAACAAGAGAACCGCCAACAAACATGACAAAGTCCAAAGTGGGCTTTCTGTCCTTTGGACATCCCGCATAGTGTTGTCCCTTTTCTGAATAACAATCCTGCACCTGGAGAAGACTTTAGGTACCTCAATATCATATATACAGCATCCATATGTACCTGTCGGGGGTGCTCCATGAATTGACTTACATGACTAACTACAAATGAGATATCCAACCTAGTTATAGTGTCCCACTATTTCTCTATATCTTCTCATGTACACCTCCTATGTATCATCATCATATAACTTCATACTAGGATCCATAGGAGTGGTAATGGGTAAACATCCAATCATGCCCATCTCAACTAGCATATTTGTCACATACTTCCTTTGGGTCATCACAAGACCATGCTGATTCCTGGAAAATTCTAACCCCAAGAGGTACCATAGGGTGCCAAGATCCTTGGTAACACAAACTGTCGGTCCACAAATTCCTTTGCCCTTTTTATTCCCTGCGCATCATCTCCTGTAACCAGTATGTCATCAACATATACCATAATAACAATCGTACCTTTAGGAGTTCTCTGTATAACAGTGAATGATCCGCATTTGACCTCTGGAATCCATGCTTCTCAATTAGATCCGAGAGCTTCTGAAACCATTCCCTTTGTCTCTGTTTAAGGCCATATATTGCCTTATGAAGTTTGCAAACCTGCTTATACTCCCCCTCAACAGCAAACCCCAAATATTGTTGTAAGTAAACTTCTTCCTATAGGTTGCCATACAAAAATGCATTTTTAACATCAAGTTGAAAGAGAGGCCAATCACATACCACAACAACGAAAAGAAGAATATGTAGAGTAGAGTGACGAGTAACAGGTGAGAATGTGTCCAGATAATCCACTCCATAGGTCTGAGTCAAGCCACGCGCAACCAATTTGAGTTTGTACCAATCCAGACTCCCATATGCATGGTATTTAACAGTAAACACCCATTTGCAGCTGTAGACATATTTCTATTTTTCTATGTACCTTTTCAGTATTTTATTTCTTTATGTCTATCTTATGTAATTTACCCATAGGTCTCTCCTCTATATAAGAGAGCCTAGGGTAACTGAAATAAACATCTCGACTATTTCTTCCACGTGGTATCAGAACGGCGGTCCTAGACCGGAGCTCCGGTATCCAAAACCCTAGACCCCACCTTCCAGCCTCATGCCCCCGTGCCTCCATGTCGAACCTGTGTTGCCCCCGCGTCGGCCCCGCACATCCACGTGCAGCCCCTCGCCGCCCGCACCTCGCCGCCCGCGCCTCGCCGCCCGAGCCTCGTCGCATTGCCCGCGCCTCCCCACACCGCCCTCGCCACCCCCAGTGCGCCTGTGTCGCCACCAGCACCGCCCGCGCCCTGCGCCGCGTGCGCTTCCGCGCCTATCCCCAACGCGCAGCCCACCTGCACCACCAGCGTGCTACTCACGTGCGGAACCTCCGTGCACAACACGTGCATATAGCTACGCATGCCATTACTTGCAAGATGGAGTCGGCCCTCTTCTATGGTTGATGGATTTGAGTGCATAAGTCTACATATATATTCAAATCCACATATGTCTGTGTAGACATTAACCTTTTTGGTCTTCACAAGCCCTAGTCTTCTACCTCCAGTATCACTACTGAGAACAAAGTAGATGTACTTGCTACAAGCGCTTTCAGAGGTCCAGCGCCTATTGTCAAAATGGACGGGACAAACTATGAGCTCTGGGTTATGCAGTTCATGAGACTTGTGAAGTCAAACGGTGAGAAACATATTCTTATTGAGGAGGAGCCGGTGGAGAAGACTGGAGTGAATGTCTTATGGGAGGCTGACGAATGGGTCTGAGTGGGTATATTAGGTACTCGTCGTAGCACGACACTCGGTCAATTAATCAGAACTGAATCGAATGTCTCTGTGAAGAGGACTCGATTTTTTAATTTATATCCTGGGCAAGTCCGGGGTCGAATACAGGAAGACAAAGGAACGACTTTGGGTTAATTCAGAAACATTAGGTCTAGGTTTCAACGCGGATTTTTTGTATTTTTTTAATATGCAAAATGAATGCAGATGCAAAATGAGGTTGAATTAAGTTAAAGAAAACAAACAACTTAGCCAAATTAATTTTAATGTGAAATTAATCTAATTTAGCTAAATTATATTTTTTTTCTATTAACCTAATCCAGTGATGAATGCAAAAGATATTTTTTTTTGAAATTATAGGAATTAAAATACAATAATGAAAAATGCACACTTTTTAGGGGTTTTCACGTAATTTTTCACACAAATAGAATGCAAAAATTATGAAAAAAATTACTGGAACTCAACATGATGAAATGAAGCTACAGTAATTTTTTTGAATTTTTTGAGAATATATGAAAATTTTTATGAATTTTTTAATGAAAACAGAGTGACTGCAAGCATTTAATTTTTAATAAATCCACAATATCAATTTATCCACAGAGCAACTTATCTCAACAAGGTATTTATATGAGCAATCCAGGAGAGTTGGATTTTCGAAAAAATAATGTGTAGATTTAAATAAAAATCAATTAGTAAAGTCACTCTATAATTTATTTAAGGCACAGGACAACTCCAATTAGGATGAAATTTAGATACTAATTTAAGCACATTTCAAGGCATTATTTCTAACTTTTAAGGAATTTTTGGAGCAACCGTGATTTAAATACGAATTTAAAACCACAAATCGGGTAAAATAAGAAATATTTCAGTAAACAATTTTAATCAATTACTCAAAGCAAACAAAAATCCAAATAAATAACCAAATGATAGAGAATTAATTTCTAAACAACATGACATTTTTCATTAAAATAAATGATGCAAAATGGATATTCAAAATAGCTCATGACCATAGGGGTATTTGTACAAATTCAGAAAAAATTGGCATTGCAAATTATACACAGAGGTACTTTTGGAATTACAAAAATGTACGGGGAAACTTTGCAATTTTTACAAAATAAAAAAAAATAAAAAGGAGGAAGAGACCTTCTACAGGCGATTATGGGGCAGGATGGATGAGGGCGGGCGACAGTCTTGGCGGCACGATGGCGACTGGAGGGCGGTGGGATGGGGAAGCGGTGATCGCCCTGCTACGAGCGGTGTTGGGATGGCGTGGTCGTGGCTGGACGCCGGATGGCGGAGGGCCGCAGGAGGGGGGCCAAGGAGGCAGCGCAGCCCGCGCAGGCTGGTGACGATGGAGAAAGCGGGGCGGCTTCAAGCAGTGGTGCGGCTGGGCGAGTGGTAGGGTTGCGGCCACGCGAGGTAGTTGGAGGGTCGTAGGCTGCAGATGGCACGATGGGCTTGTTGAAAGCGGAGGAACCGCCACTGGAGGGCGGCCGTACAGGGAGGGGTGTAGGTGCGTGGGTGGGGCACGCGGAGGTGGAGGGTGCATGCGGTGGTGGCCAACGGTGGAAGAGGGGGGCAACCACCTGCTGTAATTTTTATTTTTTTATATTTTCTTGTTTTTGTTGCTTGTTTCGAATTTTTTTATATACTTTTTTTGTTTTCTTAAAAAGAGAATAAACAAAAGATGAGAATAATGGTGTGGTGATGGTGATGATATGATGAAGAGGATGGTGATGTGGTGGTGTAATATAAAAAATGTGTGGTGAAACAAGGAAATAAAATGTTAGATAAAAGAAAATAATAAGGGAAATGATAGGGAATACTTACCTGAGGTTCGTCGGATTTGCGGAGCAACTACGTTGGACTCCTGTCGTAGCCTCGATCTGATTGGCAAAAAATCGGAGAAGCTATGTGAGCTTGATAGGAAACTTTTGACACACAATGATGGACACCGCGGATACCGCCTGAAGGAGGTCGTCAATTGAGGATGATGCTCAGTCGTTGTCACTGACAAAACACTCCAAGCTCTCTCCTTTTTCTCTAAGAATGTAGGATGAAGGGAAATGAAGAAGAGGAGATGAATAAAAAGAAGAAGAATGAGAGTTAGAAACTGGAATGGTGGAGTTGAATGTGAGGTTAGAAAAAAATGGTGGAGTTAAATGGAGATTAAAAAAAGAAAATGGAGTTGAATAAGAGTTATTGTAGAGAATGAAAAATAAATAAAAGAAAAGAAAATAAAGTAGTTTATTAAAAAAATAAAATAAAGAGAAAAGAGAATGGAGAATTTACAAAATAAAACAAATAATATGTACATGTTTTTTTTACTTTTCTAATTTTAATTTTTTTGTATTTTTAATGAAAGATATTTAAAAATATAAGAAAATACTAGAAATAAAATAAAACACAAAAATGATTTTTTTATATTTTTTAGTAATTAAGAAAAGTAATAAAAAATGAGAAAAGAAAAATATGTACATTATATACAATGTACACCTAGGTACCAAAACTCAAATTTTTCAAATAAGCTCTGATTTTAATGAAACCACTTTCATTGGATAGATAATTTTCTAACTTAAACTTTAAAAGTGAGTTTGGTGAATATGAAGTTCATACGGAGCGAGAATTTGGCCGGAAAATTGGACTTTACGGCTTTTTCTCTTTGGGTTCTAGGAGTATGTATTTGAGGTGAAATTTATTTTATATTTTTTATTTTTATATACATTTTTATAAACAAGTCAGAGAAAGAATTAGCCAAAAAGGAGTTGAAATGAAATTATTAAAAATAAATGAAGTTTGGGCTATTTACATGTGAAAAACTCTTTTATTTTACGGATTTTTATTATTAATTTATTTTGTACAATATAATATATAATAATTAGTCCATTTTATTTACAAAAGTCAATTTATTAATTTATGGATTTTATGAACATTTATTTGAGATTTTACTCATGGATTTTGCTAAGATCAATATATTGAGATGATGAATTGTGGATTCATTACCCCCTATACTTAACTTTGTTAGTCCTCGAGCAAGTAAAGAATAAATAAGTTGGATTAACCCCTGACTGTGAATGTGAATACAAGACTTGATCTGTTGAAGAACTCTCGATTTTAGAGATCCTAAAATTTTAAGCTGAAACAAGCTCTAGTCAAAAGGTATCCAATTTCCCTAATCATCAGACTCTCTCTGTATACATATATAATAGGGATATGGACCGCGGTTACAAGAGTAGAGTCGCAACTTCACCCAAGGTTCCAATCCAATAGACTCTCCTAAGAATACGATCCTCAATACTAGGGAATAAATTATTTCTTACATCCAATTCACCATCTCTTTGGTTGTCAGATTTAAAAGTGTAGATGGAAGGCCAGTTGATGGAGGGCATAGGATTGTGTCATTTTTTTCTCCCTCTCATTGGAACAAGGATCCTCTCGAGTATCTTATTAACTTAACAAATGTATTTTTTTTGTTATTGATCAGTGTGTCCGTCAAGAGAATTCGGAGTCGTCTGCACTTGTTTTCCTGGGAGTACACCGGGGTGTGTCTATTTTGAGTATCTAAGATATCTTCGACACCCAGACTTATATTACTATACGATGCAAAGCTCTTTTGGGTGCTAGCCCGACTCCTTGGTCCTAATAGCATTTGATCCAAGTGGACACTTTGAAATGGTTGGGAGCGCTCGCCGTTGGTGGAAGCTCATTGATATTTGACTTTGTATGGTGAGAGCTTTTCTTTCAATATTTATTTCTTTTTTTTTGAAATGTTGACTAGCTCCACTGCTTTTACCAAAAATTGGCGCACATTGATCAACAAAATTTAGATTTCCATCACCCTGACACATAGGTAAGTGTCAAGTGATAGTACAAGAACCATGTTCTCATACTGGCTAAAGGTGTTGACACTCAGGTTTCATGAAGCCTTCATTATTTTATCACATCCTCAAGCACCATAAAATCAGGTCCAAACTCAAATCCCTCATCCCAGTTCCTCAAGTGAAATTTCAACTCATCTCATCACAACTGCAGTCGTGCATGTGAGATGTTGATCATATTCTTAAGGTAAAGACTAAGCGTGGAATATAAAAAACAAATCTTTCAAAATAGGGAAATATGAATAATTAAGTCAAAGACCTTGATGACTAAGGTTGGTTAACATAAAATCTCAAGACCTCATAACCAAGTGTTCTTGAACTTCACTAGTCTTGTGTGAATGTGAAAGTGTCAGGGACCAACTCATTAGTTAGTTTTTTTGTGTTTTTTATTTTTGTGATTTTTTATTTTTGAAAAAGAAAGGTAAATAAGAAAGGACACACTTTTTTAAAAAAAGATTTTGTTTGGTTTTTTTAAAGCAGATAAGGAAAGAAAAGAGAAAATTGTTGTTGTTTTTTTAAAGATTTTTTTTTTGAAAAAGATTTTTTTGTTTTGAAAAGAAAGAGGAAATTTTTTTGAAAAGCTTTTTAAGAGAATTTTTTGAAAATATTTTTGATTTTTTTCAAAAAGTGTATATATTTTTTTGTTTTTAGTTTTTAGTTTTTTTGTTTTAAAGGAGAGTTTTTAGTTTTTTTGTTTTTTTTTGAAAAAGTTCTTTTTATGAAAAATTTGTTTTGTTATACCTCTTATTTACAACAATTTACCCATAACGCCTTATTTTAATTACAAACAAGTCAAAGTACGAGCTATAGGTAAAGTATATATGTAATATATACAAACCCCCGTATACTTAGCATGTGATATGTCCTCATGGCACTAGGTGACAAAAAGCCATAGCTCTTACTAAGCATAAGTGGGTGAAAAGAATAGAAGAGAAAAAGAATATAAGAGCGTTGGAGAATACACAACGGGCATCGCCCCCCCTATACTTAGGCTCTGGTCAGCCTAAGTATTTGAGAGAACACAAGATTGGAGAACCGATGAGTGGGAAAGAATATACAAAAAGAAAATAAAAAGAAGAGACGGAGCAACTCGGGTCACTCGCCCCTCTATACTTAGGATATAGTCAATATAAGTATAGCCACAAAATAAAAACGATGTGGAACTGGGACGAGTGATGCGAATCACAGGGAAGGTAGGGAAATAAAAGAAAGAAAAATATATACAAGGAGTGAGAATATACAAGGATCAATAAGGTTAGTGACGGACCTCCTTGCAGGAGTGACGGGTAGAGTCGTCCTCAGGGGAATAATAGTGAGGGGTAGAGAACCTCCAACGAGGGTCGACAAACGGCTGCTTGTTCATATATGGCTTAAGAACAACCAAACTCAGCTCACTCATATAAATCACCTCATCCGAACCTGATGAGGACTCCTCAGAAATTCCTTCTCTGGGATGTCGAAGGCAACTTTCTTAATCGATTTTCTACAACCTAAAGCATCAAGAGGAAGATGAGAGTGATATGTCTTAAGGAGTTTGGGGGAACACCTCGAGGAATGAATACTCTTCTTCTTTTTACCAGATGACCGACTAGAGGATGAAGCAACCGATTTATCGAGATTGGTCAATTTGGTCCCGGTTGTCTTTTGGTGTAGGTCCCGGATGTAGTGTGTGTGAGGTGCTGACCAGGGGTTCATCATCAAATGAGTCACCATATGCATTGTAATACTCCTGCAAGGTCAGCACACGTCTCTGGTATGGCATAGTGTTCTCAGTTGGCTTGACATTTATCGGCTCATGCGTCTGATCATCTAAATAGTCAAGGAAATCAGAAATGATCGTGTCCAACTCAGGAGCAGCTTCTGGTTGTGAGTCATCTCTAGAAGCGGTTACGGTAGTGGTGATGCAAACAGCGGGTGATGTGGAGGTGTAGGAGTCTCTGAACCAATGGTCGTCTGGATAGTCGATATCTCATGTGTAGTACAGAGACGGGACTCAACTATCTCTCGGAGGTCACGGTTGTCTATGACAGTACATTTTTACCATAGGATATTGTGTATCCTCAAAGATTGGGTGAGGTCGGAGTGCTCCCAATGCAGTGAAATCGATCTCCCGAGTCTCGCAATATATAATTGCCTTAGCCAAACTAAGAACGGCTTCCGAGAATGATCGGAGATTGGATGAACTCTCCTCGATCTTAATGCCAATGATCGTGAAGTTTATCTGGAGTAGAGCACTTTGGAAAATAATGATGACTGAAATGGTTCCTTTCGGCCGTTTAATGAACCCATCAGCCAACTGAACGATCTCTCTTGACTTCTCGGCAGATCCGAGTTTGAGTTTGGCAAATACGGAGATCGGGAGGATATTTATCAATGAGTCATCATCGATTCTTGCATAGTGAATGTAGTTCCTTTGATTTTACAATCAAACCTAGGCAACTGCTCCACTCTACGGCTCTTGGTTTTTCTCCCTATCACCAAAGAAGTGTCCATAGACACTATGTGTCTCTCAGGCCTTGTCCTCTCATTGCCCGACCTTTTAGGCATCAATTTACTTCTCACAAATCTTTTATGGTCGGGAAAGTGTCCAATGGCCATTATTAAGGGAAGCTCAAAAATCAACCCTCTATCAATCGCTTCCCAAACTGCAGGATCCAATTTTTTTAGGTCTTTTCCATTTTCATTTTTCATGGTGTTTTTGGATTTTTCAAATTTTTTGGTCTTTTTGATAGGTGAAGGAGGAATAAGATAATGTACAGACTCTAGTTTGGAGGGAAAGTGGTTAGTAGAAGAGGGAGGTAGAAGGGATTCCAGCTGTACATGACGTGCGGTCAATTCGGTGTCTTCCAGGTTTTCAAAATTCAATCCGTGAAATCCATGATCCACTTTCAAACATGGACTCTTGATCGGTCTAGAAATGTCATCCTCCAATAAGTTATCATGATACATCATGAGAGAATGTTGGTCAATTGGAGGATACTGCTGAGAACTCGGGATCTTATACTCAACACACCTTAACTCGGGCGTGTAATGCTGAGTTGAGTATGGCCCATATGTATGGCAGATGTTGGTCGGAGCCTCATAAGGTGGAGTCAGTAGACAGGGGGTCTGTAGATCGGTCGCATGAATCCAATCCCCTGTATGTGTCGGCTCTCCGAATGGGTGATATGAAGGTTGGTCAATGCGGGCTTGATCACTCAGGTCAATCAAGTCAGGTAGATCATGTAGTGCAGGCCTCTCCATTCGATCTGTTTGGTCGACCATGTTGTACCCTAAGGACAAGTCGGGACGTGTATAGGTCAATTGTTGTCCGGTCGCACCTTGAGGTGAGAATGAGGTCTGTGGGGGCAACTGATTCCGCCAATCATTCATCTCAGCAGTGGCTTGCTCTTCGATTTGTTCCTCGATTCCAACAAGCGAACGAGAATATGGTGAGTCAATCCAGGGTGGATGTGGGTCAGGGGTGTAAGAATGTGGGGTAGGTGAGAACTATGAAAAAGTGGGGAAGTCAGTCGGAGTTCTGACTTCACGGTCGGGGTGGGGGTATGGGGAAGAATAAGAGGGTGGAGATGATCGGAATATGATCGAAGAAGAGTGACCTGGATATGATGACCAATATTTCGACATCTTCGAAGAGAGATGGGAGAATAAAGAGGATCGAGGAAAAAAGTATGCAAGTACACCGAATAATACACAAACAAACAAACACAAGAGCAAACCCTGAGTTCACCTACTCAACACAATGATGGTCACAAGAGTCCGACCATTTTTCTTTTTTTTAAGCCAAGAAAGGTGGATACACTCGAAGGTGTTCACCCTAAAGATTTATTAAAGATGGAAAGAAAAGGGGAGAAGGTACAGGAAGGCACTTGAAGTGCTAAACACACCAAGAGCTTAGAAGGCTCGACACCTGTAAATTTACATTTTCTATATAGAACCTTTGCTCTGAGAAAAGAAGCGTGTTCCTTGCAATCCAAATAGCCCAAAGCGTAGCCACCGGCCGCAACAAATCACATCTTGCACGGTTGGAGGCCGCCACTAAGCTGCTGCAAAAAGCGCCCACGTCAGAAAGGGCAAGCCAGCGCAAAGACGGGGTGTCCCAAAGGGGAGCCACCCCAGAACAGGAGAAGAAAAGGTGTTCTGTTGTTTCAATCTCCGAGCCACAAATGAGGCACCTGTCAGAAAATGTGCCAAGCAGACTAGAGCATCTGTCACGTGTCATAAGCCTCTTGCGCCTAAAAGCCACAAAAAGAAGCCAATCTTCTCAGGAAGGTGCAGTCCCCAAAGGAAGGCGCAATCCTGCGTCATCTCAGGCGAGAGGGAGGGTGGGGGCCTTGTGATAGCCATGTAAGCCCTACGGACCGAGAAGTATTTGCCTCGCCAAACCACATTCAGAAGATGGGCTGGGGCTGGTGGCGCCCCTCAAAAAGTCCAGAAGGCCGAGGAATTCATCTAGGAGCTAGTCAGAGAAGTTCGAGCGAAAATGAGGCATCCAGTTGCCATTGTCCCAGCAATCAGTGACCCGCACATGCGGATCCGAAGCGAGGGAAAAAAGACGAGGGAAACGAGAAGCAAGGTCTCCCCGGTCAGTCCAATTATCACGCCAAAATAGGAAGCTCTCACCATTCCCCAGCACAGGTCTAAAGTACTCCCCAAAGCCAAAGATTACCTTGAGGATACCACTCCAGAAAAGAGAGGGCCTAGTCGTCTCGACAAGCAAATCTGGTGACGGCACCAAGCTGGTAACCCAATAAATCTGACGAAGGAGCCGAGTGCAGAGGTCGTTGTTGATACCCCAAATCCTATCCACCCACTTCAGAAAAAGCACCTCATTGAGGGCAGCCAGGCGGCGAACACCCAGGCCACCCTCACTCTTCAGGAGGGTGACGTCCTCCCAGCCGACGAGATGCAAGCCCGCCCGATCACCCTTGCACCAAAGGAATCTCCGCATCAGTCCTTCAAGTCTCTTCCTGATGCCAGATGGGAGCAGTCTCGTGGAGGAGTAATAAACTGGAATCGCCGAGAGGACAGACTTCATCACTTCAGAAGCACCAGCCTGCCGCCTTTAGAGAGGAGCATCGCCTTCCAGCCTGCAAGCTTCCCCTCAACCTTCTCAACCAAGGGAAGCCAGTCAAACAACTTCGACCTCCCAGTGGAAAGCGGAAGCCCTAAGTAGGGTATCTGAAGAGTAGAACGCATTGTACCCAGCACCGCGCTGCACAGCTCGGACTCGTCATCCGTCATAGAGAAAGGAATGAGCTTCGATTTCGTCAAATTCAGCTGAAGCCCGGACATCTCGTCGAAAAGCTCAAGTACCGCAGCCATCCCCCTAGCTTTTTCAGGACCGCCTTCAATGAAGAAGATGGTGTCGTCAGCATACTGGAGCAGCGGGATCTGGATGTCCCCCTTAGAGAACCCACGCGAGATGCCCGTCCTAAGCACCCCATCAACCATGCAGGCCAACACGTCCGTAGCAATGATGAAAAGCAGAGGTGCAAGAGGAAAGCCCTGCCGCACTTCCCGTTGAGGCTGGAAGAACCCTCCCTCCGGGCGACCGTTCACGAGCACGGCCATAGAAGAAGTCGACACGCAACGCCGCATCCAAGTGATCCAGATGGACGGAAGCCCCTCCTGTAAAGTGCCGCCCAGAGGAAGCATCAGTCCAAAGTATCAAAGGCCTTTGAGAAGTCAATCTTCCAAAGCACGGACTTCATCCCACAACGCTACCAATCCGACACAATCTCAGCCGCAGTGACCATAGAGTCCGCAATCTGCCTCCCCAGACGAAGGTCGACTGAAGAGGGGAGATAATGTGCTCTAGAACCCTGCTCAGTCTGCACGCAAAAACCTTGGCGATGATCAAGTAAAGGGCGTTGGAGATAGCAATAGGCCGGAAGTCTTCAATTCTAGAGACACCAGCACATTTGGGGAGCAGGACCAAGAGAGCTATGTTAACAAGCTCAAACCCAGCATTACAGCGACAGCACTCGTGGACGACCTCGAGAACCTCATCACCAACCAGATGCCAAAAGTCCCTGTAGAATGAGACGGGGAAACCGTCGGGCCCAGGTGACCCCTCACAGTTGAAGTTCCAAACCGCTGCCTTAAGCTCTTCGGGGGTCACGGCAAGAGTCAAACTAGATGTGTGCGCCTCCAATAAACGAGCCGCCCGCTCGCCAGACTAGCGCCAGTGACGCTCACAACTCCCCCTGGAGAACTCCTTGAAGCGGTTTACGATAGCACTACCCAGCTCCCTGTCACCCTCGACCCGCACATTAACGAAGACCAAACTACTGATAACATTAGCGTGCCTCCTCCCGCTCGCAATCCTGCGGAAGAAAGCGGTGTTCGCGTCCCTCTCCTTGAGCCATCTGTGCTTGGAACATTGTTTCCATTCTGCCACCCTCTTGCGGTCGTCGGTATTGATCCTCTGTTGCGCCTCCGAACGCTGGAGCAGCTCATCCGTCATCAGGGGCCTGTCATCCTCTAAACTATCTAGGTCGACAACCACAGCTTTCGCCTCCGCCCTGCCGGCGCGGCGGGCCGCCCGCGACTCCTGCTTGAAAAGGCAAATACGCGCCCGAAGGGAATCCAGCTTCTTGACAAATCTAGCGGTCGTCGATCCCGTAGCAACGGTCGATCTCCAATGAGACTCCACCAAGCCCCAGAAGGAATCCTCAAGCAACCAGGCCGACCCGTAATGGAAGAAACCCCGAGGGGACGAGGCCTCCCCGGAATCCCAGAGGATGGGCGTGTGATCAGACAGGAGCGGGGTTTGGCCGAGACCGAGGAGAGAGGGAAAACGTCCACGAAAGCCATCGACGCTAGGAAGCGGTCTAACCGCGATCTGGAGCCCGAGCTCCTCCAGGTGTACCTGATATTCAAAGCATCCAAGATCACCAAGCCAAAAGAATCAACGAGCTCAACGAAGCAGGCAGAGCCAGGGTCCTGTCCGCCCTGCAGACGCGGCCGGTCCGAAGAAAGCAACATAACATTGAAATCGCCCCCTACCAACCAGGGGACGTCGGGGAAGAAGTCCTTGACCGCACACAGATCCGACCAAAGCTGATGCCGCAGGGTCGCAGAAGAAGGTCCATAAACACAGGAAATAACAAAAGAAGTCCCAGAACATTTGCAGTCGAGGAGGACCGAGAGCACATGGGTGCCCCTCAGCTCAGCCCGAAGGGAGAAGAGAGAATCCTTCCAGGCCACCAGCAATCCGCCCGCGGACCCAAGAGCGTCCAGAGCGCAGAAGTCCATGATCGAACCCGACCCAAAGGACCGCCAGACCGCAGCATAGAGCAAGGCCAGCTTCGTTTCCTGCAAGAGAACGATATCACAACCCCAATCCAGAAATCTAGATCCCAGCACTGCTCTTTTCTCCGGGTCACCCAGACCCCTGACGTTCCAAGAGAGAATTTTCATTGGCAACTACTTTGGTTCCCCATCTCGAGATAGATCACCCCCGTTGTCGAGGCAACTTTAGAAAGGAATTCAGAAGGCGGAGCGGGAGCAGCAGCTGACTTGGAACGCTGCCGCCTCCGGTAATGCTTCCCGGATCTCTTGTCTGACACCCCTCCTCCCTGACCTGCCGCTAGATCGGGGTGGCGTTCCCGGTCACTCGAAAGATCTTGCAGAAGGGGCAACGTGACCAGAGGGGGGCTCCGGAGCATCAACAACCACAGAAGGGCAGTGTGGTCCACATAACAATTTAACGGGAAAGTTAACGTAAGTACCACATTGAAACCGCTTATAAAGATTAGGTACCGCATTGTGACTTTTCAAAGTTCATGGACTACATTGAATTCGAGTGCAAATTTAAGGAACTTTTATGTAATGTGCTCTTTTAAATTTCAAATGACTCGACTAGACCAAATTATAACGACTTACCCTAATTTCAATTAATGACTCTAATTAGACGGATAAAAACCCCTACTTTAATAAAATCCTACAACAACAACAACAAAGCCTTTTCCCACATTAAGTAGGATCGGTTACATGGATTTTGTGCCTCCATTTAGATCTATCTTGGGTCATTCTCGAGCTTAAATCCAAATAACTAAGATCCTAATCTAATAAAACCCTAACTAGACATAAATAATTGATCGAGAAACACCCTAATTTTGCATCAATTTCAATTCCCAACTGCATCAAATCTCATACAATAATATGACCTATCCAATGTAACACTATGCACACAACACCCTCTTTGTTTATGAAGGGAGGGGATCATGCATTCCGTGTTGGTGGAAAAGTTTGGAGGATTTTCAATTATGTGGATATACAGAGATAAACCAGCTTTTGTGACCTTTGATATGTGTTGGAGTATTTGATTATGCGTCACTCTTGTAGTAGATGGTACCACAACCAATCGTTTAGTCCCACATCTACCAGTTGTGAGATGTGGAGACTCAGTGAGGGCTATATAAGAAGCCCCTCACTCTCTGCATCCAGTGAGAAAGTGCAATGCATACATCAGCTCTTTGAGGCGTTCTCCCGTGGTTTCATCCCGCTCCTTAGGGAGTAGGGTTCCACGTTAAATCTCGTGTTCTTTCAATATTTTTATTCTTTTATTTTGATACGCTTCTGCATTCCTATTTTCTAACATGGTATCAGAGCGGGTTCGATTCTTGAAGTTTTCCATGTTCTTTATTTATAATCCGAGATTCTATTCTAGGGCAAACCCTAACGATTTGATCAATTAGAGTGTCAATTTGAGATTATCATTATTATGTTCATGGTTAAATTCATTCACTTCTAGGGTTTTCTGGAAACCCTAAATCGGCACATGCAATCGAGATTC
The DNA here is from genome assembly GCA_037367405.1 of Ottelia alismoides. Taxonomy (NCBI): domain Eukaryota; kingdom Viridiplantae; phylum Streptophyta; class Magnoliopsida; order Alismatales; family Hydrocharitaceae; genus Ottelia; species Ottelia alismoides. The sequence goes on along the minus strand of JAZKJV010010005.1, from coordinate 8,431 downwards.
GTTCAGTCATGACGAAGAAAGCCGTTGCAGCAACTTTGTCTTTGTGGTGCACAATCTACAACAGCAACAGGCATCGAGATCATTGCCTTCTTCTGCACATCTCCGCACCTCGTGAGTGCAAGCCCAACACAACGTGATTCCCGCTTGAGCAGGCGTCAGCAGCACCGAGGATCCCAACATCACTTCTCGTGTGTAGCCCTCTAGCCTCCAGCCCCAGGCGGAGGCGGCAACATCAAGCAAGATCCATGCCGCACCCCCAACATTTGGGGCTCCAGGCGGCCACCATCTTCTTCCTCGCAACCTCCAAATCGGCACAAGCAACGCATCTCCCATCCACCCTCCTCTCCAGTCGCGTGCACCTCCAAGCGAAGGAGCCCTATCATACGTGCGTGTGGCTCCCGTGGCATCAAGGCCCCGAAGTCCAATGAGGGGGGCCTCTCCTCCCTCCCAGCTGGAGGCGATGACATACCCTTGCAACTCGAGCCCCAGGCGGCTCTACTTCAGGGCGACGACTGCCAAGCAGGAGCCCCATCGGGGGGTAGGCTCCATCGAGAGATGGGTTCCCCGATTGGGAACCCTTAATAAGGTTAGCCCCAAAGAGGGCCGCAATTATTTAAAAAATTGAGAAAAGGGGCCAACTGGTGGGCCGCTCAGTTTTAAAAAAAAGGAGAGAGAGAAAGGGCCCAACTGGGCCAACGTTTAAAAAAATGAAAGTAAAAAAAAAGAGTATAGAGAGAGGGTATGTTGTGTTTTGTAAGCCCAATTGGGATGAGGCATTTTTTGGACCCAAATGGGCCACGTTTATTTTGTTCAAAGAGAGAGAGAGAGAAGGCGCGTGCAAAAGAAAAGCCGTACGCAGAGGAAAAATTTTGCAAAAAAATGAGTTGGCTAAAAAAAGGAGTGAAAATAGTAAAAAAATGTAAAAAAAAGGCCGAAAATTTTTGAAATTGACACAGCTTATGTGATTCATGTTTCCTCATCTTTGTTGTCTTCTCCCAACTTTGTCGATGCCGTTGATTTCCGATAAGTATAGGGAAAAGGGGGAGTATTGTGTAGTAGAGTCATATGTTTGTTCTAGATTCAGATGTCAGATTCCAGACCAGCCAGATTTTTCAGACTCCCGTTCAGACTCGACAATCAGGTTCCAAGTCTTCAGTTTCAAACATGCACGGTCTTTTTCAGATGAGCACATGTTTGCCAACATTGTTTGTGGTCCCCATCTTTTGTGTTTCAACCAGAATTTTCATGTGATCCATATGGACTCCAGAGTAGAGATCCATGTCATGTGGGCTAGGGTTTTCATGTAGTTTCATAGGGACTCCAAAGTAGAGAACCCTTTCTCTGAGCCAGATGGGAGAGACCCAGTTCTCTGACAAGGAGACTTCAGACGCCATTCTCCAATGTTCGTGAACTCTAGTACGAGATCCTTCCGAGGTTCCTATGAGAAAAAAACCCACTTTGTGGTCCCTATGAGAGAACCATCTTCAGAGATCTACGTATGGATAGTTAGCGACGTTCTTTATTCGGTCCTTTCAGAGATAGAGCAGTTGTCCACATGTTGTGGCGGACCATAGTTCTTCATGTAGAGACTCATTTTCAGTTGCAGTGACTCTGACGGGTGCAATACAGAGCACATGCTCTCCGACGACGAGATTCAGTTTGACTCACACTCCATCCCGTCCGTCCTCCTTACCTGCACGGCAAGAGAACCAACGTCCTCGACAGCAATCGATAGTTGTGCGCGTTGAGTTGATATTGTTCGTAGTATCCTGTAGCGTGAGTTTGATATTTCTTTCTGTTTTTCCAAGCTGAGCATTGCATGCTCTGACTTGGGGGGAGTGTTGGAATATTTGGTTATGTGTCACTCTTGTAGTAGATGGGCAAATGGATCACTCCAGGATCCATTTACCACATCCAGTTGTTTAGCCTCACATCTAACAGTTGTGAGATGTGGTGACTCAGTGAGGGCAATATAAGAAGCCCCTCACCCTCTGTATCCAGTGAGAAAGTGCAATGCATACATCGGCCCTTTGAGGCGTTCTCCCGTGGTTTCATCCCACTCCTTAGGGATAGGGTTCCACGTTAAATCCCATTGTTTTTCAATTTTTTATCTTTATTTCGTTGATATGCTTCCGCATTATATTTTCTAACTATATGGATTAATAGTGATAGCAAGAAATGTCTAGATTTTGGGTTTGCTAAGTGGGGATGATCCCTTCTATCTATATTGGCATGCCCCTTATTGTAAATCGAAATCTTTGGGTTGGGGTTGTCAACTAGAATAGATCGTGCATAAGATGGCAAGATGGAACGCATATCGAGAAGGGGTGGAGTTATCACCTATCCTCATTTTATTCGTCTCTCTGTGTGTGTGTGCAAAATGTCGACTGGGGATGGACAGCACCATGCACAGATTTTTTTATCACCTTTCGGCAAGAAGGCGGAGGCATGGCCTTGGGGAAGCAAGAGACAATCACTCAAGTGACTGAGGAGGGCAGCACTGGAGTGACTATGATGCAGAAAATGTATAAGACATTGCTAATGAAATGTATAATTCACAAAAGGCAAACGGTAAGGACATGCTATGTCGCGTCATCCGAAAGATATACAAAAGCCGAGAGGCATCTTTCAAGGGGGTCAAATGCCCTTTAAGCTTTTGAAGAGGCCTGGTCTTAATGATACCTGAGACGACTATGTTCATGCAACCTATCTTAGGAAATGGCATATCTTTCAGGTTATGAACAAATAACTGGCAGGGATCAGGTATTTTGTGCTTTAACTTTAGACGACTCTTTGCTTTAGCAAGTAACAAGGAGGCAGTGTGGAAGATTTGTTGATCCAAATCAGGCTCTGGTCAAGGGATTTAGAGCTCATTCTCCACTCCAGGACTTTCTAAACAAAGGATGCAGGACTTCGTAGAACTTCTACGGTTCTTCAAAACAGAGAAGGGACCCATAGGGGTTGCCCAGACAAAATATACAAAGGGATATGAACCTAATGACAGACAGTCATTTAATATGGAGGGCGCATGTCTCGCTTAGGGTAAAAATCTTATGACTCCAGACTCCTGAGAAGAGAAATAATCAAAACTTGCTGTTTCAGAGCTCATCACCAGCCGCAGGTATGATCTGTCCAATTTGTAGGAAGGATAACGAAGACATCGCCCACCTCTTTTTCAAATGTGATTTCTCACCTGGATGGATGCTTCTGCCAACGAAACTTTACGGTGTTCATTTGAAGGAGTGACTTATCATTCAAAGTGTTACAGAGCAAGACACTGCAATCTTCTGAGCTAAATATAGATAGCTCGAAATACTGGTCTTCAGAAATGACCGAGTTCTATATGGAAAATAATGTAGTGCATGCTCACTCTCTACATAGACCAGTCAGCCTTTTGTCATATTTTAAACTTCCAGTTAAATAAGTAACTTCTATGGGCTATGCGTGAACCAACATGGGTGCTCACCCTCATATTTTTATAAAATTTCACGTGGACTGCAGTATGATCCATTAACAGGAAATACAATAGGCAACTCAACAAAAGTGAACACAACCTTTTCATGCGTGCCTTGCATGTTGTCTCATTTATCCACTTAACAAAAATCTTCCTAGTATCTACAAAGGCGTGTAGTTGTAAGATAAAGATTTTTTTTCCAGCTCCTCGATGTTTTTGTTCGGAATTTATTTGGGGATTTTGTGGGAGCAGCAAAACAAAGAGAAAAGTAATATCTGAAATTGAGCAGCAAAACAAAGAGAAAAGTAATATCTGAAATTGCATGTTTACTGGTTCTCATAGTGGCCTTTTGTCTCTTTCTTCTTTACTTCTAATGGAGAAAGGAAATGTCACCCTAAATATATACGAGCTTATAAAATTAAATTGTCTTGACCATTTAACAAGACAAATAACCTATATGTGTATGCGTAAATTTAATGAATGTTTCTACTGATAGCTAACCCAGGCTATTAATATCAGGCTCTAAAAAAGAGAAGTGCAGTAGTAAATCACTATTGAACTTTACATATCATTCACTGCATTGGAAATTCCATTTAGGCATCCAAATAGTAGACTGCACACTGCAGAATTTCTGGACAGTCAAACAATGAATTCCAGATTTCGAGAATGGTACCACTCATTTAGCTCGAAATATATCCACACTAAGCTTTGTCGCAACATCCTTTAAAGTATATTATATACAGAAAAAACCTTTTTCTTGAAAAAAATAGCATATTAATATCTTTTTTCTTTTATTTGGCAAATCTTGGTATATATGTTTTGTTCTTCTATTTGCCAGGGGAAAAGATCTATTGTTGGATTTCCCTTATGGGATTTATTTTCTCCAAGACACCCTTATTTGTGCAAATCCAAAACCAGTGTCACAATCTACCTAGCCTGTAAAATTATGCATCGGATAATCAAGAGGCATGAGCAAGGCCAAGTGTGAAGATTGATGACAGCACATAAGGTGTATCCAGTAGCCCAACAACGATACTGTGCTTCGCTATCATACAAAACCATCAAAGCCCCAGGAATTCCTGTGGCCGCTAGACGACAAAATGGAATAGTAAACACAAATAATTCGCGGCAGATGGCTTGTGTTGCTTTCCATGTTTAGTGAAGGAGGTAGTGAATGCTAGCTAATCTCAACAAGCAAAGGGCCTACTTTGAAACAGAAAATCAATGAGACGCGGAGATATAAATTAAAAAGACCCCACACAGCAACAGTCAAACAGTAAAATGGTGCCAAAAGACTAATTGCCACAAACACGAGGATACCATTAAGGAAAGAAAGAATTGCAACTATGTGGGGACACGGCATTAAGGCTGATTGTCAATCCAACACCTCTCTGTAGAAGATCCAAAAGTACAGTGTGACGGATCACATTTGCCAACCACGGCAGGATAACATGCCCAGTGGAACACAACAACAGTCAACCTGTTCCCACACCACTTCAACGGGAGAGAGGCTCCACAGGCACAAAAAGGGGCACTCACGCACCCACAAAGTCTTACAATTCAGTATTGAGTAGAGGAAGAGTTAGAAAGCACAGAAAAAAGAGACATATTTGGGAAATACCGTGATAACAATCAATAACCACCACATATTTGACAATCAATAGACATGCACTTTCAAAGCACGCAAGCAAGAAAGGTCGTACCAGCAACGACGGAGACGTTCCTGTCCCGATACCGCTCAACGAACAAATCGACGGCGTCCTTGAAGGCTTTGGGATCGAGGAGCAACGTGGTGATATCCTGGAACATTATCCCTGGCCAAGAAACCAAAACCAACATCAAGCCTTCCACGAGCCCTTCAAGAACCGAACTTTATTCAAGAAATGGGGACAAGGGAACAGCAAGGAGCGTCTAGGGCTCGAACAATGGAAAATTGAACAGAACCAACGTAGTAGAATTGGGATTTGAGTGTCGGACGAGAACAGACAGCAGGAGAGGCGATCAAAGAAAGCAAGGATCATGTGAGAGCATGTGAGGGTACCGGGTTTGGGGAAGTCAGGGACGACGCGAATGGAGGAGGCGATGCGGTGGAGGCGGGGGTCCTTGGCCTTCCCATTGGAGATCGCACGGGCTGCCATTGATCGCGCGACGACGGAGGAGGAAAAGCACTGCTCTCGAGAGAGGGATGAAATGGAGAGAGTGTGCTTATTGTTGAAAAGTGGAGGGAAAATAGCGGTAAGGGGATGTCGGAGTTGAGGGACAGCACTTCCCATTTTCTGTTGTTTTTGAAAGTGTGCGCTGCTTTCGATGCATATATCGTTTGCGTTTGCATTCTATACTGAACTTATCCATTGATTATATATATATAAGTTGTAGCTCCAGTTAAGTGATCCGTTTTTTCTTCTATAATTTAGAGTAGCTTTAAAATCTAACCCGCATAATTAATCCACTGATAAGGAGATGGGTTATTCCCAAAGTATCCCTTTCAATTTTTTTATTGGTAAAAGGGGGATTGGGGGATTCAAACCATGTTTCCTTTGGGTTCGTTTGGTTGCAGGGTTGGGTTGGGTTGGGTATTATTCACAGGGGTACATCCTCCTCACAGTTTACTATTCAGCCCACTCAACCCCAATCCAACTCTGCCCAACCCTGCAACCAAACGAACCCTTTGAATTGAGAACTATTGCTTCTATCATCAGACCATTAAAAGGATTCTAAGTATCTCTTTCAATTATTGACTATTTTATATGTATGGACGTTTACCTAAACCTACAATATTACAAAGTACAACTGCAGACTTTGTATTTGCATAAATGCTCTTTAAGTTTTGCATTGTTTACATAAAGGAAACTAATGCATGCCCCATTATATCTATAAATTGCAATCTAAAACATGTATACTTCAATATATGTTGACTCCAATGAAAGTTCTTTGCATCGGTCGAACCATTAGATTTGCGGTTTAACAACAAAGGATTAAAAATTTGTGAAAAGGTCCTAAACAATGCCACTTTGAGGGTTGTTTCTTTCTTCTTTCATCTTCGTCCATTCCTTCTTTCTTCTTCTTTATATGTCCTTTCTTTCTTTTAATGGTAGAGGGGCTTGCAACTCTAGGAGGTGGCAATGGGCTAGGAATTGAAGCTTTTCCAATTTAAGAGAGTTGGTAGTCGAGATGATGAGGGCAGAGGGGTTTACAATCGAGATAAAACTTGCTCATGCAAAGTACAAATGGAGACGTCATCACGAAAGGGAGTGCTTACAGTCTCAAGAAGACTTCTATACATTATTTTTATGTGTATGTGAATTGGGAGGCATCTTAGTAGACAAAAAAGGAAGACGAAGAAGATGCCTCTCTATGACATTGAAAGGAGGACCCTCAACGCAAAATTTATTACCTTTGTGATAGTGCCATGTCTTCTAAGATTTTTGTCAAAAATATTGACATCGTCTTTTTAGTCTTTTGAACAAACTCAATGGTTAAGAAAAAACTTTAATGATAGGGTAAAAAGTATAAAATAGATTAGTCCTAATATAATATAGGGGTTATAAGATTACTTGGATTAAGCTAATACCAACATATCACTACAAGCACTCAAATATAACTTTAGTGTAATTCTAAGCATGTGAACAAATTGAAAACCAATGAAAGCATTATTACATAAGTACTTTTAGCTTGAAAATTCAACTTGATAAAATTATAATCAGAGCCTTCCTAGCTACAGATTTCACCACTTACTCAATCATTCAATATATTAACAAATTGCTTGCATTTAAGAATCCCAACTAAAGATTCCTGAGAACCCCATATATTCAGTATAATGCTAAAACAAAAAGATGCTAAAAATATCCGACAATAAACATGTATTGGACCTTTCAAGACAAGTATAGGTTCTAGAATGCAATTCTAATTGATCGAGAAAATCATATTTCAATGCAATTCATAGATAATCTATCATGAATGGGAAAAAAGTGAGTTGAGAAGAGCCCTATTCATAAAACCTAGGGTTATATTAGTCATCTAATGCACAATTCTGTTGTAACCCTAACCCTAGTTCTCTCTCTCTCTCTCTCTGTATATATATATAAGGATACCTAGGGATTCATTTATTCAATAAGAAAGTATAAGTTTATTCTCGACTTAGTATCAGAGCACCCCCACACCCCCTCCGTCCCCCCCCAACCCCCCGATGCCCACCCCCAATCCACCCCAATCCCGTCGCCTCCCTGCAAAGCCCCCCCATCACATCTACAAAGCCCCCCCCCCCCCCCCCCCCCCCCCGCGCGGTTCTGTCTCTTGTTCCCCGACTGCAATAAGCTCGATCCCGCCTCCAACAGGCTCGCTCCCTGACTCCAGGCATGCCCCCCCCCTCGGTCCGCCATCTCCGGGCACTTCAGCAAGCCACCCTGCCCACCACCCCACTCTCTTCATCTAGTACGGACCCCATCATTTCGCTCTCCAATAGTCCACCGCCAAAAATAAACTAAGTATAGTACCATACCGCCACCGTCCAACCTCTCCATTGACATGATTTAGGGATGTTTCATCCGTATTTGGATCCTTCTATATAACATGTTTGACTTCTTCCGTCAACATGTTGCAATCAGAAGTGACATTGCCAGGATGCAATGGAGGGAGCACTCGACTACCCTCATTTGGGTCGATCCTTAAATTGGACGACATCAATTATCTCAAGTGGTCACGCATGTCCCTCATGATCGTACATGGATACGACAAGGAACACATTCTCTGGGAGTCAGAACCTAGTGAAAAGATATGTAAAAATGCAACTTGGGTCAAAGATGATGGAATGGTTAGTTCCTGGATCATGGTCAGCGCCATTGCCAAGATTACGAATGAGCTCGTCTACTACAAAACTGCTCACGATATGTAGATCTCTCTTCAAGCCATATGTGATCAGGATAAGAATTCAAGCAGGATATATCAGATGTACTTTGACATACTCAACATGAAGCAAGA